>JAQSVV010000001.1:0-1200000 GCA_036375495.1 Agrotis segetum
TTGCCAATTATCTATATATATAAAATTCAAAACTGACTGACTGATCTGACAACGCACAGCCCAAACCGCTGGGTCTAGAAACTTGAAATTTGGCATAAGCCCTCCTTATACCACGAAGGTGAGCACTAAGAACGGATTTTGCGAAAATCGGACCCTAAGGGGTTGTTTTTGGGGTTGATGGTTTGTATGAAACTTCTTTATTACAGGTGCTAGAAATTTCAAGGTTTGCATGAGGTTTCTTTTTAGGACCTAGATGGTCCCCATGACGGGAGTTTGCGAAATTCGACCCCTAAGGGGTTGTTTATGGGGTTGACAGTTTGTATGAAACTTTGTTGCTACAAATGCTAGGAGTTTCAGCATGAGGGTTGTTTTAGGACCTAGGTTCTCACTAAGACGCTTTTTACAAAATTCGACCCCTTAGGGGTTGTCTTTGGTGTTTGTAATTAGAGAAGTCAACATTGCAGGGGGGTTCTATTTAGGATACAGGTTCTCACTAAGAGAGGATGATACGAAATTCGACCCCTAAAAGTTTGTATTGGTGTTGATAGTAAGGAGCCTTAAATATTACCTAAAACAGAATATTGCGGGTTGAAAGATTTTTTTATGAATATTGATTTAGTTTATCCCACAGTTTTTCCAACAGTATCCCATACAGAGGGTGGCTGGGACTAGAAATTCACAAAGGCAAAGTTCGAAAATCACGCGGACGAAGTCGCGGGCGTAATGCTAGTGTATAATAAGTTCGTTGTTTTAGTTGAAGTGAATAGCAGATATTTTTGTTTAGTTTTAATGTGGAACTAGAATTCAAACCCCGAGTAGAATTTAATATCTTTTGTTACAAGACCTGTGTTTCAGACTTTCGTGCTGATGTCAATCATAAAAATGATAAAATTAACTAACTATAAGGATTTCATGCTGTTTCATGTTGTCATCAAATGCTTATTTTTTACAGGAGATGCAGTCAAAGTCGATGAATCACTCTTCCAAGACTTGGACGACCTTGAAATATCGGACGAAGATGATGCAGACTATGTTCCAGGTCAGAGTGGCAGTGAGAGTGATTAGCATACAAAGTGCCCCTCCTCGAGGGGGCAGTGAACCAGTGTTAGAACTATACGCCTACTCGGCTGACGCGCGGCCTTCGATCAGATGTGGTTTACCCAGTTACTCAGTTATTGTTCAATAAAAACTACTTATATTTACTTGGAGAATATTTTTATTTACACTTTGTCACTAAAGTAGGTATGTACAACGGACAAGTGAAATATCAAATAAAAAGCGATGGGACAACTATCATAAATGGCAGCTCAATAAAACAAAGCGTGAGTCAACATGAGTCAACTCTAGTGTTTCGCGCTGCTTTGCCAACAAAACGGACTTGACATAATATCCAGCACAAACAATTGTAAACAACAAAACGTCATATAGATCAATTATTATTGATATAATAATCATATTCGTCCTCCCTAACAGTACAGAAAAACTAACAGTAAATGATGCCATCCACTCAACATCCTCTGGTTCAAAGACCACAAATTCCAAAAAACAACCATTGAAATATAGTGGCAAAGCGATTTGATAATTTGAATTGTCTATGTAGACAATCAGAAATAAATTCATATGATCAAGTACCAGGAGTTGAGCAGGCGACATCTGTTACAATAATAATACTCGTCATTTCATATCTATATTATGTTAACATCACAACATTCAAGAACCCAAACTTGAGCAACAGAAACAAATCTAACTTGGCTTATTTAACATTACTTAACATTAAGATTCACTAAATTAGACGACAGTAATTAATAAAATAGGTATCAAAATATATTTACGATGTGCAGTCTTCAAAACGAACCTGTGAGAAATAAGGACAATAACACTTCTAACAATCTAGTAATATAACCATAGATATGTAAGTTTTGATTAAAGTAAAAAACAAGTGCAATTAACATAAATATCTTATTCATACTAATTGCTAGGTATGCACTTATGTATAACTTTTTACACAGGTATTACGAGTCAATAAATCAGTTCATTTGCCTCAAACAAAATGAAGAAGGGAAACTTCATTACCAAAACAGTAAAACACCTAGAACATGTTTATAAATGCAATAGTAATTATACAATGACAACAACATTATTTTATAGATAACACACATTACAACAATGTTCATTGACCTATTCAGAACATGCTAAATCGCACATTATTTACTAGATTTTTATACTGATGGACATGGTATTATGTACTTATTTTAGCTGAAAGAATATGTGACATCCCTAGGCAGCATGATTGGTAATTCATAAGCAAGATGCATTGGTAACCAATCATTACAAAAAGGTAATAGACAGAATATACTGTTATATTGTGTGGGAAATGTAATACTGTGGCTAAAAAAGAATTAACCATTATTGTGTTATGTTTACAACCAATCAACAACACCAAGAGGTTGTGGCAACTATACTATAGGCCATTACATCAAGTCAGAAAGATTTCATACGTGAAATTGTGTCTATTGTGAAAATATATAACATTCTGTACCTAAAAATATTTATTTACGTTTCTAGAGGTATTATGGATTAATATACATACACATAAGTAATAATTATAAACATACGCTGTCCGTGTCGGTGGTCCCAATGAAACCGATTTATTGTTCGTTTTTCGGCATTGAGACAGTGAATTTTAAACTTTACAAAGCTATCCTATCTACGCTTGTGTAAAAAATATCAATGGATGGGCGAGTTCGCTGATCAATACGCGTAAACTAAGATAGTGTGTGTAAAAAGCTTATAATATCGAGCGTTCGACTGCTACTAAGATGGACGTGAACGGAGGATATACTCGCGAACAGACACTCCGAAAAATTCCCGTGAATTTCTGAGTTTTCTGACCCCTGTAAAGCCAAGAACAGACGAAAGTTAAGACAATCCACGGCTCACTTTTATGTCTGTTGCAATGGCCATCATCCCAGAACAAACTGAAAACACACAAAATGTCTCACGCGTTTTAGCACACATAAACTGTCGTCTGTCAAGGCTCAAACAGTTTTATAGGTTTCAGATATATCATCTTTTCAATATCCAACCGTATATGGTGTCCTGATATCCTCTAGTCAGCCCAACTATAAGACCAGGCTATCGAAAGTTAGGATGGAGTTTACTTCAGACGTTGAGTGACGTTGGCGAGGGCGACTGCGAAGGCCTGTAATGCTGAGAAGGGGTACTGAAAGTCCAGAGTGTAGGCGTTGCCATCGATGCGACCAAATTGCATTACCTGAGGAATTGTTAAATAAATACATTAGAAGCTCGAAACGAGAGAAATTCAGTATTCGGGTTTGCGACTTCCAAGTTTTGAGGCATCTGTAAATAATATACGTTGAAGAGAAGGAATTCCCGTAGAGTGGGACAAAGTCAACTATTTTAATGGTCATGGTTACTATGAAACTAGCTAGGTAACCAAACATAATTATACTCAAAAACAAATATTTTGATTTCACACAGGCCCATTAGGGCACTTGACAAACAGGTGATCGTTTCGGGTTGGTTATTTCCATGGAGAAGAAGTTTGCTATAAAAGTCACCTGTTTCCCATGATATTCGATCTGGAAGTTCTTGGCGGACTCCTGCGTGACCCTGCCTCCGAAGTCCAGCTGGTAGACCTGGCTGTTCTCGTTCCACATGGGCGCCTTGTTGTGCATCACCAGCTGGCGCCGCGCGCCGCGACTGTCGCCCGCGCCCGGGACCACGCCGCCGGCGCGCTTTAGCTGGGAAACACAAGTTATATTTTATGTTCAACTAGCTGTTAAATTATCCCATGGGAACATAAAATCAAAATCCGGGTTATAAACTATCTGTATACCAAATTTCATCCAAATCCGTTCAGTAGTTTTTGCATTAAAGAGTAATATACATCCATCCATCCTGATAAGATTTCGAATTTATAAAATTAGTATGACTTTATAATTTTTTTTTATGCTATCTTGCGTGGGCTGATGGTAAGCGAAGAAGTGGTTGACGGTGAAGCACGCTTGCCTAGAAGTAACCTGTTCACTCTTGACTTGAAGACTCCAAAGTTGTTACTATCAGGACACACAGACCCTGGCAAGGAAATCTACTCCTTAGTTGTGCGCACAATACACCGTCGGCCACGATAGAGCGGAAACCAGGGGGTATTGAAACGTCTTAAAATCAGGCCAGTGAGTGACCGAGATGGCGCTAGACGACTTGTATAGCTCTGTCACTTTCACTTGCCGGAACAAGCCTGGTTTGAAGACGTTGTAATACCCCCCCTGGTGTCAAAACAGTCTTATTTCACCCACTACTTAATAGCCACTTTACGTGAGTCTTAACTAGGTGTTCGTGACCTTATGAATATTTAAACTAGAGAAACTGCTCATGAAAACTTATGTAATAGAAAAAAGAGACTAAATATGACCGGAAAGAATAAAAGAGCAAATCTTTTTACCGATACGAGTACCTTGTTCCTGAGCTGAGCCTTCTGGAAGCTCTCCAGATCCCTGAAGTTCCTGCCGTTCACCTCACTGTAGCCGCCGCCCGTGGAGTACTCGTCGTCGGAGCTCTCGGACGGCTTCTTGTTTCTTCTTCGATTGAGGAGAGGAGAGTTCAAAAGTTGCCTGGAAACATGTACGCTGGCATTTAGCATTTATCGGGCTTTGAAACTGAGGAGTTATCGTAAAGATAACTGCTGAAATTTAAAGAAGGGTATTGAAGTTAAATGTAGATTTATAACCATGAATTTTTGACGTTAGATCACAGAAAATAGTAAAAAAACGCAGATGGAACTTACCTGATAGGCGATGCAGATGAGTATCGATGTCTGCGAGGCGGGGTGCGCGGGGCGGGGGCGTCGGGCGCCGCGCAGGCGGGGTGGTCCCGCGCGGGGCGGGGGCGGGGGGACGCGGGAGCTGAGCTGCACTCGCGGGCCGCCAGGGATGCCGAGCGACCACTGTCCGTCTTGTCCGCACGACGGGACGAGCGGGACGCCAGCAGACGTAATGCCAGCTGCTCCAACGAACCTGTACACGGAACATGCATTATATCTTCCGCAGCCGAGTGCGAAGGTTCACCTCTCTCTACCTGTGTTCATGCCGAGTCGTGTCGTCCTAGACAAGCTTCATGCGTTCTATAGAGAAGCGGGCGGCTACCGGAGGAGAAGCGGATAGTGTTGCGTGTCAAGCCCTGAAGGGAGACGCGACAGGGGCCGTGCGAGCCGAGCGAGAGTTAGTGACCGTGCACCGGCCGGTGAACTCCCAACTAGAATTAACGTCTACCTTTAGTCGAAATAGGGGTGCAGCCGGGGATAGAAGCCGACAAAACGTTACCAGAGATCCTGCAGCGAGCGGTGCGGCGCCGCCGAGAGTGGACAGTGGTCGACGGCGGGTGAATAAAGCATCTACTTATCGTACTAACTGTAATACTTGCTGTAGTCGGAGTCGCTGTCGGTGTGCAGGCGCGCGGGCGGCGCGGGCGGCGCGGGGGGCGGGGCGCGCGAGCTGCACGCCACGCACACGTAGGTGCGCGCGTCCACGTCGCGCCGGTCGTACGGCGACACCAGGCGGCACGCCGTGCACACCGGGTAGTCGCGGCGCCGCCGGGAGCCCTCCGAGGCGGACGTGCCGCTGTTGTCCTCGCCTCCTGTACTGTTACACCTACTGCTAGAATTCGCTGACGTCGCATCCGTTTTCGGTGACACGGAATCCACCCGCGACTGCCGTTTGCTCTTGTCCACCGTCAGTGACATCTCGCTCGAGTCGAGGCTCCTGGATTTCCCACATCGTCGTAAGCTCGGTGTTTTGGTGCACTCTGCCTGCTTGGCGTCGCTGGCGCGGACGTGGCGCCTGTTCCTCCTGTGACGCTTGTTGTTGACGAGCACGAGCCTCCTGGGTGGTTCTCCGCGCAGGGCAGTTAGACTCACCTGAGCGTGCAGGACCTGAGGGTCTACTAGATCGAGGTACCCGACACTGCAGCTGCGTGTCATTGTGTCGTACACGGGCACGGTGGCACACACGGGGCTGATAGGCACTACGGTGGTGGTCCTCTGCACCTTGCCGGTGACCTCTCGAGCCTTGTCAGTCAGATTACTTATAGTGGTATCAACTGGAGTCTCCTCATCGATAAACTTCAAGTCTTCGCTCTTCTGTAAGTGTTTGATCGTTTCTCCGCGCTTAGTCAAGGCATCCGGGTGCACTTCATGTTCATAGTTCTTATTACAAAGAGACTTTAGAATCCTCGTGTTCATTTCGAACGAAGCTGATTCTCCTCGACTGCAGATATTTTTACGTAGCTTGGAAAGACAGTTGTCTGTGACGTGGTTATCACACTTTTTGATGGTGACCTGTCGACTTGGTTCAAGACTTAGGTTGAGATTGAAGGATTGTTGTTCTATGTTGGATAGGTTTCCTTTGAGCGAGACGTTGTCTCCGCGGACACTGTAGTCGGTTCTTCCTCCACAGAAGTCCCCCCTCCCCCCGCAGGTGACTGTCTGCGGGGAGGGTCTCTCGAAGATGATATCTGTAGGTGCGACAGCGTTCTTTGGTGATTGTAAGGTTGGTACTGAGCTCTCGCACCTGAGCGGTGATATAGCGTGTCTGTTCGGCACGCCGGCCGGGTTGTTGACTCTCCTCTCTGAAGGCTGGCTGGCGTGCCGGACGGGCGACGAGTAAACACTCTCAGGTACGTTATTCATCGTCTCATTAGTGTCGATGTAGGGGAACTCCTCGTAAGACTCCGCCCTCGCGAGCGACGGACTGTTCTGATTATTATTATTAGCGGTGTAGCTCTCATTCTGATTGATGTTGTTAGTGTTGTTCATTCTTTCGTTGAGAGTTACTTTCCTTCTGATATTGTTATTGTTAGTGTGCGATGGAGACTCGTTGGAGTCGTTGGACTGAAAGACTTCTTCTTCATCTTCTGAGAAGATATTAGGGTTGAAGGTGGGGTCTGGACCGACTGGGTAGTCGTCCCTGAGCTCTGTGATCATGAGGGTCATCTGTCTTGGCTGAAGATGGAGCAAGGAGGTCTTGTACGTGACCTGCCCCAGATTCGCGGGAACATTTTTAGCTAAACCATGCATTTTAAATTTAGTTCCCCATATATTAGATGTTACTTCTACTAAACGAACGTCCTGGAACAAGAAATTGTGTGAAAAAAGGGGATGTTAAATTTAAGGCGCTTCCTTACCGCGAGCATTCACCTGTAATGTAACATAAAAGTGCGCAATTTGAAGGTCTATTGTCTTCGAATGTTCGAATCTGTAACGTTACATTACCGGTCAATTCTCCCCGTGAGGGAGCGCCCTTTAATGTGTTCCAATGTTTCTAATGAAAGTGTTAATATACTAAGTTTCTATTTAGCCTAATTTTTTTGCCTCGATTTGTTAACTTCTCATAAAAAAAAAAAATAAGCACAAAAGTTAAGAAAAAAAACCAGAAGATACAGGTGTAACGAGTCATTGATGCGCATAGTTTTCATAAAATCAGCCCCTGATTAAAATCAATAAATCTCCTTTTTGGGGTGGGAAATGGTATGGATGGTACGGAAAGGACTGCCAGTCCCCTACTCACTAAACCAGAACTTGTTTCTTCAATAGCTCTTTTCCGTTTGCGTTCCAAAGTTGCAATGCCGAGGTAACCTTTTGAGAATTTGAGACATAACCGTATATTCTAGATCACCTGACCCCTAGCCAAGTCGCAAACTAACAGATTTACAACTTTATACCCTAGAGCCTAAAGATGAAAATCTTTTAAAGATTTCAGAGCATTAGCGACTGGAACAAACGAAAACACTACAAAATCTTCAATATATCTTCAACTTAATACCCAAGTACACAAAGTTGAACAGATCGTGTTCAATACATTTTGTTGACAGTTTATGAAAAACAATTCATTTACTTTGAAACTCAATTATAGTTCCAGCTGGTTGGTCTAATGAAAAATATTTAGCTCAAGAATCATGTGCTGAAAACTCCAAGCGGCGCAAATACATTGGCTAGCTAGTAGCTATGTGTTTGAGCCGTTTGGGGTTGAAACTCTGGGGCCATGGGGTCCGAGTGCCCACAACGTTTTAAAGAAATCGCCAGGCGGTTTAGTCGACTCTTCAGGTGACCAGAGGGCTGGCCTATAACTAGGCCAACGAATTAGCATTGCCATACAACGTGGCAATGCTGCCAGCGTTCTGGGCACTGTTCCCGTTGACAGCGATGTGGACGTATTCTTTGTCGCCCTATAAATGTTTTCTCTTTTATTTATTTATTATAATTTTTCCTGTACATATTACTAGTAAGTTTTTATTTATAGTTTGCACAAAATCTTAATTAAAAAAAAAAAGTAAATGAGCTCAAGAATCATGGAAACAGCGCGTCAGTATCGTTAACACCAAAACTAAAAAAAACAAGTCTACAAAAACATCTAAGTGTCCCAACTACAAGTGAGTGTGTTAGCATACCTCTGGCAAGGAGTCAATATAAGCCAGTTCGTCGGGCGGTTCGTCCTTCTCACTGGAGCTGCGTACCTTTCGTCTGTCCCGCGCGCGACGCCGGCGCTGCAGGCGCGGCGAACCAGAACAACCTGGTGGTTTAAAAACAGACATTAATGGGGGTTTAAAAACATTTCTCTCTCGCCAAAGTAGACTCTTCTTTCATGGGGTACTGTTTAAAATGCTATAATAAGCTACCACAAAACGTTCTTGAACTGAATGAAACTAAATTCAAAACATGCATTAAACGCACACTGTGTAAGCAGGCATATTACAAACTGAGCGACTATATCGCTGATGATAATGCTTGGCTCCATGCTGGTCCTGCTCCATGAGGCAGTGAATGTATGAATAAATTGATAGTGAAAGTATACGTCTTAATACCATTGTTGGAGCTGCTGAAGACTGTACAACTGTATTTGCAATGTATAGATTCAATCTTCTTTGTATTATATAGTTTCATAGCCGACATTGTGTGAGTACTATGTACTTCAGAGCTGTCATTCATTGAGTACCTACGTCTCTTGTTGACTTGAATGACCCTGGCGGCTGAGAGTCTGTCATGCTCACTTAAATGTCTCGCTGATGGTGGCGCGTGTGTCGGATCATTTAGCTCCCTCCAAAATGGTTGAGCTGAATGGTGCTGATGCATGTGTCATGTTCGTGAACGGGCGCTGTCAGTTGGGACTGGTCATCTCTTAGCTGCCACGGTTTATTTTAATAATTCTTGATCACTTTATTTTTTTAATTGTCTTTGTTTAATTGTTACTATGGACACTTTAATTAAAAACTTGCTACATCGTTATCACATAGTGTACCACCTCAAAATGAATGATGTAACAAAGGTTCTGTAATAATTCTGGCGATCTGAAAAGAGTGTCCATGGAGTTTCTTGCACGTTCTTCTCCATAGAGATCTACTTCTTGGAACGTGCATCTACGGTACTTTCACAGTTTTTATGTCTTGTGTCTGGGACCGTAGCACCATAACTATTTTTATACTTGTTTTATGTCTTTTGACAATTCATAAGTGCCTGTAATTGGCCTAGTTGAAATAAACGATTTGATTTGATTGATTTTTTTTTTGTAAATAACGTTACCACACAACGGAAGTTTCTCCTGTATTGTGGGTACGTTTAAAAGTCACATAAAAACACCCATTTACTCGCAATTCTCAAAGTTATCGATAATTTCCATCTTATTCAGGCCCAAAAAGACGTCATTTGGTAGAGCGGGAAATCCGTTGTTCATAGATTTTGCGTAAAGGCTAACAAAAACCCATACATCCATCCTCCTACTACGCCGCTGCTGCTACTACGTACCTTCCTCCCGCTCTGTGTCAGAGGACGACGTGTGCGCCGCGTGTGTGGTGTGTCGGGGGGTGCGGGGGGAGCGGGCCGCGCGGGGGGAGGGCGCGCCGCCCGACGACGAGCTGCCCGCGCCGCTGCTGCTGCTGCTACTGGCGCGGACTACGACGTTGTTCGACACTTGCTCCGCTGGAAAGAAAAATATGATAATCTAGAATTCTAAAAGTACTCGTATAAGTACCAAAATTGTAGGCACTACACAGTGGCCGAGGGACACAAGATGTCA
Organism: Agrotis segetum; assembly: GCA_036375495.1. Lineage (NCBI taxonomy): Eukaryota > Metazoa > Arthropoda > Insecta > Lepidoptera > Noctuidae > Agrotis > Agrotis segetum. Next base: position 10,086 of record JAQSVV010000001.1, read on the forward strand.
GAAATAGAAATAAATCCTACTTATTACTTTCATTTTTACATAATTACATTAAAAATTGTACTAAGAGAGACCGGATGCGGAAGGCGGAGAACAGAATAATGACGTGGTGAAATCTGGGAGAAGAGTGTGTCCAGGATTAAACTGCCGTAATTTGAATGAATGAATTTCATCATAGAAAACGCTCCATTACAAGTGGTCCCGGACATATTATTTAACTTGTGAGTTGTGGCACCATTTTAACGGCCCGTTCACAACTTGCGTCTAAGCGATATTAAGTGCGGGGCGGGCGATGCGGTGAAACATTGTGTACGCTTCGTACCTACTGCAGCGATTGACGGCAGCTGCCGAACTCTGTAGCACTGCTGTCCGAACAGCTCTATTTCGTGGCATTCTACTCATACCATAAGGGTGCTCCCACATCTATCGACGCGGAATCGGCTTTTTCCGTCGCCCCGACCGTGACAGAAAGCATGCGATAGCACGCGGCGGATTCCTCGAGGCGGCCGCGTGTTATCGCATTGTTTCGGTCTAGCAAATGGCAGTTTTTCTAAGCGACAGAAAGAGAAAGGGCGGCGGAAAAAGCCGATTCCGCGTCGATAGATGTGGGAGCACCCTAATTTACTTTTGTTCCCGCCGCACATTCGTTCTGAGAAAACCGTGCACGTTTTCGCCACTAGCGGTGCCTCGTGGCGTGTTTCAAACATTTGATCTTACCGCTCATCCTTCACTAAGCCACCATCCGCAGCGTAAAGGGGCCCTAACAGAAATCCTAGATACAAGGTACTGTGATGGAGTATGTATGCACCTATTATTTCGATGTGTGTAACCAATATCTAAGCCAACCAATGTGTGTGTAACCAATATATACGTCGTGTATTAGCATAATAAAGGGCAGTCTTACACGATATTTTGGGATGTTTTATTCTATCTTATACCCGGCCATACAGTACAATGCAAAACTTCTACATCCACAAACCTTCAGCTTGAGGATCGAAGATGACGAACTCGGGCCTGATCTTGCTGGTCCGCCTACCCTTGAGCAGCGGCACCAGTCCTCCCAGATGTTCCAGATACAGGGTGTATGCACCAGCTTCCTCGTCGTCATGTCGCAGCATGGTGCAGTGTAAGCGACCGCCGGCTGCTGGAGGCCGAGACACGAACAGACGGAGCTCGTTTGTTTCGGGGACGTTGCACTGTAAGAGCGAATTGGGTTGTTGACACCAGCTATCAATTGACAAAAATGTAATCAACTGATATACTTTTTATGAGTTTTCAAAGAGTGGTTTGCACGTGTTTTTTGAGTGGCTATAGCACCCAATTTGCCATCTGAATTTCAAATAAAATCAATTTATTTGCGAAACATGGGTTTTATAATAATTTAAATTAATTACTTAATTAATAATTTAATTTTGATAATAATTTAGCTATTTATTGATTTGAAAGCAAAAAATATAACATAGCCTAATAAGCCAATAGGACGCCTAAAATAAAGCATAGTTTTGTGAAATAATTGTGACTTAATTTTCAAAAGATCAGTCCTTATGAAGTCTAAAATACATTTACTAAAATAAGGCTGAGAATCAGCAAAGATAAAACACTCGTCTAAAATCCAAAAAAAAAAACTCCAAATATTTTCTTTGGGAAGAAAAAGCAGCAAACTACACTCACTAAAGAACTTTCTTTCATTTCCTATCCGATAAGGAGGATTATTCTTACCCGTATAGTATGAGCAAAGAGATTAGCCAATGCAGGCTGCAGTCGCGGCGGCAGCGGCAGTCGTGGCGCGAGGCGCGGGTCCCGCAGCGCCTGCGCCGCCCGCACGCGCGCCAGCAGCTGCAGCGGCGCCACCACGCGCCACACGCGCGCCGTGCACACCGCGCCGCCCGCCGACACGAACAGGCGCCGCGCGCAGTGGCCCCATGTTAGTGCGCGAACTACACCCTGTATGATATAGATAGATAAATAGATAGATAGATAGAACGCACTTTATTATGCACACCATACAAATTACAGGTACAAAGTATATCTTAAACATAGAGTGGCAGAATGGGCGGTCTTATCGCTAAAAGTGATCTTTTCAAAATAACCTTTGGATGGATTTGAAGAGTAGGAATACTGTGGGTAGTCTGTGGTGTATTTTCTTAATAATATTATCACCATCCTGTCCTTATCTTATTTTATTTGGGGTCGGCGCAACATATTTTCTTCTTCCATTTTCCACTGTCAGACTTGAAAGTATCATCTGCTCCTTTTACATTCATAATTATAATTCCTCATAAAATCCATTCATATTTTCTTTGGCCTTCCTCTTCCTCTCAATCCATCAATATTCATACCTTAATACCTATCACTCACTTAGTCACACGGTCCATACAGCCTTGAAACACACGTGAAAAATGGTGGAACCAAATTATGGGGGACCAAAATTTTGTCTATTGAAAATTGAAATTCCCAACGCATGCGTATTAAATATTTAGTATGGTAGACGTCATCTGTTACAAATTGATTTGTCAACAATATGTTGGTGTATTTTTTTTTTTTAGCGTGGTAAAATCATCAAATGAGTCCTCCGGCCTCGGGCAGGGCGGGAGGGACTGTCAGACTTCATTATTAGACTGTGCTTCTACTAACTAAAATCCACGGTGTCCTTCAATAGCCTGTTACGTTCCGGGGTCACGGTAAGGAAATAATCAGGCAGGCAACAATATGTTGGTGTAGTAGTTGAAATACTCTGCAATAGAAAAGTTCGAATTTTTCTTTCAAAAGAAAATCTTAGTAACAGACTTGGACTGACCTGCGTGTAAGGTATAGGGACGGTATAGATGAGAGCTCCGACATCCGAGTAGAACTTAACGACGTTCTTGTAAGGAGGCGAGTCCGCCGGCTCATCCGCTTCTGAAAACGTCAAAATCATTAAAGGAAATCGAAAGAAAGGTAAGTAAAAAAATGAGTATGACGACCCAGGGACACACGGATGGAGTTTTAACTTTGTGTTATCTAATTTCTCTTTCTATAGCGTGAGCCTAAATGAGTTTATCTATTTTCTGTCTTTTTCTACAGACCGATGTAAAATTATGTTCAGACTGGTGTCAGTACGGAAAAACGTCAGCTTATAGCTTGACATCAATATCCTATTCCGGTTCGGATAGTTTATTTGATCAATAATGAGAAAACAGAAGAGTTGAGACTACAATAGACAATGGATACAAATCCAGTCATCATATCGCCATTGTTCAATCAAATCTCGTTTCCAGATTTTTCCATAGACAACTATTGTAATAAAGTCTGAATATAGCCATTTTCATCAAACCATATTCGGTTAACCCGTAAATTACAATACCACGAGACTGGTCCCTCGAGATTTTATAACAGCAATAAAATATGGCTGATATAACTTTTAACATAGACCTTAATAGATAAAAATGCCTGACTACATACAAAGCTTAACAACTCACAATGGCGTAAATATAGTAACATATTGAAAAGCGGACCGCAGCTTATAAAGAAATGCGTCGTTTATCAAAACGATAGAAAAGCTCACTCCATACATCAATTTATCAATATCATGTGCTCATATAAAGCATTCAGGGTCGACGGTATGTAAGTGAACTGATTACCGCCGTGCCAAAAGGTGTGCAGTGACGACTAAGGGAATGGCATGGCGCGACGCGATATCGAATAGGCTAGTTGCCTAAAAAAAAATAATTAGTCCGTCTTTTAGATTATTCAAAAATAAGGGACACGTTATTTGTAAATTAGACCAAAAATGACAAAGATATAGCCTATTAAAGTTACGTGTGACGTCACGATGCGTGGCATTTTTCGAGCAGAGTGACGTCACAGGTAACTTAAATAGGCTATTATCTTTGTTCTTTTTTGTTAAATCGAAAAAAGAAAAAAAATCGTGTCCAATATTTTTTTATAATCTAAAATACGGACTAAATAGAATGTAATTATTTTGACCCTGGAAACTACCCTATTGCATCGATTGAGGATATCGTTCAGATATCGCACAAGCGTCCGGCCACAGAAAATGTATGGACAATCGCTAGTGTTTGCTAATGAAGTCGCATGTATTGACGATATCGCTCACAGATCTAGCTGTTTTTTTTTTTAACTTTATGGAAAAACAATTGAACCGTTTGATTGTTTTGTATTCTAAATCTATAGTTTTAAATAAAGAATCTAAAGAGAAGAAGAAATGGGGATGGCAACTGGGGAACTAATGGCGCTAGTATAGCTTGTTCCAAGCATCGTCATTGGTTCAAATCTTAAAGGTACTTCACAATAGTACTACGTCATTGGTCGGATTAGGACTAAGCTATGGTAGCGCCATCTACAATTAGCTTTGACTTGCCTTCCCCATTATAACAAAATCTACCGAAAAAAAAGGTTTTAATTTTTCAAAGTGCTAATTATTATGCAAACGTTTTTTGATGTGCTCTTCAAGATATTAATCGATAGAACTTGCAGTTCAGTTGGTACTCACCAGCGATAAGTGTACCAGCTACAGCCAGCAGTTCCCGGGAGTTGGCCCACTCCATGGCCAGGGTGTTGCCTCTGAGCCCAGTCGACACTCGTACGGGGCTGACGTCATCATGTCCTCTCAGCAGCACTATCTCCCCATTGCCGAGTGCCACAGCTAATACGTGCCCTCCGTTGTTTTCCCCTCCCTCCTCACCTTCCTCCATCTTGAATTTCTCGCAGGACCACGCCATGGATGTAATCCCGCCCTCCGCGACTAGCTGAACCTGTAGTTAGGAGTTGGAGACTAAGGTTTAATGCGCAAAACTTCTCGAAAAAAAATGGTTTTGTCATACAAAATGAGAAATTGATCGGGCCCATCAGTATGAAAAACCATTTTTTTTTGTGAATTTCCAAAAGTCTTACAACAAACATTGTTCAGTAACATTTTTTTTTTTTTTTTTTAGCGTGGTAAAATCATCAAATGAGTCCTCCAACCCCGGGCAGGGCGGGAGGGACTGTCAGACTTCTACTGACTAAAATCCACGGTGTCCTTCATAGCCTGTTACGTTCCGGGGTTACGGTTAGGGAATAATCCCGCGACCCCGGCAGGCTTTGGCCCTCTCTGAGAGGGGGGCCCCGTCATTGTGCTGACGCTCTTTGAGGCGCGCGTGGGACACAACGCGCCGTCGACCCGGGCATGGTCCTTGGTCGGGCAGCGAGTTGCCCTTTACTCGCTGCCCGCATGCCCGCGCCTACGGTGGCCGGAGATCGTCGCGCGACGTCCGTCGCCGTGGGCGTCCTACACCGCGGTTGGGGCGGAGGGAGAACTCTGTCCTCTCTCGCTCGCGGCGCGCCTCCTCCTTCGCGAGCATTACTGCTTCGCAGAAGGAGGCGACCGCTTCCCACTCCGTCTCGCCCCGCAGCATGGCCGAAACCAATGCCGGGCGCGAGAGGTCTCCGCCTATCGCAGCCGTGAGGACACGTCGGTGCGCCGCCCAAGCTGGGCAGTCCTGCACCGTATGCTCCACCGTGTCCTCCGGGCGATCTTCGCAGTGATGACACCCAGACGTATCCTCCTTCCGCATTAGACACAGATACCTCCCGAAGCACCCGTGCCCGGTGAGGACCTGCGTCAGGCGGAAGGTAAGGACGCCATGACTTCTCTCCAACCACTCCTCAAAGAGGGGTCTTACCGCCGCAATTGCGGCGTGCCCGGCCGTCGGTCGCGACAGTCGTTCCTTCCATACTGCCCTGAGATCGCGCCGGAGGTCTTCGCGCCGCGCCTCGACTTCGCGAGGCAGCGGGGTCACGCCCCGGCGCTGCGCCTCCACGCGCCACTCATAGACGCGCTGGAGGGCAGTCGCCTCCAGATCCCAAGGCAGCAATCCGGCAAGCAGGTTGGCCGATTCGCCGGCAATCGTGCGGTATCCCCGGATCATTCGGATAGCCATGACCCTCTGGCATGCGACCAGCTTCTGTGGTCGCGTCCGGATGCTCAGGGCCCACACAGGGGCCCCGTAGAGGGCCATGGACCGCACGACGCCAGCGTACAGCCTACGGCAGGAAGCGTTTGGCCCGCTGAGATTGGGCAGCAGTCGCCTGAGGGCGGCCGCTGCACGGTTCAGCCTTGGGGCCAAACTCAGGAAATGCTCCCTGAAGTTCCACCGGCTATCGAGGACGAGTCCCAGGTACTTCCCCAACTAGCAAAATCAGTGCTTAAAGCGATCTTTAAGACTACTTTTATTTTTACTTACAAGAAACTTGTAAAATGCTACAAAGCTGGATTTGGGCGCAGTTATAGGAGCGTTTATTTCTATAACTATCTTATAATCAACTTATAAAATGTTACTAAGCCCTATAATGTACTTGACGAAGCGCAATAGTTTCTATTATGATATGAGACTACACAATTACAAGTACAAACGCTCTTATTAGTATCTGGCATAAGTATCTTACTAAAGCATTCTTGTTTATATGGCACTAGTAATGTGCTTAATTATGAGTTATAAGTATATTTTAGTAAAGGTTATCTTTGTTGTTGCTTCGGCTGGTGGTGCCGGTTGTTTTGTGATAATTATTTAATAAAACGTAATTAAGATTACTATTATTTTGTATACTATTGTAAAACAACTAATAATATATTGTAAATATAGTGTGTGAACTCTTGGGGAAGTCATATTTACTGTAAATGTGTACCGCAATTTAGTAAGTTTTACGATGCCCTTCGCAAAATAGCACATTATTATATTGTTGTAAATAAATTATTTCATTAATTCTAATGAATATTCGCCATGTTTTAAAATTGTCCTCGATTAAGTACTTTATAGAACCATTGTAGGTAAATTAGTACTTATAGCAGTTTCAAGACGAAAGGGAATAATTGAATATCAATAAAATGGCTGACGTTTACTAATAAAGTGTTTAATCTATTAACTTATAAGCTTTTTTGATCTTATAGTGCTCTTTTCAAGTACTATTAGATTGAAAAAAGTCTCGAGCAAGATTATGACGACAAAAACTTATAGTCGTCTCAGCCAAGTATGTTATAATAACATTTTTTCTCCGAAAATCCTTCTATAGGATCAAAATATTATTCAGGATTATTTAGTCTTACTGCAAACAATTATAGAAGACTTATTCCTATAAGTGTCCTAAAAGATAATCTTGTAGTTAACTGTAAGTCTTAGATATAAAGGCAATTACTCTTGAGAATATGTGTACTTGTGAAATGCTATTACTAGATAATGTGTCCTATAAATGATTGAGAGGTCAGTCTTATAGCAAACTATAAGACCGAGATATAAAAACTAATGTGTTTGAGTATGTTAAGGCTTGGCAAATACTATTATAAGTTAAGGAGTCTACCGCAAGGCCTTTATAAGAACGTTATTAGTAGTGATAGACTTAAAATCTTTCTTTATAGGATTACTTTGCTTGTTGGGTCATCGTCCCCTGTACGCCGATTGGAACTCCTTCCACCGTAATGCTGTAACTCGACGGTGGCGCGTTACGGCGGCCATGAAAACACATGGCCTCCGTCTTGTGCAGCGCCACCTCGAGTCCCAACCGCCGGATCCTCTCGACGACTGTCGCGACCGCTTCCGTCGCCACGTCGGCCGCCGCCTGGTGCGACTCTCCCTGTGCAAGGACGAGCGTGTCGTCAGCGTAACAAATTACGCTGGCGCCGTCAGGGAGGTCGCTGCGCAGCACCCAGTCGTATCCGATGTTCCACAAGGGCGGTCCCAGGACCGAACCCTGTGGAACACCGCACGACATCTCTCGCCGGTTCCACTCTCCCCGGTGACCGGGGTAGATGACGGCTCTGTCCGTCAGGTAGTCCTCGACTATTCGGCGGAGGTAGGTCGGCACCCGGTGATACCGGAGTGCCTCCCTGATGCAACTCCAGGGCAGGGTGTTGAAGGCATTGGTGATGTCCAAAGACACCGCCAAGACGACCCTGCCCCGGGCTACTGCATCCCCCGTCGTGAGGGCTCTCAAGCGCATAATTGCGTCCACCGTCGAGCGCCCCCTGCGGAAGCCGAACTGGCTCTCCGACAGGTTCGGACCCACCCGATTCAGGTGCCCGGCGAGGCGGTCTGCAATAACTCTCTCAAAGAGCTTGCCCACCTCGTCGAGCAGCACGATGGGCCGGAATGCGGACGGAGAGTCCGCAGGGCGCCCGGACTTCTGGATCAGGACCAGTTTCCCCGTCTTCCAACGAAGCGGGAACCGGCCCCTCTCCAGGCACGCGCTTAAGAGCCCCCCCAGTCGAGGCCCGAGAGTCCCGAAGGCCAGGACCCAGGCTTTTCCTGGCAGGCCGTCGGGTCCTGGGGCGGTATTTTTGGCTTTGAGCCGTTGTACCGCCACCCTCAGGTCTACCTCGGTCACCTCTGGAGCGTCGTAGACGTCGTCGTCGCTGTGATCCGCGTTTGCGTCAGCTTCCTCCTCAGATTCCGTCGGAGACGGAGCCATGGGCGGGGGAGCATACTCCTCCCCTCTCGAAGGGAACAGGGCGCTCACCACGTCCTCCACGAACTGAGGCCGGAGACTCTGCGTCAACGGGGGAGCCCAGGGGCGGAGCTTTTCTCGCACCCACTTGTAGGGGCGGCCCCATGGGTCCCCGTCCAGAGTCCCCAGCATCTCCTCGCGGGCCAATTCCTTGGCCCGCCAGATCGCGTCGCGGAGGGCGGTCTTCGCTGCCCTGTAGCCCTCATGCAGCTCCGCCTCTACAGTCGCCGCATCCGGAGGTCGGGTGCGGCGCCTGCGGAATCTGGTGTACCGGCGGCGCGCAGCAACGCACGCTTCGCGCAGCGCTGCCAACTCGCTTGACCACCAGTACAGCTGACGCCGGGCGCGTCCTTGCCGGACCCGGGGCATGGCCACGTCACAGATCTCCGACATGGCCTCCCGGAACCACTCAGCCTCGTCGTCTACGTCGGCAGGCCTGTCCGGTGGTGACACCCAGGCCTGGACGATCGAGGCTTCCAGGAATAGCTCCCGGTCCAGCTGCTTCAGCGCCCATCGCGGACCACTTAGGTTCCGTCCACTTGAGACCGGCGCGTCTGAGGTCTGGGTGGAGACGTCGAACCGGATATACCGGTGGTCGGAATAGGTCTCCACCTCCTCCACAACACGCCAGTCGGTGACGCGCGGCGACAGGGCGGCGCTGGCAAACGTTACGTCTACCACCGACTCGCCCGTCCACCGCACGCACGTGGGGACGGAACCCCGGTTCTCGATCACCAGGCCATGCGCACGGGCCCAGCGCTCGAGCCTCCTGCCCCGATAGCAGTCCGTGCTCCGGGAACCCCAAGCCGGACTTTTGGCGTTGAAGTCCCCCAGGACGAGCGCGGGGAGGGAACCGAGGGCGACGACGACGTCTCCCAGCTCCTCTAGGGAGTCTTGGAACTCGGCGATAGATCGGTTCGGGGAGAAGTAAACGCCTACCACGGCGATCTCCCCGAACCGGGCTGCGACAATCCCGTGCCCTCTCTCGACACGATCGAGGGGCGGGGTACCGGCGGCGGCCGACGAAATTAGGGTCACCGAGCCGTCCAGGTCCGCTACCCAGTCATTCCTGGGCAGGACAAAATACGGCTCGGCGACCACGGCGACGTTGATCAACCACTGCGCCATGCTCTGGAGCAAGAGATCCTGAGCAGCGGCGCAGTGGTTGATGTTCGCCTGGAGGAAGCGCAATGGAGACATTAATCTGAATCCATTGCGTCCTCTTCCAGGGCCCTCCTCGAGGGCAAGGCCACGGCGGCGGCGGCGGCGACGGCGGCGGCGGCGGCGGTGGCGGCGGCGGCGGCGGCAGCAGGAGCTGCGGCGGCGGCGGCAGTAGCGGGGACAGCGGCGGCAGAGGGCCTACCTCTGCTCTTGGTCTTGGCGGGCGGGGCGCAGGACTTGCCCCCTGCCCGGTGATCGGCCGGCTTGCCAGCCGCCGCACATAGGAAGCAGTGCGGCGGGGCGTTGCACGAGCCAGCCTTATGACCGGGCCGACCGCAGCGGAAGCAATCGCCGCTGCGGTCCACCTCCGAGGTGCACTTGCATGCCGTGTGGTTACCCACTTGGCAGCGGAAGCACCTCAGAGGTCTGGGTTCCAGCAGTTTCACCTGCGCGGACACCCAGCCGACCAAGAGCCTTCGGCCCTCCCCTATCTTTTTAGCAGCAGCTCACTGTCACCGACAGCAGCCCCGCAAAGTCCGGGCGAAGGGTGCCAGCCTTGATTTGGTCGACAGGGCATTCCCCAACCCTGCCGACGGCGGCCACCACGTCCCCCTCCGTGATCGAGTCGTCCAGGCCCATTATGCGCAGATCTGCGCGCTTTACGGGCCTGGACACCCGAGCCTCCTCCGCGTTTAAGGACGCTCTAAGCCGTTCGGCCAGAGCGTCAGCGGTCGGACCACTGGAGGCGCCGGGAATCGACAGCAGCCTGGCCCCCGTCGCGGTGACTTGCACCCGGAGACCCCCGTCGATTCCCAGCTCCCGGAGGTTCACTGCCTCCTTCGCCTTCGCGAACACGTCGCGGTACGTCACGCCCCTTTTGACCGCGTCCGGCTGCAGAGTGATTACTACAACCGCGGTCTTGGGGGCGCGGAGTTTCGCCGCGACGGTTCGCTTCCGCTGCTTCCGTCGCTGCCGTCGCCTTTTCTTTTTTGCGGCCCTGCTCTCTCCCGCCACCTGCCATTCGGCATCGGCTGGGGGAGGACGCGAGGGCTGCGTAGGCGGGACAGCTCGGGACGGCTGGCTCACCGCCGCCGCCGCCGGAACACCCTTCCTCTTTCTGGCAGCCGAGCTCTGCGGGGCCGCCTTCGCCCCAGCCGGTGCCGCCGCCGCCGGAGCCGCTCTTGCCGTGGCCTGTTGGGCCTGTTTTGGCGGTGCCGGAGGTTTCGCCGCTGGTTTCGCCGCGGCCCGCTTCTCCTGGGCTGGCCTGGGCGGCGTGGAAGCCGCTACGGCCGCGTAGGAGGACGCGAGCGGGGGGCGCAAGACACGGTTTTCCAGCGCTGTAAAGCGCTGGTTGAAGGCCGCTAGCTCCTGCCGCACCAGATTTAGGACAGCGTTGCTGTCTTCTACTGGTGCGGACTTCGCTGGCGGCTCCTTCTGCCGCGTCTGCGCCTGCGTCTGCGTTCGCGCCTGCGCCTGCGGGACCTCCTCTCTGCGGCCCCCCTTCCGCAATCCGGCCAGCTCGGCTTTCAGCTGGATGTTCTCCTTACGGAGAGCATCCATCGCCGCCGTGAGCTTGGCGACCTCCGCCCGCATTTGGGACATTTCGTCCGGTGTTGTCGATGCGGGCGGCGGCCGGCCGAGGCTATCCGTCGCCGCCGCCACGATTTTCGCCGTGACCGCGGTTATGGCCCTGTCCTTCGTCGCCTTTTTCCCCGGCTTATTGCGGGTCAGGGTACGAAGGGCGTCCTCCACGGTCTCTTCGAGGGAGGGCTCAGTCGTGAGCCCTCTACCTCCAGCTCCTCCAGTCCTGCATCGGCCTTTACCCCGCACACTAGTGGGGATCTTGGGGCCCGAGGCAGGACCCTCCTCAGACGAGGATAGAACTTGTCGGGGGCGCTTGAGGAACTCGGTCCTCCTATTGGCGCTCCCCTCGCTCCTCCTCGTTACGCTCCCAGAGCCTACGCTCTGGAAGCTCATGGCGTCTGATCCCGAGTCGGAGTCCGACTCGAGGACCAGCGCCCCCTCCCTCCTCGGAGCGGCACTCTGTGCCCGCTCGTCCTTCGGTGCCTGTGAATCGGACGTACTGGACAAGTCCAGTGACTCCTCCTCACAGGCACGTGAGCCTCCCTGGCTCAATGCGGCGACTGCCGGAGCGAAAACAGGAAAGAAGTGATTTTTGTCCCCCCCAGAATACGGTGGGACAGACCGAGAATCGGTGCGGGATTCTCCAGCTGCGGAGCAGCTGGTACCCGCCTGGGGTAATATTTCTTTAAAGCACTTTTTCATGTTAAATTTCACTTTTTTAAAGAGGTGAGTTCCTCTGTAACCTATCCCCGAATTTCCCTCCCCGGCTCACTTCACGGTTACGTCTATAGACTAGACGCGTACCGGAAGTGAGCATTTCCCCCCCTGACCCAGTCTCAGACGACTGGGCCCGCGCCGCCTGAAAGCTCGAGCTAACTGCTCGATCCTCCAGGCGGCGCGCCTTTCCCCGGTGTATCCCTCTTAGTTTAAAAGCCCCACCACGACGACAACGTGGAGATACGACGGTGGGGATTGTTCAGTAACATAGGCTAAGTTACCCCACGAGAGGTTTTGCGCGTTTAAGGTTACACGTTGTATACATTTGATCTTACCGATCGCCGCCCCGCGCTAAGTCACTGCTCATAGCGGTAAGGTCGTAACCGGGTCAAGAGACGATAACGGTTACGACACGACATGGGCAGTTTCACTCATTTCTACGGAAAATGAGCGAGTGCGGACGATATGTCAGTGTCGTGTCGTTACTGTTAATCGGCTCATGTGAAAGTGCTAATCCATCGGTTGCCTACGATTCTCTCATGTTAATAAGCTCGTGGCTAAATAATCACAGCCGCACAGGCCGATCTTCCGGGTTAAGCCGCGCTTGCCGAGGTTGGTCTGTGGATGGGTGACCATCTGTCATAGCGAGTTTCCTCCGTGCCTCGGAAAGCACGTAAAGCCGTTGGTCCCGGCTGTCATTTTTAGATCTCTGACAGTCGTTACTGTTAGTCAGAAGCTCTAAAGTCTGACAACCAGTCTTACCATGCCTGGGGTATCGTATTACCCAGTTACTGGGTTGTGGAGGTCCGACAGGCAGTCGCTCCATGTAAAATACTGATATCCAGCTGAATCTGGTTCGACTGGAAGCCGACCCCAATATAGTTGGGAAAAGGCTAGGCAGATTTAATAAGAATAATATAAAATTTCTATGTACTTTCAGTTTCTCGTCATGTAATTTAAGAAAAAGAATCAAAGTAGTTATTTTCCAAAAAAACTAATAATAACGCGAGATTACTTTGACTTTCGGCATCCCTAATCTCTTTAATAATTCACAACCCTACGATCCGATATTAATTTTTAAAGCAAAAATATATAAGTTTTTGTAACAAAGCCTACGATTTCAATATTTACAGTAAAGTTTTATATTATACTTCTTTTTAAGCTATTTCGATTTTTTTGCCTTGTTCTCTTAAGCCGGGTACTGACCGGCGTTACAGGGCGTAACAACGACGATATAATACTAGACTGGGCATGCACGATCTAAAGAACACAAACTATTCTGCCAAGTTGCTGAGGTACTACGTAAGCGAGGGGGACGGGGTACTGCGTTGTGATTGGCTAACTCAAGGTCTGTGCTGTCCCAACGTATGTTTACGGCTCACAGGATTGGTCGAAATTAGACGAATATAAGACTTTTTTGCCTAATGTGTTGGCAGACATCGGTCGCCTGTTATTACGAGTCTAGTATTTTATCGTCGTTGGGGCGTAATGTAATGTGTTACACAGCGAACGCTCGCTTAACTTGACGTTAGGGCACGTGAAACTGGGGCCTTACCACGAGCTCTCAACGCGATCCTGTTTTGGTTGTGGGAAAGAGATGGAGCTAGATGACTTGTATAGCTCTGTCGCTTTCCCACAGCCAAAACAGGATGGTGATAAGAACTCGTGGTAAGGCCTCTGGTCAGTTTATTATTATTCTTATTTCAGCCTTTAGTGTCCCACTTCAAATGCTGGGCAAAGGCGATTCTCCAATAATACTTCTCATGGACGTGGTCCACTCCTTGATGAAGCAGTCCAAGTCATACCGCCATCTTCGCTTGGCTACGGCGTCAAGTTCTCTCCTTTTGCACCCAGTTGTGTGTTTTACGTAGGTAGCGATTGTTAGACATTCGACATACGTGGCCTGCCCCGTCCCATCAGCTGGGCGCCTTTATCTCCCACACCTGGTAGGTTTTCTTTATGTTTTTTTATTGACCTTTATTGCCCCACTACTGGGCAAAAGTCTCCCCTACATTCTTCTACTCTTCCTTTTGTGCAGGTTTCTCCGGCCAATCTCTGATAAATGCGTCTAGATGGTCATGCCAGCATTTTCTAGGCCTCCCTCGGCAACGACGCCCATCCCGCCATCCGGCACCAGCCCATCGGTCCCTATGCATTCTATACCGCGTAGTACCTGGGTACGATCAGAAGGCGTCGCTCAGACCTCTTAGAAGATGGCGGGACGAGCTTGACAAAACCGATGACCAGTGGTCCACTTTAGCCCTGGATCGTGAAAATTGGAAGTCATGGGGAGAGGCCTTTGCCCAGCAGTGGGATGTTTTAGGCTAGCAGTATCAGTATCAGTAACTAATTACCAATCAATGAATCAAGTTTGCTTGCGAACTTCAATCTTATAGCTGGCTATAAAAGAACAAAGGACCAAAAATTCTCCACAAACCTGTGACACCATAGCTCCGTGCACGTCCATGACCACCAGCTGCGCGGAGGCGGTTCCCAGGTACACCTGGTTGTCGTCAGGCGTCCAGCAGCCGCACGTGATGCGCGCGTCCAGCGACAACATGGACGACCAGTATCGCTGGCCGGCCACCGAGCCGACTAACACGAACCCGTCCTACGAAAGTTAGAACAAAGTAAAATTATAAAGGGCCCTTGCTTATGAAGGGGACAGCATGGGTTAGCGCTCAGTAGTCTATAATAGATTTTGAACTTAACACCTAAGCTGATAAAGTTGAAAATCCATTAGACTACTGAGCGATAACGAAAGAAAACGCTCTTTAACTTTTATTAGATTATCAACTTTATGTACTAAAGAATAAGGTTGAAAATCTATTAAAGAATCTTGAGTGTCTACGTTTATCGTTTGCATTTTAGCTATAGGCCCTGAGAATTCATCACTTAATTTGGTCACGCGCTTAAAGATAGACACATCGATCTAGACAAGCTAGACAAGCACACAGCACTTTGTTTACCCATTTAAGAGCGGGCAGGACGCCATTGACCTTGGTCATGTGGGTGTGGCTAAGGAAAAGCCCCCGCGCGCGCCTCCCTCACCTTACAATAATCACGTGTACCGCGAACTATATTTTTTTGCTATATTGTCATATTGAATCGCAGCGCTATCTACATATCGCCACAGTATAAATATCTATCAGTAGTGGAACTGGGCCGCATGATAGAAATAAATGCCTACAGCCGCGCGGTACGTCAACATGCGTTAGGGCTGCCCGTCTCCAGCATTTTAATTACATTTGCCTACTTTCTGTTTCTATTTAGTTTTTTGATTGTAAATAATTATACTTTTCTTATATTATCAGTAAACAAATAAAATACTTTGTTTATTGAATAGGAAGGATTTTAACACAAGCGTAAGTACCTACCGTATCATGATTCATTCAGAACCGCCTATAACTTACCTATTTCACTCGTCTCAGTAACTTTCCTTTACTCTGTTCATTGTATTAATTTATCAAATCCAAATACCCTTTTTTTTCGTGAGATAAAAGAAAATATGGTATTTTAAAAAAACTTATGACTGGATACGTTATTGACGAATTCATAAACCCAAAAACAGCACAATATTTCCTACTCGTCATATTAAATTATGTCCTTGAACTGATTTTGTTAAAAAAAACAACACACCGTCCCTTCGTCACTGCGGTACAGCCGTGACTGTCTGCGCCCCGAGCGCGCCCCGACATCGAGGCGCGTAGATATAGCTCGTGTTTCGTCCGTTTGTATGAAGTTCAAGTACTGATAGATATTATTACCGTGATATCGCTTTCAGTAGCCATATCTAATACAGAGGTGTAAAACATTTTGAATGTCCAAGATCGAAAGCAACGAAAAAGTATAATTATGTATAATTTATACTTTCTTTGTATTCACATTTTTAGGGTTCCGTCTACTACTACTAACAAGGAACCCTTATAGTTTCGCCATGTCCGTCCGTCCGTCCGTCCGTCTGTCCGCAGTTTAGCTCAGAGACGCACAGTACTAGAGAGCTGTAATTTGATTTTTGATGTTGCTGTTGTGTTACCATTATAACAAAATTATACCATTGTCAGACTACTAAACTGTTTAGTTAAAAAAATATCATTGTAGAAGAATTAAAGGAAAATAAAAAATCATGGAACATGTAATGAAAAATTTTTATCTCAAAATTCTGAAAAGTTTAATTGCCTTAAACACTGTCTCTTTGGTTCTGGTTCAACGATTACCATCCTCAGTGTCTGATTTTTTTTTCTCCACTTTTTTGTTTATTTTTCTTCCCATCTTTTTGTGTTATTTTTTGGTTTATAGCCTGAGTTATGTATTCAGGATCCCGTATATTAATTTTTCTTGGGAGTCGAGGATCAACAAATTCTGGCAATATGCAGTCTATGTAAAATCTTGTCAGTTTGGATTCCATTTTGGTTTTCCAAAACTCGTCGTCTCTATAAATGATTTCTGTTTTGATTGGTACATTTTCACCAAACCATAAGCCGAATGTACGCATTTTTCTTCTTTTGTGATATGCAATTGTCCTTGGACTTGATAGTACCAATCATGTTGTTTATTAATTTCATAGGTGCCGATTCTTGATTTTTTGAAATGATAATTGTTGACTCCATACCGGTAGATGGACCTGTAAATATATGTAATATTTTTAGCTTGTAAAAATAATGTTGTAGACTATATCTACACTATCAAAATAAAATTGACAAAATGTTTAACATCCATGCAGCGAGCAAAGACAAGTCAGGGCTGCGTTTAAATCCTTTATCCAGTTTAAATTTATACTGACTAAATGTCAAACACCCCGTTTAAGTACACCGCGAGGAGAAAACTGAAGCTAACTTAAATTTAATCTACCCCGTTTACGGTCGTTCGCTGGTATAAATTTTTACTAGATGGTTTAAATTTTTGCGACCTTTTTACCACGCAAAATTTTATCCTGCTGTCAGATTGACACTAAGTTTTGTTGTTTTGCTCGATTCGCGCCGTAAAAACGAATATTATTTTTATTTTATAGAGTAAATATTATTTGTGGATTATGGATTTATATTAAACCGGCAAATTGATTTTTTGTTCAATAAACTGAGCTGTCAATTGAATTTGACAACTAACATTGACAGAAACTTATGACTCCGTTCAGCGAACCCTCGCTAGTTTATTTTTTTTCCGGCGAAATACCGCCGAAGGATTTAAACGCACCCCAGAGTGACGTATCGTCAACGTCAGGGCTGCGTTTAAATCCTTTATCCAGTTTAAATTTATACTGACTAAATGTCAAACACCCCGTTCAAGCACACCGAGAGGTGATAAATGAAACTAACTAAACTTTAATCTGCCCTGTTTACGGTTGTCCGCTGGCATAAGTTTTTACTGAAAGGAATAAATATTTGCGACCTTTTTACCACGCAAAATTTTATCCTGCTGTCAGATTGACATTAAGTTTTGTTGTTTTGCTGCATTTGCGCCGTAAAACGAATATTTTTATTATAAAGAGTGAATATTATTTGTGCATTATGGATTTAATTAATATTACAACGGCTAATTGAATAATTGTTTCAAAAACTGAGCTGTCAATTGAATTTGACAGCTAACATTGACAGAAACTTATGACTCCGTTCAGCGAACCCTCGCTAGTTTGATTTTTTACCGGTGATTTGACATTACCGGCAACTTCAAGTTTACAAGACGATAATTTATATTTTAAATATTGAATTATTTGTAGATTCAGTAATGATTCAGTTTTCCATTTAACCTTATGCACATAAATATTAAATAAGTACTTACCATTTTGTATTTTGCACTCTCCTCTTGTATGCAATTTTTAATTTACGCTTCTTGCGTCTTTTTATCACCCATTTTGATATAATTTACAACGTTATGGTTCTACCTAATTACACTCTAAAAATAATCTAATATTTACACACACACTATACATAAAATAAAATAAAAAACTAGTTGGTCACACTATCGACTATTTTTGTTTTGCGGAGAAAAGTGTCACAGGTCCGTTCAGCACCGCGTCTCGTCCCGCACTGAATATTGGGCGCCGGAGGGGTAGCTATGCGATTTGAAATAGCGACTACGACTAAAAAAATTCGTAGGAAAAAATCAAGAAAGTTATTGTCAAAAATAAGTCCATGATCCCATCTGCTTTACTTAATATAATATTTTGCTGGCAATTAAAAAAATCTGTGATTGATAATTTAGGAGAAAAATGGTTTTAAGTTATAAAAACAGAGGCCACTTTGCGTATTTATTTATGATATTTAAATTCTCCTTTATTCATTGTTTGTCACATTCTATACATTTTTAAATATTATTACAAAAAAATAAAAACATTTAAAAATATAAAAAATAGGTGCCCACCAGCATCGGGAACAGGGTCCAAGCTGCCGGTGGTTAGGGCTCCAGAGAGAGGAACCTCCTCACTATGCGTGCCGTGTCCAAGAGAACTGCTTTCTGCATCAAGCCCTTGAGCCAACTGCACAAGGAGAGCCTCTTAAGATGTTGGTCGAGGCTCTTCGCGATTAGTCCATTGACCGTAACGACTATCGGTACAATGACTGCTGAGTCCACGTCCCACATGTCAACAATCTCGTGAGCTAAATCAAGATACTTGATTTTTTTATCATTTTCAGCTTTCACGAGATTCTCGTCATGAGGGACGGTGATGTCAACAATCATTGCACGGCGCTCTCGGCGATCTACCACCACTATATCAGGCTTATTGGCTACAATAGTCCTGTCAGTGATGATAGATTGATCCCAGTACAATATGGCATGACCGTTTTCAAGAACTGGGTCGGGCACATACCTATAGTATGGTACTTCAGAATTCACAAGGTTGTACTGCAGGGCAAGTTGCTGGTGGATAATCCTAGCTACTAGATTGTGTCTGTGCAAGTACTCGCTGTTAGCAAGACGAGAACAACCGGAAATAATGTGTCTGATGGACTCACCGGGACGGTGGCATGCCCGACAGATGTCAACCGTACCGTCCTTGACAATATATTTCCGGTAATTGTTCGTCATGATAACCTCATCCATAATCGCACAGACAAAACCTTCGGTTTCTCCGAAGAGGTCACCGAAACGTAGCCAGGCTACAGACGCCAAAAAGTCTACATCGGGCCCGTTAAGGGCCCGATAAAACCGTCCGTGTAGCTCCTTGCTCTGCCATACCTCCCTGCGGTCATTAGTATCCAATACCACAGGTTTGCGCCAGTTCTCGTTGGCCAAGGAGAGCGGGGTAAGGCCTTTGTCCACTGAGACTACATCATGATGCATCCCCACGTCGGCTTTAAGGAAGTATTCCCTGAGACTGCATACCTCGCGGTTGTGCAAGGTCTTAGCATTGAGTAAGCCACGGCCTCCACACTTCCGCGGGATATACAGTCTCATCACCGATGACCGTGGGTGATGCATCCGATTTGCAGTCAGCAGTGTACGGACCTTTCTATCTAGGGCGTCAAGTTCCGTTTGAGTCCATTTGAGTATGCCGAAAGAATACATCAGAACCGGCATGACCCAACTATTGAAGGCGCGCACCTTATTTCCGCCTGATAAAAGACTATTTAACACTTTGTTCAGGCGGCCAAAGAAGCGCTCCTTCAACGATTGCTTCATGCCAGTAACATTGATGCCCAATGATTCCGACATACCCAAATACTTATAGGTTTCGGTTGCTGAAAGGGATCTAAGGTTTATGGAATCTGAGAGTTGGGTGCTCACAGATTCCACAATCTCCCCTCGCTTTACATGCATGACCGCACATTTCTCCACACCAAATTCCATCATAATGGCGCTACTGAAGGTTTCAGTGATCTTCAGTAGCCCCATCAGCTGCGAATTGGTGGGGGCAAAAAGTTTCAGGTCATCCATATAAAGGAGGTGCGATATAACCCGACCGCCTCTCCTCAACCGATAACCTAGACCCGAATCCTCCAGCAGTGTGCTAAGAGGATTCAGGGCTAAGCAAAACCAAAGCGGACTCAAACTGTCACCCTGGAATATTCCTCGCTCAATCCTAATCGGTTCGTCGTTCCCAGGGGTCTGCCGACGTCCTGGATAGAGAAGGTACGTCCTCCATTGCCGCATACATGACAACAAGAAGGTGCGAAGTGTAGCATTTATTTTATACAACTCCAGCACCCTCATAAGCCACGCATGCGGCACAGAGTCATAGGCCTTCTTATAATCTATCCAACACGTCGACAGATCCCTCCGGGATCGACGAACCTGTTGGCTTACGGCCATGTCAATAAGGAGCAGCTCTTTAGTACCGCGGGACCAATTCCTACATCCATTCTGAGAGGCAGACATAATTGAATTGCTATCAATATGATAAGCAATTTTTGCTCTCAGAATGGATGTTAGAACTTTATAGATAGTTGGTAGACACGTAATAGGTCTATAGTTTTTTGGTTCCGCGGTACTACCTGCTTTATAGAGCAGGTGGGTAACTCCTGTGGTAAAAAACATTGGTAGCGACCCTGTCTCTAAAGATGACTGGAATTGTGAAGCTAAGCAAGCGTGCGAACTTCGTAGCCATTTTATCCAAAAATTATGCAGCCCGTCCGGTCCTGGAGATTTCCAATTAGGTAACGGACGGACTGCATGGGCCACGTCAAGTGAAGTTATGGATATTGCTTCCATTTCTGGGATTGAGTCACACGCTCGCTCAACCACACGCATCCAGTCACCCTCAGTGTGACCAACGGGCACCGACCAAATACTTCGCCAAAAAGCACTCATGGCTTCATTATCTGGCAGATGCCCGTCAGTAACACCCCGATTGAGAATGGGTCGCTCCCACGTTCTGTATACCCACCTTTCATCACTTTGGAACATGCGATTCTGAGTGTATCGATCCACTCTTCTCCTATACCGGCGGATACGGTTCGCCCATGCATAAACTTTCTGCTTCAGGAAGTCAATGCGCTCTGTGAGACGGGACATATAATCTTGAGAACTGATTCCAGTTCCCGAGAACGCCCGCCTCACAAAGCGCATCACCCTTGGGCGTGTATTTCCCTCCCTGAAGCAGATGAGCTTTCCAATGAGCACCCTGGCCTCATTGATACGACGCTCAATCCTGCACTGCCAGGCTGGAGCGGCAGGTTTCGGTCGTGTAGCTGTGTCTGTGTTTGGAAATTTGACATGAGCTACACGACACGCCGCGACAGCCGTACAATACAAGATTGAGTGTGTATCGCAAAGGTTTGCGCTGCTCTCAATAAATTCTGGTAACAGCGCATCCAGGGCACACACTAGCGCTCTGTTTTTTTTATTCATGGGCAAACGTGGTAGCCTCGGTCTAAGATCAGGTGATGTGAACCGATACTCACGAATCGCATCCTCCAAAGCACTCCCTATTTCCACATTGTATTGGTGATCTGCAGATATAACCCTGTCGGCCTCCTCCTCAACATCCTGGTTTACTCGCGCAGTAACAGGTGAATGGGAGTTTACCTGTGTTGCGAGAGGGTTGTCGACAGGGCTACTCCGCACTTCCGAGCGCAGCCGATCAAGTGTAGCATCATCCAACCTATGACTACGTTGAATCACGCGCACCTGATCCGACAATCGTTGGGCCGAGACGTTGACAGCGGGCTCAAGCACCTGAAACAGAGAGAGCATCCTGGTTCGGTATGCCGTAAGGTTAATGCCCCCCTCTGTAGCCCCATAATATGCGCGCATCACATTTTCGTTAATGGACTGAGTCCAACGAATGCGCGACACATTTCCACCGGCAGCGGGGACCCTGTTCGGGGCCTGTTGGCCTCGAGGTCCCAAGCCCGCTGGTGGCCGTCCTCTTCCTCGTCGTGGCGGTGGTGGTGGCGTCGACGGCGGGGAAAAAAAACTCGTCGCTGGAGCTCGACGCGGCTGCAGCGCTCAATGACACGACGTCCACTGGTGAGGCGCGTCCTGGCGACTGCGAGGCGGAGCTCAGCAACGAGCCCGGAGATGGTGGGTGTGCTGGTTGCGGTTTTGTTCGACTTCTCGTCAACATTATAGTATGACTGGATTTATTTTCTTCATTTTCGACATTTTACTGTTTTGTGGTTGTTATTATGGATTTTCACTATTGGTTGTATTTATTAATATCTGATTCATATTGTTACTTAGGTTTTACAGCAAATAAATTAAATTAAAATTGACGAAGAAAATTAATGACGTCAGTCACTCTTGACAGCCGAACCACACATTACATTATTATTATTATTATTATTTTGACACCAAGAGGACAAGCTTCATATTGTGTAGAATGATAATATATTATTTTGAAAAGAAATCTTGTAAGGGTTACGGAAAAAAAGGTTCTAACGTAACCTCATTGATGCCCAATTCACGTATATCTACGCCTTAAAGACAGATCTCGGCAAAAGTTGCCAACATCTGACGGAAACTCTATCAAAGCGCGTTGTCATTGGTTACATATCAAAGGAAACATAGGTAATGAATGAGCTTATTGGTTAAGATTTAAATTCTCAGATAATTACACAGGTCACCTTTTTGAATCTTAATATGTACATAACAACAATTAGGCAGATACCAAAGGCCTACCTACCACTTATTATGCCTAGTTGAATATTAAAAAAAAAAAACCTAGCAGATAGTACATTCACATTTCTTTAGTTAGTTTAAATCCCATGTGATAGGAGGCAACCCTAAAGCCATCAGTTGACAAATTGACGCGTTGGAGTTATTAAATATTAAGATAAAGTAAAAGTTCACACCCTATCACAGAATACCTTTAAACACAATTTTGAACAAAATGATCGCCCGCCAAAGTAGGAGCACTTTGGCGGGCGATCATTTTGTTCAAAATTGTTTATCCTGTGTTTATAGGTATTCTGTGATAGGGTGTGAACTTTTACTTTATCTTAATATTTCCCAGTTAATGAAAATCTTAACCGTTCTTCCACAAATTGACGGAGTATTTCGATCTGGTGAGCAGTTCATTTGCCTGACAATTAATACACCACATTCAGACGACACCCACTGCCTCCGTGGGAGTCGGAAAAGGTTACTAAGGTTAGGGATAATGTCAAGTGAATCCTCCGCCTTTAAAATAACTAGATCCTGCCTGCGAATTCTATTGCAAGTTTTAACCCCAACCCCTCGTTGTGTCTCATCGTGTAATTATATTTTCCGACTTGCTAGACAAATCTGAGATAGCGTGGCTAATATAAATAATAATTTATAGCCTATAGCACGCAGAAATAATGTAGCTCATCGCATTCAGGCCCAGAAATTACCCTGTACATGTACATATAAATAAATTGTCCCTCTTTATAACATTAGTATAGATAGATAATACCCAGTATCCAATACAACCTCCAATTAGACAGGCAAAGCTTCAAAATTGAGATGAAATTAAACCGTGAAACCGATGTGTAAATAACGCTCAACAGCACACAACATACGGTTCTAAAAGCTCTTTGTTACACTGAAATACACTCGTAAGTACTTAAGTAATTACTGTTACCATTTCATTCGTAATAATACGTAACGAAGGCAACAATTCAAGTAAATCATTATTACTTAATTAAACGGCAATTTACCCGAATGTTCTGCCAAATAATGTAATAACGTAAAACAAAATATACCTACATCATGTTTATTGGGTAACAAATTTATTTTCAGCATTCCGTTTGATACAACGAAACACTGCCATTTTCAATCTACGGAATCTAAGCACAACATATTTCTCAGATCGCATAAAAATAAGTAAGAAAGGATGTAACAATAAAGGAAGCCCGTAAACCGGAGAAAATGGGCTATCAATCAACCCGAAAGATTTCATCTCTTATAACGTTCCCGATCACCGTGATGTTATAATAAATTGGATTGGACCCACAACCGATACAAAGTTTAGCGTCCCTAACCGATTTCACAATTTTATTGTCACCCCGCTAAACTTTTCCATCAATACATGGGGTGTTACCGTCGTGTTGGGTCGCATCAGTCGGCCTGCTCGCCTGCCAATATTAGCATAAAAAGAACCCGGCGAGGAGCTGTGCCAAAACTCATACCGTCAAGGTCTATGTGTCCTAGTTATCGTAGACAGACCTACTGATGACAATGGAACCCTCCGTAAATTATAGCTGTAACATTACGTACCAATTCGTGACATAATGACAAGCTATGTGGGCTTTATTAAGTCAATATCAGATGTTTGTACACGCTTATTGGTCGGATGTGTTTAGAACACAAATACAACTACTACAACATCTGTAGGAAACTAATGGTTATACCGACAGCCTGTCGACAGGTGCATTACGTAACTTGCGACAAACGAGTCTCGTCGTCGCTAGGCATCATATCTATAAATCGTTGACGTATTTGTCTGCGTCTAGTCTGTGAGACAATGTGACGGGTCATATCAAGATCGAAGCACGCCCCCGCGAAATCGGCACACCTTTCTTAGCACGTTTCACGTTTGTTTGTGTTCAGAGGTGTCACGTAACGTTCGGCGCTCGGCGTCACGGGGAAGCCTTTTAGCAAATTGCTAGCGACGTTTTGACTGATCCGGCGGAGGCTCTGCTCCCGATTCACGTGGATGCACATCACGTGGCGAATTGAACCGACACGTTGTCGATGTGTCGGTACTTTGATGCCGAATCGGTCAACTGCGAAAACGTGATGAAAGGACGCCCAAATGAGACAAGTTATTTTTGCTTTGACGTCCATGTCTGAAACAAAGCATCTACCTGTCTTCCCACACATTTATTTTGAAGTTGTATTAATATTTCAAAGCCCGATAGGTCAGTCATTAAAATTCAATTCGGGAAAACTATTTTCAGCAAATAAAAGCTCTTTCTTTCTTTTGAACTGCTGAAACCTTATTTTTTGCAGGCTTGTTCTAAATATGGTAACAGCAAGCATAGACATCAGAATACACCCAATTTGCTTACATAAGACACCTCCAAACTTTGTTCTATAACGAGCTCACACTGAAAGGTTTCAGTTTCAGAGCTGTAGGCCAATTTAGGTAACAGATAGGTACCTATATGACCTCGTTTAACTCAAACATACCTATTTAACATAGAAATTAAGG
Organism: Agrotis segetum; assembly: GCA_036375495.1. NCBI lineage: Eukaryota > Metazoa > Arthropoda > Insecta > Lepidoptera > Noctuidae > Agrotis > Agrotis segetum. The sequence goes on from JAQSVV010000001.1 coordinate 35,080, forward strand.
CTGATTTGCATGTTTATAATATAATTCTGAACTTTAGGGAAGGCATTTTAATACGAGGACGAATTATGTATTAAATTGATATAAGAATAATATAAGCTTGGAATTGTGTCCTTGATATATTCACCATATTTTAGCATATATTTTGGTTTTCAAATTAAACTGCAAACTGGTGATGAAGGGGTAGATGATGAGTGGCAGTTTCCTTTCCTTTTATTTAGCTTACGAAAGAACAGAATTTTCCGATTTCATATCCCTTTCTAAAATATGAAATCAGCGTATTTAAGACGAAATTTAAAGACCCGTACGAACTCAGCAAATAGTAAATCACTTTGTAAGCTATCTACTCGAAAGAGGGTACTATTAGAGTTGCCCCATTTAAACATTTCTTTAACAAATCTTTCATGTACTAATAACAAAAGGTTCATAAAATATTCTCATTGGAACTATCTTTTGCGTAGATGTCAGATATAAGATCGTTGTGAAAGTTGTCACGGTAATGTTTTACTTTTTTTGCCTTATGTTAATGTTGTTGAGTACTAAAAACATATTTTTGGTAAACGGGAAGAGGCTTAATTCATTGATTTTTTAACATGAAATGGAGATGCGGAGCATCTATCAATATGATCATTGTTGGCTTGCATAGAATAGACTCTTTTCGAGCGAGTAAGCGTTCATGTCATCTCGCAATCTCTTTTTGGGCCGGCCTCGGCAGCGATGTCCTTCTAATACTGAGATAAAAGAAATAGGCAGATAGAGCGCTCAGAACACGCGAGTGTGTCCACCAAAGCGTCGCGACAGTACCAAGCTACGCGTCGTACCAAGCTGCGCGTCGTTGTTGTTGTTTGCCAAAATATGCCGTCTCGTGTGTTTAACCATTGCAAAAGTTGTTCTCAAAAACAAAGAAAACATTATGAAATGTAATTCGATTTCATTTTGTATTAACTTTGGTGGACACACTCGCGTGTTTCGAGCGTTTTATCTGCCTGTTTCTTTGATCGGAGTTCCAATAATTATTTTTGAAAATTAATGTTTCATTTATTTTTTTCTTACCTGATAGCAGATAAGTGCCATCCGACCATCGTGTGACCATGAGAAGTGTGTGACGGGGGTGCTCCGGTCGTTGATCAGCTCTATGCTCCATCGCCCCTCGTATTTGATCCAAACAAAAATGACCCCGCTACTGTCGCACGACGCTAGCTTCTGGTAGGGCTCGTTCCATTTAACGAGGATCACCTGTCACAGAAAAAAAGCAGTTGTAACATCAGGTTGCAGAAACCACAATTGAGCGAAATAGGCATAGGTAACGCCAACACCCAATGATTTAGCGATGGTCCCAACCAAAGCATGCCGGTCAGGGTCACTACTTTTTCGGAAAGCCCAAAGTGCCCAAATGGCTGCATTTCTGAGAACCTCAATAACGCCACTGATACCGCGATTGGGAATACCAACGAACTAATTCAATAAAAGTTTGTTTTACTATCAATTTGGAAAAAAAAAACGTAAGTTTAAAGGACATTTGGATGTACCTATTGCATTTTTGTATCGTGGTAAAATCATCAAATAAGTCGCTCCACAGTCGACTGTTGTTTAATATTTCTTCGTTTCTCAGTTCCTGTGGCAGACAGTAGGTGTTGTGGATACACAGTTCGTGATAGTGAAGATTATACTGCAAGGGATATACGCAATTACGTCCAATGCATGGTAACAATCGCGAGTCTCGCAAAGTATGTCGAGGTCCGCTGATTCTAGATAATGAGTGCCTGACAACTGCATCGCCTAGTCACCGGATATATTGCCTGTCATGTGCAGTGGTAACTTCCACCGGTAATTTATAACAATCGAGACAAACCGTGTGAAAGATTACCAACTGCTCTTATGCAGTATATTGGGAAATGAGTACGTACTGGAACTACTGTACGCAGGGGAGGAGACTTGAACATTGTAAGGCAATTTTTATCAGGCGGTATAGTCGGTGTAGACGGACCCTTGAAACAGTCGACATCCGAGCATTCTGTGGCATAATCAGGCTGTAATGTTCCCACTACTGGGACAAAGACTTCTTTATGAGAAGGTTGGGCTGTAATTTGTAATGGCCACCACGTGAGCCAAATTAGGTTAGGTTAGTTAGTCATAGTTTAGTCATGTTTTCAAATTTTCAATTCTATGACGTGCCGGTTTTTTTCACAATGTTCTCTTTCACCCTTTTGAGAGCAATGACGAGGCTCGAAATACGATCTGTATAGCAAATTAAATGTAACTATGCTCAAATCCTGAAAGCTCGTTGTTCATTTCAGAAAACTGAAAATGAGTCCCTGTTTGAAGCTTTTCATAGTACCGCTTCCTTTCAAAACGAAGTTTCATGTCGAAATACTAATTAGTCTTCATTCGAGTTGATTCGGGCCCATTCTTTTATAACCACAAAGCCGTGAAAGTTGGTGTCCATAGTACAAAAGTTAGAAGCTTAACTTTGAAAGCTGATCTCAGGAATAATCTAACTTCTGAGGGGATAAATTACCTCAAATTAACGCAATAATAAATCTACTTAGATTCTCACTAATCCACGTTAATTACTACATAAGGTAGTTACGCTTAGAAGCTTTCCGAATATAGAACTGTTTACGATTTCCGAAGGTACTAGAAAGGTCATTTTCGGACTAGTTCGATATTCCGAAAAAAAAAATTAAAGCTTCGATTAATTCAAATCAAATCAAATCATTTATTTCTTTGCAAACATGGGTATAGTACATAGATCTTATTTCTTTATAATTAAGTTCTCCACATTTTACCGACATGGGTATGCAAACAGTGTACAATATGTCAAAATTAGGTACTTATGAATAATTAATTTATGTCAGCCCAACAAGAATTACAGAAAAGTCAAAAAAAAAAAAAAGAAATTAGAATATTACAAGCATGTCAAACCTTAATACTATAATAAATTAATCAATTCAATCAAAGTAATATTATGTATGTCCATCAGTAAGTGAATCATCATTTAGAAAATCGTCAATCGTGTAGTAGCATTTTTTAAATAAAATTTCCTTTAGTGCCCTTTTAAATTGTACTACAGTCATATTTTTAATATCATTCGGTACTTTATTATATATTCGAGGGGCATTACCAAAAATACTTTTTCGCATTAATGCAGTTTTACATTTAGCTAGGCATAATTTATTTATGTACTGTGTTCTTATTGGATTTATTCTGACCTCTGACATTTTTCGGAATAATTGAGGGTTTCACAAACAAGGCCGTTTCCAGTATGTATAAAGAAGGTAAAGTTAGAATTTTCAGGGACTTGAAATGGGGAACACAGCTATCAGTTGTCTTCAGACCGCACATTGACCTGATGCATCTCTTTTGTAACCTAAATACTAGTTCTCTATCAGTAGACTGACCCCAGAAAATAATTCCATATCGCAAAACGGAGGCAACTAGTCCATGATAGGCAACTAAAAGAGCTTGATTGTTCACTTTCTTTGAGAGTTGATAGAGAGCGTAAGCGGATTTGCTCAGTTTTTTACATAGTTCTTCTACGTGAGGCTTCCATGTAAGTTGATGATCAATAGTAATGCCCAAAAACTTAGCCCTATCCACCTCTTCAATATTACAACCCTTGTAGAGAACATTAATTTTAGGATTTTCACATCGTTGATAAAAATGCATGACTTTTGTTTTATTGAGATTTATAACAAGACTATTATTATTAAGGACGCGTTTACAATTGACGCAAAATTATGCCTTTTTTCGGTACCGATTCTTACTAAACTGAATCAAATCGAATAAAACTAATAACGAATACAAACAGATTGGTTCTTTATCTTCTCAGGATAGACAAGCTTTTCTTGAAAATGATAGGTTTAAATACTTTAAAATCGATCTGCCGTTGCCATGTTTACCATATCGTGTTGTGTTTGCGAACATATTTTGTTCTACAAATAACATATTTTAATATTCCTAATACTACTGAAAGTAGGCAAGTATAGTCTATTTTAAGTCATAGACAATATTTCTTTATTTTTCATTCAGAAATACACCAAAAGTAATTCCGCAAAACAGGAAGATATTGACAAATTTTCGTCCGAAATTATATGTTTTTATCTATCAAGATTTACTGAATATTCAATCAGAAAGTATTGAATAACTAAGGTTACTATGTTAGCTTGCATTGAAAAAATAATTAGCTCATTTAAAAGTAAAATAATAGTATTAAACAATTACAATATGCAATGACAAAATTCAATATAAAACCAAGAACGGTTTGTTCTTTGATTTAGACGGCGCAGGGCGCCTTCTGAGGGAGGACGTATCGCTCGCAACCATTTTGACATTAGTCACGTAATTATTAAAATTTAAAATACACGCCACCATTCATGACCTTTACACGCGGCGCCAGTGTCTTTGTCATGACATCAAATTCCATGTGAAAAATGTAGTACCTCGAATTTTCCGCAGGTCATGAGTGGTGGCCAGTAATTTTCCCAGTCGCCAAGAATACAGCATAACCTACCTTTCTTGATACAAGCTAATATTTTAAATTAATTTGATTGAATTTTCCTACTATATTCGAATGAGGATATAATTGTAAATAAAAAATAATGTAAATAGTAAAAAAAAAACAATTTAAATAATTCTGATAGCTTTTTTCTGAATAGCTAGAGCTCTTCAGAAAAAAAAATAATATAGCTCGCTGCGGGACCCACCATACCACCGGTCATGCCCCTGGTGGTATGGCTTTTTATTACGTGGTAAAATCATCAGATCAGCCCTTCCACCCAAGACAGGAGGGACATACAAACTTGTACTGACTAAAATCTACGGTGTCCTTCAATAACCCATTGCGATCCCAGGCTATGGATACCCGATAAGACAATTCCGCGACGCCCGGCAGGATTTGGCTCTTTAACGTGCGCCCCGAAAATTCGTGAAAAATTGATCTGATCGTTTTGAGGTAGCGGTTAACCCAGAGAAAAGTTTTGTTTTAAACTTTTTGTATTCGTTTTTGAAGTCGGTACTTTTTTTCATCAATTTATTTTTATTAGGTTTGATCGAAGAGAGTTGAAGTCTTGTATCAGGTTCGGCATCCAGTCAATTGCGGTATTCCGCTTTGGTAGCTGCATTGTATTTTTTTTTTTTTTTTGGTAAAATCATCAAAATATATGTGTCCTCCCGAGCGGGACCGGATTTATTACCAGACTCTAGTACTGACTAATATCCATGGTGACCCTTCAGTAGCCCTTTACGTTCCAGGGTCACCGTTACCTGATAAGACAGTCCAGTGACCAAGGCAAGCTCCTACCCTCATATAGAAATCTCTTCTCGTCGTCGTAGGTCACGCGGCTGTTCTCCCTAACGTGTTCCACCTCCTACTTCGCTAGCATGACTACTTTGCATGAGGATTCGAGGTGACTACTTCCTATTCCGTCTTGCCCCGCAGATCGTGGCCTCGATCAATGCCGGGCGCTATTAAATTGACTCAAGTGCATCGAGTTGGGATTTGGCAAACCACTTCATGTACCTAACTTTTTTGCAGCCAACTCAATAAGAGGACTAATATTGTGGGTTGATGTCAACGGCACCCCAAAAAGGTCAAGATAGCCTGTCATTTTTACGGTTACACCTCAGAAAGATAGAACCGAGTCGGATTGGCTCCTTTTTGCGGAAAAATTCACGTCTTATCAGCATTGAAGCTCAAGCACTCAACCGGCTATGGCTCTTTTGCCTGATATTATTTTGTGAATTTTATTCATGAATAAAATTCACAAAAAACAGATACTACTCAGGAACCCCGAAGACTTCCAACTTGAACTGCACAATCGCTTCCAGTGCCTAACCGAATGTGAAACTGTGGACGAGATTAACAATGAGTTGGTGGAAACTGTCCAAGCTGTAGGGTTCAAGTTCTTTAAGACTCCGCGCCGCAATAAGCCTCAAAAGCTCTCGAACGGAAAAATCCGGTTGATGCAGGACCGGACCGAGATGAGGCTGCAATCTTCAGCTGATATGTCGGAATATGGCAAACTCAATAGACGAATCTCTAAATCAATGCAACGTGACCTGCGCTCCTTTAGTGCGGCACGGATCAAAGAGGCAATCGAGTGGAACCGGGGCTCAAAAGAATTCGTCTATTGGGCAGAGCCAAATGACAAAGCTGAAGATTAACGACGGCAGCATCATTTCGACTAAACCAGAGATCTTAAGGGAGCTTGAGAGGTTTTACGGACAGTTATATACATCAATATGACAACCCAGTGTCGGTACATCTTGAGACGCAAGAGCTAAACTGACGTGACACTACATTGAGGATATCCCAGACACCAGCCTGTACGAGTTTAGAATGGCTCTTAAACAGCTCAAGAATAACAAGGCGCCGGGTGAGGACGGAATCTCAACAGAACTTCTGAGAGCGGGTGGAAAACCGGTACTACTCTAGTCCTCCAGAAGTTATTTAATTCCGTCATACTCAAAGGTTCTACGCCAGAAGCATGGCATAGTGTGGTTGTTCTTTTCTTCAAAAAAGGTGACAACACCTTGTTGAAGAACTACAGGCCAATCTCACTTCTGAGCCATGTATACAAGCTGTTCTCAAGAGTCGCGAGAACGCAGGTTTGATGACTTCCAGCCTCCCGAACAAGCCGGTTTCCGAAAAGGTTTAAGTACTATAAACCACATACACACGCTCTGCCAGATTATACAGAAGACAGAGGACTATAATCGACCATTGTGTTTAGCGTTTGTGGACTATGAAAAAGCCTTCGATTCAATCGAAACCTGGGCAGTATTGCAGTCCCTCCAACGATGTCACGACTATAGGTATATCGAAGTGTTGAAGTGTTTGTATAGAAACGCCACCATGTCCATCCGATTTCAGCAGGCGTAGCATGGCGCCGTAGAAAGGGGTTTTGTCGACGGAAGAATAGACAAAATAACAGAACGTAGAAATATTTTTATCGTTTTAAGCATGGTAATGTTAAAAATATAGATAATATACGTCCTTTTCTTCAATAGTGTTCAAATAGTGTCACATTTAGGTAGGTCCAACTTCGAGAAAGAGGTCGCCCGAAGAATCCAACTCGGATGGGCAGCGTTTGGAAAGCTACGTGATATTTTCTCATCGAGAATCCCACAGTGTCTCAAGACAAGGGTGTTTGACCAGTGTGTGTTGCCAGTGATGATATATGGCTCCGAAACGTGGTCCTTGACTGCTGGCCTTTTAGAGAGACTAAGAGTCACTCAACGAGCAATGGAAAGAGCTATGCTCGGAGTATCTTTGCGGGATAAAATCCGGAACATGGATATTGCGCAAAGAACCAGTCACCGACATAGCTCATAAAATTTGCAAGTTGAAGTGGTAATGGGCAGGCCACAGCGCTCGTAGAACTGACAACCGATGGGGAAGAAAAGTTCTCGAGTGGCGACCACGGACCGGAAATCGCAGCGTAGGTAGGCCTCCCACCAGGTGGACCGACGACATATTGAGGGTCGAGGGCAGCCGATGGATGCAAGTGGCGAATTGTCGTTCGGCGTGGTGGTCTAAGGGGGAGGCCTGTGTTCAGCAGTGGACGTCCTCCGGCTAATGATGATGTAGATGATGATGAGATACTACTCAGAATAAAACATACAAAAAAATAAGTTAGCATTCCAATAAATCGTAAAAATAAGCGAAATTGAATGAAAAGTGAGAAATTACAGGAATGTGTCAAGTTTCATATAAAATAATGAAATCGAAAAAATAATGTTCTTTTTTCTCTTAAACCCTGTGTTATTTTACTAAAGGTGAAATGTTATCTATTAAATAACGAACATTTTCTGTACCGTTTCAATAGAAATTAGGTAAAAAGCCTGAGTGACCAATTGTAGCATCGTAATTCGAGCATAAACGAATCTATGCACTGGTAGTCGCGATTGATCGAAGATGAACTCAGGTACTACTTGCTGTGCGAATGGAATAATGTGGAGTTGAACCACCTTTTCTACGCAATTTTGAGCAGTTACGTAACTTCGTTAGGAAGTGAAAGCTCAGTTTTGCGAGATAGAGATTATAATTTAGAGCTCACCGAAACATTCTGTTTCAAGAGTTAAATGATCTGAAACCCTATTGTTTAGATCTTCTCTACACTCTGATAGATCGGTCTTTATTAAAAAATAACCCAGCTGTAACCCAGTATAAGAAGCACTGAAGCACAGTCAAAACAGTTCAATAATTATTCTCCTTTGCAATGTTTAACGAGTTGCACCATCCGCTCACAGTTAACTGCAGGGGAACCAAGAATCTTCTCGAATATTTTTAATCTTCATGGTGTCGATTCGAAATTGTCTTGTGGCTGGTCGCAATGGACTTTGTATGATCTGCGTAGTAGATTATCGCTCTCTTTGCGCGGTTTAACGTCTTCTTGGGCCTTGCTCACTTTCTTCCTGGATCACGGCGTTTGGTGATATTACCCCTCTCTTAATTGACACTAGTTTCAAATATTTTGAACCACTGGTTGGAAATATTCGAGCATTAAACCGACCATTTCTGGTTATATCTAAGGAGATAAAAACCAGCCACTTGGGGTGATTAAGGTGACATAGTTATGGATCTATGTCACCTTAATCACCCCAAGTGGCTGGTTTTGCGTCCATAATTATGTCTCTGAATAGATGGCATAAATGACTGTTTGATGTAAAAGTCAAAGAAAAAGTTTGAAAAATTTTAAACACCAAATCGTAAATTCTAAATAATTACAAAAATCTAATTAAAAAGTTATGAATTCCAATTAGTCACTAGAAACAAAATCAACACCTGAAAGATGTAATAACAAGAATGAAATTGAATAATCTCTATAATGCACACTTTGTAAATTACAAACATATCCAATTCGCAGTCTGACACAATGTGCGGTTTAAAGTGTAATTGATTGAGTGGCTCTTATTTTATTTTGATAGGTATATATTTATCATATTATCCATTCGTTTATGAAAATAAGTAGTGTCTAGAAGACCGGGATCTTACTTTGTTTATTCGAAACAAAAGTGGCAAAAGCTCATGTTGTGTGCTTTCTGGTATACGAGGCATAGCTGTTTCGTTAGTGTTTTGTTTTTATTCGTGGGGCATCACGCTGTCAAATTGACAGAAATTGTGTTCTTTCAAACGTATTTACGTCCTTAAGCCAATTAATTATGTCAGTTAAATAGGTGTTGATGTCATTCTCATAAGTATTTGGATCAGTGCATTTTATAATGGCTGTACTGTCATCTGCAAAGAGAACCATTTTGTTGGTGGTTGCTTCCGGGAGATCGTTAATAAATATCAAAAAAAATGGTGGACCCAGACACGTAAAATATGGCGTCCCACAAGGTATGTGGGACGCCATATTTTACGTGTCTAGGCTTTGATATATATACTCTTTCTAGTTTAGTTTTTGGACATATTTTACAGATTTCTGTGCATTGCAGTCTATTACTGAGGTATGATTCAATTAACTTTAAGACGTTCCCCCTTATACCATAGCTATGTAATTTGCGTAACAGAATGGTATGGTCCACATGGTCAAAAGCCTTGGTCATGTCAGTGTAAATTGCGCAGACTGGATTTCTTTTATCTACAGATGACATAACGGTAGTCAACAAGTCAAATATTGCCATATTTATCGTAGTGTTTTTTCGGAAACCCTTTTGTTCTATGCAAAATAATTTATTCTTTTCGAAAAATGTGTATAGACTGTTATATATCACTTTCTCAAAAATCTTAGAAATTATTGGAATTTTTGCGATAGGTCTGTAATTTTCCATATTAGTTTTGTCACCTTTTTTAAAGAGTGGTTTTATTATAGTTTTTTTGAGTTTGTTTGGGAATATTCCGTCGGCTATACATAAATTGATTATATGAGCTAATAGAGGTGCTACTAGTTCTTTAGTAAATTTTAATACTTTAGTAGAAATTCCATCATATCCAACAGTACTAGTGTTTTTGAGACTACAAATATTTTTTTCTATTTCGTCAGTTGTTACAGGCTGCATAAATAGTGAATGTACCATTTGTTTATTTAAACTTGTATTTTGCTTTGTTATGTCATCTTTTGCATTATTCTCAACTGTTTCAATAAAATAATCATTAAATTCATTTGCAATGTCTAAAGGGTCTGTAAATTTCAAATTATTTCTATTCACACACATTATCGGTTCGTGTGGCATACAAAATTTAGATTTATTTATTATTTGCCAAGTTGCTTTTGACTTATTTTGGGCCATATTTATGAAATGGTTATTTTGTGCTTTTTGTGTTAGGTTGATAATTTTCCTGTACAGTTTGGTGTAATTTTTCAAAATTAATTTATGTTTTGAATCTGCGTTTAACCGATATTCCCATAGTAATCGCCTTTGCTTATTACTACAAGTTTTGATTCCACGAGATATCCATTTCGTTTTTTTGTCAGTTTTAATGATAATAATTTTCTCTGGAAAACACAATCTGTAAAGAAGAGAGAAATCATCCATAAATGTGTCAAAAGCTTCGTTCGCGTCTTCGGCATCATATACTGTTTTAAAAGATAATGATTTAAGATGTTTTTTAAACATAATCAAGTTTTCTATACATATGTCCTGTTTTTTTGTTTTCCAGTATTTAAGTGTGCAAGTTTTATTTATTGGTACTTTAAGTATCTGAGCTGTATGATCGGAGAGGACTAGATCTATAACTTCAGCTTTGCATTCTGTCTGATAATTGTGAGCAAAATTGTCAATACAAGTGTTATTTTTTAACCTAGTAGGAGTATACAGTGCTAGTTTTAAATTATAATTCATTAGGAAGTATTCAAGTTCCAATGTCGTTTTGTTTCTTTCCAAAACATTTATATTAAAATCTCCACACAGAATGATTCTCTTATTCGAAGATAAACAAACCTTATTTAAAATACAATTCAATTTATCATAAAATACTTCGTAATTGTATTTTGGGATTCTATAAATACAAATTATAATAATTTTATGTGCTATTATTTCTACAGCGCAGCATTCAAAGATACCTGAAATCGACTGTTTTGCTACTTCTGACATTTCTCTAAATTGCAATCCCATTCTCACGAAAATACCTGTTCCTCCTCTTTTTTTATCCCTGGCAAAGAAAGCAGCTGGACAAAAATTTGGTATGTGCAATAAATATTCATAACCTGTTTGTACAAAATGTTCAGTAACACACAAAACGTCTATAATAGTTCCTTTGTTGTAAAGTTCTTCTAATTTTACAGTTAGTGAATCAGATTTATTAATGAGGCCAGCTATGTTTTGGTGTAAGATGTTGAGATAATTAACGAAAAAATTGAGAATTCAATAATTGTGGATCTGTAGAACATTCCTTTTGATATTGATTTTGAATTTCTAACTGTGCTGCATTCAGGGCACCTATTTCTAAGACTAGATCTTGGAGATCTGATATAACAATATTTAATCCTTTATTGTTCAAAGTGCCATAACGACTATAAGTGTCGGAAGTATAAGGCAGATTAAAGTTCGAGTCTAAAACATATGCATAATTATATGTTTCCACGTCCATGCAAAGTAGATTATTGAAAGTTTCTATGCGGCTATTATACATTATATTACTATTAACCATGTATTTGAACGTTGGCAGACAAATTATAAAGTTTGTATGATACAAAGTAATTAGTTTTTCACGAATAGATGAGACAAGTTCAATATAATTATGCGTTTTTCTAAAAATTACTTCACCAATATAAATAATACAGTAATCAAAGTATGTGAAGTTTCGTACTTTTTTGTCAATATTATCTAACAAACAATTTAAACTACAGTTAGGCTTACGATAATGACATATCTCAAAATTACATAATTTAGTTCTCTCAGTGATTTTGTACATTCTGTTGGAAGTTTCACTACTTATTAAACATATTTTGTGTTTAAGAGATGACATATTTAGATTTGTTTGCGATATTTCATCTTGATTCGTACTTGAGAGGCTCGTGTTAATATCTTCGCTTTTGTTTTCTGTTCTGAAATCGTGTGTAGTAGGTGATGGTGCATGCTTATAATCTTTCCTCATACTTTGCAGAGTTCGTGTTTGTTTCGTGCAATTATTATTATTGGCATTTTTCTCTGGTGTTTGTGTTTTCTTCAAATCATGGTTTGGAACATCATTTTGCTTTAATAGATCTTCGTTAACTCGTTTCAAATTTTTATTTTCTTGCGACAATAATTCTATTTCTGAGCGTGCACTATTTAATTGAGCCTTTAATTGTCCAATTTCAACTTTTAATATTGTTATTTGATCATCTTCATCTTCGGACATGTCTGGTATATTATTCGAGGTGCTACAATCTAATGTTTGCGAAATTATATCACTATCATCCTTGTTTGGCTCTGATCGAGTGCGCGAACTACGGAAAGTTATGTTCTCCAAGAAATTCATGGTACTCGTAGAAATTATTTTATTAATATTCCAAATTAAGATTCACAAAAACAAACTCGATCTTCCGATGTAGGATTCGAACTCAGGTCACGACGTCTTCGTGGATACTTAGGCCAGCATTAATACCATTACGCCACACGTACAGTCGGCCAAGAAAGTGGTGTACCACCCTAAGGTTGAATATCGCTTGCAGATTCATAGGTGATAAAGATTAGTTTCGCTTGCAGATCGATCTGACAACTTCTATTGCTGTCTTTATCTGATTATTGATAACGACTATTACTGTTTGTAACGTGACAGCTGTTCTTAGTTTGAACTTGATGGAACCAATGACGTCGTAAAATCAACGGCGGGGGGCTGTAGATTTTGATGACAAAATTGTATCTACAAATTCAGAATTGTAATCAACAAGTTACATAAAATTGTAAAGGCACAAGGCGAATCCACAAACCTACAATTTCTGTAAACTTGTAATTACAATATCAATAAAAAACAAGCTAAAAATAGATTTATCCTTTTATTAAATTTCTACAATCAATTTTAAAATACTTATAACAAACAAAAACATAGCATATATAGTAATATTTAGAAGATATTGAAAATTTTTAAAAATTAGAAACGGGTGTAACCGCCATTGGCCTCTATAACCTCTAAAAGACGAGACCTCATTGAACCAACAAGCCGTGAGCAAATATCGGTTCCCCGCATTTCCTCCCAAATATAATTACAGTGACTAATAAGAGCTTGTTTGGTTCTTTCATTTTGATGCGACCATCGTTGGACCATAAGGCCCCAAAGATTTTCTATCGGGTTGAGGTCCGGCGATCTTGAGGGCCACTGAATTACCCTTACGTCAGTGTGTGAACGAAACCAGGCTCTTACGATCCTCGCATTATGAATTGAACAATTATCTTGAACAAAATCAAATTGTGGCACTTCGTTCTCCGGGTAAACATTACGGACTGTCGGTAGCATTGCATTCTGAAGCACGTCGATATAATTTACAGCCGTCGCTCGAGGAGGTAGAGAACACAATTCTCCTACACCATCCGCACTCATCCAGCCCCAAATATTTACGGAAATTCGACCTGATTCTCTATTTGGAATTACATGATCATCTTTATACCGTGTTGAATTATATCGCCAAAGGTGAAGACGTCCATGCTGACTGGATTTAAACGTTTTTTCATCACAAAACACTGTATTAGACCAATCAAACTCTAAGTGCTCTCTGGCGAAGTTCAGACGAGCAAGTCTGTGAGCATCCGTCAAATATATTTTCTTGGCGTAATGCCTGTGGTGCAACCCCATGTAATGTAGATGATTCCTTATTGTTTGGGCACTCACATCGAACATCTCCGCAAAATGTTTTGTGGGCTTAAAACCATTGATTTCATATTCCCGTCTCATGAATTCTCTATCGTTATTGGAGAGTGCAGGCCGGCGACCACTTCTTCTGTGATCCAACAAACTTCCCTCCTCTCCTTCACGACGAATCCAAAAGCGGACAGAACGCCTCGATAATTCAAATTCCGGGATATCGCACTGATACTGCTTCCCTCATTAAATTGGGCAATTATTTGTGCTCTTTCGGCAATGGTCAAGTTGGCAGGCATTGAGATGATTTTATATGCAGATGATTGAAAAATAACACGGAAAATATATCGATTTATTGCATATATTTGACAAAATGTCAATTGTCAGTTTTCTTTTTCAAATGGAATTTGGTTGTCTATTTAAATAGTTTTTATTACTTTTGTTTGGAAACATTTCAATTGCTTTGTAGAAACTAATGTCCTTTTCATTTATACTAAAGGTTAAAATGTCATGTACTTATAATATATGTGACATATGACGTATGAATACTAAATACATAGGTTTACGTCATGATAATGTTGTCTCTTTCAGTAATATCTTTTTATAACGAACCTTGTTGTAATTTTCGATGACCGGGAAACTAAATCAAAACTGGTACACCACTTTCTTGGCTGACCGTACATTAATTATTACGGTGAAAATTCTGACCGTGTTGGTGTAGCGTTTTTAAATGTACTCCACAATCAACAGATGTCGCTGCTTACGCAGTAATTAGCATGAGTAGATAAGTTTTTGCGCTGTTAACACTGTTTTATATGAGGCAATACTAGATACGATTTGTTTGTCGTACTAGCGCCAGATGGTGTTACAATCACAACAACATCGTCGATATTCAAATAAAAAACGGATTTCGGGATGAGAAATATTTAGAAAGTCTATTCAAGATACCAATATTGGAACTTTATCCAGGTCTTTTAGCACTTTTAAAGTTAATTATGGTCTATGCGTAAAAAGATCACTTGTTATTTTAATTATGTTTGTTTAAGGTCACATAATTTAGACACTGTTACCATGGTTTTATAGTTCACGGTTTTGTTTAGAAGTACACGTCAAACACTTTTAATAACACTGTCCCAGTTAGTTTGTGTGTCCAGGTTCACTTTTATTCACTTTATTTGGTCCAAAGACAAAAAATACTATTTTTGAATTAATTAAAAACGGGAGCACAATACAATTTGATGTTTACGTGTCAGCGCCACCTAGCGTTTTCTTTCGTTCTTTTCGTAATTGTTATTAGAGTGCTATATTTGATTGAACAATTGAGAATAGTAGATATAGGTACTTAACTGTCAAGCTATACCCACTTAAATGTTTACTTTATTCAATATTTATTTCTCCATAAGCAATAGGCTAGTTGCCTAAAAAAATGTAATTAGTCCGTCTTTTAGATTATTCAAAAATAAGGGACACGTATTTTTTTATTTGTAAATTAGACCAAAAATGACAAAGATATAGCCTATTAAAGTTACGTGTGACGTCACGATGCGTGGCATTTTTCGCGCAGAGTGACGTCACAGGTAACTTAAATAGGCTATTATATTTTTTTTTTTTGTTTAATCGAAAAAAGAAAAAATACGTGTCCAATATTTTTTTATAATCTAAAATACGGACTAAATAGAATGTAATTATTTTGACCCTGGAAACTACCCTATTGTAGGCTTAGATTATAAAACAATCAGTGGCCTATTAGAAATCTGGAAATTCATCTAAGCTTGTAGGTATGTTTTCCAACCAATTCTCCGACACAACCAAACTCCTCCATAAAATAGCATAACGTTGTCAGGTACCGAAAAGGTAGGTACTATAACTATCCAAACACGACTTCAACTTTTTAATTTGTCAACTTCATCAACATTAACTAGAAGTACATCTCGAATACGAGTACATTCCCTCGTATATTTAGCTCCAAGAATCCACGCGAGTGACAGCTCTAGATTAATTACCTTACGTAGTTTTAATTAAGTAAGGTGCAGTACTAAGTAAAACAATCGTACTTGAGTAATATATACTCGTATCTACTTAGAAATACACTAGATGTTTCAGAGAATGGAATCCTGAAAATTAAAAGGATCCGAAGTGTTTTCTCGATATTAATTCTGCTGTTTACCGACTTTAATAAGGATATAAAACCCATTTTCGCAAGCTGATAATCCTACAGAGACTGATCAAATACGTGTTATTGCTTTTCAGATATTTCATGAGATAGGATAGGTCCAATTCTCGAGTAGATCACGCCAGAGTTCTCGCGGTAGTTAGCTGATCGTAATTGATTGGTGGCGATCTCGGCGGTCGTAGTAAGGATGCTGGGCTGAGTAGTGCAGTGCACCCGCTGCAAGATGCAATCCATCAGGACAACTAATCCATGACTCAACCTAATCACTCATTTTTGTGCTATTTACGCTTTCACATGACAACACCAGCCAGAGACACTTTGTGATTCAACCGTATGAAGATTTTCATAACTCGTAAAAGAAAAGCGTAACCGGTAGAATACAAAACGCGACTCACAAGAACGAAGGTCGGCACAATAAATTGAAGACTATATTGCCAGTTCGGCGTAAAACACAAAAGCTACTCGTTCAATTTTATGACTCCTAATAGATATCAGCTTTGACTACTCGACTGGAACAACAAACAATGTTAACATCAAGGAAATTCCTCTTTAGTCAATTGGCTGTATAAACGTTCTTGAGCTTTCAAGAGACGAAGGTACAAAAAAGACTATATTTGAGGATTATAGCCGTCGCGCTCCAGACGCAATGTTATTACACATTCCACGTGCCCTTCGCTCCATATAAGTTACACCCACTTAGAGAAAACAGTCGGGATGTGGAGGAATCCGACGTGACACACACTGCCAGCAATCACTCGTTTGACACAGCCTCTCGGCTCCGCACTGAGAGCATTAAATTTATGAGGTCGCATGTATAGATAGCTGTAGTCTGTGTGCACGTTAGTACTCTTACTGTAGATACCTACTAGCACTTTGCCCGCGACTTCGTCTGCGCGTGTTTTTAACTTCGAACTCAGTGAATTTAATGTCCGGTCAGCCTCGTTATAGGATACTTTTAGAAAATCTAAAAATGGTCCAGTCCTGATTTTCCCATGTTCACCCCGTGAGGGGTTGATTTTTTAAATACAGATAAATACGTATCCTTTATTCGATTGAGAGATAATTTACGACCAGTTTTGAGTTTATCGAAGCAAGTAATAAAATCCTTCCCTGAAAACTTAATCACCCCTTTTCACCAATTTAGGGGTGATTTTCGAAAAACCCAAAAAAGAGGGTTATAAAAAAACAAATAATGATAATCTTTTTTATTGACTCATACTCTTATTCGTACGAAGTTTCAAGTTTATCAACCCAAGGAATAAGATTTTACATACAAAGGTTTTCACCCCTTGTCTCCCCCTTAGAGGTAGATTTTCGCAAAATCCTTTCTCAATGCTCACCTACATAATAAATTGCAACTACCATCAAAAATTCAGAGTTCTACGTTTAGTGGTTTAAAATCCTCCCTTTAAATTTTGAATACCCCTTTTCACCAACTTGGGGGGTGATTTTCGAAAAATCCAAAAACACGTGTTTGATTAATTCTTATCTAGTATATAAATATTGATTTTCAAATTCATCAGCTCATGCGTTATGATTTTTCCATACAAACTTTAACAACCCCTAGATTACCAATGGAGGGTAGTTTAAAAAAAAAAATGGTTCTAATCTTATTTATTTACTTGTGTTCTCATTCGTGATAAGTTTCAAGTTTATAAACCCAAGGAATAAGATTTTTCATACAAACGTTTTCACCCCTTTTCACCCCCTTAGAGGAGGATTTTCGCAAAATCCCATCTTATTGCCAATCTACATGGTAGACTGCAAATGCTGTCCAAAATTCAAGTTTCTGCGTTTAGCGGTTTCGGCTGTAGTCGTGTCAAAAGAAAAACCCCTGTTCTTTTATATATATAGATATCAGGCTATCTCTGAATAGCTTCTATGCATAGACAGGCGACCTACCTATGTATATTTTGGTTGGGAGGCTGACAAGGAGCTAACAAGGTGAAACGAGGTATCATAATCAAATTCCAAAGTTTCGGGCATTATGACGAACCGGATTTTTGACAATACCTAATAAACTCAGCCGTAATTAAAAAGTCATCTATCTGAATAATTAACTATTTGGGGTGAGCTCAATTAATTGCAGTAAAACATGGCAACCGTCCAGATCCAGACTCACTAAGTTCCCAAAGAAGGTTTGCTACCAGCTGTGGAAGGTTGAAATCACAATTGGGAAGATCAGCCTGCATAACTTTAGGTGTACCTATCTATCCTTAACCACATGCGTTCAAGTTCAACTAGAAACTAACTTTAAGCAGAACCGCAGAACTGCAATAACAGTCTCTTGAGGTTTTTGCATCCAAACTACTTGGAAACTCGTAAAATATTCTTAACCCTGGAATACATTAATTTACCGAAATCTTACCGAACTGTTTATTCGGACTCGATAAAGAAAAAGTTCTACGTTCAGTAATTACATTTTTGCCTGTCGAGTGCAAGTGTTGCCAGCTATTATTAACAGCACGTTGACGCCACACTTGAACGAATAAATAGGCACAACGCGAGTACCTAAGTGTTATTATTGCAAATATTATGCTTGGATAAATATAAAAGGGCTTCACTGTAGGCCACGGCAAGTGGCACTTAAACACGATAGGGTGGGGCTTAAAACAAAGTCATGTAAGACGCTCGAGGACTTTGCCTTTTGAATATAACGAAGTCCACTCATTCCTACGCTTTTTCGTCTGTGAGATGTGCAAACAAGACTGTGCAAACTTTCCATCCCCAGCTTGCTATGCATACTGTGTGCCCTGTGTGGCAACACTGGCAACTTTGAAATTCATATCGAGACTTGAGAGAAGATAACTATACTGTTATGAGGCAATCAAATAAGTTGCTGTTGAAACTAAATTAGTTTTTACGAGTATTAACAGCAAATTACTGGAAAGCAATTAAAAAAATTGCCCACAGGGTCATAGACTAGTTAATAAGAGTATTAATAGCCAAATCTACTGGAAAATATGCCAGTTTGATGAAAAATAGTCCTTCAATTCTTCATTCTCAAAAGGCCTATACATTTTTCGTAACTGGAAGATTTAACAGCGTTTTGGACTGAAAAACACACCTTTAACCCCATATGGAACTTGAGTGATAAGGTCATAGTTAGATAGCATCGCAGATAGTGAACTAAAAGAATCGCAAGGTATGCTTACGTAATGACCTTTCAGTGCCAACTTCCAGGTACTCGTTATCAAGAATACGCAGAAATAACAATGAAAATACTATCTAATGCCGTCCTATTATTTGCGACAAACAACTTGAATGTCCTCTGACAGATCCCGCGTGATTGTTCAATTATGCCACGTAAGGTGTAGTAGGTACCGGTGTAAGCTCAGCAAATAACGAGGACAAGAGAATTCTATTGAGCATCGTTATTAAATCTCAGCTCATACACTCGATAAATAACATTTAAATGAGGAAAACTCCGTGTTCCGAAACATATTTACGATCATTTATAATGAGGATAATAAGACGATATTGCATTTATCTTTTAAATACTCGTATATTGTATCTAGCATCTTTTGATATTTTAAAAAGCTTAACGTTCGTTAGCTTAATGGCTTCAGATTCCTAAATTCTTCGTTTATCTCTCGTCACATCTGTTTTCAGCTGACCGCAAGCTCTT
This sequence comes from Agrotis segetum, assembly GCA_036375495.1. NCBI lineage: Eukaryota > Metazoa > Arthropoda > Insecta > Lepidoptera > Noctuidae > Agrotis > Agrotis segetum. Next base: position 54,604 of record JAQSVV010000001.1, read on the forward strand.
TTTATTTATTTTCTAAAATGTATACGCCAACGCAACCACGTCCATGTGGCTGTTAAAAGCACTTGCTTATCTCTATTTTCCACATTTCAGCGAATCCGAACTTTCTAGCGTGAATAGGTTGCAAGTTCGCCACGTTTTCAGGTTTTCGCTCGGTAATACCGGTAAGGTTCCCTTTTTAAATAAAAAAAGTTAGGTCGTATTTCAACTGATTTTTTATGCGGTGTTTTTGGGAGCATTGCCCATGCTCTAAAATGGTTTTAAGAATTATTTATGCGTAGAATTTTACTGGAAACCGTAGCATTCATAGAATGTCATTAACGTGGCCGAGCCCCGAGTAGTCCTGACCTCTTGAGCGAACAAGCTTCCAATCATCCTAAAAACTCAATGCGAGGAAAACCTTACAAGTGCGCAGGCAGATATTATGTAAACTATCTTATGTAAGTCCAATCAAATCTATACTTAGAATTTGGCCCTTTTCACGAGATAGCATCACGCGATGGACGCGATGTCACTTACACAGATATGTATCCAGATTAGAATGTCGCTTTCCTGACAAATCAAAAGGTCACAATAATTTAAGTGCGTCGTTAACATTATTCAAACATTTCCTGTCATTTCAGACTTCAGGAGGGATAACCAAATGCACATTTCAGCGTATTGGAAACAATTCAAGTATTACGACCATGTACCGACATTTACGACAATCACATCAATTCGGAAACCATTACCGAGATCGTGACTTGAAATTAAACTTGAATTTTCTCTGTTTTTCCGTCAAAATCGTAAAGTAGACCTTGTTTTGGAAGAGACCCCAAACGGGTTAAGTAATTTTTAGGTCAGCGTATAGACTCGGGGAGAGTTATATTGAACCCAGACTTAAATAGAAAATCAATGAAGTTTTCGTACACCGCTTTTGTGAAAACACGGCTGAAGGGACGGGACGAATATGGGGACGTATAAGAAAGAAACCTTTACTCTAACAAGAAAAACATACTAAATTCAATCTACTACACAACATATTCGAACTCATGTTATGAGACCCGCGTCAAAATTCGTAACCAGAAAATAAGAATGTAAATCAGACTAAAAAAGCGAAAGGAATACTTACGTCTGATCGGTGTCCCCGCAAATTGTAATTTGTACGCAACGGCAGTTCGTGCGGGCGACGCGCGTGCGACGACGTGAACGTTACCCCGACCACCCCGCGCACGTTGCCAGTGGCCAGCCAGCCCTCCTGGTAGTAGTTGTTGCGGTTCAACTTCCAACCTTCCTCCTGTTAAAATAAAGCATATTTTTAACCGCGCAATAAATTTAACAAGCAGCCTCGACTGGAGAAGACCTTGGCCTTCCAATAACGAGCAGTGCAGCGTACAATTGTTAAGTCGAAATTGCAGTCTAGCTGTCAAAGTGCATTCTATTGTAAGGTAATAATTACGGGTTGGTAAGTAGTCGGTTGGCTCCCTACGTCCCTAATGAGGGTGTTGGTACCTGGAGTATAGTGCACTATATTTTTCATTTGTAGGTGGGCTGCAGCTGAAAATCAGCGTCAGCTGGCAAACTTTGTGTTGCCATCTGGCATTATGCTGAGCTGAGGCCTTTTGGCATAAAATGGTTAAGTTTTTATAACTTTATTTGTATTATTTTAGTTTTAGTGCCAATTTAATAAACACAATTTTCTCTCTTTCTTCTTTCTGTATGTGACCAAATCTTGGAACCAATTACTCATGATTTTATTATGTTCGTTCAAGTGCTGTCTTGTTCCAGCCACTACTAAATATATAAAACTCCTCCTCCCTTCTGTACTATATTTATCTGACTTGCGCAAACTCTTCAACCAGGGTTTACCCGTGATCTTCTGAATATGGCGCACTTGTGGCTGTTGGTCTGACAACACTTGCCTTTTTCACTCATTTCTCTGAAACCATTCAGTGAAGGTTCCATTCCATCTAATGTCACTTTGTGCCGCCTTTTATTATTTTATCCTGGCTTATGGTCACTCGTCGGATTTTTGAGCTGCGGACTAGATCTCTCAACGGCAGGCCTAATATTCTTATTCTGGGTTAGACGGTATATGTCTCGTGTACTTACTTGATGCCAGACGCGTTTGACTAGTTCTACCAATGATATTATAAGTAAAAAGGTGGGTTCTAATTTTAAATTAATTACCCTCTTTTTAGCCTTCTCTGTCCCTCTCCTGGGCAATGCCCAGTACAAGTACTAATACAAATATACAGCTAACGTTAGGTGGAAAAGGTCCCAGCCTTTTGATTAGTAAAACACCAGTGTTGATGAATAATTTATGAAGAATTCTCCATGAACTTTGGTTTTAAAAAGACATTTAAAGATTAACATTCAAAAACGGAGTAATTTTACAGTTGCACGGGCCGGTTTAGCAGTAACCCTACGGATAATTTTACGAAGCTCCTGAATATTTTCCGCTTTTAGAAGGGTAGGTAGCAAATTTTATGTTTGCACATTCTCGCTTTCCCTTTAGCTACTTCGTTAGAACACATCAAACATTCCCTCTAGGCTAGGAATAGCACATGAAAAATGGAGCCTCTAAAGAAAATGTTAATGCAATCAACTGAAACGTTTGCCCGCGTATATAAGGTAAGAATTTTTACTTTTAATGTAACGTTAAAAGGCTGCGAGTTAGCTGCACATATACAATAATTAATTTTCAATATGGCTACAAATAACATGTTCACGTTGTACGGGCCGCATTAATAGGAAGTCAGGCAATTAACAAGCACGTAATGGTGCATGCCCGCCCGGCGACGGCGGCACACCGGAGATCGAAGGCGAAATTGGCAATTAGCTAGATATTACGATCCGACACCCTCTTCCCTCCATTAATCCATACGTCGCCGCTCAATTAGGACGCATTTCTTGCCAATATCTGCACTATCCTGCTTGAAAATCACTCCACAAATAGATTATGCTGTTGCATGGATTTTTAAATGTGAGATCCACTTTTGGCGTGCGATGTGTCTTTATGAGAGTAGGTACGGTATCTACGAAACACCTATAGTGTGGTTTTGATTATGCCATATTTATTTCTTAATCTAACAACAACTTTAATGTTTATCTATACAAAATAATGACGAGGCTCAACATCTGGGCGTCTCACGGCGGCTGACTTTTTAAGCTTCCTTCATTTCCTTCTAATGCTCTGATAACCTTTGTTATTCAACAGAGCTTTCCAATTACATATCAAGAGGACTTTAACTCGACGATTCCAAAATCCCAAATTAACAAACACAAGGTCCGCCAAAGTTGAAGCTACAAAGTTCTTTAGTAGTGCTTTGCCAACAATAACTTAATTAATCCCGCGTAGTCAAGGTTCTCGAAAACACTTAAGACCATTTTTTCGTTGAAGGAAAAACGATAACAATATTAAAGTCTTTCTTTACATAATCTCGATACCTTAATTAAAACCATTTAGAAAGGGACGGTTAAACTAAAATAGAAATGAAAGGAAAATTACAAAAAAAGTTGGAAAAAAATAGAAAGGTTTTTAAGGGTTAAGGCTGCTAAGGTTTTCGCCGGTCTTTAATATGTAACATTATTAAAGAGTGAAATCGGTCGGAAATTTTAAAATTAATGGAGATGCAGCCACTTCATTAAACCAGTCACAAGCGTGGAGCGCTCATAGTTCAGTGTCTCCAACTGCCTGTGACTAATGAGGACTGAGAGCCCATTTCAAATGTATTTTGCGAAAAAGATTCTCTGACGAATGGTTGTGAAAGAAATATCCATTAGTAATTACGTTATCCTTTCACGACTGCGCAAAATTTTAATATTTATGCTAAAGGTAGAACCCAGACTCTATATCTAATTAATGTCTTCACCGGCAGACCTGTCGTCTTTACAAAGAAATTGCTGAATAAATTAACGATATAGGTAAGTATTTTCAGGAGGCGGCAGATAATAAAATTGAATTGTAAGTAACTTTATTAATTGCTAATGTAGATACTAGAGATGCCATAAATTGTGATTTTGCCGAATACCGAATATTCGGCTAGGCTCTCAGCCTAAATGCCGAAATTCTTGTGGCAGAATTCGGCGACATTTAGTATATTTTGCGGGTCACTGACTGACAGGTTCCGATCTGCATCATTGAAGTGCGTGTGGTTACTAACCCGTGGGTATATTTGTTTCGTTTGAAAGTAGGTTGTGATACACCATTCACCACGCTTTTTTTGTTGATTGTTACATTAAATTGTGTTTAAACTATACAGTATTTAGTTTTTTTTTTCGTATTCAGCCTTACTACAAAAACTTAAACATCTGTTGAACAATTGTCTAAAAAAAGTGTGACTGCAAAACGGACCTTATTTCAACGCCATAATCTGACAGTTTTTTAGACAAGTGTTCAACAACCGTTTAAAAGTTTTTGTGGTACCTACGACGGTATGTGTTTATCTTAAAACTTACTAACTTTTATAACTTTAACTTCGACGTTTGACGTCAAAATCTTTGTAAAACACCTGTTTTTTTAATGATTCGGTATTCAGCCTAATAGTTAGCAATTTCTGCCGAATACCGAATAGTGACCCAATATTCGTGGCATCTCTAGTAGATCTATACATTTTCGTTAACGTAGATATCTGATGAAGGTACGTTTAACGCAACGTCGCGTCGTTATGTGAATAACTACGGACGGAGAAGACATGCTGCGCCGATACTAAATAAATTGGAAAACGGGCAAGAGAATAATGATGAAAACTGCGAATCAATCAATGGTAGATGTCGAAGGTATTGCTTTTATAGGAATGATATCAAAATAGGTCTTCTTACAAAAAATATTCTACAAAATGCAGCATTCATGATAAACTTTAATGAACTCTTGACTTAAAAAAAGAAAAGACTCCAATTAGTTACCTGAGCTAAATAAAACCAATTTAAACCAAGGACATTTTGTGGACTGTGTATACGTAACTAACTTTCCTAATGTATTCATTGGTATGAAAGCAACCTCCGAGTTTCCCAACGAAAATTATCTATTCATTCGTTTCGATGACAGTCATAAAAAAGCTATCTTCTTCCCATTTCCACGCGGGTAGGCAGGTACATTGTTGCATTCTTATGGGGTGTTTCGCGGTAGCGCGTCCAAATTACCTCTAGGTGACGAGCGATGCATAGAAATGGAATTAAATAGGTCAGAAGCTAGTGGAGCTGAAGAAAGGTTAATTGAATGGGACCCCTTAACGCCCTACCACCAGCTTTCAGTTTGTTCGGCGTCATTACTAAGATTACAGTAGCGCGTGGCTCCAGAAAATCTTTCATACTTATCCAAGTAGCCAACAAATTCATGAAAGCAGGTCTATGTTACGTTTGTCTCACAAACAATGAATAATGGAACAATGTATCTACGTACAGTATCTGAGCATAGGACCTATGCGTATTCCCACGCGATGTATACGTAAGTGGTTGTTTTTTGTTTATCGTCCATATTTATGGTATTTCAACTGGTGTACTTAACAAATATCCATTTACATTGCTTAATATACTTTGTAAGCAAATGCAAAGCACCCAGGTATTTTGCTTTACTAGTAATTTAAGGAGGTCATTAGAATTTTCCATATTGAGCCATTAACTAGGTGAGTATGACATAAAATATAATGTAACTCAAATATTGATTTATAAAATGGCATTGAGCCTAAGTTCCGCACAAAATAGCCAAGATCACACACACGTAGGTACATTCTAAAATTAGTATTTTACGTAGCGAAGTTGCGGCGATCGTAGAAGTCTCTTTTCAGCGAGACCTAGGTCGCGACTATCATAATGAACAATGAGTGAAACTCACCTCGGGCAGCTCGTCGGGCACCTTCCCCATCCAGGACAGCGACAGGATGGAGCAGTCGCATTTTGCATTAACGTTTCTCTCGAAGTGAAGATGCATTTTCGCTGTTTCAGTTCAGACGTAAACTCAAAAATAAAACATCTCGTCGGCGTATTATGCAGCAACGCGCGGATCTTGCGAGCCGAATCGCGAACGCTCGAACTGGCGATTTAACGCGCACATTTCACGGGATCTAGTGATAAAACATTTGGGAACGGATTATGAAAGATCATTTATGTCGGATTGTGAAGTGGTCGGGTGAGAGCGCGTCGCTCGGCGCTCGCTGACGTGACGGAGGGTGACAAGCGAGCCTTCGGGACGGCGGCCGACGGCGCAGGTATTGATTGCGCACGGGGGCGCGCGCACCCCACGACCTCTACCGCGGCCAAGGAAAACAGGGAAAACCCGAGGAAAGCCCGCTGAGATGGCGCTGTGAGTCCGAACACAAGGAGGAACTTGAAACAAAAAAAAAACACTTCATTGTTAAAGTTAAAACAGCTAACATCCAAAGTTACTAAACAAAATACGAAGAAAATAAAATAATTAAGGAGTATACCCATACAAACTTAAATCATTTAGAAGTAGTGCAAAAGTTACTATTATTGTCTTACCTCATATTTAGACGGCATTGAGCGCGACCTTTTTTTCTTATGCTCAAAAGTAAAAACTAAATTAATTATGGAATGTTAATTCAAATCAAGAAAATCAGCTACTTAATGATTGCAAGAAATACCTAAATTAAGGTGTCTTCAATACTGATCCTACTGCACGAATTTGGCAAATCCACCGCTACTCTATTAACATGCACCCACGTTTATTCTTACTTACTTAATTATACATAGTGTGGACATGAACAAAGCGGTAGGAGCGCCGTATACGGTACTCATGTTTTTTCATTTCCTCGAATCCTGCGTTGTTTATGAAAAGCTTTTTACATGTTGATGTCGAGTGGGTTCGAGTGAGGGCCGTTTGCAAATTCGATTTAAAATACCGCTATATTTTTTCTAGCTAGTAGTAGCTAGAGTATAGGTGCTAGCTAAATTACCCGTACGTTATATTAGCAACCATTTAAGCGTAGTAAAAAAAGCAATATACTACATTCTATAGTTTATTGCCTATAAAATCAAATTACATTACATTACGACGATAAAATATCACGTGAAAGGAATAAAATATCACAGAATCCAGACTAAGCAATTAAATGGAGAGTTCATGATTAACACTTGATTTCTTTTAGAGAGCCCCAAGTAGGGCCGGTCTTGACTTTGACGGGGAGGGGTACTCTTAGTTGGACCGTTTCCTCCATGACCTGTTTCATAACGGTAACAAAGTACTGTTGGTACTTTTCCGGTACTTCATATATCAGTTCGTCGTGCATCTGTAAGATGAGCCGAGGTTTTGGGTCGAGGGTATCAGTCCTGGTGTCTATGGAACACATAGCTGCTTTAGCAATGTCTGCTGCCGAGCCTTGGATGGTTGTGTTAACTGCTTGACGCTCGGCTGCACCTGGTAAAGAAAACAAACCACATGACTTTTATGCGGGGCTAAACTTACAAAAAGAGCTATGTATCATAGCATCTCAATTTTAGAATTGATAAAATGGATAAGCCTTAGAATTGACATGATATGATAGATAGCTCTTAGCTCATAAATAGCTCTTATAGTCTCGTTAACATGAAGTGCATTTCAAAGATTTATTGTAGAAAATTAAGTTCAAGAAAGCAAGTTATTAATTGGAAAGATAAACACTACACACACAATTGACTTTATACTTACTCTTCTTAGCTCCAGAAACACTTTTAATCTCGGGCAAATATCTCCTTCGCTTAGTGAGCGTCTCGACGTATCCTTTCGCCCTGCACTCTTCTATAACCAATCGAGTGAACACTTTCACGGCCGGATAGGTTTTATAGAATGAGTCCATGAACACTGCCGCCTCCATCTCCGATACATCGAGGAGCTGGCCGAGTGTTTTGTTCCCCATCCCATAAATAATTCCGTAACAAAGCTGCTTTGCCTTCTGCCTGAGATCATCGTCTACCTGTTAATAATTCAATGTTTTTCCAATATCCCAAGAAAAATGTTATAAGTTAAGAATAATGAGAAACCAGGTTTAGTGAAGTGGTCTTTTATGTGGAGCTTCAAAGCTTGCAAATAATAGATGATTGCGCTTAACATAGCAGACTAGCGTTGCAGATTTCTGAAACCGTGATTTTATTCTAAATTTATTTCTTTGTAAAATACCACCTGCTCTCAAAATGGTGAAGGAAACCGGCATGTCCTAGAACCAAAAATTCGAAGACATCTGACATCCTCCAACCCGCACTGGGCCCGCGTGGTGGATTATGGCTCACTCTCTCTCACAGAGAGGAGGACTGTGTCCCAGTAGTGGGAACATTTATAGGCTGATGATGATGATTGACCGTGAGAACCAGGTTTAAAACAGAAAACGATAAACATATAAACGATTACTAGGAATACAAAATCTTACCTCATCTTCAGGTAGATTGCTCCAAGACGCCGCAATAGCCTTAAAAACATCCATATCAGAATTCATAATGTTCATCAAGACCTGATCTTTGCTGAAGTGAGTCAGGATCCTCATTTCCAGCTGGCAATAGTCCGCCGACACTATGACGTAGCCAGGGGCCGCTTTGAATATGTTTCTGCAGTTGAACTCCACAACGTCGTCACTTGGGACACTGTGTAAGTATGATGCAGGGATCGAGAAGGTTCGCGGCACATTCTGTAGGTTCGGCTCATGCATACTGATCCGGCCGGTGCAAGTGAACATTGTGTACGAAGGATTTATTCTGCAAATAAAAAAGATAAGGTTTGCGGCAAGCTCTCAGTTTAATTAATTTTCCCTGCTGTTCGTGTATCCCCCCCTTTATCCCCTGCCCCCCACCGCTAGGAGGCACGTGGAGTCTGCTTATAATAAAACACTTTTTTGTAATTTGCACCGCGTACGTATTCCCTTTATGCGAGTGAGTACAATTTATTTGACACTCATATTTTTTATTTAAGTGGTTCTTTATCCATTTAACATTTTAAATGCAACAGACTGTTAAAAATACATTTATGTACGATCTGGGGTTAAGCGTTTAAGCTGTGGTTTAAGCGTATTAGGGAATGTTACGTGTGGAGTGTATACATGGCAATGAGAACCTAATGAAAGCTAAAAAAAAAAATCGAAATTCTACAAATAATAACATTAAATATCGTGCTTTTGATTCGATTAAAATAAACTTTGGTATATTTATCGTTCAGAAAATACATTTTAAACACAAGATATTTTCTTTTTGTTTTTGGTTCTTCGAGCCGGATCAAGGCCAAACAAAACCCAAAAGTATACTCCGTCTAAGTTGAACAAGATTGATAACATAAAATCTGACACATCAAATGTAAAGGTGCAATTGTTTTGGATTGCTGCCGTACCTAGCGGCGCCTACACGTTTAATTAATCTTAATAAAGTATGAAACATTTCTAGCACGATATGAATCCATCGACCCCTTTCACTTTTCAAATAATTTACAAGGGTCGGGAGAATTTTATTTTTTTCTGAACACTACTAACTGCATATATATACTTTCGTAGAGAAATTTATGGACTTTTTGTTACTTTATCACGTCTGTAATTCTCGAAGGTATGTGCAGAAGTAATTCTAATCGATTCCAGCAAAATAGTGTGCGGCAGATTTGTTCGCGCACTTCTAAAGTTCGCGTACTAAGCTGGTATCCCATTTAGCCGCTGTGTCCACCGGCAATTTAGAATTTTTCACTGAACTTGTTCTTGTAATGTGCTTGCACAAATAAAAAGGTCACTGATCACGTGTGCGCAAACAGAAGTATCCAAGTGACTAACGGAAAAAGCCAATTACGCTGCCGAACCTGTGAATCGAACCCAGGATCTCATACTCAGTAGTTGCATTCGCACTAAACCATAGAGGCACTTTTTGTTCATGTCCCCATGAATAAGTAATGAATTCCTTTACCGTATTTCGATATTCGTCAAAATATGCTACGGCGTAGCAAGTCAAAACGGCGTAGCAAAGGCTGGTGAAAACTGCGTAGCAAGTAAAAATTGCATAGCAAAAACAGTGTTACCTACGTAGCCAGTTCTATCAATCTTTCGAACTAGTTATCCGAGAAATAATCCAAAAAACAAATTACCTATCTCCCGCGCTGTAGATACAAGCCTTTTCGGTGAGAGGGTACAACGTTTTCGTCAATATAGAATTAAGCTTCCTCCAATAAATAACAGTACTTGACAGGGGACTGTTGTGTGAAGTAAGCACGCTCTTCTTAGTGCTCACTTTCCGCCCGTTGTATATACCCAGGACCTGGGAAAATGTAATCAGAGTTGACTCAAGGTTCCCTGGGGATGATAAAAATAAGTAGCAAAACTTCTTGATGGGTTTTTAATTTTTAAGACGATAAAACAACAAAAACAGATACTTCAAGTAACTAAAAATACGATCAGAGACCCTAGCACGAGTGCGCGGCGTAGGTCTACGTAAATAAATTGATAAAATTAAAAGATAATTGAAAACGGTAAAGAACGCATTGTAATTTTTTTCCAAATAATAAAACCAACATCTGATTAAAAATCTGCATATTTACTTTACATCAATTCACACACTCGTGCTAATGCCTCTGAAGTAGCTGGCTCGATAAGGGTTACAACACACATAATCGGGTCGGTATTGATTGGCACAGCCGAGCGGTAAAACCGAATATCTTTAGCCGGCCGGCTTTTTACTTCCAAAAATTCTGCGGAAATTAAATGTGTCAACGTAATTAAGCTGGCCTATCGGCACAAGTTGATTCAAAGTAAAGCTAAACTAGTGCAGTATGTTTTTTCGGGTCAGCTTAGTTTTTCGACAAATTAATAATGCCGTACCAATAAAGCCCGCTTATGTGTGTAAACCCTAAGAAAACTAGATGCTTTTTTTTGTTTAGATATTGATACCATAAAGTCTGCGAAAAGTCGCTATACATGGAGCTATACAAAGAGACCACCGAACTTTTCCTAAACTAGAAGTATCATATTTTAACGTACGGATAGTGCCCAATTTGACAAAATCTTCTGAATTGTTTATCATCAGTCACAAAACTATAGCAAACGTTGCGACATATTGTATGTATTGCAAAAGTTATCAGTCACCTTAGCAACATCTTTCGAAGAGTTAAAGTTGAAATGATATCCACAAAGTTTGTATGCCTTCTTTTGCAGACTTTCTTGGGAATTTCTTACATCAATCAAAAGTCGGGACGCGAGATCCTTGTCTACGGTGATTCCGTAATATTCGCAGTTGGCCAGAATCTTCGCGACTTGGTTTTCGATATCTGCAAAAAGATCGTTACGATGACGAACTTTAAAAACCTAATTATAAAAGTTGATTGAAGTTATCAAGGTCCATGTCATACTTAAATATGAGAATATCTACCCACCTATAACACTTCGAGCAGGTTGTAATGACGCCAGCAAAGTTTTCTCTTGATTTTCGGCAATCATCCAAAGTGACCAGGCCTTCAAGCATATACCCTCCGTTGAATCTAAATTCTTGAACCTTTTTTGCTGATTGCCGACTTTTAACATCACTTTTGAGAAATCTACTCCACAATACTTTTTGTTCTAAAATGTAAATTTTAGTTTGAGTTTTCATGTCAATGATAAAAAAGTATATGCGTTTATAAAAACATTTTTACTTACTAGATAATCAACGTCTGGTATTTTCTCGCTACTATCTATCAACCATTCAATCAAAGATACATCAGAACAGTTCGCCGATACGTTCACATCAAGCCATCGTCTCAGGTAAACGTTCACAGTTTTCGAGCATAACATTTTTAAATTCAACGTGCTTTTCTTGAACCAACCACGCAATATATTCTTTGTCATCCCCACACAATCTAAAGACGTTAAGTCTAAAAAAATACTTGTTCTTGGTTTAAGTACATCGCTATTCCTTTGATTGGAGAGTCTTCGTTGCTTTCATCAACTTTCCGAACAGTCTTATGAAAACCCGCTATGTTACTTCCTATAATTTCATTACTACCTAAGTTCATCTTCTTCAAAAGCAAGTGCACTGATGCAGTTTGTGCACTTTGGATTACATGTAAATTCTCAACAATATCATTTCCTCTTAAAACATAACAATCGACTTTGTACTGATTAAATTCGATAGAAAAACGTTTTGATAAAGAACATTCTATCTTTGGTAAAACACATTTATTTTCTTTACTAATTATTTTCATGTCATCTTGTATTGAAAATTCTCGTTTTTTCTTTTTTATCACAGGTTGTATTTCTCTGTTTGAGTTTTTTCTGCGCTTGGAAGCGACAAGATGCTTGTTAACTAGTTTACCACTAGCTGCAACACATCTGTTTTCAAACTTCGCAACTTCCTTTTCTATGTTGTTATCATCTTCATAAATCAATTTTATATCTTCGTTTTCATCATCGTCATCACCTTCAATATCAACTAATGTAGATTTGAATGCATTTAATATCGTGTTAGAGTCAATGCTAGCGTAATCAGTAGCTGTTTCTTGCCTTAATAATATCGTTGGTTCTTTATCGAGCAATTTACTGGGTATCAAGTCTATAGGTAAGCTCTCTTCAAATAAACTAGAATTATCTCCTTCTGAAGAAAATAAACTGATGTCTTTTGTAGACATATGTGTAGATGAACTCAGAATACCTGACGTGTTCCTACTTTCTGATACAACAGGTCTTTCATCAATTTCGCCAAAACTAATATTCGGTGAAAACATTTTGTCAGAAGTGCGCAACTTAGTTATGTTGTCCAAACCAGCTTCAGTGAAATTCAAAGAATCCCATATTATATCGTTTGATAAGCTTGGACTGTTATTTTCACTTTTATTGACGATTTCTTTTGAATAATTGGCACTAATTGGTTTGGGTAATTCCTTTTTATGCGCATAATAACTTAAAGCTTTGGTATCAGAAACTAGGCCATTTGTTTGTGAATCACTATTTAAATTAGAAGTGTTACTATTCTCTGCAATTTCATGCTTTTTATCTACATGATGATTCGTTTCTACTATTTTGCTAGTGGCATTAATTTTTACTGAAGTAGTCTGCGTTTTAGGCACACTTGTTTCTTTTTCAGTTTCCTGATTCTTCAGAGTTAATACATTTACACTATTATTTTTATCCTGAATATCTGATCTTTCTAAACAGTCAGAAGGTGCTTCAGATTTAGAATCCCATTTAATATCGGTAACACCAATTTCAAGAGATAGATATTTTCTTGCCTCCGCAATAAGATTTTCTGCTGCTTCTTTAGTAGTGATACCACAATAACCTGTTATCCAGATACTCTTAATTTTATTACGTTTTCGTATATCATCACTATCGTCATCATCTCTTTCTTTTTCACTTTGAAAAGGGACTGACTTGTGAAGAATGTTTTCTATAGTATTAGCATCAGCTGATGCAATACTGGTAATTGATTCAAAGCCTGCATCAAAAAGTGTTCGGGCCCTCATGCCATTCAAAGATGGCAGTTTCATTAACTCAAGTAGTTCAGAGTGTATTCCAAAATGTAAACGGTCTTGGAATTGTGATATTAACATTTCCATATTTTTCCACCCCAATTGTCGGCAGAAGGCTGTTACCATACCTAAAAATGGGTTTCGATGATTACTTTTTGAAATATAAAAGATAGACAAGTGCAACTCGGGATCGCGCTCTTACGAGTATAGTCCCTTACCATCAAAACTGTTACATTGTTTTTTAACTAACACACGGATCCTGTGCGCTAGGCAATGGGTCTGTATGTTGATCCTTTTTAGGGTTCCGTAGTCAACAAGGAACCCTTATAGTTTCGCCATGTCCGTCCGTCCGTCCGTCCGTCCGTCTGTCCGCAGTTTAGCTCAGAGACGCACAGTACTAGAGAGCTGTAATTTGGTGTAAATATACGGATTTGTTGTGCCGAAAAAGTGGTAAAATAAAATCTCGAAAAATATTTTTTTTTAGGGTACCTCCTGTACATGTAAAGTGGGGATGTTTTTTTTTTTTCTCACGTACCCCTTAGTGTGGGGTATCATTAAATAGGTCTTTAAAAAATATTGATAGTTTCCATTAACAATTTTTTGATAAAAAAATTAGTTTGTGAAATATTAAGCTTTAAAGTGTTAAATTTTGCTCGTCTCGAGTGTCCCCCCCCTCTACCAGCTAAACGGTTATGTTTGGGGGTGTGAAAAAATTCACAATAGTAGTATATATAACGAAGTTTAAAAGAAAATTGTCATGACTAAGTAGGCTTTACAAATTTACGAGTAATAGTCGACCAACTTATAAAATGTACTTGGATTACATATTTTCTTAACAAAATGTATCGGATTCAACTGCAAATGTAAGTTTGTCAACTTTATTTTTACAGCTTTAATAGGTATGTTTTTTGGGGATAGGTAGGATTTTATCGTCAACTATTTTTAACTAACTTTAAAAAAAGGAAGAGGTTCTAAATTCGTATTTTCCCCGATTTCTCAAAGACTCCTGGACCGATTTTGAAAATTCTTCTTTTTAAAATTAAATTCAGCGAATCAGTTTAGTTAGTTAGCATAAGTATTTTGATGGGTAACTACGGAACCCTACACTGTGCGTGGCCCGACACGCACTTGGCCGGTTTTTTATTTTTTCTTCGGTATTTTTGTCTTTGAATGTTCTTTCGTCAGTAAAATTATCTAGCTAGATATTGTCTACTCGTTCTAATTTTCTTAGGATACAGACAGGACAGCCATATGATAAAGAAACAGGTAGACGGCGCCTGCTAGCTGCTTGTGCTACTCCATAAAGTCAAATGCAAGAAGTACACTCACCTGCGAAAGTCGCAGCTCCTTGTTGAAGACTCTGCAGGAAGCCGCGTGCGCATTGAAACTTTGTTGCTACCTCTGCTAAAGGAACCTCATTTACTAGGTCCTGCAAAGCCAAGGCGGTATAAAACCTTAAATAAAAAAATAATTACTTAATACACATTTTTTTCTGCTGTATAAAAAATCTATGCTTAAGATTTTTTTATTGAAAATGTACCTTTTGTGTATATTGACTTTATTTTGTATGTTGCTTTGCTTGTTACCTCCTCTCAGGCATCTTATAATAAAGCTCTCTTGTACTCCAACCAATTCTCCCACTCTCTTCATGGCCTTAGTGAGAGATTCCCAAAGAGTCAACATATGTATCCAATCTATGTTACCCCATTGACAACTTACACTGTAAGGTGTTACTAAATATATAAGATGCAAATCAGTCTCCAAGACTAAGCACTGGCGAGCTTTCTGCAGCTCACAAAATAAAGACAATCCATCATTAGGAGCCATTGATGATGAGAGACAAGCTTTTCCTAAAGGAGTAGCAATGAAATGTTCTTCTTCACCTTCAGTTTGAATTCTTACTAACTCAAAGTTTTTTAACTCTTCTAGAGTATTTTCTAAGAGACAGTTTTGAGTAGCTGATTTGTCTTGTTGATTGTAAAGCAAAGTGCATTTGGAATATAAATCTAGCTGTTCTTTTGTAGACAACACTTGGCTAGCAATCATTTCCAGCACTGCCCTCATATACTTATCTTCACTTTCAATACAACTCTTGACAGGATCTAAGTTGCCCATCATTAAATCAAACCCAATTTTCTTCTCAGCCTCTGTGCATATTAAAACACTCTCACCCTTTGTGTCTCTGCCCATTCTTCCTGCTCTTCCAATCATTTGTTTGTATGTCAAGATATTGATTGGCTGTCTTTGAAATACAGGGGACCGGATGATGACTTTTCTAGCAGGCAAGTTTACCCCAGAACTCAATGTAGATGTGGCTACCAAAACTCTAATTGCCCCAGATTTAAATCCACCTTCAACAATGTCCCTCTCATCAAATGTCAGTCCAGCATGATGGTAGGCAACACCAAATGATATTGTTTTCTTTAAAACTTGGTCTAATCCAACAGGACAATTCTTCAATTGTTCAAGAACTTCAAGAATATTGTCAGATTTTAACTGACTTCTTAAAATAGAGCCAGCCTCTCCTCCCTCACTTCCTAATTTGTAAAATGATGATGCTACAGACTGTGCTAAACTTTCACACCAATTTTTAGTCATACAAAATATGAGAATTGAGCATCCCTCTTTTATAGTTTCCAAACATATTTTCAGCACATTATCCCCTTCAGCAGTGAGGCTCACATCTATGGTATTAACACATGCTCCTTGTTTATCATAGTATTTATTTCCCACCAAACAGTATTCATCAAGAGGGATTGGTCTAAACTGAGTAATAAATAGCTCCGCATCCAACCAGTTAGCCAGACTCTCTAAGTTGGGTAATGTAGCTGACATACCTACTATTTGTATTTGTACATCATCTGAATTTGAACATACATATTTAATTTTGGTCAAGAGCAGTTCTAATATGTATCCTCGACTGGGGTCACCCAGCAGGTGTAATTCATCAACAATTATAGCCCCTAGCTCTGTTATGTTACCCTCATCTAACAGCTTGTTTACTAGACTGTTAGCTTTCTCAATGGTGCATATGGCAACGTGAACAGCTTGTAAGCCACCGGGAGGCGATTGAGATCCCATGAACCCCTCAACTCTAATTCCCGAACTGGAGAGAATGTCCTGAAGGTAAAACATTTTCTCTCTAACTATTGAAACAAATGGTAGAATAATGATCACTTTTTTCTGGCGTTCCAAAATAGTTTTTATTGTTAGTATTTCTGCAACTAAAGTTTTTCCAGCAGATGTAGGGGCCGAGTACACTAAGTTACAGCAATCAAAAAGTACCTTTGAGTTACCCAAACAAGTAACCTGCCATTCAAACATTTCTGTAATACCTCGTTCCTCATATTTATTTGCAATTTCTGCAGGTAAACCCCAATCTCTTAACTTTTTGTTGTTACTCTTTTCTATTTGAGATATCACTCGACTGTTCCGGATTGAGTCCTCTAATGTTGTTGACGTGCTTTGTGAATAGTTAATTGGTTTCTTACATGATTTTCCACTTCTTTTTATTTCTGAAACACTTTGTTCCAAAGTGTGTTCTTTCACAACTTGCAAAGAACTTTGCAAGATGAATGAATTATCAAAACAGTTGTCTAAGAAGCCGATATTTTCAGCTATGAATTGAGTATCTATTACATCTGCATCCACAGTAGCCATTATAAATGCTAAAACACTGTTTATTTATAATATAAAAAAATCATTCTCACAAACAAAATAATCAAACGCAACAGACAAAAATAACATTGTCTGACATTGACATTTGATTGACATGTTTTGTAGGTGACGTTTTGAAAAAAAAAAGCTGAAACCAGTGCTGCCCACAAAAAAATCAACTTCACTCTACTATTTATTTCAAGGTTTGTTTTAGGCAGTAATGGGAAGGGGTCGCACCCTTCTACGAATCAGTCATGCTAACGAAGGAGGAGGCGGGTGCCGTGAAGGAGAGGACAGCTACCACCACACAAACGAGTCGCCGCGCCGTGGGAGATGCCCATGGTATTGGACGATGCGAGGCGATTTCCGGACACCTTAGGCGCGGTCATGCGGACGGCAAGCAATGGGTGACTCGCCGTACGGTAATAGACAATGCCCGTAGTCGTGCGTCGTGTTTCACGCACACTTCAAAGAGCTGTCAGCAATGTGGTAGGGGCCCCTTATGGGGCCAAAGCCGGTGTTGGGGGACTGTTTTATCAGGTAACTGGGGCCCCAGAATGTAAAGGGCTATTGAAGGACTCCGTGGCTTTTAGTCAGTACAAGACTGACAGTCACTCCCGTCCCGACCTGAGTGGGAGGACTCGTTTGAATATTTTACCACATAAAAAAAGAACGCCAGGGCATTTAACCACTGCAATTAAAAGTAATATAAAAAACTTTTTCAAAAAAAAATGCAACCGACTTCAAAACAACCACAAAAAAAGTTCAAAATAACCTACAAAAAAACTTTTCTTTCGAAAGTCGGTGACTTTATTTTATATTTCATTGACTTTGTGTCACCGACTTTCTAAAGAAAAGTTTTTTTGTAGGTTATTTTGAACTTTTTTTGTGGTTGTTTTGAAGTCGGTTGCATTTTTTTTTGAAAAAGTTTTTTATTTTATCCTTTTTAGTTTCACTATTCAACCCAAATTATTGTCAAATACATAATTTTCTTACATGTGCACTAAAATGTTGTAATCCGTAGCACCGGTAATAACAAAACAACGCCCATGGATGTATGTACACAATGAGCTAAAAATATTTACTACTGCACCAAACTAAATGAAAATTTTATGGGATCAAATGGCAGATAAACTGTATCGAACAAAAATAGAATCATCGAAATCGGACCAGAAACCTCGGAGTAATCGGTGTAGACAAAGTTGAAAACTTTTTAGGTTTTTGTTGTTTTTTGTTGATTTTTCAAAAAGTACTAGTCCGATTTCGATAAAATTTTAATGGGACCATTTCGGAAGTATACCCTATCCAACAAAAAAATAATTTTTCAAATCGGTTGTGAAACGACGGAGTTATGCCCGAACAAACATAAAAAAAAAAAAAAAAAAAAAAAATACAAACATCCGAATTGAGAACCTCCTCCTTTTGGAAGTCGGTTAAAAATCGCGCGTCGCCGTCGCGATCGATTATAAATAGCATAGATGAAACACTATAAATAGTCCCTACCACCATCCTACTACTATTATACAGGCGAAAGTATGTAAGTATGGATGTTTGTTACTCTTTCACGCAAAAACCACTGAACGGATTAAGCTAAAATTTGGTACACAGATAGTTTATAACCTGGATTAACACATAGTATAGTTTTTATCCCGATTTTATGTTCCTGTGGGATAATTTTCGAGTTGTAGCGGGTGAAGGCAGCAGCTAGTAGCGTATAAGAACGTCTTGCTGATGCTGGTTAATAATTTTTAATCATTGGGAAAATAATCAAATAAAAAATTACCTCAATTTTGTCTCATTTATGAACTCGTAAATGCATTATTAAATATTTATTTGTGATCACAGTACATGTTATATGCCACAAGGCATCATAATTATGAAGACTTTAACATAACAATGCATTATTAGAAATCTAAAAACGTGAGAAAATACTATTCTAAATTACATAAATAAGTTTAAACAAAAATGTTTACATCAATTTAAATTATTTGTCCTAAGTTATTCAGTAAGTTATTGAAAAAGTAATTATTGATACTTTACGGAAGGCAGTTGTTTGGAATTTCAATTAATTGCATAAAATGAGATCAAAGCTTTAAATTGGTTGCCATCCTACAACTAATGGATAACACATATAATTTACTGCAAATTCTTCAAAACATGATTGAACTTTAATGTACTAAAAACATACAATGGAAGTAATGCTGAAAGACTATTCTGTTTAACTAGACTAAAATATTCTTGAAGTTGTTCACTCTTGGCTGCAATTAATTGAAAATTGGAATAGTTACACTAAAAATTAAGAAATATCATAATGAAATTTTTGTCGCTGTTGGCTCTTTGCCTTCTGTCAAGGCTCTTGATTCATGTATAAATGATGCGTATGTTATGCCCTGGAAAGAAAAATAATAATTTAAATGTGGAAACATATACTTATTACATTGAACAATCTATTTATAGATACATTACCTGTTGCATAGCAGCTCTAACAAATCCTTCATTGGCTGAGACAGTTAGAGCCTTGATCCTGTGGCCAAAATTAAAAATAATTTTGGATCTTAACCTAACATGGCCTCTTACTTTTAAATTCTTTCTTGGATAATCATCTTCGCCTAGAAAAAAAAAGCATCTCTTTAAATATTAAAAAAAAATAAAGCAATATGAACAACACAGTTTAATTCGCCAAATGACCTTTTTGTTGAGATAAACAGAAACATTGTTATGGCAACATCAATCAAAATTTGTTTCATAACAACATCAAGCAGTGTTGCTAGCAAGAAAAATCTTACTGAAATAACATTGTGCAATTTTCCACGGTTTTAAGGAGAGCAGTATACTTCTAATTAGTTTACTTACCACCATAATCATCAGGATACACTCTAACCATTTTCTTCAGTTCCTGGGTTCTTTTGATTTCCGTTTCTCCACCTAAGTTATTTACAATCTTCTCAAAGTCATCCCAAGCAGTTCTGCAGCATACTAATGTCTTATCTGAGAAGAAAGGAATCCATGAGAACATGCTATTTAAAATTGAGATATAATTGTGGACCAGTTTTAAAATTGGGGAAAATATACTCTGCCTATTTCTAGTCAGAAGAAGCTGAGATCAGTGCACAGTGGTGGCCCAGTGGGTTCGAAACCAGCCAGCCATATTAATTTTTGTAATTTATTTCAACACCACTGCTCTCAAAACAGTAAAGGAAAACATTAAGAGGAAACCAGAATATCTTACAACCAAAAATTTGAAGACATAGTTACAACAACTATAACCAATCTATACTGGGCCTGCATGGTGGATTATGGCCCACTCCCTCTCACTGAGAGTAGGCAATGAGAACATTTATAGGCTTATAATGATGGAGCCTGAAAAATTAAATAATTTTATAAAGACTACCTTTAAATAATCTTTCCAAAACTGGTTTCACTGGTCTCTCAGATTCCCAAGCTGATTGTTGAGTGAGTACTTCTTGTTTGAACACATAATTACAGTTTCCATTTGTCATGTTGCTCACATAAGCCATCATTGCTGTCACATCTAAGTTTAGTGTAGTGATTTCTGGATGCTCTTCTATACACTCTGACATTTCATTCAGTGGTGGTTCATGGCTGAAAGAAAGACAATTTATGCTTCAAGATGAATGGTTTTCAAGAATCATTCAAGTAAAATAATATTTGATTACTGTAATACTGTACCACTAACAGGATAACATTAATTGCTTTTGAAAAGTTTTTGTTTGTCTTTATAAAATGCAAAGATAGGATTTACCATTATCAGCAATAGATAGATATTCATAATTATAATAAAATTATATCTATCAATAATTCTGAATGCCTTTGCATTATTATCATCGTTATATTTATTTGTCTCTAGTATATTTTTTTTAATGTATATGTATTATTAAATCATTACCTATCTTGAAGACACTCCTCATCACTGGACTCATCATTCCATGATTCATTATCACTATCCTGGCACAGGTTAGAGTTGGGCAGTATCTCACCTTTCACAATCACACCAACAGCTTTCAATTTATTTGCCAAACTCTCCTCTATGCCACTCATAAATTCAAAGACAATCTGAAATTTAGAATTTAGTATCTTATAAGCTAGTAAAACATTTTTTATTAATTATATATGAAAATTATTTAAAAAAATGCAGATAATTACAAAATAGCACAAATAATTGCACCTTCAAATTTTATTGAAAATGCAATTACACAGAGTATTATGAAATGAAACATACTTTGGGAGGCTGATACATGCACGGGTATAACTTGGCACACTCCAGGTAGTCCTCGGCTTGGTCAAGAATTGATCTAGCTCCATAAGAAGCTTTGCCTGCACTTAGTGCTGACAGAGACTTAGGATTTCTAGCAATTACTGAAATATAAGCATTAAAAAATTACCATTCTAAATTTTGTTTTGACTTTTCAATACATATTGCATGTGTTGAAGGTTAGGTTTTATTAAGGAATTTTATAAGTTTATTACTGGCAATATAATCTATGGTTTCTTATTTTGATGTGTTCCGTTGATTTTGAATTTGAAAAAGAGAAGTGTTTTGTTACTGTGAGAAAAATATTCTTGTATGTGATCGAAGTAAATTGTACGAAATGGTTGAGTGATATTTTATTATGTTTTATATAAATGTGTCTTTATTTTTATAAAGAACTATTATGTATACGCAGTGAAAGTAAATATGAATAACAAATAATAATCAAGAAGTGTTTAATTCAACGAAGGATTCCCATAGTGACGAAAGATTAGTCATAATGTTAAAATAATAAACCAACGGGTCATGGGCCCTCATGTTCTGCTTAGATAACGCGCTACGATATGATGAGTGAGTAGAAAAATGAATTACTAAAAGTCCGAATCTCAAAATGGCGGAAGAATTTGTAAAATTATCAAAATTGACCAACGAGTCTGAATATTCTGTTTGGAAGATTAAACTTATGCTCATATTTAAAGCAAAAGAAATTAACTCTATTTTGGATGAAGGTGAAAACCTTAAAAAGGATTTTGAAAAGAAAGATGCAAAAGGAAAATTACTGATTTTATGCTCGATCAGCGAAAAATACATGGTTTACGCAATAAACTGCGCAACAACAAAAGAAATTTTAGACAAATTCGATAATATTTTCCTTGGACATAAAGATACCCAAATTACACAACATTTAGAAGATTTTTACAATTATAAATTCAAAAACGAAGACATTTTATTAGACATTACAGAGATTGAAAATAAAGCAACCAAATTAAGAGGCTTAGGATTTAATATTGATGACAAACAAATAATAACAAAAATATTAACAAATCTGCCGGAGAAATTATATCACTTTAGAACAGCATGGGAGGCAACATCAATAAGTGATAAAACATTAACCAATTTAATATCACGGATTAGTCTTGAACTAAGGATGAGGACTAACAATCTTGTGGAGGAACCTGTAACAAGAACAAGTACATTGGATGAGAATGATAAAAACAGCCAAGAAGCGACAACAAGTTTCTTAGTAAGGACATGTTACAATTGTGGGAAAAAAGGACATATTGCTAGATTCTGCAGGACTTTAACATCGAGTGGTGACGGTAATACCATAAATAATATACAGTGCTTCAAATGCATGAAAAATGGACACCGATATACCGTATGTAATGCCAAGTTTAACTGCCAGAATTGTAGTGATAATACTCACTATACAAAGTTTTGTCTAAATAAACACGTAAGTAACTGTTTTACTAGTAAAGAAATAGAAACTATTGAATTTATCATTGACTCCGGAACCAGCAGTCACATTGTTACTTCTGAGGATTATCTTATGGATAAAAGGAAGATAAACTATAAGATTATGACAGCTGATGGCAACATTCATCATGTAAACACCATGGGCAACATCTATACCAAGAATATTACATTGAGAGATGTTCTTTTTGTTCCAGAACTCAAGAAAAACTTAATATCTGTGTCTAGACTAACAGATGATAATTACTCCTTAAAATTTTTCAGAAACACATGCGACATTCGTAGATCAGAGGATGACTGTGCGGTTATTGGTGAGCTGAAACAAGATAAATTGTATTATATCAGTGTTAACCCAGGGCCAGTCGTGCTTTCAAGGTCAGTAAAATCCTTTTACTTAGATTCGAACTTTTGGCACCGGGCATTAGGTCATGTACCTATAACCAAAACCAAGGATCTTGTTCGAGGAATAGAGGGAGGCCTAGTGAAGGAAACGGACATCTGCGAAGTCTGCACAAAAGCAAAATTATGTAGGAAACCTTTTAAAACAATTCGACAAAGAGCATTTAATCCTTTAGAAATAATTCATAGTGATATTTGTGGTCCTATTGAAACTGAAACATGGGATGGTTACAAATATTTTATAACTTTTTTGGATGACTATACACATTTTATTAAAGTATTTTTAATTAAAAATAAGAGCGAAGCTTTCTCAAAAATAATAAATTACATTAATTTGGCAGAAAATCATTTTCAAACAAAAGTTAAGACATTTAGATGTGATAATGGTGGTGAATACAATAGTAAACAATTTAAAACTTATTGCAATAGTAAAGGAATTAATATTGACTATACAATTCCTTACACTCCACAGTTAAATGGTAAAGCTGAACGATTAAATAGATCATTAATGGAAAGAACTAGAGCGTTACTGTTTGATATGCAGCTACCACGTGTTTTATGGGGTGAAGCTGTTTTAACCTCTGCCTATTTAATTAACAGAAGTGCTAATACAATAAATAATAAAACACCAGCCGAAATGTGGTTTAATAGAATACCGAATTTAAAACATTTAAATATTTTTGGATCTTTAGCATATTATAAAAATAATTATCAATTAAAGAAACTTGACTCCAGGAGTAGCAAAGGACTTTTAGTAGGATTTACAAATAATGGTTATAAGATATGGGATCCTTCTGATTTTAGAATTGTTTATTCGAGAGATGTAGTGTTTAACAATAATAAGAGTGATGTTGCGGATTATCTAAAATGTTGTAATCGTAGAGTGAAACAGTGTGAGTTAGACAATTTATTTAAAGAGGTGAGTGTTGATATTGGTGATAATGGTTTTAGTAGTGAAGGTAATGGTGATATTTGTGGTGATATTAATAATGAAGTTAATGATGACGTAGTTGGTGGTGATGTCTTTCGTAGTGAAAGTGGTGATGGAGCTGTTGGTGATGAAGGAAATATTGAAGATAATGAGGTGTTTGAAGATAGTTTTGATAATGTTGAAGTTGAAGTTAGAGGTGAAGATGTTGGAGATAATTTTGAAGATAGTGTTGAAGATGTTGGAGTTAGTGTTGAAGACACTGGAGTTGGAGTTGATGTTGAAGATAATAATATTTTGAGAGGGGAAGGTAGAAATGACACAGGAGTTGAGACTAGTGATGAGTTTGAAGATGCAGTTGAAGCAGTTAACGTGGAACGGAGAATTTTACCAAATCGAGAGAGAAGATTGCCAGCATGGCTGAAAGATTATGATTTAGAGACTTCATTTTTAACGTATACAGATGTTTTTAATAGTTTTGATAAAGATTTATGGTGTAAAGCAATGAAGGAGGAGAAAGATTCATTGGAGAAAAACAAGACCTGGGAAATTGTAAACAGGAGTGAAGCAAAGAATAGAAAGATAATCTCAAATAAATGGATATTTACAATAAAGCCTGGTGGAAGATATAAGGCGAGATTAGTGGCAAGAGGTTTTCTTCAAAAGCATAATGTTGATTATAAAGAGACATATAGTCCAGTGGTTAATACTACTAGTGTTAGATTGTTGTTGGCTATTGCAGCACAAAAAGGTTTGAAAATAAAACAATTTGATGTGAAGACAGCATTTTTATATGGAGAGTTAGATGAAGAAATTTTTATGGAAATACCTTTAGGATATGATATTAAAGATAAAGAAAATAAAGTTTGTAGATTAAAGAAAAGTCTTTATGGATTAAAACAAGCACCACTTATGTGGAATAAAAGATTGACGGAGTTTTTGAAGAAATTAGGTTTCTTTCAATTGAAATCTGATCCATGTGTGTTTGTAAATAAAGATAAAGGAATTTATTTGGCTATTTATGTTGATGATGGAATTTTAATTGGTGAAAACGAAATTGAATTAAATAAAATTATTAATAAATTAGAAACTGAATTTGACATGCGTAAATTTGATAAAACTGAAAAGTTTATAGGGTTTGATGTTAAAGTAGAGCAAAACTATATTAAGATTTATCAAGAAAGTTATATTAAACAAATTTTAGAAAAGTTTAAATTTGAAAACTTAAAGGACAGTTGTCATCCTGATATTTTAGTCGTAATAAAATGTACATCAAGAGGGGAAAGGTGGAGTTGATGATGTACATAAATATCGTCAGTTAATTGGTTCTTTATTATATTTAGTTAATAAAACAAGATTGGATTTATCGTTTCATGTAGGTTATTGCAGTAGACATCAAGAAAATCCGAATTTGAATGATTTTGGAAATATTAAGAATATTTTTAGGTACATTAAAAACTCAATTAGTAGTGGTATACAGTATGTTCGTGGGAACGATATGAGTCTAAAAGCATACTGTGATGCAGACTTCGCAGGTGATCCTGACACTAGAAAAAGTACGACTGGCTTTGTAATATTTTATGGTGGTGGCCCTATACATTGGTGCTCACGCAAGCAGTCAGTCACTGCTCTTTCGAGTACTGAGGCTGAATACATTTCTGCAGCCGAATGTATAAAAGACCTGCTGTACATTCAGACTCTGATCTACGAATTGACTAATAAATTGCCGAAAACACAGTTGTTTGTTGATAATCAATCTGCTATAGTATTGATTAAGAATGGAATTTTAAATAGAAGGAGCAAACATATTGATGTTAAATATCATTTTATTAAGGAGAAGATAGATAAAAATTTGTTAGAAATTAAATACTGTTCTACTAAAAATAATTTGGCTGATATTTTAACTAAACCACTGGACAGAACAAAGTTCTTGAGATTAAGACAATGCTTAGTGAGTGATAAATAAAGGACATTCTTTAATGTGAAGAGTTATGTGTTGTGTTTGAAGATTTATTAGGAGATAAGGTTGTTTGGGAGTTAATTTGAAATTTTGTTGTAAGTTAGTGATGTAAGGTTTTTAGATTAATTAATTCAAAAGTTTGTTTGTAGTTTTTAATTAAGTTGGGTGGGTTTAATTAAGTTGGGTTTTTAAATGAGTTGATGGGAGTTAGTTATAAGTTTGTTTTCTGTATGTTGTCCTAATTGTTTTAAATATAAAATTCAGAGGGGATGTTGAAGGTTAGGTTTTATTAAGGAATTTTATAAGTTTATTACTGGCAATATAATCTATGGTTTCTTATTTTGATGTGTTCCGTTGATTTTGAATTTGAAAAAGAGAAGTGTTTTGTTACTGTGAGAAAAATATTCTTGTATGTGATCGAAGTAAATTGTACGAAATGGTTGAGTGATATTTTATTATGTTTTATATAAATGTGTCTTTATTTTTATAAAGAACTATTATGTATACGCAGTGAAAGTAAATATGAATAACAAATAATAATCAAGAAGTGTTTAATTCAACGAAGGATTCCCATAGTGACGAAAGATTAGTCATAATGTTAAAATAATAAACCAACGGCATGTATGTAGTATCTTTTCTCACCTTTAGTCCACACCCTGCCTTCCTCACTTATTATATCGATAATTAATTTAGAGGTGTCGTTAATGTGAAAGATTTTGCAGACAGCAATAACTCCAGGCCTCAGAGCCGATTCGACCATCGCACCTAAATGACGTAGATTCGAACATGATAGCTGCTCGATTTTAACTTTCTTGGATTTTTGTAACTAGAATAAACACAATTGTTAGCTTTTGACTTCAAGAAATTACTTTAAAATATCAAATAACTGGTTGTTACATTACCTTCTTCAAGAATTCAACTTCTTGCCTAATCTTCCTTTGCAATTTCATAACTCCATCTATTTCATTTAGTACTTCCAATTGGACAATAAGATTTTCTCCAAAAGCCACTTTATCATTGAGCAAGGACAAAAGTTCTTCAGAAGTTTCCATTTTAATTAGAATATATAAAATTAAAAATAAAATCGCATTTATTTACAAAATGTTACGATTACCTTGTCACGTCAAGCAAGATGACTGTCAGTTTGACATTGACATATCACAGCACAGGTTATACAGGGAAAGTGCTGCTGGAACTGCTGCAATGATCCAACTGTTCGATTGCTACGGTTTTACCATGGACATAAGATTTTACACTAGGGCTACACGGGTTACACCCACAGACTTATAGACTATACTGGTTACACTAACGGAAAATGCCGTGCCGTTATTAATTAACGTTCATTTTGAACTTTTAGAGACGACTATCGCGAAAATCAATGGGAAATCTCATTAGTGTGGCCTAGTCACAGGCCCGGCTAATAGTCGCGCCGCCCGCCGCCGCCGCCCGGCACGGTGTTCGTTGTCTGCAGACTCTGCACTCGGATTGGTACCAATGTGACTTCACACCGCTCTCTCCACGGGCACTCTTTTTCATAACGCAACAAAGTCCATGTACGTTCAAAGACAAGTTTTCGTTCCATTCCATTTTTGGTTTGCCGTACGTATGTATAGAGCCTAAAATTATTAGTCTTGTTGGTTGTGATTTGATGGATGGATTTGATGCTAAAAATAGCCAAAATTCAGGTTCTGGAAAGGAAAGGCTACTAGCAATCAGTAACTATTTCAAATTGAAAATCAAAACGTTAAACATTTGTAGCTATATTGCCCACCACAGAAATTCTTTTTTCTGTAAATACAACAGCTATCGTCGTTTTTTGCGTTGGTTTTATTATTTAACATTATGACTAATCTTTCGTCACTATGGGAATCCTTCGTTGAATTAAACACTTCTTGATTATTATTTGTTATTCATATTTACTTTCACTGCGTATACATAATAGTTCTTTATAAAAATAAAGACACATTTATATAAAACATAATAAAATATCACTCAACCATTTCGTACAATTTACTTCGATCACATACAAGAATATTTTTTACACAGTGACAAAACACTTCTCTATTTCAAATTCAAAATCAACGGAACACATCAAAATAAGAAACCATAGATTATATTGCCAGTAATAAACTTATAAAATTCCTTAATAAAACCTAACCTTCAACATCCCCTCTGAATTTTATATTTAAAACAATTAGGACAACATACAGAAAACAAACTTATAACTAACTCCCATCAACTCATTTAAAAACCCAACTTAATTAAACCCACCCAACTTAATTAAAAACTACAAACAAACTTTTGAATTAATTAATCTAAAAACCTTACATCACTAACTTACAACAAAATTTCAAATTAACTCCCAAACAACCTTATCTCCTAATAAATCTTCAAACACAACACATAACTCTTCACATTAAAGAATGTCCTTTACTTATCACTCACTAAGCATTGTCTTAATCTCAAGAACTTTGTTCTGTCCAGTGGTTTAGTTAAAATATCAGCCAAATTATTTTTAGTAGAACAGTATTTAATTTCTAACAAATTTTTATCTATCTTCTCCTTAATAAAATGATATTTAACATCAATATGTTTGCTCCTTCTATTTAAAATTCCATTCTTAATCAATACTATAGCAGATTGATTATCAACAAACAACTGTGTTTTCGGCAATTTATTAGTCAATTCGTAGATCAGAGTCTGAATGTACAGCAGGTCTTTTATACATTCGGCTGCAGAAATGTATTCAGCCTCAGTACTCGAAAGAGCAGTGACTGACTGCTTGCGTGAGCACCAATGTATAGGGCCACCACCATAAAATATTACAAAGCCAGTCGTACTTTTTCTAGTGTCAGGATCACCTGCGAAGTCTGCATCACAGTATGCTTTTAGACTCATATCGTTCCCACGAACATACTGTATACCACTACTAATTGAGTTTTTAATGTACCTAAAAATATTCTTAATATTTCCAAAATCATTCAAATTCGGATTTTCTTGATGTCTACTGCAATAACCTACATGAAACGATAAATCCAATCTTGTTTTATTAACTAAATATAATAAAGAACCAATTAACTGACGATATTTATGTACATCATCAACTCCACCTTTCCCCTCTTGATGTACATCGACTAAAATATCAGGATGACAACTGTCCTTTAAGTTTTCAAATTTAAACTTTTCTAAAATTTGTTTAATATAACTTTCTTGATAAATCTTAATATAGTTTTGCTCTACTTTAACATCAAACCCTATAAACTTTTCAGTTTTATCAAATTTACGCATGTCAAATTCAGTTTCTAATTTATTAATAATTTTATTTAATTCAATTTCGTTTTCACCAATTAAAATTCCATCATCAACATAAATAGCCAAATAAATTCCTTTATCTTTATTTACAAACACACATGGATCAGATTTCAATTGAAAGAAACCTAATTTCTTCAAAAACTCCGTCAATCTTTTATTCCACATAAGTGGTGCTTGTTTTAATCCATAAAGACTTTTCTTTAATCTACAAACTTTATTTTCTTTATCTTTAATATCATATCCTAAAGGTATTTCCATAAAAATTTCTTCATCTAACTCTCCATATAAAAATGCTGTCTTCACATCAAATTGTTTTATTTTCAAACCTTTTTGTGCTGCAATAGCCAACAACAATCTAACACTAGTAGTATTAACCACTGGACTATATGTCTCTTTATAATCAACATTATGCTTTTGAAGAAAACCTCTTGCCTACTAATCTCGCCTTATATCTTCCACCAGGCTTTATTGTAAATATCCATTTATTTGAGATTATCTTTCTATTCTTTGCTTCACTCCTGTTTACAATTTCCCAGGTCTTGTTTTTCTCCAATGAATCTTTCTCCTCCTTCATTGCTTTACACCATAAATCTTTATCAAAACTATTAAAAACATCTGTATACGTTAAAAATGAAGTCTCTAAATCATAATCTTTCAGCCATGCTGGCAATCTTCTCTCTCGATTTGGTAAAATTCTCCGTTCCACATTAACTGCTTCAACTGCATCTTCAAACTCATCACTAGTCTCAACTCCTGTGTCATTTCTACCTTCCCCTCTCAAAATATTATTATCTTCAACATCAACTCCAACTCCAGTGTCTTCAACACTAACTCCAACATCTTCAACACTATCTTCAAAATTATCTCCAACATCTTCACCTCTAACTTCAACTTCAACATTATCAAAACTATCTTCAAACACCTCATTATCTTCAATATTTCCTTCATCACCAACAGCTCCATCACCACTTTCACTACGAAAGACATCACCACCAACTACGTCATCATTAACTTCATTATTAATATCACCACAAATATCACCATTACCTTCACTACTAAAACCATTATCACCAATATCAACACTCACCTCTTTAAATAAATTGTCTAACTCACACTGTTTCACTCTACGATTACAACATTTTAGATAATCCGCAACATCACTCTTATTATTGTTAAACACTACATCTCTCGAATAAACAATTCTAAAATCAGAAGGATCCCATATCTTATAACCATTATTTGTAAATCCTACTAAAAGTCCTTTGCTACTCCTGGAGTCAAGTTTCTTTAATTGATAATTATTTTTATAATATGCTAAAGATCCAAAAATATTTAAATGTTTTAAATTCGGTATTCTATTAAACCACATTTCAGCTGGTGTTTTATTATTTATTGTATTAGCACTTCTGTTAATTAAATAGGCAGAGGTTAAAACAGCTTCACCC
Source organism: Agrotis segetum (assembly GCA_036375495.1). Classification (NCBI taxonomy): domain Eukaryota; kingdom Metazoa; phylum Arthropoda; class Insecta; order Lepidoptera; family Noctuidae; genus Agrotis; species Agrotis segetum. The sequence goes on from JAQSVV010000001.1 coordinate 85,420, forward strand.
CATAAAACACGTGGTAGCTGCATATCAAACAGTAACGCTCTAGTTCTTTCCATTAATGATCTATTTAATCGTTCAGCTTTACCATTTAACTGTGGAGTGTAAGGAATTGTATAGTCAATATTAATTCCTTTACTATTGCAATAAGTTTTAAATTGTTTACTATTGTATTCACCACCATTATCACATCTAAATGTCTTAACTTTTGTTTGAAAATGATTTTCTGCCAAATTAATATAATTTATTATTTTTGAGAAAGCTTCGCTCTTATTTTTAATTAAAAATACTTTAATAAAATGTGTATAGTCATCCAAAAAAGTTATAAAATATTTGTAACCATCCCATGTTTCAGTTTCAATAGGACCACAAATATCACTATGAATTATTTCTAAAGGATTAAATGCTCTTTGTCGAATTGTTTTAAAAGGTTTCCTACATAATTTTGCTTTTGTGCAGACTTCGCAGATGTCCGTTTCCTTCACTAGGCCTCCCTCTATTCCTCGAACAAGATCCTTGGTTTTGGTTATAGGTACATGACCTAATGCCCGGTGCCAAAAGTTCGAATCTAAGTAAAAGGATTTTACTGACCTTGAAAGCACGACTGGCCCTGGGTAAATATTGATATAATACAAGTTATCTTGTTTCAGCTCACCAATAACCGCACAGTCATCCTCTGATCTACGAATGTCGCATGTGTTTCTGAAAAATTTTAAGGAGTAATTATCATCTGTTAGTCTAGACACAGATATTAAGTTTTTCTTGAGTTCTGGAACAAAAAGAACATCTCTCAATGTAATATTCTTGGTATAGATGTTGCCCATGGTGTTTACATGATGAATGTTGCCATCAGCTGTCATAATCTTATAGTTTATCTTCCTTTTATCCATAAGATAATCCTCAGAAGTAACAATGTGACTGCTGGTTCCGGAGTCAATGATAAATTCAATAGTTTCTATTTCTTTACTAGTAAAACAGTTACTTACGTGTTTATTTAGACAAAACTTTGTATAGTGAGTATTATCACTACAATTCTGACAGTTAAACTTGGCATTACATACGGTATATCGGTGTCCATTTTTCAAGCATTTGAAGCACTGTATATTATTTATGGTATTACCGTCACCACTCGATGTTAAAGTCCTGCAGAATCTAGCAATATGTCCTTTTTTCCCACAATTGTAACATGTCCTTACTAAGAAACTTGTTGTCGCTTCTTGGCTGTTTTTATCATTCTCATCCAATGTACTTGTTCTTGTTACAGGTTCCTCCACAAGATTGTTAGTCCTCATCCTTAGTTCAAGACTAATCCGTGATATTAAATTGGTTAATGTTTTATCACTTATTGATGTTGCCTCCCATGCTGTTCTAAAGTGATATAATTTCTCCGGCAGATTTGTTAATATTTTTGTTATTATTTGTTTGTCATCAATATTAAATCCTAAGCCTCTTAATTTGGTTGCTTTATTTTCAATCTCTGTAATGTCTAATAAAATGTCTTCGTTTTTGAATTTATAATTGTAAAAATCTTCTAAATGTTGTGTAATTTGGGTATCTTTATGTCCAAGGAAAATATTATCGAATTTGTCTAAAATTTCTTTTGTTGTTGCGCAGTTTATTGCGTAAACCATGTATTTTTCGCTGATCGAGCATAAAATCAGTAATTTTCCTTTTGCATCTTTCTTTTCAAAATCCTTTTTAAGGTTTTCACCTTCATCCAAAATAGAGTTAATTTCTTTTGCTTTAAATATGAGCTTAATCTTCCAAACAGAATATTCAGACTCGTTGGTCAATTTTGATAATTTTACAAATTCTTCCGCCATTTTGAGATTCGGACTTTTAGTAATTTATTTTTCTACTCACTCATCATATCGTAGCGCGTTATCTAAGTAGCAACGTGAGGGCCCATGACCCGTTGGTTTTATTATTTAACATTATGACTAATCTTTCGTCACTATGGGAATCCTTCGTTGAATTAAACACTTCTTGATTATTATTTGTTATTCATATTTACTTTCACTGCGTATACATAATAGTTCTTTATAAAAATTAAGACACATTTATATAAAACATAATAAAATATCACTCAACCATTTCGTACAATTTACTTCGATCACATACAAGAATATTTTTTACACAGTGACAAAACACTTCTCTATTTCAAATTCAAAATCAACGGAACACATCAAAATAAGAAACCATAGATTATATTGCCAGTAATAAACTTATAAAATTCCTTAATAAAACCTAACCTTCAACATTTTGAGGTGTAGGGTGTGGTGAAATCATAGGTGAAATAAAATTCTGGTTTACCCGCCATCTTTGTGATTCGTTGCCGCTGTCACGTGACCATAACCTCAAGCGGCCAATCAAAATCCAATGCCACTGGGGTGCGTTTAAATCCTTCTGCGGTATTTCGCCGGAAAAAAATTAAACCGGCGAGGGTTCGCTGAACGGAGTCATAAGTTTCTGTCAATGTTAGTTGTCAAATTCAATTGACAGATCAGTTTATGGAACAAATAATCAATTTGCCGGTTTAATACAAATCCATAATCCACAAATAATATTTACTCTCTAAAATAAAAATTATATTCGTTTTTACGGCGAGAATCTAGCAAAACAACAAAACTTAATGTCAATCTGACAGCAGGATAAAATTTTGCGTGGTAAAAAGGTCGCAAAAATTTATTCCTTTCAGCAAAAACATAGACCAGCGGACGACCGTAAACGGGGCAGATTAAATTTTAATTGGTATAATTTTTCACCTCTCGGTGTACTTAAACGGGCTGTTTGACATTTAGTCAGTATAAAACTAAACTAGATAAAGGATTTAAACGCAGCCCTGGCCCACAACCACAATTTTGAGAAATGGCTGACGATAAAGAAGTAGAGAAAACTATTGCAGAGGACTTGGTTGTAACCAAGTACAAACTAGCTGGACAAATTGTTAATCGTAAGTTCATGTGAGACTATAATAATTTATTTTAATTTCGTATACACGTCAGTGTTAGAAATTGCGAAGGGACTTGCACTACGTAGGTTGGACCGATGGACGCGTGTCATCGCCATGCGGGCAATGTGGTGCCGCTATCCGTGCCAAGTTATTCTCATTTACGGATGCATTTTTAACCCAGTCCAAATATCAATTTACAGGTGTCCTTGAACAGTTAATCGCAAAATGTGTGCCTGACGCATCTGCCAGAGAGCTATGCGAGTTTGGCGACAAGCAAATTCTAGACGAGACTTCAAAGGTGTTCAAAAAAGAGAAAGATTCCAAGAAGGGTATTGCATTCTCAACATGCGTTTCAGTGAACAATTGTATATGTCATTTCTCGCCGATACCTAGCGAAAACGACTATATCCTCAAAGAGGGTGACCTGGCCAAGATGTAAGTAATCTCAAGTTTGTAAGGTAATGAACTTTGTTTGAAACTCGTTCATTGCCCTCTTTTTCTTTGTCTTACTATCAGTGTATCTTGTAAGAACTATTATGCATTCTACATGTATGCAAGCTGGATAGTGATAGCATTTGTTAGTACTACCTTTTATAACCTCTAATAGCTGTTGCCTCAATTAGGTCAATACATATTTCCTACTTTTACTGGCTTTACTTTCATATTATTATTATTCGAGTTGCTGCATAGCTTTGTATTTGTAATCTCCAGAAATAGATTTAGAGGTTAGCTTGTACAATTGATGGAATCTTGAACTGTGTATCTTTTTTTTTCAGAGATCTAGGTGCACACATAGATGGTTTCATTGCTGTGGTTGCCCACACAGTTGTCGTAGGTGGTGTGGAGGTGACTGGCAGGGCTGCAGATGTTGTCCTTGCTGCTCATTATGCTAGTGAAGCCGCCTTGAGGCTGTTGCGGCCCGGTAATGAGGTATACTTTAACTTTTAGATGTTTTGTCTTTGTCTTCTGAAGATGAAGAATGTGGTTATTTCCTGTGTGTCTTGTTACCATATCTCGGCTAGGTAGTGTTATTTTATTGTTGACCTATATGATTTTTTTTTTTGTAGTCAGAGATGAAGTGATTTACATGTGTTCCAAATAGAAACATCCAATAATATATTAAAAAAAAACTTATTTGACTTTTTCATTACCATTTTTGAATGTTAGTTTTCTTCTGTTTAGAACTATGCAATAACTGATGCAGTTCAGAAGATAACTGCGGAGTATGGCTGCAAGCCTGTTGAGGGCATGCTCTCACACCAACTAAAGCAGTTCCGAATTGACGGAGAGAAGAGCATCATCCAGAACCCATCAGAAGCACAGCGTAAAGAACATGAGAAGGCAACTTTGGAGACTTATGAAGTGTATGCAATGGACGTACTAGTTTCTACTGGTGAAGGAGTCGTAAGTATCTCACAATGTTTTAAAGTGAATATAAGTTTTTATTGCAATATTTAATTTGAGCTTGTGATGTATGTGAAAAGATGATTATTATTTTTTTAAAGACAAATTTTACCCTACTGTTGGTTGGGCAAAGTCCTCCCGCAATGTTTCTCAGAAAATTCTGACCGTTTACTTTGTAATCTTTTTAACGAAATACACTTGATAGTCACATTAACTTTTTTGTCCATATAAATCAGGCCCTGAATTCTTTCCAGACTTTGTAAAGTACATTTTCTGGCAGTACTCAGGGAATATTAACAAGTAAAATTCTAACTGAAATGCTTCTCATAGCATTTTGGTTTTATCTTACTGACATTCAAATCTTAAAGGATTTCTTTACTAATATAAATAATCTGGTTACTTTACAAGATGTATTTCTTTTTTGCTACCCAGGGTCGAGAAATGGACACTAGGTGTACAATATACAAGAAAACCGATGAGGTTTATCAATTGAAACTTAAGGCGTCAAGAATGTTCTATAGTGAGGTAAGAGCTATTCCAACTATAATTATTGTGAAAACTCAAATCACTATTTCATTTAATAATTTTATTTACACTGATTAAAATTATATCTGTTTGTAACAGGTCCGCAATAAACATGGTTCAATGCCCTTCAACCTGCGAAGCTTCGATAAGGAGACCAGTGCGAGATTAGGCGTCGTCGAGTGTGTAAACCACAAACTTATTGAGCCTTTCCAGGTAAAATGCACTTTTTATTCAACACAACGTCGTAATTATTAAACAGTTGGTATTTCATATAAATAAGTATAATCTATCTATTTATTCTTAAAGGTTTTGTATGAGCGTCCTGGTGAGTTGGTGGCACAGTTCAAGTTCACCGCCCTACTGTTGCCGAGCGGCACGCATCGTATCACCGGCCTGCCCTTCGAGAAAAGTACGTGCAAGAGCGAACGCAGTATCAAGGACCCTGAACTTAATGTAAGTCTCATACACACAGTTCAACTATTTATAGACTTATTGCTTTGCGTTAAATGTAATACCATTTCCCTGTTATCTTTCAAAGCATGCTTAAACAAGGCGTGATTTGAACAAGCACAGGGTACATTAAATGTAACGCTTTTGAGCCGATTTGCGTTTTAATCGCATTTCAGTTTGATTCATTACGACATTATTGCTTTATTAAAACTCAAACTGCAAAATCCAGATCTTCAAATTCTAATTATAGTATCACTTCTTACAGGCACTTCTCAACTCGTCCGCGAAATCTAACAAGAAGAAGAAAAAGAAAACTGGAGCTGAAGAACCCATGGAAGTCGAAACTGTTGCCTAGCAACGGGATAAATTGCCCAGGACATAAACGAAACGATATCTACAGCTTCCCTCAACCATACCCTTATAAGGATCTATCTAACAAGCCTTTTACCGCCAATCCAACATCCAGAAAATGTGTGATATCAAATTTTACTGTAAATCTGCAACAAAAGCCAAAAGGCTCATGTTAAATCAGCAATTACCATAGACAACACTTTTAAAACTTTGAAAATAGAGGTACAAGCTGCCTTTTTATGTGGAATAGTGATACATAAGGCAACTTATGCATGCTGTTGAACTTTATTAGCTTAACAAATAAATCAATTTTCTTTTGCTTCCAATACGTAATTGCTCACTGACTACATCATTTGAAAAAATCTATATTTGTACATACATAAGATGACTTTTTCTCACTGACATTGGTGATAAAAGAGGCACTGTTAAAACCATTGATTAGACAGTGATTTCTGAAGACCATTCCTTTTAAAATGTATTTTAAGTCATTCAATGAGCACAAAATTGTAATTCCTTTAGAAGCAAAATTGATACCTTTTTGTATCAATTACATCGGCGCGACTATTTTAAAACAGTTACAAGTTGTTAGACATAATTTTTCCAGAGATTCTATTGCAGAGCTGTTTCCCATCTAACCTATACATATTTCGTTATGTTTGTGTTGACGCCAGTTACATAATAGTGTATTAACAAAACCAAGCTTTCCATCCTTTCATTATAAATAGTTAATGTTATAAAAGATAATTAGTTAAATGGTTTTATATTGGAAAATTGTGATGGGCGTTCATGTTTTATGAAAGTCATGTCTGTGTTGTGTCAACTGCAATATTTGTTGAAGCTTGGAAATGTTTACATGTTTATGGAGCAGACCCTATTATTAGGTAAAGTTGTAAAATATGTGACACTGCAGGAAAGGAATAAATCAAACTGTGCCACAGTTGTGGGCTGTTTTTGTATATTTGGATTTTTATTTAAATTACTTTTAAGGGTACCTACGCACTAAGGGGCTAATCGCAAACGGAACTTGTGGTTGAGAAACCGTCGTGGTTGGATCAACTCATTTCCAAGATGGACCACAGGACTTATTGTAGAATGTTATTACACCTTTAGACATTGAGAGTACACACTATCAACCAAGTCAAACAGACGTGCGATAGGCGGAGGGCACGCTGGAGGGAAGGAAAAATATGAAATCACAGAGAATACCTCCGATAGAATGAGGCTTAGATAACGGTATGAGGAATAGCGAAAACAGTGAAAGGAGAGTCCCGAGGCTGATTTTTTAACTGACTTCTAAAAAAAAGTAGGTCCTCAGTTCCACCTTTGTCCGCGATTATCTCGCATTTGGCTGAACCGATTTTGATTTGATTTTCAGAAAAGTGTTTGTTACATTCTAGAGAACTTTTAAGTATATTATAACAATTCTGATATCCAACACTTCAATCCGAATCCAAATAGTCCGTGCGAATTTTAGCTTACGCTTAGATTTATTTGGACAGGTATTGATCTGATTTTACTATTACTGACGCGATTGGTCTCATAAGTGGTATGTACGGGAAGCCAGTCTTGGTTTAGACGGGACAAAGGAAAACCTATGGAACCAAACGCGATTGCTGCGAAATGCGAGGGGTCCCGGGTTCCATTACTGAGTTGAGTACAATGCTGTTTTTGTTTTTTCACAACAGATTTATTCTTTTTGTTTCGTCTAACCTGACCTAAAACTGTCTTGAACACGGTAAGGCCTCGAAAATCGAACAAGAAAGATGGCGAATGTATGTATTAGCGATTGTCGCGACGCACCACTCCACCTGGCGTGACGCGCCGCCTGACGTCACGTGTATCGCATGAACGAGATCGAAAATTAATGGATGGTGGTCTGTTTCTCGCATGCGGCCTGGTGAGCCCCACCAACCCCTGTGTGATTGCAGGTAGCTTGTGATCCTATCTCCAGGGGTGGACTGCTAGGTGGATTCTGTGCACTACACAAAGTGCTATTGGGTAAGAAAATTCTCACCCAACAGCAATATTAAAAGCAAAAAATACACATTATTTTATTCAATAGCATTCATGTCTTGGAAATCCATGTATGGGTACGGTGCCTGGGGTCACAGCACTAACAAAATTACCATGACAAAGGTTTATTGAAGGACAGTGGATTTTAGTCAGTACGAGTCTGACTGTCCCACCCGCTCTGCCCTGGGTAGAAGGACCCATTTGGAAATTTTGCCATGCTAAAAAAAATTATAAGTGGGTACAAAGCCTGATCTTCTACCAGTCATATTGGCTCGTCAACTCCTATGACTGAATAAGAAAAAAGCATGAACAGGATTCACTAAAATATGTTCTGTTCAATATCATCTCCACCAAGTTTGTTCGTCGTTACACACTTTCAACAAGTCAGGAGCAATATAAATAAACAATAAATCTTGTTTTAGTTTTTATTTCACATAAACAATTATCACATCTCCAATAAATACATTTTTTCCTAAATAACTTTATTGCTTTTCTTGTTTAGCTCCTGTAGCAACTTCATCACTTGCATCAAGAGCTGTGTTAACATATTCGTATGCCTTGCATGCAGCATTGGTTGTGTGTTCCGGAAGGTTAATCAAGAAGTTGAATGTAGTCTTTATTCCACAATTCCAGTAGTATTTGAAAAGGTATGAAACTCTATCTTGTGATGGCAGTGGAGGTAACTACAATCAAAAAAGAAATTATAATTATGTGTTATCAATATATTAATTATATATTGATAACACATAATTTAATTTTAAGCAATGATGAATAATTCATCCAAAGTTACCTCATAAGGTATTTGTTTTTTTAGTTCCCCTACATAAGGTGAAACTCCTTCTTCGAGCTCTTCGTACAAAGCAGCAGTAGTGGAACTGTCTTTCCAAACTCCCTTTTCGATAGTGTAATAAACTGCTGAGCCTAAAACGGCTGATTTAATTCCGAACCTAAAAACAATGCAGGATTAAGTAAAGAGAACTTGTGACTGCAAGTATTACTGCAATAAAACACATTTAAACTTACTTTAACATTGTTACGGTTATTTGGTCATGTAATTAATCGTTTTCGTAGATATTTACTTCGAAAATTATGTAATTTTCAAAGCAACACCTCAATCGAACATCAATTTTCAGATATTTTTGACATTGACAGACATTTGACTTGACCACATTGACTGACAATTGTATTTCAGTGTTGCCACTAGATGACCGACAATCTGCCAACCATTGTTGTATAGCGCATAGTCTAAAAAAACAAGGTCTGGGGTGCGTTTAAATCTTCCAGCGACGTTTCGCCGGAAAAAAATTAAACTAGCGAGGGTTCGCTGAACGGAGTCATATCTTTTTATCAATGTTAGCTGTCAAATTCAATTGACGGGTCAGTTTATTGAACAAATAATCAATTTGCCGGCGTATTATAAATCCATAATCCAAAAATAATATTCACTTTCTAAAATAAAAATATTATTCGTTTTTACGGCAAGAATCGAGCAAAACAACAAAACTTAATGTCAATCTGACAGCAGGATAAAATTTTGCGTGGTAAAAAGGTCGCAAAAATTTATTCCTTTCAGTAAAAACTTATACCAGCGGACGACCGTAAACGGGGCAGATTAAATTTTAGTTAGCTTCATTTTCCACCACGCGGTGTACTTAAACGGGGTGTTTGACATTTAGTCAGTATAAATTTAAACTGGATAAAGGATTTAAACGCAGCCCTGGCACTCCCGAAGTGACACATGTTGACGTCACTTTTCAGTTGCCAATTAATTGCAACAAGATACGAAAATAAGGAAACATTTTCACCCATTATTTTGTTTAAAAGAATAAATAAAACATTTAAATTGTATTTAGCATAGCAAACGAAACAATTCAATACGTATACCAACAGAATTGTTTAATAAAACCACAGCGTTTTATCGTATTCGCTTATGTAATAAATGCGCTTAGGGAGTTATAACCACACACTACTGGTAACACAGGAACGGGCTGTGTCATTGTCATGCCGCCATTTTGTCGTATAGCGCTATCCTTGTTTTATGCGTATGCCTGTCTCGCTCAGCGACTGTGGAACCAGCGGCACTCAAACATTTTTATTTGTGAACGTCGAAAAGTTTCTTTGTTATCTTTTATCCTAGGATGGATAAATAATGCTTTTTGTCACTGAAAATCTACTACGCTGAGGTAAGGGATGGAAGCCACGTGCAAAAGTTAGCAGTAATGTAATAATTAGGTCAATGTTTTATTAGGTTAAATTTCCCCAAACTGTAAAGTTTGAGAACCAGCAGATAGCGATGATGACGTAGGCTTGTGTCACCCACGTGACCACTGTGTCTCGGAGTGCCATACCTGGTATTATTATACCATGGTATAGCGTATAGCTTGACAAAAAACTCTAGAAAACCGGAAGTCGCCACTGTTTTCGCGCTACCAGCACTTTTTTTTTTCAACCATGACGTGTATATGACGTATTTGTCTATGGTCATGTGCTGTCAGCTGTCATGGTATGGCATTTGATTTGACGTGACATTTTGATTTTGTACAAAAATCAAAAAAAAATCTAAATTTGTTTTTTCAAAAACTGATAGTGAAACATAATGATAGATAATTTCGTGAGATTTGAAGAATGTATCAACAATTGTTTGATAAGTAGACTTTCCAAACCAAGTCATGAAAAGGATTACCACTCTGAATATGGAATAAGAAATAATAAATTGGAACAGTATTTTCCCAGATTATTAGATCTAGTAGAAAATGTAGATTTCAGGGAACAGCCAGAAATATGTTCAAGTACGCTCTATTCTCTACTAATTCTATACATGGAATTAAAAACTGAAGGTCCTTGGAATGCAGACAACATAAAAGCTAAGGGTTATCCAGAAAAATTAAACATGGCTTTTCGAACTAAATATAACGTTTCATTTGAAGACATTTTATTAACGGATGATTTTGTGAGTGCACAAATAGTTTTTGATAAGTGCATTAAAGAATTGCATCAGAAAATGACTTTAGATGATTTTAAGAAATACCCTGGTCTTGTTGAAGTCTACTGTTTGTTTATAAAGAATGTTCAGGTGAGGTGTTCCAGTAAATTTTTTTTTTTTTTTTTTTTTTGTTCTAATATCTGCGATCAGTCTTCTGACTATGAGCGGATGAGTTCTGTGTTGCTTGTGGTGTAGAGTGTGACATCCAGTGACGCCATCTACTCGCAGGTATTACGGCTTTACTGCCGGTCTTCTAGTGCCAGGATACTGTGGCGCTTCAAGCGGAGCACGTAGTCTCGTTGTGTTAACTGACGAGCTAGCTCATTTGGGTGGACGGCTAGTCGTTGTTTATATTTTCCTGCTACATTCCGAATCTCCTCATTGATTGTGGGAATAGCTAGTTGTTGATGGATTTCAGCGTTGGTAGTATACCATGAGACATTGGCTATTGTTCGGAGAATTTTGTTTTGTTGTCGCTGTAGTATGGCTATATTGGAGTTGCTTGCACTTCCCCAGAGCTGTATCCCATACATCCAAACGGGCTTTAATGCTACTTTGTATATTAGCAACTTGTTGTCTAGTGATAGTCTGGAGTTGCGGCCCAATAACCAGTGAAGGTTTTTAAGTCTGTATGTGATTTCTTCCTTTTTAGCTTTAACGTGTTGTTGCCAGGTTAATCGGCGGTCCAAATGAATCCCCAGGTATTTGACGCAATTTCTATGTGGAAGGGTGGTATCTCCAAGTTTGACTGGTGGACAGTCTTCTTTTCTGAGTGTGTAGGTGACTTGGACAGACTTTGCAGCACTGACCTTTAGTTTCCACTTCTTCATCCAGGCATGGATTTTGTTGAGACCATTCTGCAGAAGGTTTGATGCAATTTCTGGGTTTTTGTGACTCGACAGTATTGCCGTATCGTCTGCGAATGTTGCTGTAATAACTCCAGGTTCTGTCGGTAAGTCAGCTGTATACAATATATAAAGAATTGGCCCAAGGACAGACCCCTGAGGTACACCAGCTTCGATTTTGTAAAGGTCTGAGGTATTACCCGATTCCTTAACATAGAAAAGTCTATCTGTGAGGTAAGATTTCAATATACCAAAGAACGCTTGGGGGAGATGCTGTTTAATTTTGCATAGGAGGCCCTTATGCCACACCTTGTCAAAGGCCTGCTGGATATCCAGGAACGCAGAGGAGCAATATTCCTTTTGTTCCAGCGTTTTTCTTATTTGTGCACAGACCCGGTGTATTTGCTCAACAGTCCCGTGTTGTTTCCTAAAGCCGAACTGGTGGTCAGGTAGTACATTTTTCTCTTTAAGTATTGGGGCCATCCTGTGTAGCAGAATTTTTTCGAAGATTTTGGACATTGTCGGCAAGAGACTTATTGGTCTATAAGACGTTTTTTCTTGGGCAGGTTTCCCAGGTTTGTGAATCATCACTATTTCTGAGATCTTCCATTGTTCGGGAAAGTACTGCAATCTCAACATGGAGTTCAACAAGAATGTTAGCATAATTATGCCCTTGCGTGGCAGTTCTCTCAGTACTTCCTTCGTGATCAAGTCATACCCTGGCGCTTTTTTACTGTCAAGGCATCTTATAGTTTTTTGGACCTCTTGGGGTGTAACTGGTTTTGGTGGCAGACAAAGCTGAAAGTCTTCATTTAAGATGGTATCAACGTGATTTTCTACATCCCTGTCGTCAGTTTCATCATTTGGTTGAAAAACCTGTGACAAATGTTTTGCAAAGATATCTGCCTTTTCCTTTCCTGTTTTTGCCCACTTGTCACCATCTTTTATTGGGGGTTTTTGTTCCTGTGGCCTGTCATAGGATTTGGTGAATTTCCATAGCGAGTAGTTGCTTTCTTTGGTTGCGGTTAGGGACTCTAGTTTAAGCTGGAGAGTGTCATCGTTAGTCTTTTGAATTAAGGTTTTGAGCTCTACTATTGCCCTATTCAACATGGTTTTGTCTGAAGAATGCCTAGTCTGGTGCCAAATCCTGCGTAGCCTTCTCTTTTCTAGGATTTTAAGCTTGATTTCTAGTGTGAGGTTGGTAGAGTTTCCTTTCTTTCTGACATCTGGTGTATTCCTCCAGCAGGCCTCCTGAACAGTATTGGTAAAGTTTTTGAGGGCAGTGTCAATATCCTCAGTGGTTTTCAGCCTTGTATTTAGCTGAATGTTTTCTTCTACAAAATCTCTGAAGGATTCCCAATCTGTATGACGATTGTACAACGATTGTGGCATCTCAGTCTCAACAACAGTAGCACTGGTGGTTAGAATTACTGGCGTATGATCAGAACAGCTGTCAAGACAGGATTCTGTTTTAAAGTAATGCCGAGATAGTCCTTTGATTATAAAGAAATCTAGCAGATCCGGGATTTTTTGAACGTCTGCTGGCCAGTAGGTAGGTTCAGCAGTTGTCAGTATCTTTAAGTTGTTTTCATCGATGCATTTCTTCAGCTGTCTTCCACGCGTCGTGATTAGCCTGGAGCCCCAATGAAGGTGTTTAGAATTCCAGTCCCCCCCTGTGATGAAACGTCCCCCAAGTTGTTTGAAAAAGTGAGAAAACCTGGTAGAATCTATTGTATGTCGTGGTGGGCAGTAGACTGCTGCTACATTAAAATGCCCACAGTCATCTTCTATTGCGACTACAGTGGCCTGCAGGTGATTAGTTTGGTAGCTAGGCAGCACATGGTGTTTTATATTACTACGTACAATGATGGCTGTGCCTGCATGTCCTGTACCATCAGGATGTGTAGTGATATAGACGGAACATCCAGGTATTTTTATGGAGCTGTTTTTAGTGCAGTGTGCTTCAGATATTAAAACTATGTCCACTTTGTGTTCTGTCATCAGTGGTAGAATTTCGTTTTGGTTAGGAGTTAATCCATTTATGTTCCAAGCCATTATGCGGAGACCTATTTTGAGAGCTTGTTAACAAGAGTTGATATGAGTCCCAGCAGGATACCCATTTGTTGTAAGATTATCTCAAACTTCTCTGATTGCTTGAGAAGTATGTTTTCTAAAGACGGTGTCAGTGTTGTGGAAAATTTACAGTCATCTTTGTCACATGGTTCTGTGTGTTTTACTATATCAGAATACGACATTTGTTGATTTATCTTTTCTGCTGACTTGTAGGCAGTTTTGAGTTGGTCTTGTTCCTTTATCGGTTCTTGTGGCAGCTCTTTATTTTTTGCACTTCTGATTTTATAAGCATGGGTAGCTTTCCTTGCTGCAATTTCTTTATAAACCTGGCATCCTTTAAAGTTTGCCGGGTGCGGACCATTGCAGAGGACACATTGGGCTGGGGTAGTTCGATCCCGTTTGGGGCAGTCCGAAGTTTTGTGGGGCTCTGTGCATTTGACACATCGGAAAGGCCTCATGCAGTGGTTTTTCGAGTGCCCATACTGCTGACATCGCTGACACTGGACTATGCTTCGTCTCTTCTTAGGATCTTCTATAACTACTGCTTGATAATATATGTACTTGAGGTCCTTTGCAGCTTTGTTTTGAGCATTTGGTATAAGATTCACGAAGAAAGTTGATGTCGGCTTCTTTTCTGGACCATATTTTGCATTAATGATCTCTCCTGTGACTATATTGCCAGTCTTTTCGATTTCTTCTTTTATGACCTCAAGTGGCGTTGACGGATGGAGGTTACGAATTACAATTCTGAAACATCTGTCCTCTTTTCTATTGAAGGTGTGCCCAATGAGTCCATTTTCCCGAATTAGTGAAATAAGTCTCTTATGGACTGCAACTTCGCCACAGTTGATGCGCAGCTGGTTTTTGTTTACGATTTTGTATGTAAATGTGTCTCTGTCAGTGACTGTTAGTAGGAGCTCTGTTAACTTGTTGACATCATCGATTCCATAAAGAATAATAGGAGGTGGTTTGCTAGGTTTCTTTTGAGCAGTGTCTTCTTCAGTAAGATCTATTGGTAAGTCAGAAAACCTATTAGTGGTCTCAATTTTGTGAGGAGGTGAAGGTGTCTGCGATGTCTTTTTCCTTTTGGCAGTCCGCATGGTAGGGATACGTTGCCATGGAGGTGGGCTGGGATCTGTAGATTTCTCGGTGTTTCCTGTTTCCATTTGTTGATTAGGGAAACTTCCTAATGAGTTTGACCTCTGCCTGTTCATAAAGAGGCCAGGATGAAAAGCCTGCTGTACCAGCTTTCTTTGTGTGGTCGATGCTGGTGTTGCGGAAGACGTTGGTTTTGCATTTCCTGTATTTAGCAAAGTTGTGCCCCCCCCAGAATACGAAGGGCGGCCTGGGCTCAGTACAGTTGGGTTACACCCAGCTGTGCTCAGCCCAGAGAGGGATTCTCCGTGATTAGCGGTACCCTCCTGGGGTAGTATCTCTTTCAAATTTGCTTCCATACTAGTTACTCCCGTATCAGTCGAGACTTTTTAGAAGGTATTTAGTCCTCAAGGCTCGCTTCAGCCTCTTCCAGCCAGTTGCCTGGCTGGGTGTATGGTTATACCGCCATTGCTCGGTCGCCAGGGCCCTGTTTGTTGTCTAGCAGGGAGCACCACAATATTCTTTTGGACATTGCCGCCATCCGGCGCGTGCAGGTAGGGTTGACGTTTGGGCTGGATAAGATGTTAGTTCCAGTCTCCCCTTACTCCCCAAAACGTTCCAGTAAATTGATAAAATATATTGTAATTTCTTGAAAACAACAACAATGCCTCTAGTCCTTCAAGGGTTAGGCGAAAATTTACTTAGTGTAACCACATTTTGCCATGTGTAAGTCCCATATTCCCAGAATAGGCACAAGTCTATGGCCATCAAATTACCACAGTACAGTACATTATCCGATAAAACACTTTGTTTGACCCAGGAACCAAATCCAGGACCAGAACACCAAGGGCACAACAAAATTACATTGTTGTGTAAACAATAAGGGAGAATATATTAATAGATAAATGTATAAATATCCTTCTGTTTATTTTGATATATTTGGGCCATATGGACTGGGTTCATTAAAAAATTGATTTTCCACATAGATTCACATGAAGTATCATTTTATCACATCCATGAACATACATTTTTAATTTGTAGGAATACAATGTTGTAATAAATCCAGTGGCAGTATTACCTGTGGCTTTGCTTCTGGTTGATGACTTCATTACATCAAATAAAGTTCAAGGCTTGCAGTGCTGTGTACGGATAATGCAATGTCTGGTATGTATTGTTTGAAAAATATTCACATACCGAATAAATACTTGTACCCTTGCACTCCATTTATGGTCAGTGGGTTGTCTTGGGAGCAGTTTTTTTCGCCTTTATCATTATACAACAGAATACAGGATAATTTATTTATAAAAACAGCAGAGATTCAAACTTGTGAGTTTTATGGTTCCACTAGGGCAAAGGTATAAAACAGGGGAGGCAGACTTATATTCTCCTATTAGTTTGCTGTAACCTCGATTGGCTGAAAAAGTTTCTATGGTAAAGGTAATACTCTTACTTATTAGTCTAATATTCATGTTGTTTCAGAACCCTAACAGTTTTAAAACTGGTAACTACTATGAGGTTGTGTACATGAGCCTCAAGAAAAACATTTATGAAAAAGATATTGAAGTAACAAATGCACTATTTGAATGTTTTCCACATTTCCTGAAAAATCTGCCCACAGAAGTGAAGGTGAGTGGAAATTTAAAAAGAAAATTTAAAAAATGAGAAAAAATGGTAAAAAAAGGACTATTTACCCACTTTTTTAAATTACTTGCATATGATAAAGTATATTATCTCCTTTCAGAAAATAAAGTTGGATGATGTATTTTCAAGTGTCATAGACCAATTAAACTCAGAAACAAACTTATACCGCAAAGCAGCTTGTTTCGACTTCACTACAAAAATAATAGAGATGCATGGAATCCACTGCGTGAAGAAAAAAATATTTAAAGACATAATTTGCGACAATTTAGACGTATGTTGTAATGATGGAGTTTATGAAATACTCATACAACATGTTTTGGAGGTGGGTAACAGATTAAATTTTTCATTACATGACAATTCTATATTTTCCAAGAGTTTAGAACTGATTGCGCTTAAGAAAAACTAAAAATATTGAATGTTTGTCAGTACTTTAGGATAATGTTCCATGACGGCCACATGGTGAGACAAAGGCCACCCTCCAAGATCATCTTTTCCAAATATTCTAGGGGTCTAAAAAGCCATTTTAGTAAAATCATAATAATGCAATAAAATTCGTTAAAACGGCATATTCTAAATCTATACTATTGCACAAGTAATAGAGAAGACAATTGATAAAGATCAATTTTATTGGAATTCATAGCAACATAGCAAGTGAAGTTTATTGTTCATATCTTTCAATATTGTACTGTAGTTAAACAAAGGCAACTTAATTTACATTATTTGAAGAGTTCAAACTAGTCTAAGGTCTCTAGTACGTGTTTGAAGTCTTTAATTTAATCTTTTTTATTTGTTACTTTATTTTCAGTGTTTCCGTATGTGGATCAGATACAGTTGGTGCATTTGGAAGTTACCAAAAGACCAAAAGTTACTGTCTGCACTTATCAAAATTATTTATGTGGCCAAAGACGAAACAACAATGTTACAAATTCAGAATTTGATCCTAACATTAATTAATTTATGCACTAAAGAAGAACAGAAACAAATATGTAGCAATCTGGAGTCTGTACCAAAAGGAATAAACAATGATTTCTTAGTCAGGATCAATTCAATAAAAGAAAGTATTTGTACTTAATGTGATTTTTTATTTATTAAAATCTAAGCTTAAAATTATAATATCTGGTTGACCGAGCTTTGCTCGGTTTTTAAAATGTCTATATCTCGGGAACGGAGCTTTTCTCGAACCTGGGACCTTGATAAATCGATTCCTTGAGCCGAAAAACCCCTAATCTGTAACTTTCATGAAAATCCTTGGAGCCGTTTCCGAGACCCTGATTATATATAAATATACAAGAATTGCTCGTTTAAAGATATTAGATTATCGTAGGTAACATTTTACATACCATAAAAAAAAAAAGATTGGAAGGTTATGGAAGACCTTTGCCCAGCAGTGGGACAATAAAGGTTAAAAAAAATCATAGTGACTATTATCGTGGGTTCGATTCCCACCCAGGACAAATGTTTGCATGATGAGCTTGATCATTTGTTCTGTGTCTGGGTGTAATTTATCTATAGTATGTATGTATTTAGAAATATATAAGTATGTTTATCAGTTGTCTAGTACCCATAACACAAGCTCTGCTTAGCTTGGGACTAGATGGCGTTGTGTGATAGTTGTAGAATATTATTATTATTATTATAACTATACTATAGCTTACCCTGCAAGATAACAATTTATATATTCTAATATAATTCAATATTGATTATTTATGTTTGTTAACAAATAAAAAATAAAGTATACTATATCTATAATCTCATAGATTAACAATAACATTTTATAAACTAACTTATATAGAATAAGAAGATATTAATTGGCCCTTGATTGCACTTAGTTCTAGAACTTCTGTTGAACACTAGACAAATTATATATAATTTAATATTTCATTAGAGCCTATTCAAAATATCACAGACTTGATCAATAGAAGGCCTATCATTCTTCTGATACTGCAAACAACGTTGAGCTAGTTCAAATACATTCTGAGCTTGTGTCCATTTACCAACTACACTGTCTAAAAGTTTTGTGATATCACCATCTATACAGTTTTCTTCAACGTAATTTTTTATGTTATTATTCTCTCCATTAGCTATTATAATTGGTTTCAATCCAGTTAATAATTCCAGCAAAACTATACCAAAGCTAAAGATGTCATTTTTCTGTGAGACTGTGCCATTGAAGCCTTCTGGTGCCATGTAAGCATTTGTCCCCATCGGCCTGGTGTCAATGCATGTTGTTTCCAGTTGTTTAGCCAAGCCAAAGTCACATAGCTGAAAATATAAAAATAGATACACTACATTGACAGTCAGTTGAAATGGATAAACAAGCTGATGTTGTTTTCTCTTTTTTTTTGTTCCCCACACGGTTTTTTTTTTCCTGTGTCGTGGGTGCGTTAACAAACAGAAACTCACATACACAAACATGTACATGTTGTTGTTCTACGCGGGGATCAAACCCGCGACACGCTGCGCAGCAGTCGATCGGTCAACCACTGCGCCAACCATTTTAAAAATTATGCGCCGTCGTCATAATTTTTAAAATAACCTCCTTCTTTTTAAGTCGGTTAATAACACAAGGGAACAAAATTAACTTTTTTTTTTGTTGCATGGAATCTTATGTCTGTTGTTTACTAATTGGAGGTCGCTGATTTTAAATCTACTCTCAGTTTTTTTCTAGCAGCTCTAGTTTTTGAGATACAGGTATCAGTCATATTTTAGTACTAGTCGCATTTAATTTTCAAATCTACCGAGCTGTTCTTTAGAACAATTTTTTGTTTAACAATGTCCACGTCGACAAATATCTCTAAAAACAATCCCAACTACTTTTATAACATCTGTGGTGAATATACATTAAAAAATCGTGGACTAAGTGTGTCGGAGTTCATAAAATAGGTGTATTTTGATTACTTCGGATTCCTTTGGCAATCCGAAAAATTACTGGGTTTCTCATTGGGTAAGTAAAAGATATGTGGAGTCTTTGAGATTAAGGGGGTATAAGAAAAGACCCCATTGTCTGTATCAAACACCATGATGTCGCATTAACTTTCCAATCATCAAGATGATTGCTATTCTTGTGTGGATGATAAAACAGGAGATTTACAAAAGAAATCGTCCGAAACGGTTTTACCCTAATTTTTTATCTGTTACTCGACTAGTCTTGTGCTCCGTCAATGCTCCAGTTTCTCAAGCTTCTTCATCTATACCAAATAATCCTATTTTAGAAGAAAAAAAGCTCTTCTTCGAGTTATGAAAGTGGTACAACGATTTTAACCCAGATATTTCTGCTGACCCCCAGCCTCTTAATCAGGAAGACCTCAGTGTATAAGTCAGAACCCTTGGTCTTTCTATAAAAGCAACGGAGAGCCATTGGGAAAAATAACAAAAAAATAGTTGGGAAACAAATAAGTTGAAGCTATATGGAGCATAATTAACTGATGTTTTCACACTACCAGCTGCTTGGTTGTGATATGAGCATCAAGGTACACTTTCTCCAAAGCCATTTAGACCGTTTCCCTGAAAATCTTGGTGAATTGAGTGAAGAACAAAAGGAACGGTTTCATCGAAGACATTCAGACTATGGAGGCACGTTACCAGGGTTACTGGAATGCTCCAAGATGGCGGATTATGGCTGGACCTTCAAAAACAGCCCTCGTGAGTCAAGTCAAGCAAGAAAATCTTATAAAAGATTTTTTTTTTTATAAGTTTTGGTTGATTTTCTAAGGGTTTTCTTCATGAAAAATAGATTTTTCCTTAAAAACGCGTTTTAATGATATCTTAAAAACTAAAGCTGATACAAAAAATCTGACTTCAGATCTGAAATCAGCACCCCGAGAAAGTATAAAATTAGTCATAATATTTCATGCAACAAAAATGCTGTTCCCTTGTGTAATCTAATGAAGTGAGATTACTTACCTTTGGCACACAGTCTTGGGTTAGCAGTATGTTAGCACTTTTAACATCTCCATGGAGGAAGTAGCTTTTCCTGGTAGACATAGACTCAGACAGATTTCCACTCTCATCATACTGTGGTGGCCTTTCACTATGGTGGATGTACTTTAGGCCTTCAGCAGTACCTTTCATTATATCCATTCTTTGGTTCTCTGTTAATACCTTTGCAGCAATTTTTTGTAGCAAAGACCCCCCATCAATGTATTCACATACTATACATGGTATTGGCCCATCTATTGAGTACCCAAATATAGGGACAATATTTTTGTGTCTCAGATGAGACAGTGATTTCACTTCAGTGTTGAACACCTTCATTGCTACTTCACAGCTAACCTGATATTGAAATTTCACTCTCTTTATCGCCAAAGCCCCATGCTGAGGATGTGTACCAACATACACATCTCCAAAGCCACCACTTCCTATTCTTCCAATGGGTCCAGAAGGCTGATATTCAAAAGATTCCGAAAATTTATTTGTTATTCTTTCCAACTCTCTAAAATCAAAATGAACTAGTTTCTTATCCTCTAATATAGCATTGTCTATAATGCTGTATATGTTAGGTACTGAACTCAAGTTACCACCAGCACCATACTGGGACACTTCAGTCTGTGGTGTCATGTCTACCTGAGATGATTCAGTATCAGCAGAAGTTGATGCAGTAGTTACAGTATTGATTGTTTTTGGATCAGTATAATTATTTTTGGGTATCAAAGCACTGAAGTCAGGAAATTCCCCAGAGGTCATAACTTTAGAGCTAGAAAAATTAATCAGATTTGACTGGTGTTTCATTAAAGCAGTGCTCCTGTTACCAAAAGTTTGTAATACACTCAGATTAGGGATGTCTTTGCTTTGTATGGCTTCAGACCATTTGATAAAGTCACTTGATTCTTTGAGTTGTCTTGTAGTGCGATTACAAGCTACTTGATCATGACTTGAGTGGTGAAGATTATCACTTTCTATGGAGGCCATTGAATTTAATCTTTGTTCTACACTTTCATCATTTAGGAGGTCAGTTAAATTAATTGTTATGGATGCTGCTGGGCCTTCGTCAGGTCGGGCTGGTGAGCTCTCTGTAACATAGAAAAAACATGGTTCGGCATTAACCTTCAAGCGGGCGCGCGTAGTCGAATCGACCGCGCTTAATACGTTTTCGTTCATATTATCATTATTACTTATCACATGTATTTCTTATTTCTAGTAGCCTGTCGCTATGTAATTGGGAGTAAAATAAAGAATATACCGTCACTCAGGGTGATCTCTCCACTCCACAGATCGCAATTGTTTTAGCTCCGGCGCAGTCGTCGAAAAGACTACACGCGCCTGTCGTCATGCGCTCGTTACGCAATCGTAGTGATTCTTCTCAATCTTATCGAATTATGCTTGGAATTTTGTTGTTTTTTTATAAAAATGAGTCGTGGAAGGCTATCACAAAGTGCAGTATTCGAGGGACTACTATAAGATGAAGAAGATAGTGAATTAGACCTCTGCGACCAAGGCTCTGAAACTTCCGACCACACTGTTTCAAGGAACTCGGTCTGATGAGGAATCAAACTGCTTGGATTCAAATGACAGTAATGAGCCACTTTCAGAAAGAATTAGCTGTTTTACAGGGAGTGATAAAGTAAAGAAGTGGAAAAAATGTAACAATAAATAATTGTGATGAAAAGTAAACCAAATCAAATTATTTTTTATTCCTAATTTGTATTTTTTATCGCTTGACTATGTTTATAAACTAGTATGATACCTCAGACAAGTTTATAAACCTGTAAAAGGGTTTTGTGTTCCTAATTTTTGTTTAGGTCCAAAAAATGTTTGAGTGATTTAAAATAATTTATTTTTCATAATTTTAATGACTCTTTTTGGCAAATTATATTTTGAACATAAGCACAATACATCTACGAACATAAAAAAAAATAATTATTGGACAATTTGTAGTTTATTTCTTTTGTACATCGCATAGGTCTTTTCGGTTACGCGCGCCCGCTCCCGTTACAAAAGACCGCGCGCCCGCTTGAAGGTTAATTGCACTGATTGGAAAACATACAGTAAGTACAATTTGAGTACTTGCCTCCAAGCATGCGTGCTATTTCATCAACAGCTCTGATTATTTGTGCTTGGCAAACAATCTTCATGAGAGTGTCCAAAGTTGGTCGAACTCTACCAGAAGTTCCCCATTCATCAAACAAAACTTCGGCACATGTCCTGTTTGTGTTTTTGGCATGTTCTTCTATTAACCTGTAGGATAAAATAGGGTTATTAATAAAGTTTGTTTTTAGAAGTCTCAATTCTCAAAGCATAAACAAACAATAAATTGTTACCTCATATGTTCGCAGTTGTATTTACGCTCAAACTGTTGACTTTGCAAGTCTTTCGGTATTAATGGCACAATTTTTTGCCAATCGTTATTGATCTCCAAAATAGTCGCCAAGTGAAACAGTGAGGCTGAGGGCAGTTTCCGTAACTCTGTGTTTCGCTGCATCGTAGGAGAATAAATCATGTTTTTGTTGTTTATGCTGTTTAAAACTTATTCTGTTGCGTATGAATAGAAACTTTGTCCTGCTGTTTTCCTCTTAATTATTAAACCACAATAATATCGCTGAAATATAAGGTTCGTCATTTATTTTGACAGTTGTGCGCCAGCAAAACAAACAACATTGTCACTAATGTCATTATTGTCAGTGTCATCTGTCATCCAGTAGAAGTGTCAAGTGTCGTAACGTTCAGGAACAATATGACGTTATCATGTAATGGCGCATTTACACAAGGCATTTTTTAAAGCTACCCTCAAAAAAATATGTTTTTCTCATAAATAAAACACAGCAAAAGCTGATTCGGACAATTCAATCTTCTAGCCTGTCCTATGTGTAAATGGAAGACAAAAAAATCATTCGACTAGCTTATTACCTTGACTTGCCCATTGGAAATCCAATGGTAAAAAAAGGTGGGATCATAGACTTGTTGCAATTCGAAATAAGGTCGATAGGGGCGACTGCGAATTTTTATTGTATTTTAAAAAGGATTCGAACCTGCGTCCTTCTGATCAGTACCTACTCCGGTACTCTGGAGAATAGAATCCGGAAGGATAGTTTGGTCAGAGATTTACATGGAGAAAAACGTGGATCAATCTTAGTTTAATCACGAGGTACAACCATTATATGAGGGCTTGCATTATTATAAGAAAAACAGAACTTAAATAATAAATATTTATTTCACATAATTTTATGTTAATTTTATGCTATTTACATTATATCGCATTTCGTGCATTTATATACAAAATAAACCGGCGATCCGAGAATTTATGGGCTGATATTATTAACATCGGCAACATTTCTATAATTTTCTCCTCATTTTACATTGCCGCGGAATGGAATAAAAGCTTATTTTTTTGTTACGAAACTTATAAAACTCCGTTCAAAATACAGTACACAATAAAATATATAAGAGATCCCAACTGCAAAAATTCTCGAGAATGCGGGAGAATTCTCCAGAAGACGTGCGTCATCTTTTTTCGGACTGTTATTAGTCTGTACGGTACACAATAAGCATTATTCGCTTCTCTTCCAATCTGCACAATGTAAATTGAGCTTTAAACCCTCATTCGCACAGGCGCTTTTTTTCTTGGCGTTACATAAGTGCCGAAATAGAACAAATGCAATCTCATGTATCTGTTCATAAGTGAGCGCTTTTAAAGCTCGGCGCTTTTTTTTGGAACTGCGTTTGATTGTGGATTGTGGATGTGCTGGGCGGTGATTTAAGTTCAATTTACCTTTTTATTCAAACTCAACGCTTTTTTTGACGCCAGAAAAAAGTGCTCGTGCGAATGGGGACTTAGACAATACTAAAAATCTATACTTTCTCTTGTGAAATTGTGTGGTAGATGTGCAATTACGTCTCGTATTTGTGCCAGCTTATGTTTAGCGGTGATGCGTCGCCACAGAACTGGGCACTCGGTGTTGTCGCACTCTGCTGACTGTCCGTGACCGCAACACGACGCGCAGATCTGCAGACAATAAAACAGTCAGAAAACAAACAGACAGTAGAGTCAGCTCAAATGTGTGCGCAGCTGTTATGTAATGAAGAAAATTTAAAATTGCCAAGTATAACTGTCGAGCCATGCTGCGGGGCGAGAGGGAGTGGTAAGCGGTCGCCTCCTTCTGCGAAGCAGTTACGTTCGTGAAGGAGGAGGCGGGCCGCGGGAGGGAGAGGACAGCGTCCTCCCTCTACCCCAACCGCAGTGGTAGACGCCCGCGGCGTCGGACGTCGGCAGACGATTTCCGGCCACCGTAGGCGCGGGCATGCGGACAGTGAGTAAAGGGCAACTCGCTGTCCGACCATGGACCATGCCCGGGTCGACGGCGCGCTTCAAAGAGCTTCAGCAAAATGACGGCGCTCCCTCTCAGAGGGCCAAAGCCTGCCGGGGTCTTAAAGTCTGCGGAACTTATTTCCTATACGTGACCCCGGAACATAACGGGCTATTGAAGAACACTGTGGACTTTAGTCAGTACAAGTCTGATAGTCCCTCCCACCCTGCCCGGGGTGGGAGGACACATTTGATGATTTTACCAAGCTAAAAAAAAAGTATAACTTTCGAAGCAGTTATACAGCCTACACAGCGTCCACAAGAAAAACTACCTAGAAACAGTCCGCAAAAACACTAAGTACTTATTTGTACAGTGTTTATCGTAGGGGTGCTCCTCATAAACAAGCTCGGCTGAGCCGACGTGATGTCCAACGAATTTTGTTCTTGTTGCTTTTTAAGATGTATCGTTATAAAGATTAGCCGCAAACTGACACTTGAGCACTCGATGACAATGAATACGCGGTGTCGGCATAGGAATTTTTGAATTGTCATCGATACATTTAGAAGTATATACTTATTATACTTACAGCGGCACAATACTGCACATGCTCACTCGCTGTCGCCAGTCTCAGCGCTAGTGTGGCAGCCGATGCCTGCCGCCTGGCTCGCGAGGCACATACGTCGCACACGGCCGCGCGAGCACTGCGTGCCCCGCACACGGCGCAGCGCTCGCGCCACATGTAGCGCGCGATGCCCAGCCCGCCGGTACGAGACTCACGTTGTTGGATTTCTCGAGTGTAACCTACTTCGTTCCACCTGAGTAAAAATTTAAAAACCTTGCCGTGAACAAAGTGTGAGTGTTCGAGGCAGTGTTTCAAAAGACATTTAACTATGACGTAGGCAAAATTGTATGAATTTGTAGCCTCTTCCCACTTTGGTAGCAAAAGTATCAAATCTCTAAGAATTATAACCTAATTAATATTGCAAAAAAATAACAGAAATATTCTATAAATATTATTGACGTATCCACCATCCAAACATCCCCGGCTTTATGTCATAAAAATAAAAGAAGACCCTCAGCTACATGGTGACTACGTGTTTTGTTTGTGTGGAAAGCCACCATACGGAACAAATCCTGGCAAGGGGCAAAGTTTAAAAATAATATTAATAAAGAAATAAACACAACTTACCATTTAAAAACATCAACGCCAAGCAACGAAAGACACCGATGCAGCGGCGGTAACAACACTCTCGCCGCGTAGTAAGTCTTGTGTGGCTGTAAGGTGGGGTCTCTCATGAGTTCCTTGGGCGTGCGCGCCAGTCGCACCAGCGGAGCCCCGGGCGCTCCCGCCGTCACCTGCCAGCACACGCGCCAGCCGGGCCGAGGGGCCGCGCGGCGGTCGTGGGACATGAGGCGTCTGAAAATATTTTTTGACTCAGTAGGCTTGTTGACGGCATCAATAATGTGCGAATTTAATTAGTACGTTAATAATTTTTTTTTTCTAGCCTAATCTGTCCCACTCCTGAGCAAAGGCCTCCCCCATGTTGAAGGTTAGGTTTTATTAAGGAATTTTATAAGTTTATTACTGGCAATATAATCTATGGTTTCTTATTTTGATGTGTTCCGTTGATTTTGAATTTGAAAAAGAGAAGTGTTTTTGTCACTGGAAAAAATAATGTTCTTGGATGTGATCGAAGAAAAGTATTGTACGAAAATGGTTGTGTGAAATTTCGGTTAGGTTTTTTATAAATGAGTTTTATCTTTTATAAAGAATTATTATGTATACGTGAGTGAAAGTAAATATGAATAACAAATAATCAAGAAGTGTTTAATTCAATGAAGGATTCCCATAGTGGTGAAAGATTGTTAATAATGTTAAAATAATAAAACCAACGGGTCATGGGCCCTCACGCGCTACGATATGATGAGTGAGTAGAAAAATGAATTACTAAAAGTCCGAATCTCAAAATGGCGGAAGAATTTGTAAAATTATCAAAATTGACCAACGAGTCTGAATATTCTGTTTGGAAGATTAAACTTATGCTCATATTTAAAGCAAAAGAAATCATTTCTATTTTGGATGAAGGTGAAAACCTTAAAAAGGATTTTGAAAAGAAAGATGCTAAAGGAAAATTACTGATTTTATGCTCGATCAGCGAAAAATACATGGTTTACGCAATAAACTGCGCAACAACAAAAGAAATTTTAGACAAATTCGATAATATTTTCCTTGGACATAAAGATACCCAAATTACACAACATTTAGAAGATTTTTACAATTATAAATTCAAAAACGAAGACATTTTATTAGACATTACAGAGATTGAAAATAAAGCAACCAAATTAAGAGGCTTAGGATTTAATATTGATGACAAACAAATAATAACAAAAATATTAACAAATCTGCCGGAGAAATTATATCACTTTAGAACAGCATGGGAGGCAACATCAATAAGTGATAAAACATTAACCAATTTAATATCACGGATTAGTCTTGAACTAAGGATGAGGACTAACAATCTTGTGGAGGAACCTGTAACAAGAACAAGAACATTGGATGAGAATGATAAAAACAGCCAAGAAGCGACAACAAGTTTCTTAGTAAGGACATGTTACAATTGTGGAAAAAAAGGACATATTGCTAGATTCTGCAGGACTTTAACATCGAGTGGTGACGGTAATACCATAAATAATATACAGTGCTTCAAATGCATGAAAAATGGACACCGATATACCGTATGTAATGCCAAGTTTAACTGCCAGAATTGTAGTGTTAACACTCACTATACAAAGTTTTGTCTAAATAAACACGTAAGTAACTGTTTTACTAGTAAAGAAATAGAAACTATTGAATTTATCATTGACTCCGGAACCAGCAGTCACATTGTTACTTCTGAGGATTATCTTATGGATAAAAGGAAGATAAACTATAAGATTATGACAGCTGATGGCAACATTCATCATGTAAACACCATGGGCAACATCTATACCAAGAATATTACATTGAGAGATGTTCTTTTTGTTCCAGAACTCAAGAAAAACTTAATATCTGTGTCTAGACTAACAGATGATAATTACTCCTTAAAATTTTTCAGAAACACATGCGACATTCGTAGATCAGAGGATGACTGTGCGGTTATTGGTGAGCTGAAACAAGATAGATTATTTTACATCAGTGTTAACCCAGGGCCTATCGTGCTTTCAAGGTCAGTAAAATCCTTTTACTTAGATTCGAACTTTTGGCACCGGGCATTAGGTCATGTACCTATAACCAAAACCAAGGATCTTGTTCGAGGAATAGAGAGAGGCCTAGTGAAGGAAACGGACATCTGCGAAGTCTGCACAAAAGCAAAATTATGTAGGAAACCGTTTAAAACAATTCGACAAAGAGCATTTAATCCTTTAGAAATAATTCATAGTGATATTTGTGGTCCTATTGAAACTGAAACATGGGATGGTTACAAATATTTTATAACTTTTTTGGATGACTATACACATTTTATTAAAGTATTTTTAATTAAAAATAAGAGCGAAGCTTTCTCAAAAATAATAAATTACATTAATTTGGCAGAAAATCATTTTCAAACAAAAGTTAAGACATTTAGATGTGATAATGGTGGTGAATACAATAGTAAACAATTTAAAACTTATTGCAATAGTAAAGGAATTAATATTGACTATACAATTCCTTATACTCCACAGTTAAATGGTAAAGCTGAACGATTAAATAGATCATTAATGGAAAGAACTAGAGCGTTACTGTTTGATATGCAGCTACCACGTGTTTTATGGGGTGAAGCTGTTTTAACCTCTGCCTATTTAATTAACAGAAGTGCTAATACAATAAATAATAAAACACCAGCCGAAATGTGGTTTAATAGAATACCGAATTTAAAACATTTAAATATTTTTGGATCTTTAGCATATTATAAAAATAATTATCAATTAAAGAAACTTGACTCCAGGAGTAGCAAAGGACTTTTAGTAGGATTTACAAATAATGGTTATAAGATATGGGATCCTTCTGATTTTAGAATTGTTTATTCGAGAGATGTAGTGTTTAACAATAATAAGAGTGATGTTGCGGATTATCTAAAATGTTGTAATCGTAGAGTGAAACAGTGTGAGTTAGACAATTTATTTAAAGAGGTGAGTGTTGATATTGGTGATAATGGTTTTAGTAGTGAAGGTAATGGTGATATTTGTGGTGATATTAATAATGAAGTTAATGATGACGTAGTTGGTGGTGATGTCTTTCGTAGTGAAAGTGGTGATGGAGCTGTTGGTGATGAAGGAAATATTGAAGATAATGAGGTGTTTGAAGATAGTTTTGATAATGTTGAAGTTGAAGTTAGAGGTGAAGATGTTGGAGATAATTTTGAAGATAGTGTTGAAGATGTTGGAGTTAGTGTTGAAGACACTGGAGTTGGAGTCGATGTTGAAGATAATAATATTTTGAGAGGGGAAGGTAGAAATGACACAGGAGTTGAGACTAGTGATGAGTTTGAAGATGCAGTTGAAGCAGTTAACGTGGAACGGAGAATTTTACCAAATCGAGAGAGAAGATTGCCAGCATGGCTGAAAGATTATGATTTAGAGACTTCATTTTTAACGTATACAGATGTTTTTAATAGTTTTGATAAAGATTTATGGTGTAAAGCAATGAAGGAGGAGAAAGATTCATTGGAGAAAAACAAGACCTGGGAAATTGTAAACAGGAGTGAAGCAAAGAATAGAAAGATAATCTCAAATAAATGGATATTTACAATAAAGCCTGGTGGAAGATATAAGGCGAGATTAGTGGCAAGAGGTTTTCTTCAAAAGCGTAATGTTGATTATAAAGAGACATATAGTCCAGTGGTTAATACTACTAGTGTTAGATTGTTGTTGGCTATTGCAGCACAAAAAGGTTTGAAAATAAAACAATTTGATGTGAAGACAGCATTTTTATATGGAGAGTTAGATGAAGAAATTTTTATGGAAATACCTTTAGGATATGATATTAAAGATAAAGAAAATAAAGTTTGTAGATTAAAGAAAAGTCTTTATGGATTAAAACAAGCACCACTTATGTGGAATAAAAGATTGACGGAGTTTTTGAAGAAATTAGGTTTCTTTCAATTGAAATCTGATCCATGTGTATTTGTAAATAAAGATAAAGGAATTTATTTGGCTATTTATGTTGATGATGGAATTTTAATTGGTGAAAACGAAATTGAATTAAATAAAATTATTAATAAATTAGAAACTGAATTTGACATGCGTAAATTTGATAAAACTGAAAAGTTTATAGGGTTTGATGTTAAAGTAGAGCAAAACTATATTAAGATTTATCAAGAAAGTTATATTAAACAAATTTTAGAAAAGTTTAAATTTGAAAACTTAAAGGACAGTTGTCATCCTGATATTTTAGTCGATGTACATCAAGAGGGGAAAGGTGGAGTTGATGATGTACATAAATATCGTCAGTTAATTGGTTCTTTATTATATTTAGTTAATAAAACAAGATTGGATTTATCGTTTCATGTAGGTTATTGCAGTAGACATCAAGAAAATCCGAATTTGAATGATTTTGGAAATATTTAGAATATTTTTAGGTACATTAAAAACTCAATTAGTAGTGGTATACAGTATGTTCGTGGGAAGGATATGAGTCTAAAAGCATACTGTGATGCAGACTTCGCAGGTGATCCTGACACTAGAAAAAGTACGACTGGCTTTGTAATATTTTATGGTGGTGGCCCTATACATTGGTGCTCACGCAAGCAGTCAGTCACTGCTCTTTCGAGTACTGAGGCTGAATACATTTCTGCAGCCGAATGTATAAAAGACCTGCTGTACATTCAGACTCTGATCTACGAATTGACTAATAAATTGCCGAAAACACAGTTGTTTGTTGATAATCAATCTGCTATAGTATTGATTAAGAATGGAATTTTAAATAGAAGGAGCAAACATATTGATGTTAAATATCATTTTATTAAGGAGAAGATAGATAAAAATTTGTTAGAAATTAAATACTGTTCTACTAAAAATAATTTGGCTGATATTTTAACTAAACCACTGGACAGAACAAAGTTCTTGAGATTAAGACAATGCTTAGTGAGTGATAAGTAAAGGACATTCTTTAATGTGAAGAGTTATTGTGTTGTGTTTGAAGATTCATTAGGAGATAAGGTTGTTTGGGAGTTAATTTGAAATTTTGTTGTAAGTTAGTGATGTAAGGTTTTTAGATTAATTAATTCAAAAGTTTGTTTGTAGTTTTTAATTAAGTTGGGTGGGTTTAATTAAGTTGGGTTTTTAAATGAGTTGATGGGAGTTAGTTATAAGTTTGTTTTCTGTATGTTGTCCTAATTGTTTTAAATATAAAATTCAGAGGGGATGTTGAAGGTTAGGTTTTATTAAGGAATTTTATAAGTTTATTACTGGCAATATAATCTATGGTTTCTTATTTTGATGTGTTCCGTTGATTTTGAATTTGAAAAAGAGAAGTGTTTTTGTCACTGGAAAAAATAATGTTCTTGGATGTGATCGAAGAAAAGTATTGTACGAAAATGGTTGTGTGAAATTTCGGTTAGGTTTTTTATAAATGAGTTTTATCTTTTATAAAGAATTATTATGTATACGTGAGTGAAAGTAAATATGAATAACAAATAATCAAGAAGTGTTTAATTCAATGAAGGATTCCCATAGTGGTGAAAGATTGTTAATAATGTTAAAATAATAAAACCAACGTATTGTTGACGGCATCAATAATGTGCGAATTTAATTAGTACGTTAATAATTTTTTTTTTCTAGCCTAATCTGTCCCACTCCTGAGCAAAGGCCTCCCCCATTCCTTCCACTTCTCTCGATGGTGTGCCTCCTCACGCCAGTTCACTAGGAAGCCATCCAAAGCGTCAAAATTAATTAATAGTCCAAAGTTAATTAATAGTTTTGAAAAATAATGGAAACCTACTTTTAATTTGTTGAAATAATGCATTTTTACAAAGATAAATTCGAGATTGGGGGTTCGTGACGTCAGAATCAAGTATATAAACTGTACTTGCTTGTGACGTGTTGGCAATTTTTAAAGTGTCGTTTCTTCGTCAATGTTTATTTACGTAACAAACTAATTCTAATTTAATTTTTTCAGTCACATAAGCCCACTCTATTTAGATTGCACATAATAAAACAACATTTTTGCTTGAAGGCGTTATCTGGGTGCACAGCAGTGTGCCCGCCAAGTCGGGTAAAAAAAAGCGGCATGGCCGTACCATCCACTTCAAAGCAGTTTCCATTAGGCCATTTTTGACCCCTTTAACTTTATTGTTCTCCGATCCTTGTTCCAAATCATTGAAATATAATGGTCTCGCCACAATCTTTTATTCTGCAAAAAACTTAGGAAAAACCCTGTCTAACCTAACCCCATTTTACATACTTAGCTATCTCATTAGGCGGTGCAGAAGCCCCGGGTCTGTAGCCCGCAGCCCCGTGGTACTCTCTGGTGAAGAACAGCTCCTGAGGAGGCAGGGAACCGTCTGCCAGGCGAGACAGTGTGGCCATCACTGAGCGCTTCACCCGGGACATGTCGCCGGTGTCGAATAACTCGCATAGGGCGCGTTGGAGGAGCTATGAAAGAAGATATAATTTTGTATAGCTTGTTGGTATACAGTACAGTCGAACAATGTCATTACTGTTAATATTTTTTTATATTAAACGCATTAACGCATGCGTAGCGAATTTCAAAGATTTTCTTTTTTGGAAAGGAAAAATTCGATCCGCGGGCAGGATTCGAACCCACGACCTTCGGATTCAGTACATCCGACGCTCATTTCCAACCGAGCCACCGAGGATCTTATCTGCCGCGGCGAATTTTTGTCCTTCCATATCTAACGTCTCATGGTGACGTTCAGCGCCATCTATTGTAGAGTATTAGAACTACTACAACCAACATGTTAACATTACAGTTAAATCAATGTTGTAACAGATGACGTCAACCATACTTAATATTTTTTATATTAAAAGCATTAACGCATGCGTAGCGAATTTCAAAGATTTTCTTTTTTGTAAAGGAAAAATTCGATCCGCGGGCAGGATTCGAACCCACGACCTTCGGATTCAGTACATCCGACGCTCATTTCCAACCGAGCCACCGAGGATCTTATCTGCCGCGGCGAATTTTTGTCCTTCCATATCTAACGTCTCATGGTGACGTTCAGCGCCATCTATTGTAGAGTATTAGAACTACTACAACCAACATGTTAACATTACAGTTAAATCAATATTGTAACAGATGACGTCAACCATACTTAATATTTTTTATATTAAACGCATTAACGCTTGCGTAGCGAATTTCAAAGATTTTCTTTTTTGGAAAGGAAAAATTTATATAAAAATTCATTCAAATTTTAAGTATGGTTGACGTCATCTGTTACAACATTGATTTAACTGTAATGTTAACATGTTGGTTGTAGTAGTTCTAATACTCTACAATAGATGGCGCTGAACGTCACCATGAGACGTTAGATATGGAAGGACAAAAATTCGCCGCGGCAGATAAGATCCTCGGTGGCTCGGTTGGAAATGAGCGTCGGATGTACTGAATCCGAAGGTCGTGGGTTCGAATCCTGCCCGCGGATCGAATTTTTCCTTTCCAAAAAAGAAAATCGTCATTACTGTTCACTTTTAAAACAAAAATACAAACGCAAGACCAACCGACCACCTTTTTTATGAATAGGGTGAACTTTTTTTGGAACGAAGTTCCTTATCGCGCGTTGTGAAAGGGGGCTAGACGGAAAAAAATCTTACGAAAAGTTGTCACGACACTTTTTGGAACGAAGTTCCATAACGCGCGTTGCGAAAGGGCTCAAAGAGTGGAGTGGAGTGGTGTCGCGACGATTATTTTTGTTGAGTGTATACAGTAACTTCGTTCCATCCGGGTGTCCCTTGACACCTCTCAAGTTTTTTTTAATAAGATTTCTTTTTTTAATACCATGTTAAATGGTAAAAAGCAATGATCATACTTACATCACTAACACTTTATTAGAATTTAAAATGGGATTTTTTCCTTCCTTCGTCCTTTATAGATCCAGAAAATAATTTCATAAAACAATCGATGTTTTTTGTATATCTAGGGTTTGAAGGAAGGAAGATTTCTATCGATTAGTATGTTTTTATTGTTTGACTATTATGGTTGGTCACAAAAAATGAGAAATGGGAAAAAAAATGCTTGGTCAATTTATGTTATTTATGAACTAAAATCGACATCGACGACATCGTGAGGGTCTCGGGCAGCCGATGGATGCAAGTGGCGAATTGTCGTTCGGCGTGGCGGTCTAAGGGGGAGGCCAATGTTCAGCAGTGGACGTCCTCCGGCTGTTGATGATGATGAACTAAAAATAGTTTGAAGTTACCATCACGCCAAGTAGTTCCCGAAAGGTTAGGCAGAGTAGTTAATCTTATAAATAGTAGACTCAAATGTTACTAGTTATGTTGTAAGCTTCAAGACTCAAACGACAAAGTCAATAAACACTCACCTTCACTCCGGCGGGACAGCCATCCCTCCGCACAGTCTCGATGCCTTTCGCTTCGTACACCGGCTTCTGTTGGTCGGCACTCTCGTACATATAGCCAACGTAACGCTTCTTAGTTTGAAGGATGCAGGGTTGGTACACCTGAACAAGTAAATGTAGTTTATTGTTATATACTCGTAACAGTGCATTCCTAAACAAACACTATTTTGGGGTGCAGCCGATACGTAATTATTTCTTTTTTGCGTAGTAAAATCATGAATTATTGCTCGCAGAGTAGATGGCCGATGCTGTCGAAAAGTGCTAGAGTGGAGACCACGGACTAGCAAGTGCAGCGTAGGACGTCCACCAGCAAGGTGGACAGACGACCTTATAAAGGTCGCCGGAAGACGCTGATTGCAGGTCGCTTCTAACCGGTATAAATGGAAATCAAAAGGGGAGGCCTATGTTCAGCAGTGGACGTCCTACGGCTGAGATGATGAGAATCATGAAATGAGTCATCACACCTAGAGCATGGCGTGAGGGACTGTCAGACTTGTACTAAATCTAATGTGTCCTTCAATAGCCCTTTACTTTCCGGAGTCACGGTAGCTCGTAATTCCCGCAACCCCGGCAGGCTTTTGGCCCTCTAAGGAGGGCCTTGTCATTGCGCTGACTCTCTTTGAAGCGCACTTTACTTTGCTATTTTCTCAACTATGCTGGGGGTGGTTTCTAGTCTAACTGGATACATCTGTGTTATACCAGTATTTTACAAAATGACTACTGCCTATCTGACCTCCACAACTCATTATGATGTTTTACATCACTGTTTTTTATTGCTTTTCACTCTTTTCAGGTTTTAATTAAAACTGTACGTGTGCCTAAATAAAGAAGCAAGTAGGTACTTGTCAGTGTCGGTAAAACTTTAATAAAGAAACAGACAAATCTGCAAACTGCCACAGATAAAATGGGTTTATTTTGCCTGCACCTGCTGGTACCGGCCTGTATTTATCATCATTAGCCTATAATGTTCCCACTGCTGGGACACAGGCCTCCTCTGTGAGAGGGAGTGGGCCATAATCCACCCAGACCAGGTCTGTATTGAATTGTCTGCACCAACCACCTTCTTTATAAAACCTGCTCTACACTACTCGTGAAGTTGTCTCGACGAAGTACTTGTCGAAGTTGATCGAAGTCCCGAAGTATGTGACTACAAACTCATGTAACTTCGGGCGCGAGGAGCTCATTAAGCCCTTTGACTCGGTCGTAAAAATCGACAACAAATGGAAATCGCCCGAAGCGAGAAGTTGCACGAGCGAAACGAAGTGCCCTTCTACACTATCGTATTTGGTCAACTTCGTGAGTAGAGCAGGCCATAAGGCGCCGCTACTCGCGAGCTCGAACTCACTGGCAGGCATGGTCAAAAACCATGATACATCACCTGAAATCGAGCCATATTGTTCATGTGTGCGCGAGCGTCATCCCCCCGTGGAGAAAACAGGGGAAAACATTATTCAGTGAGATGCACGATCATTCAGAGTTTTTAATGACTTCGTATTTTACAATTCTGCTTCCGTACAGACAAAATTAATAATGAGACAAAACGATACCATTTAACTTTGGATGTGCCTTGTCAAATAGTGGAGTAAAACCCCAACGAAGTTTCTATGGAAAAAATGTTGACTTGTTTGACCTTAAGGTATTCTATGACATTACCTTTTCCAGTTTGAGTGCGACAGGTGAAGGATTGTCCGCAGTGACGGCGTCGGCGATCTGTTGTCCGATCTCGAAGGCTTCGGCGCGAGTACCACCCGGGACCAGCACGAACATGGAGTCCGTGTCGCCGTAGATCACCTGGATTATGAATCTTGTATTTTTGGGAACGATTTAATATGTAACTTATTCTGTACAGTTTAAGGTGCACTTTACAATAAAGACCGGAAAGTGGATACGTCTCATTCACCGGTTGCTGTGAAGAGCTCCGGGCCTGGAGCTCAATTCACGTAAGTAAACTAGCGCGGTTGCAGTGCAGTTGCAGTTAAGTTTCGATCAAAACAACACTTTTCGTATTCTCTACCGCTTGTCAGACACGCTCGCGTCAAGTTCGCGTCACGCGAGCGCATCATCGGTATTCTACTGCTGCGCGTCTTTGGTGCTTGTTTTGCATTGCAACATGATCGTGAATCTTGATTGTGAATCAGCACTAAAATCTGTACTGGGGTATTATTGCAATATTTTGTTAATGTTATATTCATTGAAAATTAATCGATTCCATTCGATTATTTAGTGGGCAATAATTTTTCTCTCCTGCGAGTTGACGTACAGTTCACGTGCAGCTTACGCGCAGTTCAAAGATTACAAGAATACCGTTTATCACTCGAACTTGAACTTAACTACAACTGCACTACTACTTCATCGGCGCGTCATAAAATTACGTGAATTAGCCTTCTGTTCCCTTAGCACGAGTTTTCAGTATTTGAGACGTAAAGTAAACTGGAACTTTGACAATTTCAATGTTCCATTTTTTACAAGAAATGCTGTAAATACTGGAAAGACGCTGTAAAGTAAAAGAGTGAAAACTGGTGTACCTACTGAACTCAATGGCTCTTTCGACCCAGGGCTTTTTTTTGAGGTACAATATCATCAAATGAGTCCTCCTGCACTGAGTAAAGCGGAAGGAACTATCACACTCATAGTGACAACCACCCTGTACCTTCGATTGCCTTTTGCGTTCCAGCACCGCTGTATCACCAGGGTTACGGTTACCTGACGACAGTCCCGCGACCCCCGCAGGCTTTGGCCCTCTAAGGAGGCTACGTTAGTTTGATGAAAGCTCTTTGAGGTGCACGTGGAGCGCGCGTAGGCATGGTACATGATCGCACGGCGTGTCACCTATTACTCGCCATCCGCATGCCCGTGCCTGCGGTGGCCGAAAATCACATTGTGTCCGTTGCCCTGGGCGTCTCCCGCGGCGGCGGGGTCTTGAGGTGGACGCTGTCCTCTCCCTCACAGCGCTATACCCTTTAGTTTGCTGACAGATCCATGAGACACGTTTGCTAGCAGTCCAGAGTGTGTATTACAACGTCTTAAAGCCAGGCTTGTTCCGGTGAGTGAAAGTGACAGAGCTATACAAGTCATCTAGCGCCATCTCGTTCACTCACTGGAATAAGCCTGGTTTTAAGACGTAATACGGCCCCAGAGCTAATATGAACTACTGTTGCTTTGATTTTGTCCAGCTCGTTCCACCATCTAATAAAAGATCTTTTACGTCTTCTATTAAGTACACAACAAAAAAACGAAAGACAAAAAATCTTTTGAATCCGTCAAATTGACAAAGATCAAAGTCGTTACCTATGTGGACCTAATAGTATTTGAATTTCTTCATGATTCAACTTTTTCGATTGTACATAACGTAAATATGAAACATTTAAGCTTACCTTAGCGTTCCATTGCGTGCTCTCTCGCACCATCTTGATGGCTCGCTCCAACGTCTCGCGTCCTTTAGACACCACACTGTCGCCGACCTCGACGCACGGCATGCGGCCGCTGAAGTTCGCAGCTGTATACCCGTATGTCACGTTAGCTATTAATTTTAGACCTGTAATGGAAGAACGAGGTTATAATTATAATTAATTACATTCTGCAGTCCAAATGAAGGCGTCAGGGAAAATTAGGGAAAAACTTCATTCAGTTCAATCAAAAGATGTCCACAGAAAAGAAAAAAAATGAAGAAACAGTGTAATTTGACATGTACACGCAGAGAAATGTCTGGCTACCTATACGAGAACTTCTGGTTGCAACCGTGACAGCAAGACTCACTAGTTAACTTTACAACATTCCTAGTAATAAATACTAAGTAATTAGTAGAGACAACAAGGACTTAGTATTTATTACTAGAAGTGTTTTAAAGTCAAATAGTGAATCTTGCTGTCACGGTTGCAACCAGAAATTCTCGTAAACATTTTCTCTGCGTGTATTTCGTCTTTTTTTACGTAAGTCAAAATTGACGAAGAAACAACGCTTTTGTAATTCACAGTACGTCACTTCTTGCCCCACACTAGGAATTTTCTCCTGTATCGTGGGTGCGTTTACAAACATAGAAACTCACATACACAAACACCCAGACCAACTACTTGCAGATCATACAAGTACAATTGTTGCGAGCTTTTTTTTTTATCGTGGTAAAATCATCAAATGAATCCTCCCACCCAGGGCAGAGCTGAAGGGACTGTCAGACTCGTACTGACTAAAATACACGGTGTCCTTCAATAGCCCTTTACGTTCCGGGATCACGTAAATTCGTGAGTCCCGCGACCCCTGCAGGCTATGGCCCTCTAAGGGGGGTCCCCGTCATTGAGCTGCTGACACTCTTTGAGGCGCGCGTGGACTAACAACGCGCCGTCGACCCGGGCATGATCCATGGTCGGACAGCGAGTCGCCCATTACTTGCAACGTCAATCACCGAGGGCGTCTACAACTGCGGTTGGTCTAAAACCTTTTACTTTCCGAGGTCATGGTAAATGTGAGTCCCGCGACCGTAGCAGGCTTTAGCACTCTAAAGAGAGGCCCCGGTTACGAGAGCTAAATGAAAAGTTCTAAGTTTAATAAAGCCGATCTTTTTCCTTACCTAACTGCCTCGAATGCATAGCCTTCTTCACAGCTTCATCAGTCTGCACTTTCATATTCTTCTTAACTGCTTGCCTGGCTGCTAAGATTCTTCTCAACAACGCCGGCAAGACGCCTCGACGAACGGATGCCTTGACAAACCCGACACCGACGGGCGACCAGTGAACTAAGCCTTTTTTCACCAACGCTTCCAATTTAGCTTTTGGTATTCTAAGTCGCCATGCTCCAAACTCGTATGCCGCTTCGCTGAATGGACAAATTAATGTAGATAAGTAAAAAAATCCAGATTCTATTCCCCTACGTCTATTTTTGGGTTGTACAATGTCATTTGGACTTTCTAATAAGAATTTAATCGGCAGTAGTGTAGAGTCTGAATTGGCCTGGCAGATGGCGCTACATTCGACTCTGTTGCACACAAATGTAACTCGTGAAACGTCACGATGTAGTTACCAACTTGAAAGTACCAACGCTTTCAAGGAAGTTAACATATCGCGACTGTACATACATCCCTTCAAGATTAATTACATGCACGATGTTGTGTCTAATCAACGATTAAAAACTATTAGCAATTAATAAAACCCCAAAAAATTTTAATAGGGGTGGCAATTCGGGAATTGCGCTAGTAGGTATATGCTGTTCCAAGAATCGTCATTGGTTCAAATCTTAAAGGTACTTTAAAATAGTACTACGTCATTGGTCGGATTGGGACTAAGCTATGGTGGCGCCATCTACAATTAGCTTTGACTTGCCTTCCCCATTCAACGATGTTGATAATATTATATTAGAACACAGCTAAAGCTAAACAGTCCTGTTTTTTTTTTTATTTTAACTCACCCGTTAATATTTTGTACTCGTCCAATGCACGTTGAAAAGCAGTAGTTGTAGGCGATCATCATCGATGGATACAAGCTTTGGAAGTCCAGGACGATGACGGGATCCGTGTAGAAACGAGACTCTAAATAATATGGAGACGGCTTTTTATTGTGACTCTTACGACAACAGTTTTATTAAAGCAATAGAGCTTTAATGGCGTCTTTACGGCATTTTAAAGTACCTACAAATCAGATTGTTTCGAGTGTAAGCATTCAAATACATAATATATTGAATGACCACATGTATTAATGCGGTATAGGCTTCGGACAATCAGTATTATGTTCTCACATTTTGCCTAAGGAGTCGTGTCTTGTTGCTTCGCGTCGTCGTCCTAAACGAATTGAGATGAATAACGTCTTCATCGCTATTATTTCGTAGGCTTACGTCCGGCTATTTTTGATGGGGCTAGCAGACTTACAAAATACACCACAGTAATGTACATTTACTCAAAAATGCATGTAATGTGGTCATTATTTTGACAACCTTGTTTGAGCAAAGTCGACTTTGCGGGTCTGTTTCAAGGAGCGGCCAGCAATGTTTTTGCTGGCCGCTCTAACAGGTCGGCAACAACATTGCCGGCCGCTATTCTGACGTTTCAACGTTTTAAAAAAACAAATGCAAAAAGATTTTATTTAAAACACAGCTGTTTGTATTTAAAGAGGTAGGCATAGTGATGTGCCTGATGGCAATATTCCCACTGCCGGCAATATTCCCAATATTGCCACTGCCGGTAAAATACCAAAATTGCCGGCAACTTTGGCAATATTGCCAATGTTGCCAGTCAAATAACACCAGTATATTTTATTATTTACTGCAGGTACAGTTTATATAACTGTAGATAATGCTTTGCGGCATCAAGTCCGCCTTATAAAACTACTAAGTTGTTACTCTAAACGGTGATTTACAAATTATGTAAGAATTACCGAAAAAAGTGTATTAAAATAATTTTATTTTTGTTGATTATTTGTAGTTTTGATATAGATTTAGACTTTTTTATTTCCATATTGTATAGGTTCTTATACTCGTTGTTTTTGCTATGTGATTTTACATGAAAAACGAGTAGCCCACTCAACGAACAGTTTTAGAGGGAAATTGTTAAAACACGATTTTGGACTACGTTACTTTGTTTGAGCTAGTTAGGAGGTGAATATAATTATCAAAAGTCGGCGCCACTAGCCCTTGAGCTGTGGGGTAGGGGGGCTTAAAGGTTCAATTTTTTGGTTTTTCGCTTACATCTTGGACTTGGACCGGAGGGCTTTTGATAATTATGTTCACCTCTAACTAGTCCAAACAAAAAACAAAGTTACGTAGTTAAAAATGTGTTCCTAGAATTACCCTCTTCCTTTGAGCATTCGTTGACTAGATTAAACTTCAACATAAAAGAAATTATTCGAATTTATGCCTTTTTGTTCAATATTTATTAAATATACAATGATCGACATCGTCTTATCTTAAAATGTATGTTTAATTTCTAATATTCACTGACGTGTGCGGCAACAATGGGCAATATTGCCGGTAAAATACCGGGAATATTGCCAAAAATTGCCGGCAATTTTGGCAATTTTTCCCAAAACAATGTTTTTTTTGTATATAATGTATGTAATGGTCCGTAAATGTTAATTTTAAGTGTGTTAAATAGTTTTCGCACTCACTTTGACTTAAAATTAAGCAATATTCCCAAATATTTCCACTCGCGGCAATATTGCCGGCAATATTTCCACCTATATTCCCACCTTGGGCAATATTGCCGGCAACGGCACATCTCTAGGTAGGCACAAAAAGATTGCATTCCATATTTTAAAAAAAATTCAAAGAAGGAACAAAAGCGCGGTTCAGCGAATTTTTTATTTTTATTTAGTGACTTTTTTGCTTTATGTAAATGAAGTAATAAAAGAAATGCAGTCAAACATCGCATTAAAATTACGCTACGCTCTAGGCCTTCCAGCGCTTCCGCGCTGCGTCGGCCTGGAGCTGCGCTAGGCTGCGCTGTCGGCCATCATCAGTGCGACCAGCAAAGTAGCAATTATAGGCCGCGGCAGTATTGTACTAGTCCACTAATGTTATAAATAGGAAAGTTTAATATTTTTGTATGAATAAACTCGAAAAACTACTGGACCAATTTCAAAAATTCTTTTACCAGTTGAAAGCTGCCTGAGACAGTGACTGACATAAGCAATAAAAGGGGGGGGGGGGGCAAAAGCTAGCTGTATAAATCCGAATTCATTCCATACCTGGT
This sequence comes from Agrotis segetum, assembly GCA_036375495.1. Taxonomy (NCBI): domain Eukaryota; kingdom Metazoa; phylum Arthropoda; class Insecta; order Lepidoptera; family Noctuidae; genus Agrotis; species Agrotis segetum. The sequence continues at coordinate 127,213 of JAQSVV010000001.1, forward strand.
TCAAATATAAGTGGCAAACACTCAGGAGCTCTCATCGCAGCTCTTTGCTTTACAGTTGGAGATAGAGCTACCAGGTTGAGAGGCCTCGCAGCCCGCAGCATCAGGGACTCGACGCGGAACTGTGAGCCTCGAGAGAGTACCTCCCACCATTGTAGGCCGAACAGACGAGCCAGTTCTGATGTTCGATCTATGCTCGCAGAAGAAAATTAATGATAAGTTAAAGTCAGTTAAAAACAGTTTTGATTTTTAAGTAAGACTTAGATTCCGATGTTATATCTAACCGAAAATAGCACCGAAAATAGTCAACCTCGGAATCAAGATTTTGGTCAGTTTACGTTTAGGCATCGCGCGTACAAAACATAAAGCACCAAGGAAGTCCGATGTTATGTAGGTAATTAATACAGTTAATAGTTGCGAAGCACGAAGTAATTAAGTATGATAATAGATACTAACTTATAATATCAAGTTTCTCCAACATCCTGACAGTCCCAGAAAGCCTGGTCAAGTAATGTTCCACTGGAATCCACCGTAATATCCTTGTATCATCGCGCCACCACGTCGACAACTGCGCATAGCTGTACTTGGGAACTCTTTCCTTCAGAACTTCATACATGCAGTTCTCAAAACTGTAGCTTGAAAGCGCCATCTCGTGGCGAAACAAACGCCAAACGTTTAACATTATCCTTCCGATTATCCTCCCTTCAAAGTCGTTCTCTTCTCCTCTGGCACGTTTTTGTCGATACTTTTCCGTTATTCGAGAAACTTCTTTGACAACCTCTAGTCCCAATATTTGTGCTCTTTCCAAGATATACCCCCAAGAATTCATTTCTATTTCGTATCCGCACAAAATGTCTGGATCGTGTTTCATCACTAATTCGATCACTTTTTCTAGAAGTTCGCTTTCATTGTCGACGTAGGTGACATCAACGTTGAAAATACACCTGTCTAAATATCTAACAGGTGTAAATGTCTCAACGACTATGATTTTTGTAAGAATTTTCTCTAAGCGATGTCCTGGAGGGCAGTCATTAGTTACTGTTAGGAATAATACTTCAATGGGATCTATCGCAGGATCAGGGTTCAAGTCTCCTCTGACTGATGTGTGAACTTCAGCTACCATCACTGTTAGAAAATTGGCCTGAACAGAGCAAAAAGAAACATTTGTATCAAAAGAGATTTACAACATAGGACCTAGTATCGCAATTTGATTTCGACAGATACTTACATCAACTAAAGGAGCCTCGATAGAACCGCTTTCAGGTCGATTTTCGGAACTGCCGAAGCATAAAAATGAACCGTCAGGTTGCATGGTTACTTGAAGACTATTATTCAAATTCGTTTTCTCCTGTCAAGAAAAATAATCATGAGGCTTATTAAAAAAGTTTACTAATTCCCCGCCATGCTTCTAACTTACCTTATCTTCAACTTCCAAACTAATACTGTTTTCAATTTCATATTTAAGACCTAAAGCTTGCGAATTATCTAGTTCATCAATATTTTTACTAATATCTTCATCATTTGAAGTATTATCTTCTTGTTTTACTTCACTTTCTTTACTCAATAACCATTTTTTTACTTCACTACTCGTCGGCGGTTTTCTCACGGGTTCTAAAATACAATTTCTGTTGCCAGCCAAGAGTTTCTTCAATGCATCCGGCTTTGTTGATTCTTGGGACATCTCGTTCGTTTGTAGAAATAATAAATGACGCCATTCCTCTATACTGGTCATGTCCAACACTTTTTCGAATGTTTTTTGATCTCGGGATAGTTTGCTATTTACTTTTAACACCATTTGGCCTATCTCTACTTTATCCCCTACATCATTGTGGTCTGAATAGTATGGCTCAGGATGTTTTACTTTGGGTATATTATACTGTGGTAGACTTGAGCAAACATAGCTTTTAGTAGGAGGTTTTATCTTTGGTGTTAATATTTTCAACAATTTTTTATCAAATGAAGTGACTATGTGATCAGTTTTAACGTTCACTTCTTTAAGTATTTCATCAGATACCATTTCTACTTCAGAATGATTAACTTCTATGATTTCACGTTTATCTACAAACATTGGTTCAAATCTTTCAATTTTAACAGATTCTTGAGATTCATTAATAACTTCAGTAGTATCTTCTAGAGTAATATCAAATACTTTAGACTTATCATAGAAGCTCATTATGCCTAATCTATTGCTTTCAAGAGATGATTCTATTTCATTATCACTATCACTAAAGGTTTGGTTAAATGATTTATCCATTTTAATATTTGATGGACCTGGTTTTGGTTCAAATTGTTTCTCCAAATCATATGCTTCTGCAACTACTGGCAAATGTTCATGGGATTTTGATACTTTATTTACAAGATCTACTATTGATTCATTTTCTATTTTGCATTGTACTACATCAGCTACATCAGATTGTATAGACTTATCTAAAATACTTTCAGGTTCAGCCTTTATAACTCTTCTCAGATGTGCATCTGAAATGTCCTCAATGGTATCTCGTGAAACATTGATTTCATCCATTTGACTTATATCTGTTGTAGATTCTGATTTATTGTCTGATTCATGTTCGGTTTTCATTTTGGATTTAGGTCTAGACAAGCCAAGTTTAAATGGTCTCATTTTTCTTTTTCTGACCTTCTTTGTATCTATAAAATTGAAAAATTATCAATTTTGTTGTTCAGGAATAGCATAATAACAGTCTATTAAATAATTACTTACGATCTTCATCACACGTTCCGTCCAATTGTGGTATGCTAGCGCCATCCCAAAACGAATCATTCCATGATGGAGAACTTTCGCTTTCATCATCTTTACTGAAATAAACATCACTGTAGTATTTAGAAATATAGACTTAATTATTTGTAAGAGAAAAATTACCTACCTCTTGTCTTGATCAAGAATGATGGTTTCCTCATCAAATATTCGTGAATATTCAGCATCATCTGAATCAATGTCTCCATCTTGCTCCACATTAGCTGGTGTTCCCATGACACTGTCCTCCTCTTCTGGCTTCTCTTCCATATCTTGCAACATATCTACTAGTTCCAAATCCTCATTATTTACTGAAATAATTTGAAACAGAGTAAGCAACAGTGCTTTTAAAATAAAGTTAGTAATGAAATTATCTATTTTGTTAAAGACACTTACATAGAACTTGACTATAATGTAGAGATAGACTACTATTCAGAGCCAAAGTTTCATCCACTAGGGTATCATCAAAGTCTTCAGAGTTACTGAAATTCCCTCTCAATGTTTGATTAAAACTTGCCCCCAATGAACTATCAGGTAAGTGGACACTAACATCTACAGCATTGAACAACTGTGTTCCTTCCATACTTTCAGCTGGATACTGCACTATTTCTGGAGATTTATTATGACTTTCAATTATCACAGGTTTATCAACTAAATTGGACATTTTAATCAAGAACATTTGCTCAAACTTGTAATGTGATTCTGTCTCCTCAGCTTTTATTCTTCCTTGGGATAATGATTTTGAAGCTAGAGAAATGTTAAGCTGTTTTCGCCTTTCTGATTCTCTATTCCACACTTCTTCTAAGCCTGGGTTTTCAATGCCATCACCTTTGCCTATTCTCTGGCGATTGATGATGTGTGATGCAGCACAATCAGCTTCATAGTAGCAGGAGCTTTCAGGTTTGAGTCCAAATTCATTAGGGCTTTGAGCTTCACTGCTGTTTGTGATATTCCAGCTTTACGAAACTTTACACACTGCAGATCAATATTGCTCATTCCAAATAAGTTAAAGTCTATGAAAAATTGTAGAGTAAAATTCAAATGAGACTCATGGGGTTGGAATGCTTGGCCCAAAATGGCGCCATTACTGCAGAGCTCCACTGCCTGTTTGATCAAACCAGGACTGTATAAAAATACTTTTAGATACAGGTGTTCTTTGTCGTGAAATCCATAGAAGGGTCTGTAAGTTAAAATTGCATTTTTAATTTAGTTTTAAATACTTAATTCTAAGTGATGTTATTTCCACTTATATCAATATCATCTTTATTTTTAAATAAAAAAAGAAAAATTACGAAAGTAATAGTACTCACAATCCTTTTACTAGTGATATTTTGTAAACATGTTGGTTTGAAGATGTTGCTTGCTTCAGAGCAATATTTAATGCTTTATCCAGACTAGCCGCAATCTGCAATCAAAACTCATCTCTAAATAGTACAAGTGTAAGTACATTTTAGGTTAGCAATTTACAACATTTTTTTTTAATTCTCACCTGATATAAAAATTGTGGTTGTGGGTTTGGTGTTGGGCAAGGTATGTAGAAGTATGGAAACACTCCATGTATGTGAAGACATGCTTTGTGACCATCTGGGGTAGGCCCAAATATCCTTAACACTGGCACCTACAAAAAAAATTAAAATGATAAAGGTCAGAAAAGAAAATACTGTTCTGTACTCTGAAAGGAAATGCAATTATTGTCATTCAAGTATTTAAAGGAAACAGTTAATTTTTATAAAGATCTAAACAGCAATCCCTCAGATAGATTCTGACCATATAATTGAATACTTTTTTTAGATGTTAATCATCAAATGTTGTAGCCCTTTATGGGAGCTTTGTCAGATTGCTGACAATTTAATTGACTAGGAGGGATCAGTGGTGGGCCAGTGGTATCAGTTGTGGGTTTGAACCCCACCAGCAGCATTACTTTGTATAATTTATTTCATCACCACTGCTCTCAAAACGGTGAAGGAAAACATTGTGAGGAAACCAGCATGTCCTAGAACAAAATATCTGAAGACATGTGACATCCACCAATCCGCACTGGGCCCACATGGTGGATTATGGGCCACACACTCTCACAGAGAGGAGGCCTGTGTCCCAGCAGTGGGAACATTGTAGGCTGATGATGACGATGATTCCTATGTAATACAAAATAATTCACCTGTTTGATGTCTGATCCTCGGAAGTCTGAATAAATGACATCAATTCCAGGGGTCGGCCTACTCAGATAATGATCACAAACTACGATCCTAACTGAAAATTCAGGATTCGCGCGACTATCTGAAATAAATAATATTTTATAGCAGGTAAGTTTGTGTTTGTTTTTAGGAAGCAGGTAATCTCTTGATAAGTCACTGAAGCTATTTTAAAATAATTGTACCAGTAGACAGCTACATAAATCTTGAATGTCGTCCTGTGAGAAGCCAGGGCGGATCGATAGTCATAGAATATAAAACAACTTGGTGCTGGTTTTTATTCAAACAAGACCTTTTACTTACTGTCCAAGGCGCTCATAGTGTTTCAGCTATGAATATAATCAAAACGAGCGCATAAGCTTTTATTTATTATTTTTAGGGCTGTAAAATTGGTTCATAATGAAATCAACTTCATGTTAGAACTTGTCTGGTTTTATAACTTGTTTGCGAACTCGGCGAACTCACTCAACCGAAATGTTTACAATTTATTGACCAAATGACACCTGACACTGACAACGGTTGTGACAAGTGGACAAGTGCACTGACTTATTAATCCTATGGACCTGAAATACCTACAAGAAAAACGTGTATACCTAAACTTTGCTGGGGCCTATAAATGGCGGCTAATAGAGTAAACCCATGTCGATATTTCTCTACAATAACATCGATAAAATTTACACGTGCAATCATGTTTAGTTTGGATAATATTGGTGCCGATTCTCTTGTTCAATAACTATAAAATAAATGGAGAATTTCTACCTTTTAGTCGGTATGCCAGATCATTTACTTTTTTTTAAGTAAGCAAGTTCAACTTGCTTACTTGCGAGACGCGCAAAGATAACATCCTTCTTCTAAGGTAGCGCGAGAAAAGGACGGTTGAGCTAAGTTAGTAATTGACAAACTACTTTGGTGAGGAGTCGCGATGAATGAACACTTTGATTCGGCTCGTGTCAGATAAACATTGGCTCGATGCAACTCGTTTCTTCTACAGTCGACGCCAGGCTTAAAAGTGTTATTCAAGTATTGCGTTAAGACGCGGGCCCACCGCGGTGCATGCTGTGCACGGGCACGCGGCGCATTTTAGCTCCGTGTATTAATTTGTTTGACAACGTGGGTCTACGTTTCCACTGGAGTACCTATACCAAGACCCACGATTATGTATAGCATGGCGCACGGAGGCACGGCTACGCACGTGCCACTGCAATCCACGGACACGAAACGCGTCCGTCCCACAAGGCCTATGACTGAAAACAAACGATAAGCTATAGATAGCTGTGAGTCATATTCGTGTACTCCAGTGGAAATGTCGACCCACGTCAACAGCGTTGAGCTATGTATTCGAGCAAGCCACGCATTTGTATCAATGACTCTCCGTGCACAGCGGTGGGCCCGCCCCGCGCCTTTAGGTAGACGTTCGAGACGGAGGGAACAAACACAACACAAGAAAACAAATGACGCTGCATCCGCGATGGGCTACCAGCACGGACATCTCCAACACGTATCTTTTATGACATGCCGATGATTTTGGGTTTTAATTGAAAGTCAACAATAATTCAAAGCCAAATCATTTATTTCAATAAGGCCATCAAAGAGGCACTTTTAAACGTCGCATAATTAAAATTAAGGAAATGGGATGGGATGGGATTGGATTGATTCTACACCCATTCGCAAAGGTAGGTTGGATGAAGAAGAATGGGCAAAAAAACACCATACTTACTATTTTTAAAAATGTTTTACAATATTTTCATATTTGTCCAGTTGAAACAAGATTCTTCAAAGTGAAGAAAACAAATGTGGATTGTTTTTGTTCACATCTTTAAGTTTTCAATGCCAGTTGTTTCCAGCCAAATTTTCTTTTTTTCCTTTATTAGCAGGCAGCCTTGAAAATAAAACATTAAACCATTATAGAACTTTAGTATAGCATTATCGATAAATATTAAAATGTCATGTATGCACTACTCTATCCCTAAAATAAACAAGAAAATGATTTCATGAAATACAATGTTATTACTGTTGATATTAGAGGCAAAAGGGAAATTATGAATGCTTTACTGTTGAAACTCTTCAACTAATGCAGAATATTTTGTTTATTATCTAAATCTAAAAGTATTAAAGCTGAAAAATGAAGTACGTACTGGTGCAAAGTTATTTTCGGGTGATTTCCGCTTCTTTTGACGCCACATCCTATTATATTGCAATTGGGCATCTTGTAATTGATGATTTCCACTATAGAAACGAGTTCAAACGCAACAACACAGCAAAATTACTCCAATATTCGCAAATATATCCACAGCTCACGAACATTTGACACGAGTTGACGTACCCCAAGTTTGTTGACAAACAGTGGGGCCAGAAAATGGCGACCGGCCGCAAATAGGTATTTAATGACGCGAGGAATGAGGTGTTTCCATTAAAGGAACTGTCAAAAACACTTTCATCCTTTTTCACTTACGCAAAATGAAAGAAGTTAAAAAGAGATAGCAGTATTTTTATGATTTTGGTGTCGATATGCCTCATATTTGTATAACTACTTTTTGTATAGTCAAACATTTCAAGTCTATAGGATTAATAAGTCAGTGACTGCGGAGACTGCGGTGCGGCTCAGTGTGCGAGGTCATTAACAAAATGCGATGAGTGCGGGTACTGCGGAGACTGCGTGCGGCTCAATGTGCGTTCACCTCTAGTCCCTATATATATATATTTCCGATGGATTGGGTAGTGTGATCGCTGTTATGGTGAACGCACATTGAGCCGCACCGCAGTCGGGCCAATCTTCAATTTTTGGACTTCCGTTGAGGACAATGACGCCCGATATTTTTACTGCTAGCGCAACCATCCATTGACAAAAAACAAAAATACAATTTATTTTAATTTCATTTTAGTTAAACGTAATTAAAATAATATATGTCGTCGCGAGCAATGGGGATGGCAACTCAAAGCTAATCGTAGATGGCGCTGCGATAGTTGGTCCCCACGTCTACCTTGTACAAAAAAACAAACAAGATTATTTGTTATAAAAATTGAGTATAAATACAAAACAAATATGGAAAATTATTCGTCCATGCAAGTACTATATAATAAAAGAAGAATTAAGACGCCGCGGCGCACTACAAGAGGAAAAAAGTGATTTAATTGAGTGGTTATACATTTGATTTTACCGTAATTAATCCACAATTAGTTGTAGTTGAGGTTTCAATTTTTGAGTTTAGGTATGTTTTACCTGTCCTCTCCTTTATCAAGAATATAATGCTGGTTTTGACTTTCGATTTTGATAAAATATCATAATGTTTTAAGTCAGTAATTTTAACCTTTTTTTCTATTTAGATTCGAGAAATATCACAATATATTTAATTTCTTAACACCACAACTATTACAAAACTCGTTCCAGGTGATAATTCTTCGATTTTCGAGCGATGCAATACTGGTACTTAACCTCCAAAAGAAAAGTAGATATTATTTTGAAAAGTGTATTCCATCATTTTTACAGCTTATTACACAACATCTAGTCATTTTACATCAACAAATGGTTTTTTTTCTGAAAATTCCTTTGATTTTACAGTTCTTTGGGGACCAAACTGTCATTTTCACTTTGACACTTGCCTTCCCCATTTCCAATTTGGAATTCAAGATGACAACATTATCAAAATAAGAAGTCTATGCTTTAATTTCTTAATATTGGCAAACATGTAACTTAATTCTGATTGGTTGACCGAGTTGTACTGTGAACGCCGTGTGATGGCGCTACTGTTCTCCCGCCAAAACACGTGGACAGAGTCGATTTTTGAGATGCTTTATTAAAATAGTGCATAGAGTGCGAGGATTCCCGCCACAGACTTGGTTGAGAGCGGACGATCGAAACTGTCACGTTCACCGTACAAACCTTATTGCTAAATTATCTCAAGTTAATCCGCATTGTGAATATCCTGTGAACATACCGAATAAACGTGTCTGTGATTTGTAACTAAACCTACGTTTTACTGGCTTGCCCGAGTACCCACTGACTGATCCCATGGAACTGATGGAACCTGCATGAAGAAACGATGATGATCACCACTTTCATCAACACGCCCACACATACTCCCACGCTCGCTCCATATCCCTTTCTGAGTCGATATATATATTTTTGTTTTTTGTCAATGGATGGTTGCACTAGCAGTAAAAGTATCGGGTGTCATTATTCTCAACGGAAGTTCAAAAATTGAAGATTGACCCAGTCTCCGCAGTCCCCGCATTTCGAATTCTTTGTATGAAATTCTATGAAACCTCGCACACTGAGCCGCACCGCAGTCTCCGCAGTCGCCGCACGCATTTGAGACGACCGAATTCCCCAGCCGCAGCTGATGACGTCACCAACGTCGGCCCGCACGCAGCGGACGCTGCGGCTAGCGCGGTGCGGATGACGTCATCCGCATTTTTTGTCTGCCTCGTCGTCTGTAACTTTTATTGGAATTTCATAATCTTTGCAGTATTTAGGTGAACGCACATTGAGCCGCACGCAGTCTCCGCAGTACCCGCACTCATCGCATTTTGTTAATGGCCTCGCACACTTAAGGTGAACGCACATTGAGCCGCACGCAGTCTCCGCAGTACCCGCACTCATCGCATTTTGTTAATGGCCTCGCACACTTAGCCGCACCGCAGTCTCCGCAGTCGCCGCACGCATTTTGTAGTGTTGCCAACTTAGTGGATTTTTCACTAATTAAAATTGTTGGTTTTGACTCCTCTTTTAGTAGCGTAATATTGCTTTTAGTGGCTGGGGCTTTTTTCTAGTTGTTTAGTAGAATTTACTTACAGTTATTAAAATGCTATCACTTAAACAAAGCTATTGAAACGTTACGAAGTATATTATTTTTACTTCATTTAATTGTCAGGAGAACTTTTATTGATACATAAGCTGTAGTTTTTAAGAATTGAAGAAAAATACTGCAAAGATTATGAAATTCCAATAAAAGTTACAGACGACGAGGCAGACAAAAAATGCGGATGACGTCATCCGCACCGCGCTAGCCGCAGCGTCCGCTGCGTGCGGGCCGACGTTGGTGACGTCATCAGCTGCGGCTGGGGAATTCGGTCGTCTCAAATGCGTGCGGCGACTGCGGAGACTGCGGTGCGGCTCAGTGCGCGAGGTTTCATAGAATTTCATACAAAGAATTCGAAATGCGGGGACTGCGGAGACTGCGGTGCGGCTCAATGTGCGTTCACCATTAGCCGCACCGCAGTCTCCGCAGTCGCCGCACGCATTTTGTAGTGTTGCCAACTTAGTGGATTTTTCACTAATTAAAATTGTTGGTTTTGACTCCTCTTTTAGTAGCGTAATATTGCTTTTAGTGGCTGGGGCTTTTTTCTAGTTGTTTAGTAGAATTTACTTACAGTTATTAAAATGCTATCACTTAAACAAAGCTATTGAAACGTTACGAAGTATATTATTTTTACTTCATTTAATTGTCAGGAGAACTTTTATTGATACATGAGCTGTAGTTTTTAAGAATTGAAGAAAAATACTGCAAAGATTATGAAATTCCAATAAAAGTTACAGACGACGAGGCAGACAAAAAATGCGGATGACGTCATCCGCACCGCGCTAGCCGCAGCGTCCGCTGCGTGCGGGCCGACGTTGGTGACGTCATCAGCTGCGGCTGGGGAATTCGGTCGTCTCAAATGCGTGCGGCGACTGCGGAGACTGCGGTGCGGCTCAGTGTGCGAGGTTTCATAGAATTTCATACAAAGAATTCGAAATGCGGGGACTGCGGAGACTGCGGTGCGGCTCAATGTGCGTTCACCATTTTTCTTCAATTCTTAAAAACTACAGTTTATGTATCAATAAAAGTTCTCCTGACAATTAAATGAAGTAAAAATAATATACTTCGTAACGTTTCAATAGCTTTGTTTAAGTGATAGCATTTTAATAACTGTAAGTAAATTCTACTAAACAACTAGAAAAAAGCCCCAGCCACTAAAAGCAATATTACGCTACTAAAAGAGGAGTCAAAACCAACAATTTTAATTAGTGAAAAATCCACTAAGTTGGCAACACTACAAAATGCGTGCGGTGACTGCGGAGACTGCGGTGCGGCTCAGTGTGCGAGGCCATTAACAAAATGCGATGAGTGCGGGTACTGCGGAGACTGCGTGCGGCTCAATGTGCGTTCACCTTTAGGTCCCTAATTTCCGATGGATTGGGTGGTGTGATCGCTGTTAGGCTGAGGATACTTACAGCTTAGGGCACGATGAATCGTATAGTCTAATCGGCCCTTTATTCTGGGAGTCAGGTTCAGTCAGGTTTGGGATATATTTTGAAAGTTACGGTTTCTGAAAATAAATCTTAATTGAACATGGCAACATCTAAATATTCGGAACGGAACATCACTATGAAGAAATGACAGTTGGCACTTTGACAGCATTTCATAAATTCAGTTCGTTTCATTCACTCATTATAAATTGGTCGTGTTCGTAAAACATTCACAATCTCTCATTGCGTTGCATGCTACTTTTAAAACAAATAAATAATAATCATCGTTATTGATTCTTTATTTTCATTTCTGTGTGGTGGACATAAAATTCAAAGTGTTGTCATTACAGAGGTGTTTTGTTTTTTTTTGAAAAATAACAGCAAGATGTAATGTTTTTTTGAAAATGAAGTGTTATTTCACTGTAAGACTTTGCAAAGAAACATCAATATTTGTTAAAAGATAAGAATTATACAAAAACGGGACGATGGATGATGATGAGGCAGACTTACGCGAACAGATATTCCATAACAACGTGAGGGAGCAAATCGTGAGTATCGAAACAAAGACTATTATTATGTCCAAGTCCAAACAACAAGATGTTCTCGGTGCGACTTTGTCCCAATTCGTATGTAATCAAGTTTATTTATTCTCGTTCATCAACCTAGATCCGACCTGTACATTTTATACCTAGGTATGTAACATTCGTCCTAGTTCTCGGCGCCATTCAGGCAAGACCTAACGTTTTCGCTAAAAGAACATGTAGACTGGTTTTCCGTGTCATCAGTTTTGTGCCAAATGGCATGAGTGACCATGACAATACTGATATCAAATGTTACCAATTCAAGGTTGGTCCTTGTTATTATATGAATATGAATTATTATAAGATGGATTTTAGTACAGCAAAGTTCCTTCACTGGAAAACTCTGAGGATAGGTTTTCAATTTGACATTAAAAATAATAGAACATAATTTTATTCAGAAAAAAGAAAAGTCATCTTAAGGGTAGATTTTTATGAAGTTTTTGGGCCCATAACAGCTTACAGCTTCAGAAATCTAATGAAAATATAAACTGTAATTTATGATAACAGCTTATTTACTTTCAGTAATAAGGTAAATGTAGTCGGGCATCACAATGTATGTATGGCACTATGTTCTTGTTCATAAGAATAAAATATACTCTCAGCCAAATTCATATAATAACCACATGTTGTATTTAAACCTAAAAAAACTATACTGAAGTATTTTTTTCATTTTGTCTCATTCCTGGGCAAACAAGTACCACACTCTTTCTACTACTAGAGTACTACCAGACTCAAGAAAGTCTAAAATTGCCAAAAGTGACAAAATAGCATTACACCAGCACAACATGATGATATCATTTAATTGTCATTAATGTTATAAATGAAAAAAGGTGAACAATCAAATACACTTTCATCATACAATACATTAGTTAATTGAAGTACTTACATATTAATGTCTAAGAAGTAATAAACCTGAGTAATTAACACTTGAATAGTCATAGTTTCTTTATTAAATATGAAAACATAATAGGTAATTTTAAATCTATTGTACAAACTTGACGCTATAGCCAAAGAGAAGTAATTAAAATGCATCTAAGATTATTTTAGTAATAAATAATTTTTTTTTTTTTTTTTTTGCATACTCCCTGGTGTTTTGATCCCAGTATTTTTAAGCAATGTTGTTTTAAAACAAATTCCCATTGAACAAGATTATCATCTCATTACCTCTGCACATTTTTCTGCAATAAAATAAACATGATATAAATTCAGAGTATTTCATTAGAATTTAGAGTGCTGTAAAGTATTTGTGTAACTATTTTGGTGTACAATATAGCATGTACCTAACAATATATCATCTCTATCTATTTACTTGGTGTATCAAATTCTATAGAAAAAAAAAAAGAAAAACCATAAAGTTTATTTTACTTTGGTTCCAGATCTTCTTACTACTATTCATCCTGCTGTACCTTGTGTCATTTATGTTAATTGAGAAGTTCAGACGTCGAGACAGCGAGGACTACTTCACCGGCGACGAAGATGAAGTGAAAGTTTACCGCATCAGTCTGTGGCTGTGTACATTTGCACTAGCCGTGTCACTTGGATCTGCTCTCTTACTGCCAGTATCTATAGTCAGCAATGAAGTGCTCATACTATACCCAAACAGTTATTATGTCAAATGGCTCAACAGCTCTCTTATACAGGGTGAGTTTACTAAATTAATTAATTAATTGCCTGGGACTTAGTTCTCGTCGTTGTCGTTACTCGTTGAGGCCTCCGACCCACGGCGTTGCAACCCATCGCCTGCCTGAATTGTTGCTGTGCGTAATAAAAATAGAATTGGATCAGTATTTTTGGAGAGTACACACACATTTTATTTTTACTTTTTAGAAAATTGTTATAGATAAGTAAATATATTTATAGTCAAACTTATAAACCAAGAAGCCAGTTAGGAGAGGCTAGGGTGAGCCAACAAGACCTAACCCAAGACTCTGTGACTGCTGAAAAGCCAAAAAATACTTCCTCCTTAGTTTTAACTGACATCTTCTATTCAATTTATTTAGTCTATATAGTCAATATGATTGGAATTACCATGTAAGACAGTTTTACTGTAGATATGGTAAAAACCCTATTCCATGTACTGATTAAGGAAACAATAGAGTCCACGCACTTCATATTCAATGCTTGTTGATAGTACCTATTATATTTATCAGTATGCGTAGCAACTGTACGGCGTACACACAGGTTTTTTCACGGAAAATAGACAAAATGTGGAAACATTTCTATCGTCTTCAGCAGTGATGTTTAAAACGTAGGGAAAAAAAATGTTTCTATTCTTCAGTCGGTTATGGGGGACATCGTGCCATATGTGGCACAAAAATCATAGGATTAATATTTTATCAATATTAAACGCATTCACGCATGCGTTGCGAATTTTCAAAGATTTTCTTTGGAAAGAAAAATTCGAACCGCGGACAGGATTCGAACCTGCGACCTTCGTATTCAGTTGGAAATGTAATGTAATTAGCGTCGGATGTACTGAATCCGAAGGTCCCAGGTTCGAATCCTGTCCGCGGTTCGAATTTTTCTTTCCAAAGAAAATCTTTGAATCATATAATCATTCAGAAATAAATTTGTCTATTCAAGGTAGAATATTAGATAGAATTTGTCATACTACGCACACTGTTGTTGTATAAACAGACAAATTCTTATAATAAAAAAACAAATATTTGTTCTATGTCTAGTACAATAGAAATTGTACAGACTGATGTAATAGCATTATAGGTATTGCATAGTAAATCAATTATGATAACAATCCTCGTTTAAATCATTAAATAATAGTTTCTGTTACTCATTGTGAATAGCTTTCGAAATATGAATTAGCTTAGCAACACACCAGGTGGTTGAGAGGGTAACAGCGGAGCGTCCTGAAATTATCAGATCACAAGTCATAAATAGGACTAAATATTGCTGAATAAAGTACCAAAACAGACCTTCACAAACCATGAGGAACCTAAATCCTAATGGATTACTACTACGAGTAGGGGAATATGATTGATGTAATTGCTGACACCTTTTACGAGCACGCTACGAAAAGAATACGAAGAGAGTACGAGTCGACTATGAATCTGAAAGCCGAAAATATCGTCATTAGAAGAATACCTTTTTTTTTAATGAATACCTCTATATTATATTGTAAAGAGACAACTTTTTGCAACGCGTCATTCACGCGTTCGTTTGTTCTGCAAACAAAGCATATGCACAAAAAAGGTTTTGGACACACTCTGCAAACAAAGGCTGCTCCTACATCTGACCTCTTTTATAAAAGAGACTTGACTTCAATGTGCGATTCTCCTATATAAATGCCAACATCTGCTGTGTAGGGGATGATGACACTTCCTATTTAACATCAAAACAGATGCATGGGAGGAGCGACTCGGATTCATTTGCATATTTTCTTTCAGGGTTATGGAACCATGTGTTCCTGTTCTCAAACCTGTCGATGTTTGTGTTCCTGCCGTTCGCTTATCTATTCTCGGAGTCATCCGGTTTTCCTGGATGCCGGGGGCTGAGAGGCAGGGTGTATGAAACCTTCATAGTCCTCGCATTACTTGGTGTTGCCATGCTAGGCCTCGCCTATGTGATCTCAGCGTGGTTGGAAGGTGACCGTTCCAGTATTGATGCTCTGCTAAGTGAGTATATTACTTATTTAAGGATAATGTCGGGCCGAAAATAGGACCTTGTGGCATGCTTTACCTGTGTACCTTTTGGGGTAGAAACGGGTTACAAATAAGATAACCTTGTGGGTTTAATGAAGGAAAAGATAGCTTTTATACATATATCTAAGCTACCCATAATAAAGGGTAGCCCAGATCCTAAAATTCTTAAATGATGAAACATATTGTTTGCAACTTTGAAGCCATTTTCGCAGAATTTTGTCGCTAAGGCGCTGAAGTTGGGTGGTCGTGCCATCCGTGTACTATTTATATTCCCATGCTCGCTTGTAAACGACTTAGGTAATATTCTGCGAATCTGTGTGACTGACTTCCCATACTATTTCACGTAAACTGACTCGTATAATGTGATTTACAAATAGTGGTAGTCAGCGTAAATAATATTCGTGTCCGCCGTGTTCAATTGAGTGTGAAGAAAACGAGCACACAGTAATTGTTTGGCCACAGTCAATGTTAATGGATGCGCTGCTTACTTTGGAAACTGTGCTAGTTTTAACAAGCAGTGATATATTGAATTTTACGGAAATATGTTAGCCTGGTTCAGTTCAAACGGTATTTTGAAGAATTTGTTTATTCCAAAACTGGGTTTCCTTCTGTTTTTGTGTCCGACATATACTACTTGCTTGAATTTGCACCGGTTCCACATCCTGCTTAACTAGGCTCCTCGCATCTAAAATGCTAAACTATGATTAAACGGCTCATTCGTTGCATGTAGACGCAAACTCGCGGATAAATTGTAATGTCCTGATTGCCATGCCCGTGTACTCGTAACACATCAGTACCCCGGGCCCTGACAATCAAACCTACGACGCGTATCGAATGTAAATTGTATTGTATGTTAAAATTGTATAAACATGTTGTCATTGTTTGCCCTCAGATTTGTGGACATACCTCCCTTTCCTGTATTCCTGTGTGTCGTTCGTGGGAGTTCTAATGTTACTAGGTGAGTCATAACAATTTCTTTCTTATCAGTGGTCATTTACTTTAGAATGAAGAATGTCTTTAAACGACGTCAACAGCTTATCACCAGATCGGTCGTTAGCCTGCCTGCTTTCTTTTTATTGTAAAAACGGGGTTCGCATAGACAGGTTCTATGCAACTTTTCTATCAAATTGCACATGATCACAACGGGTATTTTACAACGTGCGGTACTCTCTTGCATTCCTTGCTCGCATGCGTATGCGCTGCATGCTATATTACTAAGAATTCTACGAATGTTTATTTGTGTGCACAAAGGTCTATCAAAGCTTTAAGTTACGTGACGTCACTAGGCGGCACTCGCAGACATTGACCTCTAATTATAACATTCTGTTTATTTCGCTCCGAGTCGTTAGTGAAGGTAGAGTGCATCGAACTCTCGACTAAATTGGATTTTTTCAATATAATCGAATAATACCGATCTTAAGTTTGCTGGAAAATTTTGATGTAGATAGTTTACTATAAAGTAGAGCTATATTATTGTTTATCGATATGACTGCACCGATAAGACGTATTTAAACCAGCTGTAATCTTTCAAAACTAATAAAACTTTATTGACTAAGTATACACGTGAATACATAGGCCTTGTCTTATCGTCGTGCGGCAACATGTCCGTTTTGCAATAATTTTAAAAATAAGAAATAATAATCATAAATAAATAGTAAACTTTAGACTAAATTGCCTGTTACCAGCTGCAGCGTGCTGCATCGAACTTTCTAAGACCTATTAATAATTATTCGTTTTCTTCCTCGTCGACATCTTCTTTCTTGTCAAGAAAATGTTTGATGAGATCCTCGTGCTGCGGAAACATTTCGTCCAGTTCCTTCCTCGATTCTTGCAGCTTGTCAAACTCTTCCAGTTCTTTATAAGCTTTAGCTATGTAAAGGCGGGCTTTGAAGCTGTTTTCATTAAGACGAAGAGCACAGTCACAGTCTTCATAAACCTATCAAAGAATAATGCAATTAAATTATCTCTCTTGGTGCATGCATAAGGTTATGCTTAGACGGTTCGGACTTGTTGAGAGGATGAGTGAAAGGCGAATAACAAAAGGAGTTTATAAAGCAAATGTGAGTGGAAATGCCGGGAAGACCTACAGTGACCTTGTTGGTGAAGTACTTCAGAAAGGTGCATAGTACTTGCAATGGGCGTGCCCGTATTACCAGAAATGTATGAATGAGGATGAGGCGAAAGGAGTACCTATGTAAGGATCGAAGCATCTATCTACCACCCCCATGGGAAGAAGGCGTGAGTTTATGTATTTACGTAGGTATGATATTGTGTCTCTGCTTGCATTAGTAGAAAGGCGATGAGCTGGCAAACTGTCAAGATTGGAATTTTATCTATTTATGCCAAGTGCGGTTTCAATTTAATACTTTGGCACTTATATCATTCTGCCTATCCCTTTTAGTTATCATCGATGTACCCATTTGACTCGTCCACAACAAATCATTTACGTAGTCGGTTAATGAAGGATCACGGACGATATTGTATTTGACAGTGGTCCATACATTATTTGTTCAATTTGCATAATGTTTGGTTACCGGTTATTCCTTTTCTGAATAAAGAAAACTCGTTTTGTAAAGCAAAAACTTGAAAAAAAAAACGTAAAGTGACGCATTCTTCTGGACCACGATACGAGAGAAAAATGCATGTAAAGTACAATATTATTACAATTTGTAGTCACATGTGTTGACGTCTTAAAATAATTAATTCACTACAAAAGCATAATGTATCTATTAATACCACACAGATAGTGGTTGATAAGTTTGTACGTAACGAACGTGCATTGGCTACAAACACATATGGGTCTTGAATTTGATCCGTTCGAGTTAATTTAAATGATGTTTACAAAACTTCATTGAAAAAGAATCTTAGTAACGCAGATACACGACGCTTTTTAATAACAAAAGATATGACACATAAAACTCTAGAACTTTTCTGATAAAAAGTACGATAGCATCTCTTCTTAATTTCCGAATGAATAATTATTGCTAATTTCGTTATCTTTGCAATAATCACATTTACGAATTTAATAAGCTCTTATCTTTAAGCGGTTTTCGTGTGTTAACCCTGTACATAATACTGATGATTTGAAGATTAGATTCTCGTTTGTTTATGTGACTTTTCGTAAGGATATCTTTAATAGCATTTATTTAAATACGATAATAAATTGCTGTCTGTTACTTTGCGGATCCGGGAAATAAGCCACATCCGTGCAAGACTCAACATTTATTCCAATCGACGATGCAACATGAAGCCAATAACATCGTAATAACAATATCTAGTTTCGATATTGAATCTATATTTAAAATTTATTATGGCTACGCTAACTCTGTTGTCTGGGAACAAACTGGTCATGTTTACGAACTCTGACCTTTCCTAAATAGTGATAACTAGGCGAAGGAGGTGCGTGTTTCTAGTCCAACTAACCTTGTCGAATTTTCTTAGCTTGATTTTAGTGAGTGCTCGGTCACAGTACAGCATAGGATCGTCTCGGATTTGCTCAATAGCTTTGTTGTAGCAGGAAAGAGCTCTATCGTACTCTTGACGACGGAAAGCTTTGATGGCTTGAGTCTTAAAAGTATCGGCTTTCTCGCGACGAATTTTCTTATCCTGGAAACGCTTGTCAGCATCCTTGCTCACTTCAGCCATCCATGCATCTTTGTCCATCTCGCCCTGGACATTTGAAAAGAAATCAGTTACAATCATTTGGTATTAGAACAATTGAAGTAACAGCTGTGAAGGACGTAACCTTCGATCGATTATTCATCATTGTATATAATGATGTATTACGAAATATTAGGTAGATAGGTGCTTATTTAATTCGTTTATCACAAGTTTAGATAGTGCTAATGCCTGCTGTAAATTGCGTAACTACCTAATTGACACGTCTGTTGTATGACAAAATATTGATTAAAGTTCATCTTTAGATGACCTGGGCGTCTACAAAGAGACGACTTTAGCTCAAACATGATGCTTGAGCAATAGAATAGGCTAGTTGCCTAAAAAATTGTAATTAGTCCATCTTTTAGATTATTCAAAAATAAGGGACACGTATTTTTTTTTTGTAAATTAGACTAAAAATGACAAAGATATAGCCTATTAAAGTTACGTGTGACGTCATAATGCGTGGCATTTTTCGCGCAGAGTGACGTCACAGGTAACTTAAATAGGCTATTATCTTTGTTCTTTTTTGTTTAATCGAAAAAAGAAAAAATACGTGTCCAATATTTTTTTATAATCTAAAATACGGACTAAATAGAATGTAATTATTTTGACCCTGGAAACTACCCTATTATAATATTCCATTTTACCAATGTTCTGGTGTAGTTAATGTGGC
The DNA here is from genome assembly GCA_036375495.1 of Agrotis segetum. NCBI lineage: Eukaryota > Metazoa > Arthropoda > Insecta > Lepidoptera > Noctuidae > Agrotis > Agrotis segetum. The sequence continues at coordinate 146,953 of JAQSVV010000001.1, forward strand.
TGTTTTGTCACTTTTGGTTTCGTTTTCATTTTATTCTAGTCACAAAATCCCGAAGTTGAGCTATGTCTATATTACTCAAACAACCTAGTCTTTGAAGAGTGCTTGTCATACCAGTTAGGTAATGTTAGGCTGCAAGGAATTCTTGTATAAATGCCAATCTACTTCAAATATTTGTCTAACTATTGCTATGTAGTATGTACCTACTTTGCAAGTGATTGAAAGTGTAAATATTTTAAACGTAGACTAATGGCTTTGGTCGTTTACTTTATGTCCTACTGACCGATTTGCCCAAAACGATACATATTGACACATTTGTGTGATATTTCGATGATAGGCATTTGAACTATGGTTTGGATAACCTCCGTTGTAATAAGTTTAAAAGAACTAGTGCTTGAGAAACTTTTTACCTCAATGTAAATAAATATTGTACGTTTATTCCTCGTATTTGTGCGTCGTTGGCGTCGCAAGATAAAAATAGAACGAATGTATTATTCCTATTTCCAATTCTAATAAATTACTGTTGTTATCTTTCCGAACCGAACCTACCGTGTTATATTTTAGAGATCAATATTAAAGCAGCGAAGACGCCTCATCGTAATGTATGTAAACACAGAACATGAACATTCCTGTCCGCACTGCAAATAGAAAAGAACAACAGTATCCACACGAGGTGGATGTTTATTTATAGAGAAACGCAAGCCAAATTGCTTTCACTGATAATAAAATACGCTAGGTACGTGCACCAACTAGCATCTTGGAGGTCTACCATGAAAGTGTGCATGAGTTAGTAATGCATGCTGCAGGTGTGGCTCTGGCTACACATGAATAAACCATACGAGTCGAGAATATTCTCCGAATCAATAAGTCCCATTGCGGAATTTCTATGATTGGGACAAACCCACCACACTACTCCCGAATCACTGCAACTCTTGAAAGCCTGCAACTCCTGAAAGACAGAATCAACAGTGACAACCACCAAAAAATAATAAGTAAAGAATAGTGGAGGCGTAGTAAAAATCAAAATATATTTCCACTTCCCTCCATGTCAAGCAAAAGACAACAAAACAGGCCAAAAAGAAATTACAACTGGGAGAAGCCCAGTCAAAAATGACTACTATTATGCATGGGTCATATAATGTAAGTTGCTATAATAGATTCGAATAATAGGTATCCCATCGCGGGATCTTAATAGGTCACAATAATTACATGATTAGATCGTCAGATCAGACCTAGATAAATCTATTATGAGTTTGGACGACCCAATTGCGAGCCCACGTGTTAACTAGTGCTCTACGTAGTTAAATATTAGGTTTTGGCATGTTATTGTGCTGTCGTCGTTCGCAATCATATAAATATTTATGCATGCCACCTACGTTTTTTTTTCGGTAATCAATGTGCATGTGTCTTGGTATTAGACTGTGAGTACGTGGTTCAAAATGGTTTACAATTTCCGTTTATTATGGATTGCTAACACCAAGGTGTGCTTCTGATAACCTAGTTTCATTGTGTATTTAGTAATACAATTAACCATATCGAATGCTTCTGTTAATTCTATGCTTGGAATTAGATTAGGACCGGAAACTGTGTCATGGAATGTTTAATATTGTGTAATGGAGGAATTGTTCTTTGTCGTTAAAACAGGATCGTTAGCATACCTTCTAAAGAGTTCAACTTCTAAAACCTGTTTATTCTCAGTTCCCTTACACTATCCTTAAACACCGACACGAAGGAAAGAACACATGAAGGAAGGTGATTTGTTTTTATTACTTGAAGGGTGATATAAACAGGATAGATACTGCTTCTATTTTTATACCGCATTATTTGTAAATATACTAATATTCTCCTCCTCACCTCATCCTTATTTCCAAGCGTTTTGAATGCTTTTTCATTGATCACAGTACGATCCTGTTTCACTTTCAACTTAACATCCTCGTCAAGTATTATTTTTCCATCCAAGTACTGGTCAGCAATTATCTTAGCAGCTTCTGCCTTCACCTTGTCTCCACTACCCATATCCTGAATTAGATTTGATACTTCAGAGACTCGTTGCATGAAGTTGTTAAATTCTTCATTTAATTCTATATCTTTAGTATCTTTCAAAGCTGGGTTCCTTCCAAGGGACATTGTCGATGTTTTAGGTAATATTATTTAGAAATACAGAAAATCGTCTTTCAACAAACTTGTTTGTAAACTGTCAGCATTGACGTAATAATTTACTTGGCAACCGTTGTCAAGTCAAACAAATTCGAATGTCAAGGGACATGTGCAAAAGAAAAAAAAGTTTAGGTTGTCTATTTCTATTTGTATCCAGTAGCGGCCAGTATTTATTATTTTGTTTAAAGAGTTCGTCATTCAACGGTTAATCTATGTTTTGTAAGTTGCTGCTCTTGAGATTTTTTTTAAATGTTCTGGTCGATTCTATATTTAAGTCAAGGTGAGTTAGAAATGCTTCCGAGTGGTAAATATAAAACACGTGTACTCGGTGTACTCGGAGTAAACTTAGGGGAATATGCTTCCTCTATTTTTATGATTTTTTGGAGGTTGCGGGCGTGCGGAATAATACTCGGCAATGTTTATAACAACGTTTGTATTATTGGATAAAAGCGCAAGCAAAGGTTTACAGAGATGAAGATGAAGAAGAGATGAAGTATAGCGAGGATAGAGAAGATTTAGAGTAAGGAAGAATATAAACCAAAGATCTAGGTGATAGCGAGAATGAAAAATAGATCTACGATAGGCTATAGCAATAACGCGGTAGTGAACCAAAGCGGCGTGGGTTCGCGATGAAGGCGTCTAGTTGACTGGCCGGTGGTCCGCGTCGTCTGCGGCTGCAGCGGGCGGCGGAAGGCGGTGCGGCGCGCGGAGTCCGGGGTGAGGTAAGCCAACAGGTTTCCGCGGCCGGGCGGCGCTCGCGCATTATCAAGCGGCGCGCGCCTTTGCGCCAACATGAAGAAAAGGGGTAAGCAGAACTTGCGCTGTAACTATGAAATTCAGGTTAATATTTGTGGGTCAAGAATGTTGACGCCACAGTACCCCCTTACGAATAAAAGGGTCATATTAAGGCACAAATCTATCAGGAAACCTGACTTTACGTCCTGAACGGGTAGTCTGTATTGGTTGCGTCCCCTGCGTACCGTGACTTTGTGCATCCACATCCTCACTCCAGGTATAAGCTGGCTTAACTCTGTCAATTGACACTTTGACAGTTTTATTGTTGAGCAAAATATCAATTGTCTTTGGACCTCTTGAAACGACCTTGTGAGGGCCACTGTAAGGTGGTTCTAACGCTCCTCGCAGCAAATCTTGACGTAAAAACACGTGCGTAGCGGTTCGTAAATCTTTGTGCTCAAACACTTTATGCTGCGAATGGTCGGATGCTGGTCGCGGTCGTAGTTCAGATTCTCTGTCGTAATTGACTGACAAAATCTGGGTATTCTACCTTGTTATTGGTTATGGCGAAAAACTCGCCAGGGACACGTAGCTGCTCTCCAAACACTAATTCAGCTGATGAACATTGCAGGTCCTCTTTGTATGCTGTGCGTAGTCCTAGGAGAACTATGGGAAGAGAGCTTACCCAATCCTTTGTACCATGAGTCATTATAGCAGCTTTGAGCGTACGATGTAGACGTTCAATCATGCCATTGCAGGCTGGGTGATACGCTGTCGTCCTCGCTAATTTGATGCCATACGTCTCTGCTAGATGTTGGAATAAGTGCGATTGAAATTGTCTACCTTGGTCCGTGATGACCTTCTTAGGGCAACCATACCGAGCGATCCACTCCGACACGAACGCCTTCGCCACAGTCTCTGCTGTCATGTCAGGAAGCGGGATCACCTCAGGCCATCTGGTAAACCTGTCGGTTATGGTAAGACAGTATTTAAAATTGGATGATACTGGAAGTGGGCCAATTAGGTCCATGTTGATCTCTGCGAAACGAACATCTGGTATATCAAATTTGCCAAGAGGTGATGTAGTATGCCTCGTCACCTTTGACTTCTGACATGGAATACACTCTCTAACCCAAGCCCGAACATCTTTCCTAAGGGAAGGCCAAATATAACGCTCACTGACCATCTTGATGGATGTCCTCGCCCCGGGATGGCTTAAACTGTGCAACGTATTCGAACACGCGGCGTAATAATGGGTAGCTGCTACAAAAGGTCTGTGTTTGGACAAAGAAACATCACAACAAATCTGTACTTTTGAATTTGGTACTTGCTCTAACTCCAGTTGCAGCGAGTGGTTACCCTTTAGAAGTTCTAGTAGCTCTGGATCATCACGCTGCGCAAGGGCGAGCTCAATGATGTCCACTGGCGCGGTAACTGCCTTGATTCGAGACAACGCATCTGCCACCTGGTTGTCCTGCCCCAACGTGCTGTATGTCCGTGGTAAACTGCGAAATAAAATACAGTTGATTAATTTGCTGCGGTGAACCTTGTTGATCTTTTTTTTGAAAGCACTTATTAGCGGCTTATGATCGGTATAAACAGTGAAGTTTCGTGCTTCTATCATGTGACGAAAGTGTTTGATGGCCTCAAAATTGCAAGGAGTTCGCGATCATAAGCGCTGTATTTTTGCGTGTGGGGCTCATCTTCTTCGAGTAGAAAGCCAAGGCTGCCAGACATCATTTACTTTCTGCTGTAAAACGGCTCCTAAAGAAACATTGGACGCATCTACTACCAGAGCCAGTTGCGCATTCGTAACTGGGTGAACCAGCAGGGCTGCATTTGAAAGACTGCGCTTGCAACGCTCAAAAAGTTCTAGTAACTGTGGAGTCCACTTCACTGGTTTTGATCCTTTCATGCCTGGTCCTGCCAATAAATCATTAAGTGGGGCCTGTAGTTCAGCAGCGCCCTTCAAGAACCGCCTATAAAAATTGAGCATCCCTAAGAATCTTCTCAAGCATTTGATAGTTTGAGGCGGTGGGAAATTTTGTATGGCCTTTATTTTTTCCTCTAATGGGCGTACTCCTCCAGCTGAAACAGTGTAACCAAGAAAAGTTACCTCGGGTTGCCGAACTTGCACTTAGCCACATTGATGACCACGCCATATTCTTGAAGGCGGGAAAACAGTTTGCGTAGATGTTCTTCGTGCTCCTGCGTATTCCTAGAAGCTACTAGAAGATCATCAATGTACGGGAAACAAAAATCCAGATCGCGTACCAAACCATCGATGAAACGCTGGAACGTTTGAGCCGCGTTTCTCAGCCCAAACGACATAAAGGGAAATTCAAACAAACCAAACGGTGTCGTGATGGCTGTCTTCTCTATATCCGCCGGATGTACTGGTATTTGCTGGTAAGCTTTGACCAAGTCTATGACAGAAAAAATGGTGCTTCCATGTAAGTCTTGTGAAAAATCTTCAATATGACGAACCGGGTACCTGTCCGGCACTGTCCTTGCATTCAGCGCTCGGTAATCGCCACAGGGTCTCCACGTGTCGTCATGCTTCGGCACCAGATGTAAAGGTGATGCCCAAGGTCCGCTGGAGCAACGAGCTGTTCCCTCCTTTACCATAGTTTGAAATTCAACCTTGGCAATCTTCAAACGATCTGGTGCTAAACGTCGTGGCCTGCAGAATACGGGTGGGCCGGGAGTGGTATTAATAAAATGGACGGTCAGAATGACGTACCTCCCTTGGTGCACCAGATGGACGTGAGATGTCTGGAAACTCTCGCAACAGCTCGTGGTACCGAGAAGTACCGGTAACAGCTTTGATGCTGGGTAACTCGGTCTTCGCGACAGCTCCGCTAACAAAGAGGTTGGTCAAACTATCAATCAACCGATTATTGCAGCAATCCACTAAAAGATTATAATGGGAGAGAAAATCATACCCAATTATTGGTTTTGAGACATCCGCGACGATAAACTTCCAACTAAACTCCCGCCGTAGTCCTAAATTCAGCTGAATTTTAATATATCCGTATGTAGATATAACAGAATTATTAGCTGCGCTAAGGTCATAATTTACACGTGTCCGTTTTTCATTTAAATAATGGCGAGGGTAGACGCAAAGATCGGAACCCGTATCAACAAGAAAATGTTTTCTAGACTGCAGATCGGTGATGAATAAACGGCTGGAAATACCGCAGCAATCGCTCGCCGTCATTAGCGACTGGCGTTGGCGTTTTCCGGAACGAAATCGCAAGGCTTGTTGCAGTGATGCGCTCTACTTCCGAATGTGGCATGGTACCACATATACCACGGTTATCCGCCATTTTGTAAGTGCGGCCTCGTGAACTACTCCTCGAACGGGAAAATCGCCTGCTACGACTCCTATCTGGCCTACCTGTCCGAGATCGACGTTCTACCGTAGCGGTCAACTCATCAAATTTCCGCGTGAGACTGGCTATTTCAGTACGCATTACCTCAAGTATGCTCCCATCAGAGGACGAAGTACTCGCGACCTGGGCCACCGGGTTCACCGGTGCTATCTCCAACACCCGGTCAGCCAGCTCCGCAACAGCTTCCAGTGACGTGGCAACCTGGGACGCTATGATGGCCTGCAGACTGGTGGGCAGACGGCTGGTCCAGATGGTGCGCACGAAATCCTCTGGCACCCCAGGGCCTGCCAAGCTCTGCAGGTGGCGAAGAAATGCGGACGGCTTACGGTCCCCAAGCTCCTCGTGGATAAGGAGTTGTCGCACCTTCTTTTCCTGGGAAACTGACAAACGCCTAATTAGTTCGGCTTTAAGCTTCTCATACCTATTTGTCGCCGGTGGATTCTCTAAAACATCTTCTAACTGGGCCGCGATGGCAGGCTCCAAGTTACTCACTACGGTATAATACTTAGTCGCATCGGACGTTATATTGGACAGGGCAAACTGGGCTTCAATTTGAGTGAACCATACATTTGGTTTCTCTTGCCAAAAGGGAGGAACGCGTACTCTGACCTTTGCTATCTCTGCTGATCCCAGTGCAGCAACCAGCGCTTCAGTCAATTCATCCGCCATCTCGCAATGACTTGCAGAATATTTTTTCTTCGACGTTAACGTGTCCGTCGCGGACGTTCCGGAAGATTCTATGACGTCACGCGGTCGCGCTATACGTTAACTACGCGGCGAATCACGTCGGGGTCACCACTTTTGGAGGTTGCGGGCGTGCGGAATAATACTCGGCAATGTTTATAACAACGTTTGTATTATTGGATAAAAGCGCAAGCAAAGGTTTACAGAGATGAAGATGAAGAAGAGATGAAGTATAGCGAGGATAGAGAAGATTTAGAGTAAGGAAGAATATAAACCAAAGATCTAGGTGATAGCGAGAATGAAAAATAGATCTACGATAGGCTATAGCAATAACGCGGTAGTGAACCAAAGCGGCGTGGGTTCGCGATGAAGGCGTCTAGTTGACTGGCCGGTGGTCCGCGTCGTCTGCGGCTGCAGCGGGCGGCGGAAGGCGGTGCGGCGCGCGGAGTCCGGGGTGAGGTAAGCCAACAGGTTTCCGCGGCCGGGCGGCGCTCGCGCATTATCAAGCGGCGCGCGCCTTTGCGCCAACATGAAGAAAAGGGGTAAGCAGAACTTGCGCTGTAACTATGAAATTCAGGTTAATATTTGTGGGTCAAGAATGTTGACGCCACAATTTTATGCTACAAGCGTAAGCCCACGGTTACGGTTTAGTTCGCAGATAAAAAGTACCCTTTGTGTAAATCTAGGTTATAAACTATCACTGTACTAAACTTTACCCAAATCCATTTAGTAGTTTGAAAACATCTATCCTCACAAACTTTCACATTTGTAATACAAATATGTGACTTGTGCTGCATACATAACTTCTCTACATGCCGTTAGTCATGCAAAAAGTCTGTGCGTAGGAAAACAAAAAAGGTTGACATTTGACTCGAAACAAAAACGCTATTTAATTAACATTCTGATTGTGGATGCGATACTAAATTGAAACCAGAATTATATGTTATTTATACTATTATTGATTACAAGCTTTTGTTCTCGGCTTCATGTTCCTCGCCTGCTTTTTCCTATTTTTATGGGAAAAGCATGCGTAACCATCTTTAGAGTTCAATCTATTTCTGTGTCTTTTATCCAGATCTATTCAGCTGCTCTAGCCTTTTGACTATGAGTAATAAACATCCATCCATCCATCCATAACCTAATATTAGTAAGAACATATTTCCTGAACTACCAAATAAAACATGCAAATAGGTAGCACCTACTAGTTCCTTCCTACGTTTTAATTTATCGTACCTACTCGGACAACAATAATTCAAATATGTCAGGATCGCCGAAGTCGTGTCGAATATATAATTAGACCTGATACAAAACATCGTTCATTCATTAATCAATTGAGATATTTTGATCGACTTGCGTCTATCTATAACTACATTCGGCATTCAGCTTCCTACATGAAAAACAAACACTTTTTGAAATACCATTTTTTTAAATACTAACTTCTAAATCTAGATATTTCTACTTTTACAATTTATTATGCCTTGTTATTGTAGTTTTTTTTTGACAAATCAGGCATACCAGTAATGGTAAATAGGAAAAAAAATGCTTTGTGCTGGTTTCATAAAAATAGGCTTCCACTTATTCCAAGGAATTTTAACATAACCGGCTAAATAATAACTTTCGTCATTATCAGCCGGAAGACGTCCACTGCTGAACATAGGCCTCCCCCTTAGACCGCCAAATTCGCCACTTGCATCCATCGGTTGCTCGCGACTCTCACGATGGTCATCGGTCCACCTAGTGGGAGGTCTGCCTTCGCTGCGTCTTCCGGTCCGTGGTCGCCACTCGAGAACTTTTCTTCCCCATCGGTTGTCATAATAACTTTAGGGTAATATAATAATAGGGTATATTCCTGCCTAAGCCTTTTGAGGATTACAGGCGTCATTATAATAATGGAAATAATCAGTTTATTTTTGTCCACAGTATTCACTCCACTTGGCTTCGTACGTCTTTTCGGCGTGGTCAGCGCCGTGCTCGTCAAGCCGCAGTTCCTTAGGGACCTCAACGAGGAGTACTACGTGTACTCCTTTGAAGAGGACACCATCAGGAGACGGATCAACAATGCTGTCTCTACAGGTAAAGATGTCTTTCAGTACTTGTCGTTGTCCCAAGTAATTTTGGGATCAACGTAGCATAAGAACTTCTTCTCCATACTTATGGACGTCAACTTGTTCAAAATAAAGTTGGTACCGTGTGCCTGACGGCTGTGCTAAATAGGCTCAGTACAGCAAAAAGTCAGGCCACAGGGTGCCTGACGCTGGTTTTCAACTGAGCCTTGTAAGACGAAAGGTTTCTGATTGACCTGTTGAAACTTTTTCTTATTAGATGTTTGATCCGATTCCAATTGTTAGCACAATTAGAATGTGTAGGTATAGGTAGTCAATCCTTATAAATAACAAGCGATTAATGAGCAAAATCACTTTAGAGCATAATAAATCGACAGAAGCGTCTACCTAGGTAGACGTATGACGCATTTATATGTAAAATTGTTTAGAACGTGAATGTACCGTAAACGGAACATATATCAAGTTAACGGTTACATCGCAATGATATAAACTATCAGCTTGTCAGAAGGTTAGCTAAACAATGTAATGGCCAAAACCTCTCACACGTGCGTAAGGACAGACGTAATGTTGTTTGATGTAGCAGTGATGCTGTGTTCGCTTCCTATGTGTGACGTGGCTCTAAGCGCTTGGCCACGACCATCACGCTCAAATGTCAGCGCGTGTTGCGCTTGCGATAAGCTAGTGTGAAAAATGAAATAATGCAGCACTAATTCTTTTTCATAGAGCGTGCTTCACGTCATCAGTCACCGCGACGCGACATTTCACGCAACGGTATTGGTATTGAGAATAGATAATTATCTATTAGGTTTTTAAATACCTTATTAAAATCAATAATATTACCTTGTAAAGTTTGACATTGAAAATTGTCTTTTATTAACTTGATTATTCAAATAAATGCTTTGACTTTGGCTCACGCTAAGGAAACAACTGACTTCGCGCGTGTCGCTGGACGCCAGATACCGTCGCACCGTCAGAGGTCATGATCAGGTCTTATTATCTAACTTTACAAACTGAGAAGACGACCTTCCCATCGCGTGCGTTTTAAAATCGCATCGCACGTGCCACTATGTAGGCGGAAAAAAACATTACAGTACATTAGTGTTATTTATATGAGTACTAGCTGCAGTAGTAGAATTCCAGGTGTGTGACGATCTGTTTAAAAATGATTTATGAGTATTTTGTTGATAGTGAATCATTTTAGTTATGTCAATAAGGTTTTTTTTTCAGCGTGGTAAAATCATCACAGTCATGAGACCTCAACCCAGGGCAAGGCAGGAGGAACTGTGAGACTTATACTGACTAAAATCCACGGTGTCGTTCGATAGCCCTGCGTTCCGGGGTCACGGTATTTGTTAGTCCCGCGACCCCTGCAGGCTTTGGCCCTCAAAGGGGGGTCCCCGTCATTGTGCTGACACTCTTTGAGGCGCGCGTGGAACTGACAGACATTTGAATACCAAAATATGAATTGATCTTCCGATATTTGATACACGGAACGTCTGGTCTGGAGCCTGACCAGTACCCTGCTTAGCACGAGTTGAAATCGGGACACCTGGCAACAATAATTCAATAGAGAGGCTGTCTAAGTCTTAGTGACTTTCATACCACAATAAATGTGTTATTTATTTCTGACTTTATAATATTGTAATACTCACAATGACGCTTTCAAGTTAGCGGATAAACTTGACCCCATGAAGCAACATCATGAAAGGTCGAATGATTACAATGTAGCATACGCTTTGTCCGGATGCCCATGTTTGTTCATTCATGGCCTTCTAACAGATATAGCAGAATCATCTTTATTAAAATACTAACTATTCCCCGTGGCTTCCACCCCGCTGCTCATCTCCTATTGGTCGTTGCGTGAGCCTATAGCCTTCCTCTAAATTTAAAATGTCGGGATATCTTCCGTGATTATTTATTTGTTTGAGATCCCGATATTTCGACGCTGTTGCAAGCTCCATGATCGCGGGTTGACTCTACCGAGAGACTCTAGAGTCAACCCGCGATCATGGCGCTTGTGTGCAGTGACATTTTAAATTTAGAGACAAACCGTGAAAGCATAACAGTGTTTATAGCCTTCCTTGATAAATGGACTATCTAAAACTAAAATAATGTTTCAATTAGAACCAGTAGTTCCTGAGATAAGCGCGTTCAATCAAACATGCTCTTCATCTTTATAATTAGTATAGATTAGCTTCTTCCCGCGGCTATGCCCATTCAAGTTCTTTTTCCCATTCAAGTTTTATGCAGTAAAAAGTAGCTGTCCCTAGTGTCCAGAATTGATCAAAATTGGCTCAGAGATTTAAGCATTAGCTTTAGGATTTGCACGTAGCTATTTTACCACGGATAGAATTCGCCTCTATTACATGAGAATAAACACTAGCTAAGCCATACGGCTTCACACGTGATGTAAAATGGCCTTGCTCATGAAATGGCCACAAAATTCTTAATTAATATATTTTTTCACTTCCGGCTGGTTCCAGATCTTATAGCATCCTCAAAAAACTCTTCTGCACCAGCAGCAACATGTGGGTTTTATAAGGAACTTACACCTCTGCCTAGCTAATCTGGATTAAAGGCGTGATGTTATGACGTTATCAATCAGTCCCAGGCTCAAATTAATTGTTTATTTTATGTGGTTCTTATCACTGTGTCATGTTTTCAATGATTCAAACGCGGTCCGGACTTGAGAGATTTTAGCACGATATCACCACTACATAGTATAAAACAAATTGGTTCCTTCTGTCCATATCGCGGCCATCCCCAAGATCTACTGGGACGCGCTGACGGGCAGCTGTCAGCCATACACGTACGGAGGATGTGGCGGCGGACCCAACCGCTTATGTATGCTTAGATCTTTAAAACTACGCAACGGATTTTTGATGCGGGTTTTCTTAATAGATAGATTTATTAAAGAGGAAGGTTTATATGTGTATTACATGCATACTATACTATAATTACACCCGTTCAGAGTAAAAATATGATTACGTATACAATAGAGTACGTTCAACAATTAGGATTGTTTTCGCACACTATGATTCAGTAATTAAGATTCTATTACTGCGTATTATGCCAGTACACAATGAATTGTTTGTTTGTTTTTCTCTGTTAGGTAGGCGTTGTAAAGGTATTTTCAACTGTTTTGTGATAACTGGTGATGTGTTTGTGATTTTTGCTGGTCTAATTCAGACTATTGTCGTGTTTTGATATAATGATCTTTTTGCCTCTGTTTCATTAGAAACGAAGCAACATGCCTTTTTCTTCCATGATCATCATCAGCCTATAATGTCCCCACTGCTGGGCTACAGCTAGGCCTCCCCTCTGTGAGAGGAAATGGGCCATAATCCACCACGCGGGCCCAGTGCGGGTTGGTAGATGTCACATGTTTTCGAATTTTTGGTTCTAGGATATACCGGTTTCCTCACGATGTTTTCCTTCACCGTTTTGAGAGCAGTGGTAATGAAATAATTTACACAAAGTAATGCGCCTGGCGGGGTTCGAACCCACGACCTACAATTCGTAAGTCGGGACCGATACCACTGGGCCACCACTGCTCTTCATCCACTACCCCCCTTTTTTTTGGAGTGTCGGAATCAAAGTCAAACCATTTTTTTCCGTAGACCTTTACAGGTTCTTTTGAATTGTCATATAGAAATGAATCTACGCTAAAGTCAAAAACACAATACACAATAAGTAACTGAAAGTACTGTATTTGTACATTCCATAGCGTAGATCTCTATCACAGAAATAGAGATCTCTATGGAGAAGAATGGGCAAGAAACTCCTTGGACACTCTTTCAAAAATCGTCCTTGACATCCCTCCGGCCCCCGGTCTGGGGCGAGCGGAGGGTTATGTCGAACTCAAACCCATTAAAACTACTGTTTCTTAAACTAAAATTGGTCTGGGCCCCGGGAGATACGAATATATAAGCGTACATTCCCGACTGTTCTTGTGGCTCTACTTTCCCCTATCAGCTGCTCCCACAGATTACTTATTAGTTATGTTCTTACTCTATCATTTACTCATTTTTCTTCCAAATCATTCGTCATACAATCCATCGCTTCTATCTTCTCTTTAGTGGTAGGACATCCAAATATGAAGACGCTTCTTAGTTGCACAAGCTACTGCATAATTCTTAAATTACTCTTCCCGTAATTGATGATTGCACCATTATCCTCTTAGTTCACTTAATGTAAATCTTTCATGCAAATTTGTTTACTGATTATTTGAACACAGCGGAAAATCTGGCCATTTTTTAGGATTTTGAATGTTCATATCTGTTTTCATAATTAATTTATGGGAAAAAGGAAAACATAGAGACATGCCAATAGTGGTCATCGATTTGTTGTAAAAAAATTATTGCTGTACTGGCATTATCCAGGGAGAAAACAGGACTACGTTTGTATGGAAAAACGGCCATGCTGTTTCCTCTTAATGTAAATCTTCCATGCTATAAGCAGCTATCTGTAAAACGTTTTCGAGCGGGAGTTATAAACAATTTGTGCTCAAAACATACGCTGTGTTACGCAATTGATCTCAGGTCTCAGCTCTCAGATGTCAGTCTCTGTTTAATATTGTCACGTGACAACGAATCCTCAATGCCAGTCGCTTCGGGTGCGCATAATCGACATGTAATGTTTCATCAACACATTCCAACATTTTTATGACTTCAGAACTAAATGAGCCGGGACTCCTGACGGTAATGACAACATAAATTACTGCAGTCGGTGTATTTTTGTTGGGTTATTCTTGTTTTGCGAGTATTTTTGGATAGGTATTGAGATTGAAAAACGCGTGATGCCGGGCAGAGAATAGTCTCTGTTTCGTGTCGTTGGTATCATTAATCTACTGAGAGATTATGTCAGGAGAATCAACGTAAACGGTAGCCATTCTGTCTACCGCTAGGTGGTTTATAGGTATCCTGTTTATTATAGAGTCTACCAATTTGACTGACTACTCTGTGAGTACACAAAGTGTCCTGTAATTAGCATTTAATTAACGAGCTGATTTTGATTATGGCTATTCTTGAGACTGGAATCATTACCATTGAGCATTACCATGGCTTATTGAACATAGTAGCAGAGTTTTAACATTTTAGCAGGAGGCGTACCTGACACATGCATTTATACGCATATCTGCCCTTCAGGAATGTTATTGTGATAAATTCAATGAGAGAGGCAAATCAACAAAGTGCATAACAACACCATGTCATAATGAGATGAGCGCCAACACAACGCCCCAGTAACCCGTCGAACAATACTCATGTTTACAAACATGCATGATCCTAACTTCCTACAATAGCTAGGTGTCTTCTTCATTACTGTAATCGAATTATGATTATTATAAAGACTACCTTATCAACGTTGCCAAGTCTAGATATTTATATCATCAATCGTATGGTCTGCAATATGTGTTATTGCTAGGCTTCTAGTATAATTTGCTAGGCAAAGGCTTCCCCGTTATCATTCTTAATATTTCTGTTTTATACAGTTTCTGGACTTTCTGGTCATGTTTACCCCGTGATGCAATCAGCTATGTTCACTATGACAAAACTCATCCCTGGACTTTACAATGTGCTTTTCGCCGAGACGGCTTTGAGATAATCTTGCTGTCTGTAGCTTAGACTTAGCTTTTTACCTTGGCGGAGCCGCCGGCCGCGCTGTCACAATGCTGTGCTTATAGGGAATATCGCTGCAGATTGTGACACTCTGGTCGCGGCTAACCCTCCCTCAAGCTTCTAGTGTTTGAGGATTTTTGCAAATCTCTCCAGGTGCATTCATGTTACGTGGCTTGCCTGTTATCAATAATATTATTCATCAAATATTTTGAGTCATGACGTGGTGCAGTATTGATACAGTCATCAAGTCATCAGTCATCAAAACTTATTGTTTATTTATTTGGGTCAGAAACTACATAATAAAGATATCCATACTCCTCGGATTCTCTGCACAGGAGATAACTGAAAATGTTATAGAAACCAATCATATAAATCAGCTTATCTTTAGAAATAACTTCTTAGAAAATGCGTTGATTACCATGAAATGACCTGAGATAGTAAATAATAATTGTTTGTAAATAATTGTGCATACTGTTAATTATTAACTTTTCTGATAATCAAATGCAATTTCCTTAAAACTATAAGTCAATAATAATATCTATAATTTGTAGGACTTAGGTACTAGGTACAGTCGCCAGCAGGTCAAACCTACCCGAAACTATGAAATTTTATCAATAGAACATAGCCTTCCAGTATTGTGATAAGGTTGAAAATCTATTAAAGAAATCACCTACCAAACCTATTAAAAAAACGGATTGAGGTAGGTTGATGTGCTGGCGTCTGTACATTGAATCAATATTCCGTTCATCATCATCATCATCAGCCGGAGGACGTCCACTGCTGAACATAGGCCTCCCCTTAGACCGCCACGCCGAACGACAATTCGCCACTTGCATCCAATATTCCGTTATTTAAATAGAATATCTTTGATATTATTATTACATAGTATTTCCTATCAAGTTGCTGGAGTAATAAATTATAAGTTATAACAGACTGCTGTTTTACCCACGTTATTGTAGGTTCATATTGGTTTTTGTAAAAATTCGAATGCATTATACATTTTCTCTAGAAGCAGGCGTGAATAATCACCGATTGATTAACTTTTGAGGATTTAAATATTTTGTAGAGCCACGTTGAATAAAATAATCACCGTAAATTGATTTCACATCCACACCGAATTATAATGTTAAAACAAAAATAATGCAGCTAAAAGTATGGCTTGTTTTAAATTTTGATACACGATAACCGATTGTATCATTAAGTTTATATCAAACATGGTTTTAATTACCTATTTCGTTCGCGTTACCAATATCATAATTTTAACTTTTTGATATTGCAACTGGCTCCACAATTATTTAAACAAAATTTCGATCCTGTTCCATCCAAATGTGTGCTACATTTACATCTACAACTTGGTTATAATTTCTTGGCTATAACGAAATTTGTCCCAAAGAAAAAGTAAAAAAAAAAATGTCTGGAGGGTAAATATGACGTCTTTAGAGTAGGAGTTATACCAGTATAGGAAAGTCTAGTGACTACTAGTACAATAATCCTCAAAATATGACACACTTTTGTGTTAGAAGTAGTACGTATACCTTCTGTGGCACGATTTAAAATCTACACCTGTTTCTACAAAATAACACCTTGTCTCATCAGTCATGGATTACTGGAAAATTCGGGCCAAGAAGATAAACAGCAAATTCAGCAGACGGCACTACCTTGTTCGTTTCTAGCCTGTTCTGACATCTGGCCAAAGGTCTGCCTCCACTCCTTTTGCGAACCTCCGTCTCCTCTTTCATTTCTGATGGAACCAGTCCCAGGTCGTCCCGCCATTTCCTTTGTGGCTTGCCGCGACCCTATCTCATCTTCTAAGACTTGTACTGGCTAAGGAAGTTATATGAGCTGGATTTTGTTGGCAGAAATTCAAAATAGATAAAACTACTAATGCAGTTTCTAGTTTTATTTATATTGAATTTCTAAACATCTTTTTTACTGCGAAATAACTTTGTTTTCTCTGCAGCCTCGTAGATCTAAAGAGGTTATCACAGTCACTACAGAACAATGTCTCAGTCAAGGATAGGTAAACGGACGATGACGAGTTGCGCAAGGGCAACGCAAAAACAAACGTATTTTTCAATAACTTTCTGTTTATTTTGAAAGGCTTTGTGTATCTTGATGTTTGATCTGGTCATCTTATCTTTAAACACGTTGTCATTTACGAACATAATAAACGGTTTTTAACCGATATGGTGTGAAACAATACTGAATTACTGCCTTATTTATAGAAAGACTAGTGCATTAGGTATTAAGAGGAAACAGCAAGGGCTGGAGAATTGAAAAATAGGTATTTGTAAAATCTATTGCTGTCGCACAGTGCCCACAACAGAGTTACAGAGCGCGAAGGAGACTGATTACTCCTCCAAAACTTAACCGATTTCACTACTTTTTCCTTTAAAAAATAAAGAAAGGCATTGGCCGTGTTCCTATGTTTTCCTTTTTTTATATAATCTCGTCAAACTTGTTTACTGATTATTTGAACACAGCGGAAAATCATGCCATTTTTTTAGGATTTTGAATGTTCATATCTCTTTTCATAATTAATTTATGGGAAAAAGGAAAACATAGAGACATGCCAATAGTGGTCATAGATTTTTTGTAAAAAAATCTAAAAAAAAATTATTGCTCTACTGGCATTAGCCAGGGAGAAAACAGGGGACTACGTTTGTATGGAAAAACGGCCGTGCTGTTTCCTCTTAAGCCACAGCCTTTGAATACCTCTAAGTAGGACAATGCCAACAAGATGCAGTTTTTAATTATGTTGTTTTTTTTTCTGGTACTGCTAGCTTTATTTACATACATAAGCATAGTCAGTCACTATCGTTTCCACTGCTAGGATATGGGCCTCATCTCTGTAACGGCACTCCCGGTTTTATGCGTTGCCATGCCTGACGTCTACTGTACAAAGCGGATGACAATGTATATTGTGTGTCTCGGGCGTGGCTAACTAGGTAACCGTGACCTTGGTACTAAATGTTAAAGGAATACACGGATTTTAGTCAGTACGAGTCTGACAGTCTTTTCCGTTGCTCCCTTGGCGGGAGGACTCATTTGATGATGTTCCTGTACAAAAAAGAAAACCCATAATGTGTAGGACACTTTTAGCAGAGTAATGGTCCATATTCTGGGGTGCTATGACAGGAAACCTCCACGTGCGCCCGTGGACTGGAGTTCCCTCTCGAATACGTCCGGGGGGAAGACCAGTTTTTCGGGCCGGTGCACCCTGGGATGCGGGCAAAAAGTCTTCCTTAGACACTGTGTGCCTGAAGAGAAGAAAAAAAAAAGTGGTCCATATTCTACGTGGAGCCCAGTGTGTCGGTAGAGTTAGCAAACAAACATAACATTGTTAATCTTTTTTTCTTTTTTCTAGGAGTGGGCTACATATCCCCCGAGCCTATGTACCCAGACCGCGGCGACATATCAGCCCCCGTAGACGCGGATGTGTCGATAACGAAGGACAGCCAGCATCATGCTTCGGTACGCCTGGGCAAGGAGACACCCCTACTGCGGCTAAGGAACGGCGCGCTGCAGGCTGGCCTCAATGAGAGGCTGCACAGGGTCGTGGCTATGAGGAAGGTGAGAATCTACCATGTTATAGGAGTTATAAGAATGCTGAATATCGGAAGGTACTGGATAGTGGGAACCATCAAAGCGGACCAACATCCTGGTGAAGATCGCTGTATGTGGAAGATGGTTGAGACGTAATGATGCGATTCCGTCCAAACAAAGGAACGAATCACTGATGCAAACACAAACAAATTGTGCTCGAACACTCCAAAAATGTTCGCGTACACCTTGTTACTTCTGTGCCCGTATACCTTAGTGAGAAACTTAGTTCAGTGGAAATGTGCTGCATTGTGCGGAAACAAATCTTACATACAGCCTTGCCGGCGGTCACAGAGGCTTCACGGGTTACCAGCATAGCACGCTATTTTAGTGGAATCGTACTTGAAGTTTGGTGCAGCCTCTCGATAAAATGATGGCTACAGATTGTATGGTTTTATATGGTATTATGTGATTCTCCACATTATCATAGGGCATTGTGGCCGGCTTCGGACGTATTTTGGCTGATGATGATCCTGGCAGCATAGTTTTACTTGTTATTTCTTTCTAAAATAGCAGATTATCCTTTAAAAAAACGGAATTATAGCCATCTTTTTAATGCCCTATTTTCCTTCCCCCAGGAAGTTGAAAGCCAGCGGAAGACGTCGTCCCTACAGCGCAACGTGGTGTACCCGCTAGCGATGCTGCTGTTGTTAGCACTGACTACCATCACCGTGCTTATGGTGTTGCAGAACACCCTCGAACTACTCATCGGGATCAAAGCCCTGCCGCTTAGCACACGGGTTCGTAAATTATATGCTTTTTTCCTACATTAATGTTTTTTTTTTTTTTGTTATTTCGTGTCTTTTCAACAATACATTGAAAATATAGTCGTTTTCTTTCGTAATCAACTGAAGACAACGATAGTTTTCGATTCAGGATATTAACGGTCATCGTTTCTGTTTTTGAAATACATAACCTAGATAAATGTAAGGTCAATGAATGTTGTTGACACTGTATTTGGTATATCAACTTGACCAGATATTTTTGTTCATAATATTTTATTTGCAGTTGTTTTTAATAACTTTACTAAAGAAATTACGGGACGCGTGACTAACTAATTACCGTGGCCCCGGAACGTAAAGGGCTATTGAAGGACACCGTGGATTTTGATCAGTACAAGTCTGACAGCCATGGCCTGGGCGGACTAATTTGATGATTTTACCACGCTAAAAAATAGTGCAATTTCGAGTGACATATAACAACATTTACAGTTGTTATATTATCTCACTTTCAAGCCATATAAACTAAATATATTTTTTCTCTTTCCAGCAATTCACATTGGGCATAGCGTCCCTGTCAAAGCTGGGCTGCGCAGGCGCCGTGCTGGAGGCGTTCCTCATCGTGTACCTGTACGCCGCGTCCCTCACGGGCCTGAGCACGCCGCTGCGTGCACTGCGCGTGTTGCCGCGCGCGCGCCGGACGCCACTCGCGCGCATCATCGCGCACTGCACGCTGCTACTCGCCTACTCCACTGCACATCCGCTGCTTGTTAAGATGTTGGGTGAGTCTTTTACATAACATAACACCCATAGGCAGCGGGTTAGATATAAGTGTAGGTACCTAGTAATGCACTTGCATTTCTCCGGTTATGGAATAGCAAATCAGCTCATAATTTTGCCACTGTTGGGACACAGGCCTCTTCTCTATGAGAGGAGTGAAGTAGACTGTAATCCAACACCCGGGCCCATTTTGGTACTGAGGAATACCTGATTGAAAAACCCAACTGCCCGACTTATTAAGCGTACCATCTTTCTACACAGTTGCACCCACTAGCCAACAAGACAGTCAAACAAAACTTCTTCAATGAGGTGTTGTCTGGAATTTATTTTACAGAAATGAAACCAGTTCCTTGGGTTGATGATATCTTCAAAGTAGCGAGAAACGCTTTTTTTTTTTTTTAGCGTGGTAAAATCATCATATGAGTCCTCCAACCCCGGGCAGGGCGGGAGGGACTGTCAGACTTCTACTGACTAAAATCCACGGTGTCCTTCAATAGCCTGTTAACTTCCAGGGTCACGGTAAGGGAATAATCCCGCGACCCCGGCAGGCTTTGGCCCTCTGAGACCCGGCCCCGTCATTATGCTGACGCTCTTTGAGGCGCGCGTGGGACAAACGCTTAGATGATTGACGCAAAAAACAATAATAATATAATTACTTGTTCAGAGTGTTGAAAAACCCATGTAGTAAAACATTCGTTTATGTTCCACCAGGTATAACGAACTTCGATTTGTTGGGAGAGTTCGGTCGCATCGAGTGGCTGGGAAACTTCAAACTTGTTCTATTATACAATGCGATATTCGCGGGCACGGTGACACTGTGCCTCGTCAGCAAGTTCACGGCTAGCGTGCGGCGCGAGCTCTACAACAGGTTGGTGGAAAACGTCAACACGGTCGCGCACTGCGTGTCTTTCCTCAACAACTGACGACCCGCCGCGCGTCTGTTTCTCCCCTAATTCATACTCCTAAGTTTTCATACATTTACCATCGCCCGAGCTCCTTTAGCAGCTATCTTTTATGGTTGCTTGATGAAAAATTTGATGGTTTTTGTATAGTTAAGTATTTTAGAAATAATATTTTTCACAGATCTGGTTTTGCATTCTATATCATATTCATTAACGCCGAGAACAAATTTTCGTTTTATTAATTCATTGCAAATGCGTTGCGGAAGAACGCATGGAGATATTGTGTTGTAGAATAATGTCTCCTCTTCTGAAAAAGATAATTTCATGTAAATGACAATATAATAGGTATTATTATTAATTAAATTACTAGGTATTTGTTTAAATAATTGATTAATTACAAACATGTATTAATAAGTGTTCACCGCAGAAATGACAAAGTAATAAAAATAGTAAAACCAACAATGTCATGAGTTGAATAACATGGTAGAGACATAGTAAGATTGATGCATTTATTTTCTACCAATTTATTTCTATTTATTCGGTTCCTATTTTAGTATTTTATTGTATACAAATTGTGTCATAATTACTATCTGTAAATTATAATATTGTAAAGTTTTTGAGGAAAGACTCGCTAGAATAAATTTGAATTTTTTTATTACCAATGAGACTGAATTTGTTAAAGTTATAATTAGGATCAGGAGATTATTTATTTTATTTCGTTACATCTATGTAATTACTAAATGTGACTGGTGAATTAATTACAATTATTAGTTTTATTATAATTTTAACAATTGTGTAAGATTATTATTGCCATGAAATTATAATGTACCACTGTGGTGTCCTTTTATATGAATCCACATTTTTTATCTTGTCTCAATTTCTTTTGGTTTGCGCTGTGTTTTAATAAATATAATTATGTCACACAGTGATTTTAAATTTATAAAAGACATTGAAGACTGTTTTTATTCTAGAATAACTATTATAGGTTTATGTAAGCTTTTGTTGCTCAATTTTACATCACACAAGCCCTGCAATGGTGATGAAGTATTGTTTTTATTTCTTGTGGTTTACTTGTCGAGGCTAACTAATACAACATTCTAGTCTTCTTAGATCTCTGTTGCAGGGAATCTCTTACGAGCTTCACCACACAAAATGTTCATGTCCTCAAACATTTAACCCATTTCGAAAGGTTCACAAGCTATCATTATTTTCGTACTACTAACGCGCAAACTTGCAGTTACTTTAAGAGAGTTATATCACACATAATAACGTAGTAACATAATATAAGTAGCGAGTTATAATGTTAAATGGATATAGTTGACGAAGTAATGCTGTGGTGCTACAATTTTATCATTATAGTAAACTAGAACACACCACAAGAATAAAAAATGTCATGTTATTCTGTAATGTACTTAGAACAAGCATGTTAGGGCGCTTATTTTAAGTCTTGTGTGTGAATCTCGATTGTTTGTGAGTAGAATAATTATATTTAGTGTGCGGATTTTATACATTTTGTATTATCTTGTACCAAACGTTGAGATTGCATTTGAAATAATACATTATAAAAATTGATATTGGTCCTTTTTATTTCTACCCACACTATTTAAATAATCCCCAGTAGTATTGACACTTTATCATAAAACACTTTGCATATTTCATCTGATAGCTTTTTCTTGGTGTTGGTCGCCTAGCTTGTACATGTTGCTTCAGCTTGACATTAGAAGTATTCTATTCAGTCTCATTAGGTTTATTCAGTAGTATATTTCTAAAACCGATTGTTCCTTTGATTTAGATTCAGGTGGGTAGCAGATGGGTTCACATTCCCGGAAGAAACGGTGCGGAAAGCGAGTTTAAATACGACGCGTGTGGCGACCGAGAACGCACCCGCACCGGCTGTTGAAAAGGTGGAAAAAGTCGATGAGGAACATTTGAAATCTGAATAAAATGGCAATAAATAACCATTACCAGTGTAATGCCTAATGGTATGCTTTAGCAATCGGTAAATGTTTAAAATTGAATATTTTCAGCTTTAACAAAGGATCTTAGTAGGCAAGACTCATTCTGAACAAATATCTGAAATGGTTAGTTCCTTTTTTTTTTCTTTTGGCTTGATATTACAGGTGTGTATCTAAGTACTCAAGTGTATAATCAAGCCATTGCATCTCGTTCACGACTGGTCTAAGCGGTATGCGATGGCGGCGCGAAAAGAAATCGCCACTGGCAGTGCCTCGTGGCGTGTTTGATGCCCCGCGCTGTGGTCGCTCACAGCGGCAAGATTGTGAACGGGCTGTTAGTGAGAAAGTTTTCAAAGGACATACATGTCGCAGAGACATGACAGGGCGGCCTTACGTGGCATGGCCCCGCGACTTTGTGAGACAATGTCGCTTGTCATTTTTCTTTTTCACCCTACCCAGTGATGAACAATGTCGCCTGGCGCTCCCTCACCGGAAGCGTTCGCGTATAATGTAACATTACAGATTCGAGTTTGAGCATTACATTACAGTACTAACTCCCTGACTGACGTGCATTCGCGTACATTTAGTATAGATTTGATAAAAAGTTTCGTATTGTAATGCTCTGTTCTCCTCTTTCACTGATGTACAGCTTGGCCAGAAGGGATTGAAACGGAACTAATCTTTTTGCTTGCTGACAACGTTTTAAAATCGGTTTCAGGAGAAGTGAGGGATAATCAGTTTTCAGGTTTGTTAGATTTATTATTGTGCCATAAAACTAACTAACGTAATAAGTGAAAAAAAAACATTCAAAGTGCTGGTAGCGAGAGCACAGTGGTGACTTCCGGTTTTCTACTGTTTTTTGCCAAGCTGTAAACTCGTTTTGAAATATATATTTTTTTTTAAAACGTTACCCCACACTAGAAATTTCTCCTGTATCATGGGTGCGTTTAAAGAGAAACTCACAAACAATCAGACCCGGAACAACTACACTTCTCATCAAAAAAATCGAAACACCTCGCAGTTTATGATTTGATAAGGATTATCAGAAAAATGTGTATATTTAGGAATAAATGTAAAATGTCATTTAATAGTGAGTAGTATGAGGTTTTTAAATCCTAATGTTAATGTTCTAAATTCAAATTAAGTCTTCATAGGTTTCGTATTTTGTATAATGAGTAATTTTTACCCTGTATGGAATATGAAGGAAATGGGTAAAACAACACGCGTAAATGAAAAAAAAATGTAAGAAACGTTTATTTAATAACTTGTATTCCCTCCGCGAGCTCTTATTACTGCTTCCATACGGTTCTTCATCGATCGGATGAGAGTCACGATCACATGTTGTGGTATATTATCCCATTCCTCTTGGATTGCATTTTGCAGCTGGCTAAGTGTTTCTGGGGCTGGATCTCTTGCTCGAATTCGTCTCTTTAATTCATCCCATAGATGTTCAATGGGATTCATGTCCGGGCTTTTTGCTGGCCATACCATAATGGAGATACCGACTTCGGTAAGATAATCTCGTACGACGCCCGCGGTGTGAGCTCTAACATTGTCGTGCATGAATATGAAGTCGTTGCCAATAAAATGTGCATAGGGCATCACATGAGGTTCAAGACACTGTTCGATGTACCGATGAGAATTTAGTGCAGGCAGCCGTGGCCCAGACACAAAGGCAAGTTCTGTCTTACCGTCGGCGCTGATTCCTCCCCAAACCGTCCAAGAACCGCCACCATAGCTGACCTTTTCTTCAATGCAGCATTGTGCAAAGCGTTCTCCATCTCTTCTGTAGACCTTGTTCCTTCCGTCGTTACCATACAGCATAATTTTACACTCATCAGAAAACAGTACTTTGCTCCACTGAAGGTATGACCAAGTTAGGTGCTCGCGTGCAAAGTTAAGGCGCGCTCTTCGATGGTCTGCAGTTAATTTCGGCCCATTCGCTGGCTTATGCGGTGCCAATCCGCGTTCCTTCAACCTTCTTCTTATTGTAGAGTCACTTACAGCTACTCTTCGTACAACGCGAAGCTGCTGCTGCAGTTGAAAAGCGTTAAGGCGTCGATTTCGTAAAGAAGTTGTTACAATAAATCGATCATCTCGCTCAGAAGTGACCCGATTCCTGCCAGATCCTGAACGGCGCGTGAACGAACCAGTCTCCCGATAGCGTTTGTAGACTCTATGAACAGATGATAAGCTTAGATGCAATCTTGCAGCCACAACACGCTGACTAAGTCCAAAATCCAGCAATGCCACCACTTGGGCGGCTTCTGCGGGCGAAGTATCCATATGTTTTAGAAAAAAAAGTTTTTTCAGACGTCCCAAAGTCACAGTAAATGAAATAAGAAACAGAAAGTTTAAAGACAAGCGCTAATTTTTAGTTTTTAAACGAGAAACGTACTCCAACCCTAAATACACATTTGTCTCAAAACAGTGATTAATTTCATTTATAGGATAAACAAATGAAATTAATTCGAATTTTAATTTTTTTCTTCTTACTGTAATGACCAAACTGCCAGCTACACAGTAATGTTTTTTTTTCATGGAATTAATTCTCTTTTGTAAAAAATTAGGACAAAAACAATAAAAACGAAAGTATTTCGATTTTTTGATGAGAAGTGTACTTCCAGATCATACAAATATTTGTTCCGTGCGGGGATCGAACCCGCGACACGCTGCGCAGCAGTGGATAACTGCGCCAACCGTGCCGTCTAAGATTACCTACAAGGTCCTCTCCTCATGGTGATGCTCGATTTTCCTCTCTCACTGATGTAATGCTCGAATCTGTAACATTACATTACAGGTGAATGCTCGCGATGAGGGTGCACCTTCACAAGTCCGGCGGGCGGTGCGTTTATTTCGTGTCGAGCAATGAGTGAGCCATCTCAGTTTTGTTGGTCTCAGTGAGCCATTTATCAAATAGGAGCCAAAATACAAAATTCTGATTCTTTTTTTAATGTGATTGATATGAAGTTCTCTAAATACACAACTATAAATAAACTTGATGACAATCACACGTGTAGGTTATCAAAGCAAATTAAATATAATCAAAAAGGTAAATGTTTAATCTTGTTTCGGCACAAAACTGTTTGAAAAATTCATTACTTTATAGGTATTTTATACAACTTAACTGACTGATTTATGTATAAATTACAATTAATATTTTGCTTATTGACTTGAAAAGTTATGCTATTGTAAAGCACTATGTTACATAATATCTTATCATATTTAGAGGTTTCAGTAGATGGAACCCACTATAATCTGTCTGTGATGAGTAATTAGTAAATAAAATGTTATTGTACAAATTAAAATATTGTAAATAGGTTGTTTTAATAATAAAATAATGTTAATTAATCTTCAGAATTTTTATTGAGTGTTTCATTGATTGGGTCAACTAGCATGTAATGTTTCCCGCACTTTCTGCCTTCCGCTTTCAGGATAACTCTTCTTGTGTTGTTCCTCACTACTTCTAGGCTCTCATTGCTATTAAGTCCAAATATAAATCCTAAGTTGATGACATCATGGACATCTCTCACTTGCATGTAATTCTCTGCACCACTTGTAACAATAATGTTTCTTGACTTCCCGATGGCATGGTAGTTGTGAGCAGTACTGATTATGTTCTTCCTTGATGTTGAATCTCTTATTGCAGGCGAGTACATTAACTCAAAGAATATTCCCCTCTCCACAGCTTGTGAGTACAGTTTCCGACTAATTTTAAAAGGAATCTTACTTTCTGGTTCAAATGATATTATATCTATATCCATAGTTCCACAAGCATACTGGAATGCTTGTAAAGTTTTAGGTATTACAGCAATGATGTCGTACTTCTTCAAATTCTCTGATTGGTTCACCTTATGAGCTACACTAGAGTCAGAGAATTCTATAGTCACTCTTTGTAAAATATTAAGTTTTGTAGACTCCGAGACGTCTTTTGGAATATCAATTGGTGAAGGTACGTATTCTTTCTTATCCCTCACTTCTCCTTTCTTTTTCTTTTTCTTAGGTTCATCCGAAGGTTCTTCAACGTGTGTATTAATAGCTATTGTATTATATCCATGTTTTTCTAACAAATGTAATTTCTCGAGTTCATAATTCCTGCTGATAAATAAGTCACAAAAACCCCAATTGCGAGTAGTCATTATATATAAATGTTTTCAGTACAAGTTATTTCATAAAACATAACCTAAAACTATGAACATGTACATTGTTTGTACACATGTATTGACATTGACATGTGTTTTGACGGAAGAATGACGTTTTGCGTTTTGTGTAGTTAATTGCCAGTAGTAAAAACTAGTGTCTTCGACCATTGGATAAGAGACGCGTTCGGTGCGTGGTAATCGGAACCAACGAGTAAAATCTGACTAGGCTAGCTGAAATGAGGGATTTTCTTTTTATGTTTTCCCTAGTCAATGATAGATGGCGCTGAACTTGGCATGTGACTACAATGAACGGAACGTCACGTCATTTTTTGATCTAAGCTTGTACCTAATTTTGAGATCTTAAAAACCGAAACGTACACATCCATAAACAACAATTTAAATCTCAATGGTCACATCACATCAATGACACTTTCTTTTTTTTTTTTTTAGCGTGGTAAAGTCATCAAATGAGTCCTCCAACCCCGGGCAGGGCGGGAGGGACTGTCAGACTTCTACTGATTAAAATCCACGGTGTCCTTCATAGCCTGTTATGTTCCGGGGTCACGGTAAGGGAATAATCCCGCGACCCCGGCAGGCTTTGGCCCTCTGAGAGGGGGGCCCCGTCATTATGCTGACGCTCTTTGAGGCGCGCGTGGGACACAACGCGCCGTCGACCCGGGCATGGTCCTTGGTCGGGCAGCAAGTTGCCCTTTACTCGCTGCCCGCATGCCCGCGCCTACGGTGGCCGGAGATCATTTAGCGACGTCCGTCGCCGTGGGCGCCTACCACTGCGGCTGGGGCGGAGGGAGGACGCTGTCCTCTCTCGCTCGCGGCCTGCCTCCTCCTTAACGAGCATTACTGCCTCGCAGAAGGAGCTGACCGCTTCCCACTCCGTCTCGCCCCGCAGCATGGCCGCAACCAATGCCGGGCGCGAGAGGTCTCCGCCTATCGCAGCCGTGAGGACACGTCGGTGCTCCGCCCAAGCTGGGCAGTTTTGCACCGTATGCTCCACCGTGTACATCAATGACACTTTGAAAATAAATAACAAAAAATTTATGAGTTTGCCACGCCTGAAAGAAAATGTCCCAAGAGAAAAAGAAGAGAAGTCTGTGCATCGTGGATTTGTGCAAAAATGAAGGCACACATCTTTTTCCCAAAGATGAAAGCCGTAAAGCGCAATGGATACAAGCCATCGTACATTTTAAGCCTGGACGTACCATAAAAAAGCATTCGTACATATACTAACCAAGATTTTGCTTTGGCACCTAGTCACATAGTCAGTTCAACGCCACCTATAGAGTTCTTGGAAACTACTTTTTTTTTTTAAACTCCAAAAAGAAAACCTCTCATTGCTCGTAGTGATTCAATATAGATTTCAAATGCTACACGAAACAAACGGCGGGTTTTTTACTTGGCTTATTATTTGAACGCACCTCATATATGTGATTTGACAGTACCCACTCGTTTAGAAATGAAATCAGAAATCGATTATAAATATTCGATTTTTAATTCGAGAACAGCTCGTAATACTAGGCTGGTAAATAACTCATTTAATTTGTTAAAAAATATATATCACCGTTTGTCATCATGTTGTCATGCGTATCATCTAACCAAATGACCAGATTCAAATTATATTGATTAAGTCGAATCGGTGCAATTTGATCCCAATTTCCCCAAATAATCGGATTAAAATAAAATAAATTCTATCTCGAATTCCATTTCCACCCACTACTTAAAGCTAGTCATGGGATTCCGTATTGTAATCGCTGGTGAGGCTCAATGTTGTGAATACGCGGAAACTGTACTTCTAGCAGATTATCTTTCACAACAACTTCCTAACTTTTGCTATAGCTGTATTCAAAAATCGGTGAGAGATTGGGAGGTAAGTTATACCTACATTTTAATAGTAGTTTATGTAACTGGTACATAATGAGGGGTATTATACACGAGTGTGAGTTTATAAAACGAGCGAAGCGAGTTTTATAATAGTATCACACGAGTGGTATAATACCTAGTTATGTACAGTTTCATACACTACTTTATCTACTCTCATTGAACACGAACTTAACAAATAAAAGATAAAAATTAATAAACACTAATAATCATCCACCATGTCATCCACCGAAACACTAGACATGGGTAGTTCGCGAACGAATGAACTAAATGAACTAGTTCATTTCCCAAAATGAACTTTTCATTCATTCACTGGCCAATCAAATGTGTCTTTAGTTCACTTTAGTAATTCAGTGTTTCTATCTACACTCTACGTAGTCTGTGGTGTTTCTTTTCGCGCGTGCATGGCTGATGGCTATTGGCTGAGTACACAATGGGCTATGGACGGACGATAAGCTCGCTCTACTCACACACATTCAACCAAGGCGCTCTCTCACTCGTACATGTTCGTGTTACTTCGTCGGCTGATCGGATAACGTCGGCTGATAAAGTAACGAGCGAATACGGCGCCTCGCCACCACGTGACCACGGAAATATGTTATCAGTAGTTAGTCTTTTCACTGTAATATGAACTTTATAGTGAAACGAATAGTCTTATTTGACGTACAACAAAAGTGTAAGTAAACCAAAACGATTATTACCACCAAATACAACTATATTTCTAGGCTGACAGTCCAAGGCCTGTTTAAAGTATGAAGGAAAATCGACATACGTATATAACTGAACTAGTGATTTATTGAAATACATCATTTCTCTAAATCACTAGTTCAGTCAGTGAACTAGTGATTTCACTTCACTAAATCACCAGTTCAGTGAACTAGTCCAGTGAACTAGTTCAGTGAAGTAGTTCAGTGAAGTACTTCAGTGAAGTAGTTCAGTGAAGTAGTTCAGTGAAGTAGTTCAGTGAAGTAGTTAAGTGAAGTAGTTCAGTGAAGTAGTTCAGTGAACTAGTTCAGATTTGCTGGACGAAATGAAGTACTGAATGAATGAATGAACTACTTCATCAAGTGAAAAGATATACTTCATTCATTTTCTTTTTACTGACACATTTTGCGCATCTCTACGAAACACAAACGTCAAAATCCCAACATTCCCTTAGAAAGCGCGCGCAGCCACAGATAAAAAAGTAAAAAAATGTATCTATGATCAGTAATCTGTATCATAATGAAAAAAAATTAAATTATAACATTGTTTTGTTAGACAAACAGTGTTATAATTTAATTTTTTAATTTCATTACGATACTCTATGGTATAAAGTATGTCATTATAAACTCGTTTTGAGTTTTGTATTTCGAAATTTACGATATGAGAGTAGATAAAGTATGTTATGCAGTAGCATCCCTGTATGACCAAGCGGCAAGCACCGCCTGTGCGGCCCTGCATGTGAAAAAGTAAAGGCCAGTTTTTAAATTATATTACATTATAGCCGTTGCCCATGGTTTCAACCCCGCTGCTTGGCTTCTAATGGTTGTAACGTGATATAGGCTTCCTTGATAAATGCATTATGTAACAGTTTGCAACAACATCATAATTCAAATCCGTAGTTCCTAAGATTAGTGCATTCAATCAAACAAACTCACTGCTATTTATAATATTAGTATGGATTGGCAGTTATTCAATAAAATCAATACCTATTATTCCAGAGTTGGTTGCGTAAGCTCAACATGAAAAATAAATGGCATCACAAGAATTCACCTATAGTTTGGAAAGAATTACTAACGAAGGGTAGCACTCCGTATTATATCGGAGGAGCGTCAGAGTTTCTAGATTATTGTTATTCATATTACAACTTCGATTCTTTATTTGCTTCTGAAAAATATGATGGATTGCTAGAAAATATTCTTCAATTCAAAAGGAAAGTTCACCTTCAAAACGTTTTACTTGAGTTAGAGAAAGATCAATTGCCGGGAAATACTGCGCCCATCCCTAAGAGTCAATTTGTAATTACAATTTCTGGCGCTCGTCATTTGTTAGCGATGCATTTAATTTCGGGTTTATTAGACCCTGAGTATGCACGGGGCGATAAATTGATCGATAAAATATATTTGTACGATGATACCGGTTCCAAAAATTTCATGAATTATGTAGAAAAGGAATGTTCATATGTTCAGACTGATACTCCGAGTGCAGTTGTAAAACATGTTGATAAAATTGGGATTGCGCTTACAAGCACGGATATGTTGATAATTCTGGACCATGAACCTTTGAAGTAAGTAAAAGTAATAATCTCAAGCTCAGTTAAGGACTTTCGCCGTTGAATAAATGGCTTGTATAAACTTGTGACCTTTTCCAGCGAAAAAATTTCAATCGGTGAATGGCTTCATGAGAACAGAAAAAAAATGGAAGAGTTAGCCCTTATGATCAATGCTTCCGGTCCACGTACCTTGAAAATCCTTTTTCCCAATTTAGGTCCAGCATGTTTTAACGCCACAGTTCTTAGGAATCACGTTAATATTGAACAAAAAAATATAATTGTTGCTACTTCGGACCAAGGAATGGATATTTTACCAATGATAGCAGAAATTGCTGAAATTCCGTTGAGAAATATATTTTGCCCACCTGTTTGGGGATTCGTTGGAATAAATCAATTGGTGGATGTAAGAACAACGGTACATCAATACAATTATTTCGAACCTTATAGAAGATTCATAAAAACGCGGAATTCTACTTTAAATATTGGGTCACTGACTCCAGAAATGCGAACTTTATATTATCTAATGCATTTCGATGAAACTTTGTGGACAAAAGTAGCTGAATCAAAAGCAAGTATCCTTACTCCCTCACTAATATTATTGTTACGTCGGTCGGATTGCGAGACCAATCTATAAGGTTCTCGAAGGTTCCACAAGGTTCTCGACTATTCTAGTGAAGATTGGTCTGGACATTCTAGAGAGTTCTACCCTGTTCTAGATGTTTCGAGATGGTTCTGGAATGTTCCAGAAGGTATGGGACTATGTCGAAGTCCATGGATGTTTCCAGAACATTCGACCACCTTCTAGAAACATCTAGTGGGTCCGGCCGGCGTATATAAAGGGCGTCGATCGTCGACCTGAGTCAGTCTAGTTTTGACTACGATCGAGGCGACTCGAAGTGAAATACAAGTGATATCTAAGTGAGTTCTACGTGTGATTAAGAGTGTGTAAAAGTGTTAAAGTGTTGAGTAGTGTTTTGTGATTGTTTTAATTTGTGATTTGTCTGTGAATAAAGTTGTATTTGGTTTTAATTGGTGTTAATTAATTTATCCCAATACCCAGCTCGTAACATTTGGTGTCAGAAGTGAGGGATAAAATGCCGATTTTACCAAAGGACGACACAGACGGTATCCGTACTAGGAGTCAGCGCCAGCAAGACATGGACCAGAGGCGGTTTGGAGGTTCCCCGATACAGACGCCGGGTGGTGCTCAGCCTACGACAGAACCAGCCGCTGGTCCATCTGCAGTCTCTTCAGCACCTGCGAACCCAGACCTGTCTGCGCTTATGGTGCTGCTGCAGGAGCAGGCCCGCCGCCAGGAGGAGCAGGCACGCCGACAAGAAGAACAGGCCCGCCTGCTGCAAGAGCAGCTACAGAAGGACAAGGAAGAGCAGGTCCGCCTGCTGCAAGAGCAGCTACAGAAGGACAAGGAAGAGCAGGTCCGCCTGCTGCAAGAGCAGCTACAGAAGGACAAGGAGGAGCAGGCCCGCCGTCAAGAGGAGCAGGCCCGCCGGCAAGAGGAACAAGCGCGCCTGTTGCAAAAGCAGCTTCAGGAAGATAAAGAGGAGCAGGCCCGTCGCCAAGAGGAGCAGATGTACCTGATCAAGGACCTGCACTCGACATTTGCTAAGGAGCTCAAGATGATGAAGGAACAATTTCACCAGCTAGAGAGTCGTATCTCAGAAGCTGAAGTTCAGATTGCTGAGATGAAGAAGACTTTGGGTGATCTAAGAACTGGAGACGGGGTTGTGTGTCCAGTGGTTGCGGTACCTTCGGCACGAGGATTTAAGGTGCCGCCATTCGACGGAACAGCATCATGGTCGGCTTACAGGATGCAGTTTGAGGCCGTTATGAAGGTGAATGGGTGGACCAAGGAGCAAGCTACGACCGCGCTCATCTTAGGTCTGCGAGACCAGGCCCTGACCGTACTTGAGGCCCTTGGCAAGGATGTGACATACGAGCAGCTGCTGGAAACGTTAGAGTCCAGGTACGGCGACGCGCACCTGGAGTACGTATATCGCGCTAAGCTGAAAGATCGTGCTCAACGCAGTGCCGAGAACCTGCAACAGTGGGCCCTAGAAATTGAGAAGATGGTCCGGAAAGCGTATCGGTCCGTCCCGGCTCTCATCGATTGCAATCTGGTACAGGCTTTCATCGACGGGATACGTGACTTGGAAGTTAGAGTAGCTGTAAGACTTGGGCATCACGAGACTTTGAAAGGCGCCTTGGCCCATGCTTTGGAAGTGGAGGCAGCGAGGCAAGACCATCGAACTCAGCGTAGCAGGGCGGTTGTGCCATCTTTTGTACGCGACAGTTCGAGGGGATACAGCCCTAGGTGCTATACCTGCGGAGAAAAGGGTCACCTTCAGTCAAGCTGTCCAAAGCGAAGGGCAGCGGATATGACTGCCCAGCATCGCAGTTGGAGATTGCAAGGTGATTCTCATACACCGTCTAGAAGACATTGTCATGAAGACAGTAAGCACAGCATCAAGGAAGAGCCTAAGGAAGTAGTGCTCGTGAGGACGCTAAAAGGAAGCACGGATCTTGGCAATGAACGGAAGGAAACCTTACAGCCTGCGCAGGAAAATGACCTGGACAACTGTGTGAAAAGGCCCCAAACAAACGGTAGTGGTTTTGACGTAGCGTCACTTGTTGTGCATAAACCAGTGCGCCGTACACGGAAGTCCCGTAAATCGAAAGTTAAACGGGATGGACTATGCCGAGTTGCGACCAGGAGCAGTGATGTTCCTTACCGCATACAGAGTGGTCAAGGTGGTGCGCCTAAGTTTGACCACGTTAAATGGTTGGCGCGATACAACGACGACTACGACGGACTGTGCATGCTCGGGAGTGATCGGGATTAACGATGCTCGGGACGAGCATGTCTAAGGAGGGGGCAGTGTTACGTCGGTCGGATTGCGAGACCAATCTATAAGGTTCTCGAAGGTTCCACAAGGTTCTCGACTATTCTAGTGAAGATTGGTCTGGACATTCTAGAGAGTTCTACCCTGTTCTAGATGTTTCGAGATGGTTCTGGAATGTTCCAGAAGGTATGGGACTATGTCGAAGTCCATGGATGTTTCCAGAACATTCGACCACCTTCTAGAAACATCTAGTGGGTCCGGCCGG
The DNA here is from genome assembly GCA_036375495.1 of Agrotis segetum. Lineage (NCBI taxonomy): Eukaryota > Metazoa > Arthropoda > Insecta > Lepidoptera > Noctuidae > Agrotis > Agrotis segetum. The sequence goes on from JAQSVV010000001.1 coordinate 180,976, forward strand.
CGTATATAAAGGGCGTCGATCGTCGACCTGAGTCAGTCTAGTTTTGACTACGATCGAGGCGACTCGAAGTGAAATACAAGTGATATCTAAGTGAGTTCTACGTGTGATTAAGAGTGTGTAAAAGTGTTAAAGTGTTGAGTAGTGTTTTGTGATTGTTTTAATTTGTGATTTGTCTGTGAATAAAGTTGTATTTGGTTTTAATTGGTGTTAATTAATTTATCCCAATACCCAGCTCGTAACATTATTATAAATTCGAAAGAGAATTTGTTTCGCTTTCACCCCTACATAAATTGCTAAAGGAGTTTTGATGAATTTTAGTAGGTACAAAGATCGATGGGACACTGGTCGCAGTTAAAAAGTAAGCATTAGAAGCGGACGATTCATCAGAATTTTTCTTAGGGCGCGTCCACATCTGGCTAATGCGCAGCTCGCGCGAGAATTGCGAGCTGCGCGCGCGTAGTCACCGCATTGGTTTAGTGTGCCAAAAGAAACGTGCGCGGCGCGCATTCGCCAGATGTGGACGCACCCTTACAGTGTGCGATATCCAATACAAAATGTATGCAGCGTGTGCCTTGCGGCAAGCAAGCATCACAATTTTTCTGTTATAAATTTGCAGCATGCGGTTGTAAAACCAGACATTTTTTGCGGATCATACGGCTCCTTTTCCACCAGAGATGCGCTATGTAGCTGTGCTGCGAGGATGTAAAAGCTGAGTTACGAAACTGTGTGACCGTTTCCACCGATGCTACGCTATTATCTGTGCGGTAAGATGTGCTATGGAGATGGGTAGCTGCGCTACGAAGATGCGATGTCACAGGGAAGCTGCGCTACAAAGAAGCACCGCCACAAGGTAGCTGTGATATGAAGATGCGTAGCTGCGCTACGAAGATGTGCTGTCACAAGGTAGCTGCGCTATGAAGATGCGTAGCTGCGCTACGAAGATGCGCTGTCACAAGATAGCTGCGCTACGAAGATGCGCAGCTCGACTTACGAAGATGTGCTGTCACAAGGTAGCTGCGCTATGAAAATGCGCAGCTCCAGCTATGCGATGTATCGATTGTAGGGAAAATGACCCATAGCACGAATCCATAGCACGCAGCCATAGCACGCAGCCATAGCACGCAGCCATAGCACGCATCTCTTCATATAAAAAACACATCTTAGTTGAATCCGTTTCCACCAGTGCTGTGCTATGTAAACCAATGAACCAATATGATTGGTGGATATCAAACGCATCCGCAGCAACGTACCATAGCGCATCTCTGGTGGAAAAGCAGCCTTATACTATTTTAAATATGTATAACATAACTGTATCCAGTGTTATGATTTTATTTACCTTTTCAGAAAATATGTGACCAGGGATCGGCAGCTGAAGTAAGATTAAATAAAGCACGTGCAGTAATAAGTTTAGTAGATGCATGGCTCCTGAACCCCAATCCCGATGTGATAATTTGCATAGGAATTAATTGCAACGGTATGTAACAACAAAACAGCTTAGGTCTCATTTTTACAGACAAACCCAAACACTTATTGCATTCCTGTGGTGTCACAAGATGTTAAACAATTTGCCAGAACCTGTTTTTGAGTTCCTAATTACCAGAAATAATATTTGAATTTCTATTCTTTTCTTTGAATAAACAGGATCCTTTGGCCTAAATTTTGATGGAGTATTTTCTCAACCCGCAAGATTTGTAAATGGATACTGGGAAATAGCCTCTGATTATTTAATGCCGTTGGATCGCGAAATGAAGTTACCGTACTTAGAGAAATTAGCAGAGTACACCATGAATTTGGGACCAGAAGATTTACCACCACTTGTACCTTATTATCCATGTGCATGCAAACCAAAATTTTACAATATTGTAGAACATCAATTGTAGATTTTTAATTATTTATTATTCTCGATTATTTTGAATCGATTATTCGATTATGAACTGTCACTCGTTTCCGAACGTCAAATTCGAGCGAGAGCAGTAGTCAACACAACAAGGTGAAGGTAGTCAAGTTTCGTATGTGCTAGTGGTAACAGAGTCGCTGTTGTAGATTGTTTCGTAATTCGCAGGCTAAGGAATGTTATGACGTGCAGTAACTGTCTTTGTTTGAATAACACTCGTTTTAAACTTTACTCTATAGTCGTAGAATAATGTGATAGTTAAAGCTCTATAATGTGCTAGGAAACGTTTACATTGCGACATGATTTTTTCCAAAGTATGATCGTTCCAGTAGAAGTTATTAGTATAGTTAGGCTTTCGTATTGGTTAAGTTGTGTGAATATTGTGCCAATAATGAGATAGTGGAGTGTTGTGATGTGGTTGTGGGACATGTGGGGGGTGGTGTGGGCTGTGGAAGCGTTGGTGCAGCTGGCCGTGCTGGCGACGCCGCTGGACCCCGCGCCGCCGCTCCCGCAAGGTGAGACGAGAGTCGAGAGGAACCTTGCCGCCCACACTCAACTCCGTCTGTTGTGCTTTGCATGGCTAACAGCATGTTTATGTCACACAAGCTTGTTTTACTACTTTTGTTTACTTTTGAAAAATTGCCTGCATTAAAATTATTTGCCTACTAATCTGCATGCTTTTTATTGGATAGACTGTAGATCACATTTAAATTGAACTTTCCAAAAGTTTGTATTAATAATTTTGAAAAAAAAAACAGTAATTCCATTGATTACTTCTTGCTAAAGTGTATTTTAATAGTTCTGGGTTATGGAATTCTAAGAAATTACTGTTATTTGTAACAACATGCACATCATGTAAAATGTTTTCTCTAGACATTGTCACTTGTTTAATCTGAATGAATCAAATGCTGGGCATAATTATCCTTCCTTTTTTGCCTTCAATTCTCATTGACATAGGTACTAGGAATCTAACATAACAAGTGTTATTTTACTTAAACAATACTTATTATTTGTCAGAAATAATTTATAAGATCCTATATAATTACTACCACACAATGTTAATGTATAACATAATACATAATTTTGTAAATATATGAATTGTATTAAGTACTCGCACAGACCCGGCTGACAAATGACTGAATGCATTGAACTCCCTCAGATTGGCAAACTACTGTTCTTATGTTCACATTTGAAATTTATGCCAGTTTTAATCTACAAATTACCGTTTAGTGCAAATTAATTAAATTTTTAGCGCCACATGAATTTCGTAATCTGTAGTGCAAGTAGGCCTCAAAACTGTTCACTTTATTTAAAGTGCATGCACAAATGTGTTTAAATTTTTGTTTTTTCTATTTATTTTCTGCGATCAGTCAAAAATAATATAACGATTTGTGTCCTGATGTTTTATCATGTCTAAGTAGTTCTTTAGCAGAAGATCCGTCATCATTCAATAGAATAGAATTTAACCTGAGTAAGAGTAAATATCTAGTTAAGTATCGAAGTTATCACATCATCGGAAAAGAAAACAACAAAAGTTAGTCCTGAATAAATATTTACCTCATCAAACATCACTAGTTTTCTGTATTCGGATTTCAAATGAATAAAATTTAATTTCAGACTTTTGCATTAAGGTGTGTTTCCATTAGGCAAGTCTTGCATACAAGTATAATATATACTACAATTTACTAGTATTGATAAAAAAAATCGATAAGTTCAAACTACTTAGTAACTAAGTTACTTATTATCTTGCACATACAGGTTTGTTCAAGTTAGCATACAGCCTAAAAATAATCGGAAAAAATTGTTAACATTGTTGATTTTCTTTCTTTTATAGTGCATAAGCTATGAATTATCGTGGGATGAAGTGTACTTTTTGCTGTGATTTCAAGTTCACATTATACAGGCCAATTTAAAAGTAACACCCTGTATATTCATAGCCCTTTTAATTTAAACATCAGTTTTTTAGGAAAAGTTGTTGAAAACTGCTTTAAAAATGTATGAAAGTAAAACAAGTTAATTTCGTTTGGCATGACATTTCTTTGATATTTTATTTTCAGCTTTATAAAATTACATGTAACTTTCTATTTTTATTTTGTAAAGGTCAATAAAATTGTTGAGATTCAGTTCCGTATTAACCTATAAGCGAATTAAGTAATTGCTTAGTGTCATAAAATGGACCGAAAATATATTTGCTAGGGGCTGTGGATTTTGAGGTAAAAACCCCCAAGCCATTTTTTATTAAATCTGGTTTGTATTTTGATAAGACTAGGTACCAAATTTCTTTTGTCACCTTTTTGCCACAAATTATCAAAAAGAAAAAAAGAACATTTAATATGAGACCATCGGCGATCCCAAAATTCTCATGTGAAATTGTGAATGTTAAATTTCGTCCTAAAATATGAGTAAAACAACTTCATTTTAAATTATTTGGTGTCTAATGAAAAACGACCGTTCTACAGGGTGTCCCAAAACTCAACGTCAAGCCGAAACGGGGTGATAGGATTGATCATAACCATCACGAGAAAAATCTGAAAAAAATTCTATCCCATGCAGTTTGAAAATTATGGGCATTTTAAGAAAAACCTAGAAATTTTATCAAACTGTACCATTTTTCGGTTATTGTGGTTTTCCTTCTTTATTTTTGTTCATTTGAACTTTGGAAACGTAATCCTAAATAACATTTCTAGAATCCCAATAAAAAATAATGACACAATTGCCTCAAGTTTCCGAGAATTGAGACTATTTGTATAACTACGAATTTAAAATTTTCAACATCCATCGACTTTGACAGGCCCTCCTTTAAAAACAATGTACTAGAGTGCCTTGGCAAGTGACATCAAAAGTTGGCGCATTTAATTAAGATTCTAAAATGGTACAATACTTGTTAGTTCCATACAATAAAAAGAGTAAAAAAATTAAAACCTGAAGTAGGCCGATTTTTGCTATCTCAGTTAAAATGTTTTTGATTCGCACAAGCTCTAGATAGGTTCTTAATTTTAAGGCAAAATGATGAGAAAGATAGATAGTGGGTATGTTTGCCATGAGTGAGCGAGATAGATAATGACGCCACTTTAACCAAAGTAAAAAAAGTTAGTAAAATTAGTAAAATAATGAAAAATCTTGATCTCGTTTAATTTAGGTTTGATGGAATAAAAGTCAGATAGAGAAATAACATTTTATAACAATAAATTCAAATTGTTTACCATTTGCCTCAATACAAACCCTACATCTTCTTAAAAAAAGATCTACTTATTAGTCGAGCATATCTTCGAGAGTTGATCTCCTCAGGTTCTTGAGAAATGCATTATCGCAGGTCGGCTACGTTTTCAATGGGCTCTGAGATCATTTTGCCTTAAAATTACGAACCTACCTAGAGCTTGTGCGAATCAAAAACATTTTAACTGAGATAGCAAAAATCGGGTTACTTGAGGTTTTAATTTTTTTACTCTTTTTTATTGTATGGAACTAACAAGTATTGTACCAGTTTAGAATCCTGATTAAATGCGCCAACTTTTGATGCCACTTGCCAAGGCACTCTAGTACATTTTTTTTAAAGGAGGGCCTGTCAAAGTCGACGGATGTTGAAAATTTTAAATTCGTAGTTATACAAATAGTCTCAATTCTCGGAAACTTGAGGCAATTGTGTCATTATTTTTTATTGGGATTCTAGAAATGTTATTTAGGATTACGTTTCCAAAGTTCAATTGAACAAAAATAAAAAAGGAAAACCACAATAACCGAAAAATGGTACAGTTTGATCAAATTTCTAGGATTTTCTTAAAATGTCCATAATTTTCAAACTACATGGGATAGATTTTTTTTAAGATTTTTCTCGTGATGGTTATGATCAATCCTATCACCCCGTTTCGGCTTGACGTTGAGTTTTGGGACACCCTGTATATTCTGTGTAGATTCACGCTAAATCCCCACAAATTGCTCTCTGAGTCGATAATCTTGCTGCAAGGGGGTGTTACGCTACGTACCTCAGCGGCGGCATTTCTACCAAGATACACTCTGTACTTCTTATTAGTTGCTTCTTCACTGAGAAATGTTCTTGTTTTTTTAATTGCTGTATCTACGTGTAATACATATTTTGATTTCGAATTTTCGAAACTGCTACTTTGTTACGTTAAGATGCTTACATCGGTGTGCGGCACAAGTGCTCGCTCTGGTCAAGCAGAAACGAACAAAAAAATTAACGATCACATGTGGATACTTTTGTGCGCGCTCAAACGTGAGCAGAGGACGCGTTATTTGTGTACACGCAAATTACTTAACGAAGTTCAGTGAAAATTTTCAGTAACGAAAGTTACGCACAGCCTTGCTGGTAGACACTATACCAGCTTTGTACGCGCACTGCTAAACTGCGCGAAAATATTAACCGCACACTATTTTGGTGGAATCGTACTATTACGGTAGCAAAATACCAAAGGATGACTGAATAATATAGGTTGTAGGTCTGAACGATTTACACCCTTTATCTTTAATATCAAAGGGTTGGATCTGATTACCATCTACCTAACATTTAACCCTCCACCCGTCGCGCCTTTTTTATTACGCGATCCGTCGCGTGGGGTCTTCAGAGACCCCAAAAATAAATATCAATCAATTAGTGTTGTAACATAAATTATTGAAATTATTTTGGCGTTTCGCATTTGGATAGGACTTCCTTGAAATAAAAAACAAAAGATATTGCAAATCAGACATTTATTTATATTTAAAAAAATCAAAGTATTAGAAGTAACATTTTTTTCTTATATTTTTGCTGAGTCATCTTAAAATTAACTTTAAAATAAAAAACGGGGGATAACTTCTTCCTTTTATATTATTATTTGAGGTCAATGAACTAAAGATGATAAACAAACATATATCAGCTAAAAATCATGAAAAAATATATATCCTTTTTATGTCTAAGTAACCCTAACCATTTCTTTGGACATAATCAGTGCATATAGCTTTGGTATGACTTTAATGGGATATTATGGACGTTATTGATGAAGTGATTTATTCGCAATGCTCATCTTCTTTGTATTCCAGTTTTGACTCCGTGTCTTTTTCACTAAATTCATCCGGTTAATCAACATTTTCTTCATTTCACTCTTCACCACCAACAATCTCCTCATCTTCTTCCAACCGTCTTAAAATACGATAACTTGGTCAGTTATCCATTTTTACTCATACAACAAATATCCTCGAACCAAAATATAACAAAATAAAAATTATCACAAAAAAAATCTATTGAGTCACTAGTAAAAATTTACTTACGCCAGTCGTCGCGTGGGGTCCTTGAGAGCCTTGTGTAGAAATACACGTTCGTACTTCAAAGGGCGCACGCGCAGGCTTAGTTTTGATGGCGGGAGGGTGAAGTGTGATCCTTTTTAGGAGGGTACCTAAAGTAAGGGATCCGAAAACATATTCTAAGTTTACATATTTAGCAATTTTCTAAACCCTGGGCTTTGAAAGACCCCACGCGACGGGTCGAGGGTTAAGTCAAAGCAGATTTTTTAAAGAAGCTTAATTAGATAAAAATCTCTTTATTTTCTTCGTTTCTGTATACTTCATAATTCTCTCTTCGTCTGATTTAGTAAATTCCACGTAGATCTGCACGTAAAAAGGAGTTTTTAAAGTAACACCTTTTATGTAAAATGTTATGGAGTCCAGGCTAAGGTGGAAAATTGCCTTACCACGGCTACAAAAAAAAGAACTAGAAGCAGACAGCATACTACCTGTGTCCAACAGCACTTGTCTTGCGAAAGCTTGGCCCTACAGATGACGATACTTATTCAGCGTTGTGAATAACGCCGAAGTTTTTAGGAAGCTGATCGGACCCCCTAACCGGAAGAGGCTCGTTCGTTCCTCGCTGCGAATGGTACATTACGGCTCCCCGACCTTTATAATACATCTCATTAATAACTAAATGTAAATCTTCTAAGGTCACCTAATAAGGCTCTTAAAGTTTTTTTAAAATTATCTTTGTTTATGTTTTGGAGGTAAGTATTTCATCATGTTCAGTTACTAGCAATAAAATTTAAACACAAAAAAAAATTCAAACGCAATTTTTATTAAATACTGGTTTTTACTTTGAAATAAGACGTATTTGTAATAGCATTGCTTCGAAAATAGAAGGTTCATGTAAATGCAAAAAGGTTAATCAATATGGTAGGAGAACAGAGCTTTTGAATTCTGCTAAGTGTACACGTATAATTGCTCGCAACTGTACACGATGCAATTAAACACCAAACTCGAACAGATTATCGTCATTCTCTGTACGCTTTCAAGCATCCTTTTACTAATATGGCTAAACTTGTCTATATTTCAACCGGCAGCTGATGCCACTTTTATGGTAACACCGGATGTTCACCTCCATCTATTCCATGTTAGTCAGGCACTCAAGCTTGGTTCGTTTACTTAAAAAATTATACTTATGCTGAGGTTTTGTGTTACACGTGTCTTCTATACATTATTATGCGCAAAATGTAAAAGAAAAGTCATGAAGCTAATGTGTCGCCTTCAAAAAAAGTTAAAACTCAATACACTTTTACAGATCCATAATATAAAGACAGTAACGAAAAAGTCAATACTAGGCAGGTCAGAAGTAGGTATTCTCGAAACTGATAACTTGAATGAGCAGAATGCATAAGTTGTAACTTATGTGTGTTTTGGAGTGGAAGCGCTTGAAGATTTTAACAGTTGATAAAATGTATGTGAAGTTGACCTTCTACTTGCTATAACCATTATATTCTTATGTGTTTAGTAGGTAATGTTCAGTATTCTATGAACTGTGGATGTTAGGCATCTTGTTTCCACTGATGGGTTTGTGCAGAACGAACGCGTGTTTGAAGATGAAAATGAAAATATTTAGCCATTACGTAGTTAGTAATAGCCAATGCAACTGAAGAATAAATTAAAGTGTCTAACGGTGAGTTTTAAAGTAATTAGATTACAAAAGTAGTATTGTTGTGAGAGCATGCGCGGACGTCGCACCGCCGCCGCCGACGCACGATCCGCGTCGGTGCGGCAAACGAGGGACACATCAGTTGCATAACAAGCGGGCGCTGCGGCATCCGGCTAACGGGACTGTGGCGCGAGGGAGCTCCACCTCCGAGTCTAGACGTGCTATCGCGATCGTGTCAGATTCGAAACCAGCCACTCGTACCGATAAGTGTTTTGGCAATTTTTCCACCACATCTAGATTATGCGATAGTAACGCACTGCAGACTCTCACGAAACTTCCTCGTTTCGTCATTTCTCATCACGAAATATGACTGTGAAACATGATCGCGGAGCGTCCGAGTCCGATAGAGCGAGCTTATTCGTGCGATCATGAACGAGACCGTGACTGATCGGACACAATGCCCCTGGCGGACGCAATGGTGCCAAGTAGCTTTAAATTAGAAAGAAGGTCACTTGAGGCTCTACTCCACATGAAAAGCTCACATTAAAAGTTAGTATGTAAAGTGTTATTGTTTATCTAAATTGACCATTTTAACGTGTTCATGTAATTGGTTCGTAATCGCAGAGTACGGAAGGCGCAGACCGCGAATCCTGTTTGTGTTCGCGCGTCCATCGAACTGGTTTGCAGAGGGCAATGAGTCTCATTACATGGCAAATGACTTCGCTAGCTCCCAGTGGCTCGTTACATTTACGTATTAGCTCGTTTACATTATACAGGGAATCAAGACTGGCCAGGTTCAGTACGAAACATCTTTAATGGCCTTTTATATCTTGTTCCAAGATAAACTACTACAGTACTAACTAGAACGTTCCTACAAGGGTCTGGTCTGAGCTTTGAAAAGACCTTTTCTCTTGGTTAAACTAAACTGTAACAAAGATTAAATCTTCCTAAATGATGCTTCCCACCTAAATAGGTGTCGCACAATCTTAGCTATCCAGAAATCCAATAAAATCTCGTAGTAACTATGTCATCCAGGTAATTGAAATCGTGTACCTACAGTGCGCAATTGAAACAATTTATCGCTCGACGACCAACCACTGTTAAATTGACGTTAACAATAAAATGGGAAACCAATTGGGGAACCGTTATTAAAATGTCACAGCGTAAAGAAATACCTCGTTTGATGTTGCGTTGCCTTTGTTCCTTGTAACGAGCTATCAAAGAAGCTGCGCCCCGACTCGGCTCGAATAAAACGAGTGTTAAAGGCCGCCACTTGGAATGTTTTGCTAAAAGGTATGAGTACTAGAGAAATCTTTTACAGCTACAAAGGATTTCAGAGAATTAGAACAGCAAGCAGCTTAGTCTTTTATGGCTTCTTATTATCTTCCCTGAAGTTTTTACTAACATCTTTTGACGCTACCTGTTATCTTCAGATTCTGTCTATAACGTCCATTAAGTTAATGATTGGCGAAATGCATCAATTCATTCACTTGCTTTTTTTTTTTTTTTTAGCGTGGTAAAATCATCAAATGAGTCCTCCAACCCCGGGCAGGGCGGGAGGGACTGCCTGTTATGTTCCGGGTTTACGGTAAGGGAATAATCCCGCGACCCCGGCAGGCTTTGGCCCTCTGAGAGGGGGGCTCCGTCATTATGCTGACGCTCTTTGAGGCGCGCGTGGGACACAACGCGCCGTCGAATCGGGTTCATTCACTTGCTTCATCTAAATTTTAATGTTCTCACTGATAAATATAATTAAACTCTGTTTTGAGAAACCCATTGAGGGTACATAACAATGGGGCTTATAGTATTCCTTCACAACCTTTAAAATGAACAATACTCATTCTCAAGAAATACGAGAATTCTTAAATCTTGATAGCTTTTAACCTGTGGGTAAGCAACATAATAAGATTACAACACAATTATCAATGATGCGAACATTGCGACAGGATTTGTCGTCGGCTCTCCGTCGCGATTGTGTTGGCGAGGCCGCGGTGTTAAAATTGCTTTGAGTGCTAATGGTATATAAATTGTATAGTCAACATTTGACATCCTTGCTCTTTACCGTCCTTCATTTGATTTTAGAAGCGTGCTCCTAACTCTTGCCATATTTCGCTCAATTTCTTATTCATTGACTTGCTGCCCTATCCTCCCAACGCAAGCTATTTGATGTGCTAAAATGGTGCAAAAGGAGAATTTAACACAACTAAAATAGCTGTTTCGGTGAAAGATTGTTACATGAGCTCAATTTCAACCCCTTTTCCGTTAACTTTTAGAAATGAAGCGTTCTTGCACCTAGGTAGGTAGGTATTGTGTTCTTCAATATTATATGCACATAATAAATACGCTCGGCTTCTTAGAATCTGAACAATTCGTAGTAGTACCGTTCAGAAGCATACAATCGCTGTTATTTCTGTAACGGACAATATACACAGAACGTTTGAATAGCAAAAAATAATACCTGCATGTGTCTGCGCGCGCCACAAACTCGTAAGCCAATAACGAGTAATCTTTTTAACTATCCTTTACAAATTGACTTGCTATAAACAGCCACTTTTAATAGCGACGAGTCAATTCTTTCACAGCCTAATGTATACTTGCCCATGCCTTGCAGATTTTCTATGTTTAGAAATATTAAAGCTTTATTTACGTCGCGCTTTGCTTTGCGGAGACTTCAAGAACCATCATATTAAAGCTTGGGTTTGTAGTTAAGGTTACAAAGGAAGACTTTCGTAGTTCGGAGAGTTATTCCACAAGTGACCATGTTGCAAGCCCCTTAGAGGCCAGGCATTTACTAAACACCTTGTGTAGAAGACGGGATTCTGTTCAAATATGCATCTGTTTGAGGAAACACGATTTTGATGCTAATTTACGATAGTGACGCTCTCAAATACTGTTTCAAAACTTTCATAGTGGCTGAAATTCTGGGCATTGCTTCTCTTCTTCTTCGTCGAACTTACTACATGTACTGGTGCTTATAACTTCACATTTTATTCTTAAAAAGCAAAAAAAGACGAGACAAACCATAACATTGAGGAAACCCAAGTACAAGAAGTACTTTAACTTGGAGATGGCGCTGTGAATAAGTAAATGCATGAGTTTCGTCACGACGCAGTTACTAGTAGAGGCTGGTATACCTCTGAGGAGTATTAATTTCTTAATATATCTTGGCTCACCGAGACTAGATAAACTGGGAATCTAGCAGGGCCGACCGGTTGTTGAGCAATCATTTTATGTGTATGTGCGCAGGAGTTAAAATGATCTAACCTGTTCCGTCTATCTATGCACTGACCTTTACTAAAATAACGTCTTCGTCACTAGTTTTAATGTTCAAACGGACAACCTTGGTCGCCCAAAACTTGTTTTCTTAGTGTCATCTGCAAAAAATACAAAATACAATGGAAACTTATTTGACGCTACTTTATTTTTAATACGACGTGATTTTGGATTGGTTTCACCCACTTGCTTAAATATACGTGTAAATTCTGGATAAAATGTTTTAGATGCTTTAAAACTTCATTAATTTTATACGTTTTGAATACCTTCTAAAGATTATAAACACAGTGCTAAGTGATGTAAGCATAGGTTTGACAGAATCTGATATTTCCCCTTGGTTCTCTCATTATCGTGTTTATTATTTTCAATAGTAAATCTTTCCTCTTCTTCCTGCTATTTAATTTTACCTAACGGTTGATGCTGAGTGGTTTTTGCTTCCAATCTTTGGTATGTAAGATAAAGTCATACTTATAATCTCTCCCAAATCGTCCATGTTTTCTTTGGCTTCGTGCCAGTATGAACATAACATTGATATTAAATCAAATACTCGAATAATTTTTAACAAGTAAATATGTAGTCCAATTAAGAGGTCTGATTGCAAAACGGCTTGAATAGATATTATGTGACTTTTTTTATATTCACGCACATGTAACATTCACATCGCCACTGGCAAAATTAATTAAAATAAAAAGCGAACCGTTGTTTCTTTTGTAACGGCGCTGCTCGTGCTAAAAACTGACTAGCTATTAAAGAAGCAATTTCTTTTTTGTACACGTCATGTTTGTCTTTTTGTATAACTTTTTGCGGTCATCAAAATTACGATTTAAATTGAAATTCGGTGGTTTTGTTAGCTTTTAGTCTGAAAAGTAGAATCAATTTTCAAAGGTTATGTTTACTGTCATTATGTTCAAACATGCATTATGTTTTTAGGTACTTACCCACTTACAAACTTGTGATAAGTATCTAGGAAGTGGTTTATCAAAGTAGTCGTTGAGACTTGATTATTCTTTGTTATGCGAAGAAAATTTTGTTTTTGTTTAAAAAAGGAAACCTCAAAGTCGGTCAAAGTCTATTTAGCATAATTATGTTTATCTCCAATTAGTGAAAGGTCAAGTTTCAGAGCCAATTTCGACTAGAAATCATAACACGTAACCGTAGTGTCAACGGAAGACAGAGGGTAGCCTGTAGAACAAGGTCGCGAGCTGACGCCTTGCCCCCACAACCCTCCACTAATTATTACAACACAAGCCAATTAATAGCCGCGTGTCTTGAGAATATAAGCCATAATTAAATTTTGATTATTATCTACTTGTATATTCTGGCGGAGTGTGCCTAATGGCGTGGTTTGCGTTCGCGAAGATTGCGTAGTTACATTACCTAGGTGTTTATGATGAGTTATATAACGTATAATACTCTGATGCGGATGATGTGGCCTGTCTTTATTGAGCTGTGCTGATTTACCGGTAGCCGTATGAACTCGTCACGTACTTAATTAGAAAAATCTAGACCACAACATGTTTAAATTGTATTTTGAGAGTCAAACTTTCAAACCGCATAAGAAACAGTACTGCGTTCCTTGACGCAAATTGTCGATGTGGGAGAAACCTGCCAAGCTGAAATGGGACTGTGTAGGCCACGTATGTCGAATGCCATACAATTACAGGGCAAAACAAACACCAATTGGTTACCAATTGTAGGGTTGTATTATCATAAAGATTGATTCAAAACCTAATACCCTTAATCCATCTTCACCTTGAGATCATTGAAAGAAAATCTTAAAATAGACATATTATTATTTCTTAGATTCGCTCGCTTATTGTGTTAGGGTGACCGAAAAAGCATTAATGTGAGATAAACAATCATGAATTTTGGGCTACAGGCTAGTCTAGACGATTATGTGTGGGTGTTAGTTTATCTGTGTTTTTATACGTTAGAAAATTATTAAATCTGTTCGAATTGAATTTAGTGAGGCTATAAATAAAGTAAACATGTCTTTAGCAAGGTCAGAGGACAATATTCGTGCATCATGAAAATACAATATAAATGAAATCAGTGACCTTTTAAAAGCCAATGTTTATTTATACAGCAAAGCAAATGAACCTGTTTGTTGTTTCAATTTATGGCTTTTCATCTTTTAATTTAATTCATTTTTATTTTTTTATCATAAATGCATATTGTCTTTCTTTTAGCACTCGGTAAAATCATACTCCAAACCTTAGTGGAGCAGAAGGGACTGTCAGACTCATACTGACTAGAATCTTCGGTGTTTCTTCAATAGCCTTTACGTTCCAGGATCTCAGTTACCTGTTTAGACAATCCCGCGACACAGGCAGACGTTTAGCCATCTATGGGAGCCCAGTCAGGTTGCTGAGGGCACTTTGAGGCGAGCGTGGAACACGACGCGCCGGCCACCCGGGCATGGTCCATGTTTGGACGGACCCGCGTAACTCGCCGTTTGCAAAAGTCTTTGGTGTTTTTAGCGAAAATTTTAACTTATGGTTATTGCGTCGATGTAGCCCGCGAAATTCAAATTTCCTTGTGTTTTAGCAATTTGCAGGCCAGTGACATGTTGTAACTTTTTCAAAATATGAATTGCGGCAATAACAAGTAAAATTTTAAATATAACAAGTGCGTGTCGGGCCACGCACACTGTAGGGTTCCGTAGTTGCCCATCAAAATACTTATGCGAACTAATTAAACTGATTCGCTGAATTTAATTTTAAAAAGAAGAATTTTCAAAATCGGTCCAGGAGTCTTTGAGAAATCGGGGGAAATACATAAGAAAAAAGGTTACAACGAATTTAGAACTTCCTCCTTTTTTTAAATTTAGTTAAAAATAGTTGACGATAAAAACCTACCTATCCCCAAAAAACATACCTATAAAAGCTGTAAAAATAAAGTTGACAAACTTACATTTGCAGTTGTCTCCGATACATTTTGTTTAAGAAAATATGATATCAAGTACATTTTATAAGTTGGTCGACTGTTACTCGTAAAGTTGTAAAGCCTACTTAGTCATGATAATTTTCTTTTAAACTTCGTTATATGTACTACTATTGTGAATTTTTTCACACCCCCAAACATAACCGTTTAGCTGGTAGAGGGGGGGACACACTCGAATCGAGCAAAATTTAGCACTTTAAAGCTTAATATTTCACAAACGAATTTTTTTATCAAAAAATTGTTAATGGAAACTCACATTATTTTTTAAAGGCCTATTTAAGGACTTTTTTAAACGAACATTGTTATGGTATAAAAAATATTTAATATAATTGTTTTTTGGCCCCACACTAAGGGTACGGGAGAAAAAAAAATCCTCACTTTACGTGTAAGTACTGGAGGTACCCTAAAAAAAAATATTTTACGAGATTTTATTTTACCACTTTTTCGGCACAACTAATCCGTATATTTACACCAAATTACAGCTCTCTAGTACTGTGCGTCTCTGAGCTAAACTGCGGACAGACGGACGGACGGACATGGCGAAAGTATAAGGGTTCCTTGTTGACTACGGAACCCTAAAAATGATCAAAAAATTCGCTCCATCCAGCTCTCACATAGAAAAGGTGCATGTAGGTTGGATTTCGGAGATTTTAAGAAATTACCCTTTTCTATGAATTGCAAAAATCGTAAGAAAATTTTGAATTTCGCGGGCTGGTTGGAGCATTCACCTTAACATTTGAAATTACTTTTGCTTATAAAGTACCTGAAGGTATCCCTTTATCAAAAGTTTTGCAAAACGGTTATTGAAATGTAGTTGTAGGCGTTATAAACCAGTTAGTTCTTCGACAAGGAACCTAAATAGTTTCAGTAACAATTCCTTCAGAAGAAACTTATGAACTTTGAACGTACCTACCTAATATAACTTGCTAATTTACAGACGTCCAACATCTTGAAATAAGATCTTAGTTCAAAGATATTTTTATCCGAAAATTCAGCTAGGTTCACAACCATCGCTCACTGACTTTTTTATAAGATCAGCCTGCATAGACTACAGAGTTAAGCAGCGCAAGATGGGGGCATTGTGAAGATACAGTTTAGAAGCCTTAGATAAAAGCACTTTAAAATTATAAAACTAGATTACGGATACCTTTATTTTTGGAGACCGTAATACAAAAAAGTTAGGTTAGGAAACATCTGTCGAATACTTGTTTAAGAAAGTGTCACCTGCGAAACGGCATTTGACTTTGAAATATGGTCGTTTTGCAGTTCCTCTTTTTTTTTAGAAAAGTGTTCAACATAATTGACTGGCCTGTTGGTCTAGTGGTTAGTGACCCTGACTGCTATGCCGGAAGTCGTGGGTTCGATTCCCACCCAGGACAAATGTTTGTGTGATTAGCACGATCATTTGTTCTGTGTCTGGGTGTAATTTATCTATAATATGTATGTATTTAGAAATATAGAAGTATGTTTATCAGTTGTCTAGTACCCATAACACAAGCTCTGCTTAGCTTGGGACTAGATGACGTTGTGTGATAGTTGTGGAATATTATTATTATTAATTATATTTTTAAATTTTGTGGTACGATGGGAAATGTTTTAATTGCGCGAAGAATTCTATACGTGTTTTTTTTTAATCCTTCTAATTAAATTCTCTGGTAACGTTTTACAAACATTCAAACTCCCGTACTCAAATACCACACCCAGAAGAACTTCATACTTCGACTAACGGGTAACCGTGGCCCCGGAACGTAAGGGGCTATTGAAGGACACCGTGGATTTTAGTCGGTACAAGTGCCTGAGAATGGAAGACGCCGCCGAGGCCGGCCCAAAAAGAGGTGGCAGGACGATCTAGATGCGTACCTTGATCCGAAGTGGCATTAAAAAAGAGCACTTGGAAGGATATGGGGGAGGCCTTTGCCCAGCAGTGGGACATAAATGGCTAGAAAAAAAAAAAAAGTCCCTCCCGTCTTGCCCTGGGTTCCCAGGCCTCATTGGACAATTGAACCACCTAAAAAAAGCAGCCATTGCGCTAACCTTAAGGCACATCGTAACATCCAATATTGCACAAAACTGCATCACTTAGCGACAGTGCAGTAACCTCAAAACTCAACTAATCTGCCAAGGTTCTGGAAAATGCTAAAGTTGAACAATTGAATAATAAAAGGCTGTTGCGGTTAGCGTCTAATGTGTTTGCATGCCGAGGTGAAGTCATCGGAGGAGCATTCAGTGACGTCATCACGTCATCTTTGTTGAGTGGTCGAATACCTCGCCCTATAGTTCCTTCACAATAAGTTAGCCTCCGACTTGATATCACTCAAAATCACACTGATTTTTGTAGACGTTACTATAAGGTCGATTTTGGGTTGCTTCCACTAGCATCTCTGTCTGGTAGTGTTTTTTTTTATTAGCGTTGCGTTATGCTTTTTTAGGGTTCCGTAGTCAACAAGGAACCCTTATAGTTTCGCCATGTCCGTCCGTCCGTCCGTCCGTCCGTCCGTCCGTCCGTCTGTCCGCAGTTTAGCTCAGAGACGCAGTACTAGAGAGCTGTAATTTGGTGTAAATATACGGATTTGCTGTGCCAAAAAAGTGGTAAAATAAAATCTCGAAAAATATTTTTTTTTAGGGTACCTCCTGTACACGTAAAGTGGGAATGTTATTTTTTTTTCTCACGTACCCCTTAGTGTGGGGTATCATTAAATAGGTCATTAAAAAATATTGATAGTTTCCATTAACAATTTTTTGATAAAAAAATTAGTTTGTGAAATATTAAGCTTTAAAGTGTTAAATTTTGCTCGACTCGAGTGTCCCCCCCCTCTACCAGCTAAACGGTTATGTTTGGGGGTGTGAAAAAATTCATAATCGTAGTATATATAACGAAGTTTAAAAGAAAATTGTCATGACTAAGTAGGCTTTACAACTTTACGAGTAATAGTCGACCAACTTATAAAATGTACTTGGATTACATATTTTCTTAAACAAAATGTAACGGATTCAACTGCAAATGTAAGTTTGTCAACTTTATTTTTACAGCTTTAATAGGTATGTTTTTACGGTATGTTTTTTGGGGATAGGTAGGTTTTTATCGTCAACTATTTTTAACTAATTTCAAAAAAAAGGAGGAGGTTCTAAATTCGTATTTTCCCCGATTTCTCAAAGACTCCTGGACCGATTTTGAAAATTCTTCTTTTTAAAATTAAATTCAGCGAATCAGTTTAGTTAGCTCGCATAAGTACTCGTATTTTGATGGGCAACTACGGAATCCTACACTGTGCGTGGCCCGACACGCACTTGGCCGGTTTTTTTAAATGTTTTTGGCATGGCTTCGAGGCCTTTATGCCAAAAAAGAAACTTGCATTATGCTTTTTGGTTGCAGTTATAGGAAAAATAAGTGTCAAAAAACTATATCGACGATTGATTCCGGATACATTTTGATAGGAAAAGGAATTATTTATAAAAAGAGGTTGCGGTCGTGACTAGTGTTCTTAATTTGAAAGATCATGACTACTTAATTTTAAAAGTTAATTTGATTAAAGACTTTGAAGATCCGATATAAAATATAGATGGTCTTCCTAATAAACATCATTGAGTTGAGAACTACAATACGTTATTCTATTGAACTATGTTTGCAATAGCTGGTTAAAAGGATAAATATCATAATATCACGTTATATTGGCGATCGTGATCTGAAAGTTGAAGCAATGCCTATTTCTGGTACGATGTAATGTCGGAAACGAGAATTTCTTCAGTTGTTATGCCATTGCCACCAAAAATGGAGGATCTAGGTTAATCAGGTGCAAAGTTTCTGCATCTGCAAATGGTTAGGTTAGGGTGTCGTGGGACTGTCTCATCAGGTAACCGCGAACCTAGAACGTAAAGGGTTGAAGAATCACCGTTTATTTTAACCAGTACAAGTCTGACAGTCATCCCGTCCCACCCTGAGGACTTGTTTGATTTACCAATTTAAAAAAAATCACAGACCACAACAAAACCAAGGTTTTTTGTAAGTGTTTCAAGGTTTAGAAGCAGTCATTGTCCTTTCAATAAATTAAGGATCACGATGAATCAGGATGTCGAGATGGTTTTATTTTCAGGTTTGATTTGAAGAACTTTTGTTTTTTGAAAGCTTGCAAATGAAGCACTGATTTCTTAATTAATCTACTTATGTATTCGTTTGTAAGCTTTCCGAAATAATTTGGCTGTGTCGATGACCGTATTACCATGCTAAAACATAACATCTAATCTGGTTACAAAAATGATGTTTCTTTATTCATTTCAAATCGATAGAAAATAATTTAAAACAGCTTTGTGGGTTCTCCATGAACATTAGGTACTCATTATTTTTTGCAAAACAGGTAAACCAAAAATATCCTTTATTTGTAGTATTTTTACCCACTCTATTTGTTACACTTATTTTTTTATTAACCTCTTCTGGGTTTTTTCTCCGATAAGTTTAATTAAATCAACCACATTTTGGCCTTTATCACATGCAGTACCTTATGTAAGTCGGATAAATCCAAATTAGGAACATAATGTTTTTTCTGTTATTTACCTCTTAAGATGCAACCTAAAATTAATCTTATTGGTAAAAAAAAAATAAGATCTATGTGATTTCTTTTAGCACTGATACCAAGTCCAAAGGTTACAAATTTGAAGAGTCTGCTGTTTATTAAATTATCTCGTATTACTCAAAAAAAATTAATGCCATAGACATTCAAGTTCGAACTCGAATACTTTTTGAAAATAGAATTTGAAAATCGTTCTTGGGAATATTAATATTAATGGCAAAAAACTGAACTTTATTTAATTTTTTATCTCCGGATTTCCGTGTAGGTATAAAATTAGTTTGCATCGTGTAATAAGCAGATATATAATAACATTAGATCCGTGTACTGGCACTAATGGCTAAGATTAATGTTATTTACAGTAATCGGGATGTAACTGTAGATCTTCCTTATTTGGCAAGGCGAGTTGGGCGTAACACACTTTTTATATTCTAGCCGTTAGAAAGGTCAGAGGGTCTGAAACGGCCATTTAGCAATATCGCAAATGATTCACTTTGTGCATTTTGAGCAGCTTCATTGGCTAAAATTTTGCTGGAAATGCGCTAAACAGCATTGCCAATTACGTTGCTGGAAATGCACGAAGTGAATCATGAATCGTTTGCAATATTGCTTAAAGTGATCGTTTTAGACCCTCAGGCATGTTGGTCCGGACACGGCCACGGACGAAACTCGCTATCAAATTGTTTTTGTGAAGAAGAATAATGTTGTATCCGAATGATGAATAAAAATATGGCCGTTATTCTACCACTTAAATTAGATTGAGTTTCTTATTGGATTATGTATATTGCTTTTTTATCATAGACATTGGCCGATTGGAATTTTAGCTTCGAATGCGGAAACCGTGATGATTAAATTGAATTATTAATGGTCAATTAATTCTTTTACAATGCCAAATTACACAAAACCTTATTATTAATGTAGATTTTGTTTCCTCAAACTTTATCAGTGAATTGTAATTTGCTTAGAATACTTATTTGGTGCAGATCGCTCCCTTGGGAAATGATCTTTGGGGTTATTCTTATCCCATAATTGCATTTCTTACTACTACATAATTTATGACAGATGGCAACACCAACGGTTTCGACCATAAGCAAGCATAATATATTATATCTACGTAAGCCCAAGAACGCAGCTTAGTTATTGGATCTAACATTACTAAGGATTCTGCAAGACGGGAAATGTAATAACTACTAATAACAGATTGTAGTATTACTGTAATCTGGCTTGTGGCGG
Organism: Agrotis segetum; assembly: GCA_036375495.1. Taxonomy (NCBI): domain Eukaryota; kingdom Metazoa; phylum Arthropoda; class Insecta; order Lepidoptera; family Noctuidae; genus Agrotis; species Agrotis segetum. The sequence goes on from JAQSVV010000001.1 coordinate 201,776, forward strand.
TGTATTTGTAAAGCTAAAACAGTTACTTAGGGCGGCCACAAACATCATTTTTCTTGATCAGGAATCCTGATCCGTTTTTCGAAATCTGTACAGGAATGTGAACAACACACTCATTCCTATGAATTCCTGATCAGGAAGAAACTGATGTATGTGGCTGCGCTTAGGTTTAGACTCGATCGCGTGATTAAAAGGCCAAGTGTTAACCGGTCGATAAAACATTAAAGTAAGAAGGTTATAAATTCATATCCAAACTTAGTCTAGGTCGAACCTAGGCAAAGCAACCAATGGTAGATTTCCTAGTGCTATAAGGTTACTTTGGCACTTGAAAGACTGCTAGGAGGCGCTGAAGAAGATTTTTTCAATAAATTTGCCGTTATTCTAATAAATGTACACTTCAATACTCAACATTATAAAGCTGAAGAGTTTCTTTGGTTGAACGCACTAATCTCAGTAACTGCTGGTTCCAATTTGAAGAAATATATTTGTGTTGGATTGTCTTTTTATCGAAGAAGGCTATAATAACATTTACGCTACGACCTATAGAAGCCGAGCAGTGGCGGTAAAACCATGGGGAACTGCTAGTATGTCATACAACTTCATATTCCCAATTCAATATTACAATTCCAATGGTTTTAAGCATACAGATAATCCACGCAGCTAATAAATTATCCATAATTTGTTGAATATTATGAGTTTAATTAAATTAGGGCTTAAATCAGTGTTCGATTTACAAAATAAATATGCGCACGGCTGATGCGGGAGCATTGCACTGTTGACACGACATACGGATTACGGGAATGAAGCATGCAGTTTTTATCCCAATGTTTTTCATTCTTCAACAGCATTTTTAAAAGATACGTCCTACCAATTCACAAAAGAAATAAAAGTAAACTCTATTTACATTCTAAGAACTGCCATTTACGCAAAGCATTGATAGGGAACAAAACAAAGTTCCGTTTCCGATGCCAAAAGATTCAATTATAGCAACAGTCACGGCTGTTTTCAAATTCTCTTGTATAAAAACTTCGAGCAATAAAGCCTCCAGGGAGAAGTGCTGGACAGCTTTTTTTTTAGTACAATCATTAAATGAGTCCTCCCGCGTCGTAGGGCAGGGCAGGAGGGATTGTCAGACTTGTACTGACTAAAATCCACGGTTTCCTTCAATGGCCCTTTACGTTTAGGAGTTACGGTAATAGTGTGGGACAGCTAGTTGAATATAATTGCTCTAGTTTCGATAGACGTTGGAAATTCTTAAATAAACTATCGTGGTTGCAACGTTCATCTTGAATTTTGTCAGTAACGACTGTACAGCCGAATGACGACGGCGAAATATCTCAATTTTTATCAAGCCGGGCGGAAAAAAATCCAACACAGTTATTAGCGTGCGCTGCCTTAACAGTTGTATATACATTACGCTACGACGGTTGGCCTATCTGAGTAATGAAGTCCAATCAGAGGCAGCCGTCAAAGAAAACGTATCGGACTTAGTATTGAGATAGAATATTTTCGGGCTTATGACTACTCGTCAAAAAGGATGTTACTTAAATATTTTTTTAGCGTGGTAAATCTTTAAATGAGTCCTTCCCGCCCAGAGCAGGGCTGACTATCAGACATGTACTGTCTAAAATCCACGGTGTCCTCCAATAACCCTTTACGTTCCGGGGTCACGGAAGCTTGTTGGTCCCGCCACCCCGTTCAAATATACGGTGAATATCAAATGGATTGAATATGAAATGGTCGTGTGCCTCGACACCTGCATTCGGGAGGAAGTAATGAACGTTGACGGAAAAGCTATCCGTGTGGCAACATTACACATACCTACTGGACGGATAAAATATACATGATACGTGCCTTCCACGCAGTAGATTTTACCATAAGGATCTTGGTTGATGAAGTTCTTTTCTTAACATGAGAATTTAACTATTTTTTAAGAGCACTAATTGATAAAACATTCTGGTGAGTTAATTTCAATCTAAAATTAACCCATTTTTAGTATATATCAGGCTGCAAGTGTCCATAGATATTATTATACCTAACACACAAAACATACCTAATTATGTAAATGTAATAAAAATGTGTGTAAGTGCGAAGTAGTCATGCTAGAGAAGGAGGAGGCAGGACGCCTGATGGAGAGGATAACGTCCACCTCGTCCACCTTAAGACCTAGCCGCAGTGATAAAACCAATAGAATTGCGTTGCCGGAGTGGAGCTGTGTCAATAACGCAATTCTAATGGTTGTTCAAAACACGTCCCGACTCGCACAGCTTTGGTGGAGTCTCGACCTAAACCCCCACGGCGACAGACGTCTCAGGACGAACTCCGGCCACCGGAGGCGCGGGCGGCGAGTAATGGGCAACTCGTTGTTCGATTATGGACCGTGCCCGGGTCAACGGCGCGTTGTGTTCCACGCGCGCTTTTAGCCCTAGTAATATAAATTGGAACCATTTACATTTTATAAAATCAAGTACTCGTGTTCAGGATATTCTAAAAATACTTACATATAAAAATAACAATTAAATGAAGTTGTTTCCGATATTATTGAAGTGCTACTTGGCAATACTTATTTTCTATCCATCATCGTTCCCACGCTCGCGCAATGTATTCAGCGATGGGAAAAATATATAATATTTTACCTCATCGGACGAACCTTATTTAATGAAAAATTATTTTGTTCCAGGTACGTGATGATTACCTTTAAGTCGACAGTTCAGTTTGGCTCAAAAGTAAGTGTTCAGACTTCAGAAAATTATTCGAGTTGAAGCAGCTGAAATAAGGAACATAATTTCTTTAACAAATAAACGCGAAGTTCCTAATTCGTAATTAGGTACACTTATTTTTCGTCTCTTCCAACTAGTTAGCTAATTGTACTTAGTTGTTTTATTGTACGCGTGGGTTGAACACGGCCTACTTTCGGCAAGTTCTAACAATGTTTGCAAAAAATACCGTAGCACTAAGTTTGTTCGCTTATTGGAATAATGTTTCAATTTAACAAAAGTACGTGTCAGTCTAGACACAGCTGAACGTTGGCCTCATTTCCCTACTGTCAAATTTCACCCACTGCCCTGACTGCCCTACGTTCACGTAGGCCGGTGAATTTTCGAAGTTAACCGTAATTACTCAATTAATTTCATCGGAGTCGCGCTCTGCGGTTTAGTTCGTGTTCATTTCATTGCATAACCTGTTATTAGCTCGCTCTTGTTTGCAGCCACACTGTGCACTGTTCTCACAGATTTACAACACACTTACACGAGCCAAATAAAAACAACTGTGGGAAATTTTATACACAGTGTGCTTAAACATATGGCTCTAGTGCCGACGTAATTGGCGAACGGTTGCACTGAATAATTTAGTGGAATAAGTATTACGGCGATGTAATATTCAACGCGGTACGTTTTAAACCGTATTGCTATCTATTTACTACATGTACTATGTACATGTCAAAACAAAATGTGGTCGATGAGCATCTATGAACGTACTTAACTTTACCACTATATTATGTGTCATGTCTGTGTTTTGCTTCGTTCACATTCACACATGATGACCGCTTTTTGTTCAAAATAGCGGTCGTGGTCGTCGTAGCAATTAAGTAATTCATATAAATGGACAAATATGGATGGATAATAATAGGGAATGTTCGTTGAAAGTTGTGTACGAGTTCGACCGTAGAAAGCATTTCGTTTAGAACATAAACGGTCACGAACCGGCCTTGTTTGTGTACGGTTCATTTTCTCATTATAGGGAAATTTGAAACGGATGTAATTTCGATTAAACAGTAAACAAGTATACCTGAGTGACGCGTGCGTTGGGATTCCTAAGTTGGGGCGAAAATTTTCAACAAAAGTAATTATTTGTTCGAAAATTGCGGTGGTGCGCAAGCCCCTAGCGCCCTGAACATTTCCCCACTGCTGACAAACTAATTGTTAAAGGAAACAGCTTTCAATTATACCTGGAATTGGCGTCGAGTTCAAATCGAGCACTCGATGAACCTACATCGTGGCTAAATAACGATTAACGGGATAGAATAACGCTTGCTTGCGGTTTCGTCCCTTCTCTTCGCGGGAAATTTTGGCATTATAATTGTCTCATTAAAGCCTTATTAATTTGACTCCAGTAATTGTATTGCCCATGTAGCGTGTCTTCATTTATACATGGAGGAAGTTTCTCTGTCGGTTGCCGTCTCATGTGTTTACGAAGTTACGGTGGTTTAATTATGTAGAGACACTCTGATGACTTCCGGGACCTACTAGACGCGCTAGACGTTACAAATTCTTATATGAAAGCTCGATTATATTAAGTGCAACTCGTGGATTAATTTGTTTTTAATATGAACGTAGGTAATTTGAATTTGTGATTACTGCTTTTAAATTATAAATTCTGAACGTGTGTAATGCTGTCAGCGTGATGAGTCGCCGACAGTACGTCGTGTCACGTTGGCTTAGCTTCTTGAGTACCGGAAAAGTGCGGATACGTGAGTTTTGAGCTAGTCAATTTATTGATAAAATGTTTTATTTGATGAACAATTGTGGTAACTAACCAAAAGTAAATAACTTATAAGTCATTATCTTGCGTTGTTGCTTAAATTTTAACATGCCTAGTCAACTTTTGTACGGCCATTGGTAGTTTTATCACGAACTTACTAACCTTAGAACCTAACCTTTTGACTTTAACGTTAGTTGACAGTGTACTGTTTTTTTTTAATGTACCGTTTTCAAAAATTGAAAACTACTTGGTACTACGTCAGAATGAAAGAAAACTTATCGTTTCGTTAACATTTGTCAATTTGATTTCATTACGCACAATTAGTGAAGTAATAGTATAAAAAATTTTTGGAACAAACGGCAAGTAACTAACCTAAATAATAAATGGGTGAAAGTTCCGAATGTCGTTATAATTAAGGCTCAAATAGAACATGATTAATAAGCAACCTCTTGGCATTCAAGTTTCATTACAAGTTCAAATTGAACCGTACAGTTTTGACCGGGAAGTGGTCTTAATTTGTTTTGGATCACTTTAGTTGAGTAGGTAAATAGTCCGGTCTGTGATGTTGAGATTTCCTTAAATAACTTGAACCCAATAACATCGTTTATCTTCCTTGTTCTCTTTATTAACCAAACAAGAAACATTAGGATTCTAAGAAGTTTTGTTATGCCCGAAACCTCAATGTGGACAGGTTTTACTTTTCTAGCTAGCTAGCCAATTACTTTTCCTATCTGGCAATTCCAGTTTTTGGTAACGAACCTAGTGATGGATCCTGAGTGTCGTGTCTGTCTATTTGTTTGAAAAATTCGCCGACTCTGATGTGTAGCGTAGTGAATGAGCACGGACATAGACAAACATGCAACATTTTATGCCGCGTACGCTAAAATGTGACTGTGGTTTTCGTCTGTCAGCCTCACGTGAAACGGTAGGCCTCATATTAATTTAAGTCAGTATGTAATAAGGTCAGAGATAATCGTGGCATTTGTTTTTCTGTTTGCGGTGGAGAAATATGGGCATCATTTTGTTTGATTTTCCTTTTTGGTAGTGATTGCCTGGCTTTCTATTTTTGGCATGTGTTTGTTGTTTATAGCTCTGTTTCTTGTTTTCTGTTAGTTGATAACATGTTTCTCTACCATAAAGTATCGATTAACGACTACAACCTACTCCAACATGATCTACTTTGTATTTTCTCTGAACGTGATCAAGTAGAGCAGTACTTTTATCGTACGCCCGTGAAGCGGAACCCCGTTTCTTATCTTGTAGATTGCAAGGTCAGTTCGCACCCATATATGACACTGTGACATTGTACAAGTAGATCGGAAGAGGTGCGGAAAGTTTAAAATGCGCATACCTATGGGACACGTGGATCGGTCACGGAATGTTTGGTGCGATATTATCGCAAGTTTGTCACGATTTTATTTGATATCTACGAAGCGTTGTTCCAACAGACTGATACCGATCCTTGTAAAAATGTGTTCTTTTATTTAGAAAGCAGCATGAGTTGTCAAAGATTGATATTAATTGAACAATCATAAGTATTGGTTTGCCCATATGTTTGGCAATCATGGTCTGTGTGACATAATGCAAAGCTTGCCTCACCTCCAAGTCATCTTCAATAACGTTCTCTGGGATAATTCACGTCATAGATAGAATCGCAATGAATTCGAATGGTTTTACCGCTTTTGTCTCCGTATTGTTGTTACCTTGCTCTTCTTACATTGTCTTACTCAAAGCAAGTAAGTAAACAGTTTTATTTACTGCGTGTAATAACGACACTTAAGTCTGCTTAAGTAGGTACTTAGGACCTAAAATTATAGAGATTTCCAGAAGGATATTACTGTCTCGCGTTGTTTTAAGTTAGGCTGTAAAATGAGTTTTAAATGTCCAAAATACAGTTACCTTCTGGTATAATTCCTCTGAATTATCATTTTCGTCAGGAATTAAAATAGACATCACTGGTTTTGTTTAACTTTATTACTTCAGGGATTCGGGCTCGCTGTTGCGACACAGTTTGAACAAGGGTTACGCTCACAGTATAGTTCCGTCCATTTTCTGATAGTTTTCTGTTATTTACCTACGTCTAGTGTTCTACAGTAAAATTGCTAGTGAACGTAACAGCGCTTACTTCTCCATCAACTTCCATTTCTTTAATGAATTCATCCTTATTAAAATGTTCTAGGTAATTGTTATTCATCGTGGGTCGTCGTACGGTCGTGTCTATATGTACTGGTTTATTACCTCCATGATACTTGGCTAGATTGATGCTTGGTACATTTGCGAGTGCATCGTCCTTCCGTCTGAATCACGGATCGTTAACCCACTTCCGCCCACGTGTGTGATTTAAAACCTCATAAAAAGTATTAGCTTGCTTAACCAGAGTTTTGAATACCCGTAGTTGAATCGTTTAAATAACAAAAAGTGTGGGCGTGTCAGGGACCTTTGTGTGTGTCGTATGACGCGTGAATATTTAACTGTTTCGGGTTTTTTGTTCTCGAATTAGCATATAACAATTAGGATACACATGTACTTCACTGTGCAGTACTCAAAAGCGATATTCTGCTATCTTATTGATTAAACTTTTACCTTTTCATTAGACTTTATTTTGGAAGCCATACTATCATGAAATAGTAGGAGTAAATTGCGTTTGAATTTTGTAAGTGTATCATGTTATTGCTCGTGGCTGTATTGTAACGAAAGGTTAAATTCTTTTTGCCAGAATATCAAAGTATCTTTCTTTTGAATAGAAACGTGTGACCTCCTATTGATGTCACTGGTCTGTTACAATAATTCTTTAGACCTGACTGATTGTAGCACGTTTGAACCGAAGATACAAAATTTAAAACACATCACGTACGTCGTACAGCCGTAGATAAAGGATTTCCAATTCTTGATACAACATCGATCTCGGAGCTTCGTCGACTGTCCTTCAATTTGTAGCCCACCAGCCATTGGACGACAACTTATAAAAGCTGTTTGTATAAAGGCGAGTTTTCTTCGGACGAAATGGATTATTTAGGGAACAATTGAACTTCGGTCGTCCCTTGATCAATTTTGGATAAGGTATTTTGTTGGGAAACCCTTGCGCAGTGAAAAAACGTGTTAGAAATGAGAATTAGGAAAGGTAAATGTTTTATTATATATCAAAGGTTAACTTTATGTGGCAGTGTTATTAAATGAAGACCGTCTGAACCGACCGAAATATTTTTTCAATTCGAATGGGCTGTTCCTGAGATTAGCGCGTTAACCAAAAGAATTGTTCCGCTATAAAGCGGAACAATTCTTTAATAATTATTTAATAAGAGTTTAGATATAAATGAAAAAAAAAACTGTTAAGGCAGACGTAAATCATTATGAAGCAGCATTTTATTCCTCGAACTATGATAAAACTATCAGAAAAGTTTGCGGATGTTTCTCCGAGTATTTCACAATCTGCGGTGTATTGAACAGAATCCTTCGAATCTGATGCAAAACGACCACAAGCCCTAGTTACGATCGCGGTCATCTGAGCATTCTGAACACACCGCACCACAATATGACGGGCCTGTTGTCTGTGGAAAATAGATTGACTAACCAACTGTCCTGGATTGGTTGAGTCATTCCGTTGGACCTAATGAATAGTTTTGCAAAGGCCTTGTTGATCTCCGTTTCAATTTATCTTATACAACGTGTAACGTTAATAGCGCAAAACCTCTCGTGGGGTAACTCAGCCCATGTTACTGAACAATGTTTGTTCCAAGACTTTTGGAAATCCTTTATATACAAAATGAGAAATCGATCGGACTCATTCAGTATGAAAAATCTTCTTTTTTTTTTGCGAATTTTCAAAAGTCTTAGAACAAACATTGTTCATACATGGGCTGAGTTACCCCACGAGTGGTTTTGCGCTTTTAACGTCACACGTTATATATTTGATAGGTAATCATTTACAGCCCTCTCTTTACTGGCTATTACGCGCGCATTATAATATAAAAAGGGAAATATTAAGTCGCGAAAACCTGCCTATTGAATCCTTAATCGCTTCATCATTGAGGCGTCATTAATCATTGTCGTGGTGTCGTGCAGGTAAAAAATCTTGCTTTTACGAGTTTTACGTAACAATACAGAAAGAGCCAGAGGCCAGCGAGCGAATTAATGTTTAGCAACTATTAGGTTTTAGCCAAAACACAATGTAACTTTGAAATGTATAAAGTTATTGTTGATTTAGGTTGCGCGTATGAAGGTGACCTGTATTTTAATGTCTATAAATTTTGGTCTTGTCTAGACTTTATAGTTCAAGTGATGTAATATAATATTATGGCAAAGATAAAATTACGACTTCATTCGATTGTTCAGTGTGAAAATATTTTACATCTCGCGCCTCCGACGAATAATAAAAACACGGAGTGATTTTATCTGTCATTTATTTAAATTAAATATTTAAAAAGCTAGTTTTGCGTGTGTGAATTTTTGTAGTTTCCTCGTTCTTTGTAAATATTATGCACCTATATACAGGCGTCTTTTCACAATGCCAAATTGTTTTTGCCACTTAATTCAACTGCAAAAAAAATGAGTACAAAACATATTCAATACATAAATTAATTATTTATTCGGCGTGCATGTGATTCATGCATTTGAAGCGGAAATATTTTTTACCTAAAATATTCATTCTCGTACATGATTTAGTAGGGAAAAAATCGTAATTAATGTACCTATTTCATAAAGTTTACCGTATTTTTTAGCTGTTTTCAGCAGTTTTGTTATTTCATGAATTATTCAATTTAAACCGTATAATTTGTAAGTCCACGGGCCATAAATACATATACTATATTTTATAGAATCTTTTTGAGCTATTAATTTGCAAGTATATGCTAGAAAGTGCAAACGGTATCGAGTAATAGAGCGAGAGCCTGTGAACCCCAGACCTACGTCATTTTATAAAGGCTGAAAGTTTGTCAGCGGATGCTCCCAACACTGGTAAGAACGATGGACCATTATGGAGTTTGGGTAATAGTGGCTTTGGCAGGTAAACGGTACTGAAGGTGCGTAAAATGTAAGTTAACTTACGTCATAGTATAAAAGCTGATTTTTATATATAATACTCGGGTAGTAAGTAGATGATGTTTCCTCAGCAGCCAGACACTTATCATGGTGGCAACCCCTTGCCAGACACCCTTAATGTTCAAGAAATTATATAAGTTTACTTACGTCATAGTATAAAAGCTGATTTTTATATATAATACTCGGGTAGTAAGTAGATGATGTTTCCTCAGCAGCCAGACACTTATCATGGTGGCAACCCCTTGCCAGACACCATTAAAGTTCACGAAATTATAATTTAACTTACGTCATAGTATAAAAGCTGATTTTTATATATAATACTCGGGTAGTAAGTAGATGATGTTTCCTCAGCAGCCAGACACTTATCATGGTGGCAACCCCTTGCCAGACACCCTTAATGTTCAAGAAATTATATAAGTTTACTTACGTCATAGTATAAAAGCTGATTTTTATATATAATACTCGGGTAGTAAGTAGATGATGTTTCCTCAGCAGCCAGACACTTATCATGGTGGCAACCCCTTGCCAGACACCATTAAAGTTCACGAAATTATAATTTTACCTACGTTATAGTATAAAAGCTGATTTTTATATATAAAAGTAGTAATTAGATGATATTTCCTCATTAGCCAGACACTTAACATAGTGGCAACCCCTTACCAGACATCATTAAAGTTCACGAAATTATAATTTTACTTATGTGATAGTATAAAAGCTGATTTTTATATATATTACTTGGGTACGTATCAAGTAGATGATGATTTCTCATTAGCCAGACACTTAACATAGTGGCAACCCCTTGCCAGACATCACTTAAGTTCACGAAATTATGATTTTACCTACGTTATAGTATAAGGGATCGTCCACACCAAACGTATTGTCTGCCACCGACTGTGAGCACGCGTTACGCAGTTTATTGTTTTTCAATATATATTTAACTTCTTGGTCACACCGAACCGACCGAACCGACTATACAAACAGTGAGTATATTCACAGTCGGCGGCGGACAATACGTTTGGTGTGGACGATCCCTAAAAGCTGATTTTTATAAATAAAAGTATAATTAGATGATGTTTCCTCATTAGCCAGACACTTATCATAGTGGCAACCCCTTGCCAGACACCATTAAAGTTCACGAAATTATATTTAACATACGTCATAGTATAAAAGCTGATTTTTATATATAATACTTGGGTAATAAGTAGTAGATGTTTCCTTATTAGCCAGACACTTTTGATGGTTCCAACCCCTTGCCAGACAAGGTTGTAAGGTAGTTGTAGGAGAGCGCGAAGCAGTATGTAATTCTATCGGGGTCTCGCATCGCATCTGCGCAGTTGTGATAGGGCGCCACACACGGGCACATGGATAAGATACTATAATATTATATCGTAAGATTTGTTATGTATATTTATACTAATACTAGCTGTTGCCAGCGGCTTCACCCGCTAAAACTAGAAAATTATCCCACGGGAACATAAAATCGGGATAAAAACTATCCTATGTGTTAATCCAGGTTATAAACTATATAACTATAACGTAGGTAAAATTATAATTTCGTGAACTTTAATGGTGTCTGGCAAGGGTTGCCACCATGATAAGTGTCTGGCTGCTGAGGAAACATCATCTACTTACTACCCGAGTATTATATATAAAAATCAGCTTTTATACTATGACGTAAGTAAACTTATATAATTTCTTGAACATTAAGGGTGTCTGGCAAGGGGTTGCCACCATCATAAGTGTCTGGCTGCTGAGGAAACATCATCTACTTACTACCCGAGTATTATATATAAAAATCAGCTTTTATACTATGACGTAAGTAAACTTATATAATTTCTTAAACATTAAGGGTGTCTGGCAAGGGGTTGCCACCATGATAAGTGTCTGGCTGCTGAGGAAACATCATCTACTTACTACCCGAGTATTATATATAAAAATCAGCTTTTATACTATGACGTAAGTTAAATTATAATTTCGTGAACTTTAATGGTGTCTGGCAAGGGGTTGCCACCATGATAAGTGTCTGGCTGCTGAGGAAACATCATCTACTTACTACCCGAGTATTACATATAAATATCAGCTTTTATACTATGACGTAAGTAAACTTATATAATTTCTTGAACATTAAGGGTGTCTGGCAAGGGGTTGCCACCATGATAAGTGTCTGGCTGCTGAGGAAACATCATCTACTTACTACCCGAGTATTATATATAAACATCAGCTTTTATACTATGACGTAAGTTAACTTACATTTTACGCACCTTCAGTACCGTTTACCTGCCAAAGCCACCATAACCCAAACTCCATAATTGGTCCATCGTCTTACCACTGTTGGGAGCATCCGCTGACAAACTTTCAGCCTTTATAAAATGACGTAGGTCTGGGGTTCACGGGCTCTTGGGCTATAATGTAAAAGTACTCGAAGAAAAATGGTCGAAGTGTACACTGCACTTCCTTGCAGTAGATGCTATGTATCAGTGCTAAGACAGTTCTCATATTTGAGCCTAGCTAAACTGTAATAAGATTGTGTGTCTACTGGTTCCTTTTACCTTTCAAGAAGAGATTTATTCGTAAGATTGTAAGGATTTTATATTTGAAACTTCATTAAATATTATGACTGCGCCATGACTTTTTTATCGTGCTAAAATAATCAAATGAGTCCGCCCGGGGCAGAGCGAGCGGGACTGAGCGACTGAGCGAGCGACTGTCGGACTTGACGACTTGTACTAGCTAAAATCCACGGTGTCCATCAGTAGCCCTTTATGATCCGGGATCACGGTAAATGAGACCCCGGCAGGATTCGGCCCTCTAGAGGGGGGCCCCGTCATCATGCTGACACTCACATGTTCGAACTCACACTCCTTGAGGCGCGCGTGGAACACAACGCGCCGTCGACCCGGGCATGGTCCATGGTCGGACAGCGAGTCGCCCGTTACTCGCCCTACGCCTTATCTCATTACCGTGACCCCGGAACAAAAAGGGCTATTGAAGGACACCTTGGATTTTAGTCAGTACAAGTCTGACAGTCTTTCCCGACTTGCCCTGGGTGGGAGGACTCATTTAATGATTTTCCACAGCACGTTCCAATGGTTCAGTTCATTGCTCTATAACTACGTTCATTCTCTTTAAGCTGGGCCAATATAACCCTCTCGCATCAATTTATTCCTTCTATAGGATTTCGTCTACGGACTCCTCGTGAATATTTATGACTCAGATAAAACAAATAGGCAGATAGAGCGCTCAGAACACGCGAGTGGTTCCACCAAAGTTACTACTAAATCAAAAGTTGCTACGAACTCGCGACAGTACCAAGCTACGCATCGTCTCGCTCACACGTCACTAGTGATTTGCCATTTTATGTCAAAACATGCCGTCTTGTGTGTTTAAACACTGCAAAAGTTGTTCACAAAAAGAAAGAAAACAAGATGGAATATCTTTCCACAGGTAACTCTTGTTATTTTTATTGTTTTGGTATTTATTTTCCATAAAATATTTTCGGCTCACTTGAAACACAAAACCTTAACAGTAAATCGTCTGTGTTGCTAGTTTATGACGGGTAAATTACCCTGAATTAGAGGAATGTGTATTGTGCATTAAAAATATCGATCAAATTCGTCAAAACAACTGCACAGTCGTAATCTATAGTACCTATACAATATTAGTTTTAACCAAAAACTAATGTTTCAGGTTTCGCATAACCAATGCGAAACCTGAAACACGTATCTAGTATTTTTAAGTAAAGAATCCATGTACAGTCGACAAAGTGGAATCATGACCCATTTTGACAATAAATCGTTTGAATCTGTCAAATTGACAAAGATCAAAGTTGTTACCATGGATTTATGTATGTTTACGCGAATGTGGACCTAATTGTATTTGAATGTCTCTGGGAAAATAAGCTTATGGTGGGTCATAATTCAACTTGTGATGGTACATGGTACATTATTGTGAGAATTAAATAGGTAAGGAGTAATTAAATAGGTAGTAAGTAATTACGCATATTAACTTTTATTCCTTATTATTATTCTGATAAATAATAAATACTACACGCTTATGCTCTCTAGGTATAACCATAAAGCAAAATAGCGTTTCCAATTTAAAAAAAAATGTAGTACAGTATTTGAGAGCAATGTAACTGAACAAAAATGTGGGAGTATTTCTCAATATCTGGCAACCGTAAACGCACACAGATGCACGTGTCCGTACACGGCGCCACTTATCTGCCGCGCACACATAAATAAAAACTGTGGTCGCTTTGTTGTTCGCGCACGTTCTATCTGCCTATTCCTTCATCTGAGATTTATGAAGTTAACTTTTACTATAGAGAGCATTTTAAGCAACATCCGTTTAACAACAAAGTTATTGATCTGAAAATTTTACTTAATAGAAATAATAAAGGGCGACAATTTTTTCAATGGACATTGTTCTCATATTTGGGTACCTTTTTTGGGATCAAATAATTTCTCCGACACTGGATGGAGCGCAAGGGACTGTCAGATTAAGGCGCGGGCCACGTAGAAAAGACGTAAGACGCGGACGGTGCGGATACATAATGTCTCTTCAGCGTCTTATTCATAAAAAAATGTATATAGAAGCGTCGCGACGTAAAACACACAGAAGAGACGGTATGCGGGCGCGACTCGTATAATTTTCGTCTTTTCTATGTAGCCCGCGCCTAACTGACTAATATCCACCCTGTTTCTTCAAATACCGTTTGTGTTCCAGGCCCGTGGTACCCTGCTTAGTCTGTCTCGCATATTGAAGTACCTTGAGTTTCTTTTATGTTCATTATTAAAATAAATTGATTGCCCTTTATTTAGCGTCCTATTAGCGTTAATCCATAGGCAATTTATTTTATGGAGACAATATCAAATCAGTGTGGTCTGTCTCCAATAAATGGTCATACATTGTCCCCTTCAATATTTATACTCGTATTCTAGAATAAATTAAGAGCTTTTGTATATTCTAGAATAAATTAAGAGCTTTGTCTAGACGATATTTAATAACAAGCGTCGCACTGATTTCCATATTTTATGTAGATCTAAAATAAATGACTAGCATTAGTGATGAGTTTGGTGACTAATATCGCCTTTTAAGTTAGTCCTTAATTTGTACCACATCATTAATGTAGTATATTGCCGTATGGAGGACGCCTAAATGGGTGTCCATATATTACGGTGTGAATAAAACACCATAGAAAAGGATATGAATAAAATTAGGGATGGGCCAATTGTGATTTTAGCCGACTGCTAGCCGAATAATCGGCCAAGCCGATCATTCTCACAGATAACGCTCAGGAGCTTAAGAAATGTGTATCGAAATGAAATTGGTAACTATTTCCGTTAATTGTTGAAATAACATTTCTCTTGAATTAAGTTAATTCATTCAGTACCTAGCTACCTATAAAGCTGATTATATAAAAATATTAACAAGAAAGATTACCCCGCCCGACTAGTCAGCGCTTTTGGCCGACAGTCGCCGTGCGCATCGGCAAACAGCAAAATGCCTAATTAATATCGGCCTTACCGATTAATCGGTACAAATTTTCGATACCTAGTAGTTATTATAAAACTCTTCAGCTATTTCACACTCCCATCATTCATCCCACCGACATAGTTTGCAAGTTTTCAGACATTCTTATGACATACTTAAAAGCTCGATCATAACATCGGCCTTTTATTATTTGTGAGACGAGAGGGTCACTTTATATGTGTATATAATAAAAATATGTTCTCAATGTCACCTCACTAGTAGGCACTTGCTTAGCACATACAGCCTTGACATTATCTGTATTGACGAGACATCTCTATTCGTAAAACTTCGCAATAAACTTGAGTCACGCTTATAATAGCAGTTTTTTTTCGTCTTGTTTGAGATTCTAAGAATTCCTGTTGTATATTCCCGACGTGTTAGGTAAAGGTGAGAACTTTTTGTAGGAATGTCTTAAAAGGCTACCGCGTCTCTGGAACGCAAAGGGCAACTAAAGGAAAAGCGTGGTTTAAAGGCCGGCCACATGCATCAGTTTTTTTTTCGTTCGGAATTCGAAACGGGAAGTTATACAAATGTGTGTGACATGCACACACTTTTGTATGAATTCACTGTTTTCGGATAGAAAACGAATCAGGATTATCGATCAGGAAAACTGTTGTATGTGGCCGGCCTTAGTCACTCTATCAACGACGCAGTATCTCAGAATAAAAATGAATGAATTATAGAATTCTTTGCGCACTGTTTCGAATAGTTTTATAAGATTTCTTTCAGATCTAAGCTCGTCTTAGCAATGGTTTTAGCATGTGCTGCTTTGAAGCCATTGAAGCGATCGCTTTGAAAAGTGCTGCGCTTTATGTAGCGATTCAATACTTTGTAAAAAGCACACCCTGTTAAGCAGCTGAAATTCTGATTTTATTTCTTAGACTTAATATTTTGCGCTTTCTTAAAGAATAAAGAAAATCCTTTTTTTATTTTACCCTTTTTAGTGGGTACTGGCGTGATTTTATGTTGTATCATTGCGTAAACAGTGCATTGATAAGGTACATCATAAATCGCGATAGATTTGATGTCTATTATTGAAGAGTTCCCTCGATTTCTCTAAGATACCCTTTATCAGATCCTGATCCAGTGGCGTAGCTAGCACGGGTAGCACCCGGGGCGGATCCTGTAGCTGCCCCAAAAGCCAAGACTCAATAATAAAACAATTAAGTAATCTATGTAATTATTCATTTAAGTTTTATTAAAAACATAACAAATTATTTTTCATTGTACGATGATCCAAGTACAAAATTGAAATAGTAAGAAAAAAATTGTTACCTACTTATTATTGTTACTTAAAGGTATACATTTATTGACGGATAACAGTTTTAGGATTAGTTTTAGGTATTGGTGTTGACGGTCGTTTGTCACCCCTTACTGGGTGACACCCGGTGCGGATCGTCCCTGCCGCCCTCCCCTAGCTACGCCACTGTCCTGACCAGATTACTATGAGACTATCTCTAAACCCTTTGAAACAAAAGTAGAATTTTCCCAATCAGTCCAACCGTCATCAGCCAAGATCAAGGAACCATCATTATAAAAAAGATTCTGGCGAATATTGAGAACTGCCTCCATTTTTCGAAGTCGTTTGAAAATTGAATGGATTGTCTAATTTTAGGTATAGGCAGTTAAAACTAGACTACTATATTATGTAATCGGTGATAATTCAAAACAGTATCCAGTTACGTGACCTTTAAAATGTCAAATATAGCGTTTCTTCTTTATCTTTATCTTTACATATAATAAAATCGTAGAGCTGTCATTCCTGTACATTGAATATTTTTTTCTTTTTGTATTTTTTTCGAAATAAGGGATCGATTCTGATGCCAAATCAACTTTTTTTTTTTTTCGAATTTTTTTATGTTTTTTTGATTTGATCTATCTCTTAAACTACTGTAAAGTTGTCGATCAAATTTTCCTCAAATATTCCTAATAATATGCTTCTGTTAATAGGCTATGTATTATTACGCTATTTTTCCTGGGAGATAAGCAATTTTGAATTTTGTTGTTTTAATCTGTTTGTTGATAGTTGGAAGCTAAACCACTGGATATTATTTAGTCAATTTTTCCCCAAATATTCCTTAAACTGCTCTTCTATTAATAGGATATGTATAATTACGCTATTCCCTTTGGGGGATTAGCAATTTTATAATATGTTGATTTTCAGTCATTGTTGACATTTGTATAAGAACCGCTATTTGAAAATTACTATCAGCGTACTAGCCAGTCTGGTTGGTATCCTGCTTGACTTTCGTGCAAGGGGTCTCTGGATCAAATCTCGCAGTTTCTTTTTTTCACTTTTTGAGTTTTCTTATATTTTGTCCTGAGAGTTTCAAATAATTAAAAAAAATGTGCATACTTTTATTTCAATATTATTCGCGATTTTAAATTATTACTATTTTTTCTCAATAATTCTCTAGGATATAATCTACACTGATTTAAATTGTAGGTAGTAAGTTGGATATTTTTTTAAATTGTAATTGTTTCGAAGTGTGGAATTTTAAAGATTAGAAAAAATTGTGTATAATTATGTTTTGAATTGCAATTTGCAGCGATACTGTAAATCAACCCAAAAATGATAGTCTAATGTTTAAAATAAACACGGTTCTTTGAAATTAATGTCGCTCAAATAAGGACGTTTCCTATGCAAACTATGTATATAACATTATTGATCTAAACTAATAATAAAAATGCAAGTATGTTTGTTTTTTACCTTTTCACGCATTACTACCTACTGAATCGATCGTCCCAAAATTTAGCATATACGTTGTCAGGAGTACAGACACGGATATAAGGTATCTTACATCCCGAATAACAGAAGAGAGCTGTTGCCGAGAAAACAATTACGTTCATATTCCAGATGGCGCCACACGATCCGTATTGTTTCTCAAATTCTAAAATAACGCAAGCGAAGCCGCGGGCAAACACTAGTAGTTAATAAAAATACTTGTTTATTTAGACTGTCTCGTTGGTCTACGTCTAGTACGTCTACGTGGTCGCAGAACACTCGCCTTCTAGCTCGTAGATCTTAAACATAACAGACATGATGTAAGTAGTTCTGCCTAAAATATACATCACGGGCGATAATCTTCGTACAACGAAACGCTCGACGTAGCGCCATATTGTTTTAATGTCGACAGACGTTTCTGGTCGTCTGTGATTGGCCGTCGCAGACGCTGGCAGGCCGCCATTTGTTTTTGCGTCATATGACGTATGTCTGACATTACTGCTGTTGCTACTATTGATCTTTATTGTTTATCCTGTCCGCTTTTTCTGTATTATTAAAGCCCCAGTGTCTCTACTATTACTTTTGATACTTTCAAAATGTATTACGAGTGGATTTGGCATCATTTCCCGTGTAGAAAAGACTCGCTGTGTGGTTAGAGTGTCTAAACTAAACCGTGATGATCTGCAAGACTGCAATCCTCGTAACCTGAACAACTTTCGAAGCTTTTTGTTTGTCAAAGCACGTAAAGAAGTTCATTACGTCTAAATCTCGTCTCATTGGCATTACCTATCCTTCCCTGTTCACTGAAAATGAGATTTTGAGTGGAACAACACAACTTGGCAGTATACCGGTAAGTATTATGATGAAACATCAGCTATCATTACTTCTTGCTTTCTTAACCTTACTTTAACTAATATTATAAAATACCAGAGGAGACAAGATGGATGTACACACATCCATTCCATTACAGTAACGGAGTAACAGTACTCAGATTATTTTAAAATAATAGGATACCTTTTATCCCAGGCTTAAATTCCTTTTAATTCTTTGTTATTAACGCGGGCGAAGCCGCTGGCGATGGCTAGTATGCAAATTGTTATATATTATGGGGGCTGCTAAATTTTGACCGTGTGGTAGGAGGCAGAGATATATTTTTCCTTTAGTTTAATAGATCTTTTGAAGAGAAATCATTGTACAGTTACATGCTAAAATAATAATTATGTTTTACTACATACATAATAACATAATGTTTGCTTAAAACTCAACTGGTTTGCACTACCTGACTACATAAAGCTCCCTCATCCACCGACTCCGAGGTTCACAATATTTCTTTATACTAAACATAATGTTTCTTCTTTTCCAGCTCATTATGCAGATGAATGAAGACCTGTGAAAATCCTGAGGATAGCAGATGTAGAAAAATCACCTCACCATCGTTTTGGAAAGAGGCGAATGATAAACCATCGAGAATATACGGCAGCAAAAAATAAGACTAAATTACCCATCCAAAGGTGCAGTGACGTGTTTCGGTACAGTGATATAAATAACAAATGCATAATATTGGAACACAATGCTCATAAAAATAATGTTGCGTCAAATAGTTTACAATAATGAACTGGTGCAATTTGATAATTTTACAATAAAAATTCGATTTTCGCCATTTGCCTGCGATGCAAAAATAAGCATTATTTAAAAGGAAATTGAAAAATAAATGTTTTAATATGTAATAGTTTTTTTTTATTTGATTTTTTCCCAAAATTAACTTTGAAAAGTTTCAGTAGTATAGCAATATCGAGTACGGCGTTTTTTTTGCGCGAGCAACACTGATTAAAAAAAAAAGAAACGTCATATGACATTAAAACTCAAAATGGCGCTACGCCGAAAATTTTTGTTCCGGAGTTGGCAGTCTGATACGTAGTATCTCTTAGTAGTCTGTGATATACATCATCCGTACTCAATATTATAAATGCGAAAGTTTGCGAGGATGTAGGTATGTTTGTTACTCTTTCATGCTAAAACCACTGAACGGATTTGGCTAAAATTTGGTACACAGATAGTTTATAACCTGGATTAACACATAGGATAGTTTTTATCCCGATTTTATATTCCCGTGGGATAATTTTCGAGTTGTAGCAGATGAAGGCACCAGGGCAACAGCTAGTAATACATAATATAATAAAGCCGAAAAGTTTGTTTAGTTGAACTCGTTAATCTCAGAAACTTCTGGTTGAATTGAAAAAATATTTTTATGTTGGACAGTACAGTTATCGAGGAAGGTTACAGGCTACCTAACATCACGCTGCGATCCACAGGAGCCGAGTAGCGGGAGGAAACCATAGGCAACGGCTAGGTAAAATATATGATGATTAAAAATGTTTTAACAACGCGTATTGCACGTTTGCAGTGTAGCTTAAACCGTAAATAAAAGTTAGAACGAAATAATCGTCCCTATTTTCCATTCGATATGCTTTAACGCTGTTATTGCAAATATACGGCTTAATTAAGTTTTGTATTCGACTGGCGCCCATTAATATAATGTATCCACGTATTTTGCTTTCATTTGTGTATTTATATCGTAATGCGTGATGATGAAATGTGTTGCACTCCGCTCCGCTCGTAATTTTGCATGGTTTATGTACAGTTAGCATCAAAAGTTGCTGACTACATTCAGAATTTCAAAATCGCTGTATACCGCATTATTACGTCAACAACACGTGGGTTATAAATAAAACTACTGATTGATGATAGAATACTTACGCCCGGTTTCCACCAAAGCGGAGAGGAGAGGAGATGTGTTTGAATAACCAATCATACTTATGTCCACTGTATTATTGAAAATCTGAATGTGGTCAGCAACTTTTGATGCTGACTGTACTAATGTGGTATTGATATGACATGCAATTTGTTTATCTTACGTAATATGTCCACGAACTCGTCTAAGAATATGTGTACCCTGGACAAGTACTGTAGCTAGGTAGAGCCAACTTGGAGCGTGAAATTGCCAGGAGAGTGCAGCTTGGCTGGGCAGCATTTGGGAAAATACGTCACATCCTCACGTTGCCTCTACCGAAGTGAATAAAAGGCTGGGCGGGCTTAATCGGTGCGCTTTCAGCAGTCCTAACCTACGGAGCCGAAACGTGGAACATGGCAGTCAAGCTGTGGCCCACCGACTTCATGTCACGCAGCGTGCTATGGAAAGGTCTATGCTTGGAATCTCGCTACGAGATAAAATCCGGAATAAGATCTTACGGCATAAGACCGAAATGACAGATATTGTTTAAGACTGTAGCAAGCTGAAGTGGCAGGAGACTGGTCATGTCTGTCGTAGAACCGATGCGATGAAAGTTGGAATAGGAAGGTTCTCGAATGGAGACCGCGCGTAGGTAAACGTAGTGTGGGATGTCCCACGGCAAGGTGGACGGATGAAGAAGGTAGCTGACAGTGGTTAGATGAAATAAAAACGAGAAATCGTGCGCTTTAGCGCTTATGGTTTGAAATCTATATCCAGCAGTGGACCTCAATATTGATAAATAATTAAAAAAACAATTAAAATTGACCTATAATTTAGATTGGAACAGGAAAACATAGCCAGTTTCTGATTACTCTGTTCTTACTTGATGACACTTGAAGCCCCGGAAAGGATACATCTTAGACCACCTTGCTTGTTCAGGAAATTGACGTCGCCATCAACCCGATCAGAATGTTTTATGGTAATCATTAATTGATTACCTGTTAACGAACTACTAACAGCGGAAGTATGTCGAGAAAACTGCAAAGGAAATTATGTTTCCTCTATTGATTTATCATCCATTAAATGTCCCGTAAGTTAAATTGAAATACGTAACAGTAAAAACTGTTTTATTAAACAGCGCTGTACGAACGGATGTCCATGTTCGATGTTCTGTAGTTCATTCATAGTTAGTGAATGAGTGAACATCCGCAACGAGCGAATGAGTAAGTGAATGGTGTCGCACGCTCCATATACCAGTTATAGGTACATATATCATGATATGCGTACCACCCTATAACTGTCGACAACGGTGTGGCACATTATTGTGTATTGTGATTTTCAATATGTAACCACTAATATTGTTTACGTTCATTTACCAATATGTTGAATGCTGGTGCGGTTTAGAGAATAATGTTGTGCAAATAATGTTAATATGCTGTGTTAAGAAGTAATAATTTTCGATTGATACTTAAAATCGGGTTTGTAGTTATATAAATATTAGCTGTACATGCAAACACGAACTAGTAGTCCAGATAATCGATAAACAGGTAGTAAGTAGACGAGAAGTACGGGACACAATAGCTAAACAATATTTCTAATGTTTTCTATGCATCCACCAACTTTATCATGTTCACGGCAGTAATCTATTAGCAGTACCTTGTAGGAAATGAGTGTATCTGTAAACTCCAAACCGCTGGCAGTGTGGGGATGTGCAGTGTCGATCAGATGCGGTGGCGTTGAGAGCCCGATTTATTCCCCAAAGTGTATTCATACAACTCAGCCGTCACGTTAGACGCTCGTGATAGTCGTAAATAAGAATCCTCACCAATTCCATGCAGTATCCGACTATCGAATAACAATCGGTTAGAGCAATAACAATAGCTCAGCTCCAATACGTCCACAAGTCGTATACTAGCGCATAAGGCGTGTTGTATGCGCTAGGAATCGATTAAATCTAAAACTAGAAATGACATTGTTGAACTGTCAGTTGAACATACCATTGAATTGTCCTGTGTTGAGCTTGATAAGCATGTTATAGTTTGTGTTTACAGACCCCCAAATTATCAGAATCTACCTATGTTTGATACTATAATGGAAGATGTTTTAAATAAAATATGTAGTAACAGTAAATCTGTCATCATCTGTGGTGATTTTAATATTAATTTATTAGAAAATAACTCCAATAGTGTTAGATTGTTGAGTCTTTTTAAATCTTTTAATTTGTCACATGTTTTTATGGAACCAACCAGAGTGACAGCTTCTTCTGCCACTTGCTTAGATAATGTATTTTCTAACTGTGATTACTTACATAAGGAAATTGTTAATAAACTGCCATCTGATCACAGTGGCCAAACAATAACGTTTTGCGCCTATAAACCTATTCAAAAAACTCAAATAAGGTATAGGCCAATTACAGATAAAAATTTAGAAACTATGAACAATACTATAGCGAGTAAATTATGTGATCATAGGTTTAATAATATAAGTGACCCAAATGAGTTCTACGCCGAGTTTTTTGGAATTTTAGAAACAGAATATAATCGTATTTGTCCTCTTAAAACTAAAACTATCTGCACAAAGTTCTTATTTAGTGATTGGGCAACACCAGGAATTCGCAAAAGTAGAGACAAACTCTTCGAACTTTATGATCTTAGGAGTCATAAAAGGGATAATATTAGCTTTCATCAGTATGTTGTCAAATATTCAAAAACTTTTAAATGTGTATGTAAAATAGCTAAGGCTCTTTTTATTAGTGGTAAAATTAAATCAGCTGATGATAAAATTAAAACAACCTGGAAAATAATAAATAATGAGACAGGCAGGAATAAACAGCGTAATAACGAATTCAATTTAGAAACAGCACATGGTCCTATAAACACAGATAAAGATGTAGCTCAGGAATTTGAAAAGTTTTTTTCGAGCATACCTCTTAAGACTACTGAGCCATTAAATTCGTCACCAGCACTCTCTGCTGCCTTACTTAGAAATAATGTAAAGGCATGCCCGATGGGGTGCTATGACAGGAAACCTCCACGTGCGCCCGTGGACTGGAGTTCCCTCTCGGATACGTCCAGGGGGAAGACCAGTTTTTCGGGCCGGTGCACCCTGGGATGCGGGCAAAAACTCTTCCTTGGGCACTGTGTGCCCGTATGCAAATAGCCTGTCGTGTGGATGCTCCAACGCGTGTCCCTCTGATCAGCAGAGGGCACAGCGGCGGAGCGGGCTTGCGGACGGTGAGTGATGGGTAGCTCGCCGTCCGACCAAGGACCAAGCCCGGGTCGGTGGCGCGTCGTGTTTCGCGCCAAATGCCTGCTGGGGTCGCGGGTTTTTTCTTAACCCAGGTTACCGTGGCCCCGGAACATAAAGGGCATAGGAAGGAACACGGGTGGATTTTAGTCAGTAAGAGTCTGACAGTCCCTTCCGCCCCACCCAGGGCGGGAGGACTCATTTGATGATTTTACCACCTCAAAAAAAAAAAAAAAAAAAAAAGGCATGCCCGATGGAGTTTAGGTTTCGGCACACAAACCCCCAAGCAGTGATTAAAGCATTCAAAGATCTTAAAATTAAATCAACAGAAGACCTCTGGGGAATGTCTGTGAAGGCCTGTAAATCGATAATAGAAACCGTAGCGCCTTATTTAACTTTTTTATTTAATACCAGTGTAGACCAAGGAGTGTTTCCGGATCTTATGAAGCATAGTAAGGTAGCTCCACTTTTTAAATCGGGTGATTGTAAGGAAGCTAACAATTATAGGCCTGTGTCAATTTTGCCAGTTTTCAGTAAGGTGTTTGAAAAGTTAATGCTTGAACAAATGCTATGTCACTTCAATAGAAACTCCATCTTTCATAATCAACAGTTCGGTTTCACCAAAGGTCGTTGCACAACTGACGCCGGTGTTACCCTATTGAAGAACATTTTTAACTCCTGGGAGGAAGCGCAAGATGCCATAGGAATCTTTTGCGACCTCTCAAAGGCATTCGATTGCGTAAACCATGAAACGCTTTTGCTGAAACTGGAACATTATGGAATTAAAAATACAGCTCTTGATTTACTTAAATCATACCTAAGAGATAGACAGGTTAAAGTGCAAATAAACGGTACAAACTCATTAGGAGCTAAAATGACTATGGGCGTGCCTCAAGGTTCTATTTTGGGTCCGTTCCTTTTCTTAGTATACATTAATGACTTACCCCATTTACTAAAAAATCAACCACAGATGGTGTTATTTGCCGATGATACATCGTTAATTTTTAAGATAGATAGACGTGCACAAAATCTAGACACTGTTAATGACTGTATTTCTAAGGTTCAAAATTGGTTTACTGTTAATAATTTAGTTCTTAATGAAAAGAAAACAAAATGTATTCGATTCACTTTGCCAAATGTTAGAAGTAGCGATTGCGACATTTTACTGAACGGAGAAAAATTGGATTTTACTAATCAGACAGTTTTCTTAGGAATTACGATAGACGATAAACTACAATGGGGCCCCCATATAGCATCTTTAGCGGGGCGGCTCAGCTCAGCCGCTTATGCTGTTAGAAAGATAAGACAGTTAACTGACGTCGAAACTGCGCGTTTGGTTTACTTCAGCTACTTTCACAGCATTATGTCTTATGGTATTCTACTGTGGGGCCGGGCAGCTGACGTTGAATCCATTTTTGTTTTGCAAAAGAGAGCTGTCAGAGCAATTTACAAACTACGTCGTCGCGAATCTCTTAGGGAACTATTTAAAAAGATTAACATAATGACAGTGCCTTGTCAATTTATTTATGAAAATATAATGTATGTTAGGAAAAATCTTCATCTTTTTAATAAAATAAGCGATAGACATAATTTTAATACTAGAAATAAAGATAAAATTGATCAACCTTATTATAGATTGTCCAAAGTCCAAAAATCTTTTATGGGTTTCTGTGTTAAATGTTATAAATAAAATACCTAGCGAAATTTTAACTCTAAATGAAAGAAAGTTTAAAAGTCACATAAAAAATACACTTAGTAAACAAGCATATTATAAATTAGAAGATTATATCCAAGATAAAAATGTCTGGAAACATGCCGGTCCTGCTCCATAGTACAATGTAGGGCTTGAGCAGAATCAAACTTGGTTGAAATTTTAATGCTCACACACTGCCTTTATTGTATTTTTTTAAAGTTGTAATTGCATTATTTTGTGAAAGTGTGAACACCGTGTACCTTTTAGCTGAATAATTATTGTTTTTTTTTATCCTTTTAATGATTTAATAGTCTTGACTTGAGTACATCGCTTTCACATTTATTTATTCTTTAAATTGTTATTTCATAACATTGTTAAACATTTTTGAAAAAGAGTAAGTATGGAGTTTCTTGCCCATTCTTCTCCATGCAACCTACCTTAGCGAATGGGTGTAGAATCAATCCCATCCCATCCCTTTCCTTAATTTTAATATTCGACGTTTAAAAGTGCCTCACTGATGGCCTATTTAAAATAAATGATTTGACTTTGGAACGAAAGCATGATGTAAATACGTCATTAAGTATGATATGTAGTGCAACAATATAATTGTATGACATATTCTCACGCAGTAACGCGTGCATTAAATGAGCGTGTAATTACTCTGTTTAGCTGTGTTTGTAACGCACAATGCTTCTTGTGGAGCATCTTTCATCCGTCTCGTATCTGACCATCTCGAAGAGAAAAGACCTTCTTGCCCTACATTATTTATGTAGACACACGAGAAATTGTAATCTCGTCAAATGAAAGCAGATTTCGCACAAATAAATCGAATCTTATTTCCTGAAATACGTTTTTGGTGATGTGATTGGTTTCTTGATAGCTTGCTTAAATTAATGTTACGCGTGTTATGTATTGAATCGTTCTATATTTCTCGTTCCAATTTCAATTCATTACGGCACGGTTTACCTACGCTCCTTTTAAAGTCTCTCCACAAAGCTTTGTCGCGTTTAAGCGAGGACTTAATGAAAGTCTGGTAAGGAGGCGTAGCGGACCAAATCCCCCTTTAGCTGAGGCCCGCGAGGCCGCGAGGGCACAGATTTATAAGGATTTTCTTTCGTCGACTTCGTAGCACTTTCATACGTCTTCCTGTATTGAAAAATTATATTCGCTTATAGAGTGATCTGTTCAAACGAATTTCGTATATTGGAACTTAGGGTTCTTTATTACTGAAATCGTTTTCATACCGTTTAATTTATTTTGCTCACGTCCGTTATTATTTGTTTGGGCATACATCGGGCCCCAGACCGAGGGTTCGATATTCGTGGTTTCATTTAGGTACTAGTGGTTGGGATCGTCGGTTGTAATATAAACTTACATTGGTAGTCCTCTAATTCGGAGTAATGAATGTATCATGCGGATTTTGGTTAGTTGCGCAAACAAGACTGAATTATCTAGCTGAATTGTTGAGTTATTGCAAGTAAACATTAATTTTGAGGGACGCATAGAGTCACAACTCTTCCATTATGATAGTAACAACCCGACACAATAAGACTTAGTATAAACACAGGTCTCATATACAGGCCGCTACCGGACCGCACGTCATGCTCAATATTGTGAGCACTAAACTGAGCATCTGTGCTCGACTGAGCGCCGGTGTTCCTGCTCGAGACCAGACTGAGAAGTTCTGATTACCGAGCTCGGAGAGCTGTAACGTGTCTTCATCGCGTGAAATTGGATGCTAACGCATATCACTGTTTACACAAACTTTGAACGTTTCAAACATACACTTGACAAACAAGTTGCAGAGCTTCCACTGGATATTTACAGCAAATACACCCTGGGAAGGCAAGACCCTCATATTTGTCGCTTATATTTGTGCACTTGTGTCAATCAAATTAAGGTTTCTTTTTCTTTGTGTTTATTCTTGGAATATCGTAGCTAGATCAACCAGACCACATATTTTAATTAATTATTCCTGTTTCGTCTATTTCTAACTAGCTTCTTCTAAGCGTTATTTTCATTGAACAAGTATTCTTGGAATAATTGTGGCTTGACGAAACAAACCGAACACCAGATATATTTTAATTAATTGTTATTTTTGTGTCGTCTACGTTCTCAGCTCTTTTAATTATAAATGAGAAGGTATTTGGCGGTATGCTGTCATCATCAAATATTTTTTTAATACTTTGTATTTTTACATTTCTGACATTAAATAAAAGTTTGTTTTGTTGTCAAATCAACAAATGAGTCCTCCTGCCTTGTCATGCTTGTACTGACTAAATCCATGTGACCCTTCAATGGCCTTTACGTTCCAGGGTCACCTGATGTGCCAGTCCAGCGACCCAGTTACGAAAGCTTACGAACGAAAATGTATTTCTGATAGATCCTCTTTGAACGTACACCTACAAAAAGGTTAAAGAATCAGGCCAAATACAACTGCAGGAACAAAATGGCTCCTTATTGCCCAATCCCATCAGTGGGGCTCGTAAGACGGAGGAAATGCAATCTTTCTTAAAGCTGAAAACCTTTAAATCGCTGCTTTTAACAAAAATGGGTGAATGGGCCGCATTTCCAGACTTCAGCTGATGTTTTAAGAAGAAAACTGCTCTTAATTAAGCTTGAGATTTATCTGCATAAAAAAATAAGTCTAAGAAGCTATTAGCTACCTTTTCTTTTAATGCGGAACAGCGCTTTATCATTAGGATCAGCAAAGTTCTGACTGAAATAACCAAACGGATTAAAATGTAGAACTGTGTATTTTGTTAATCAATCCCATCCCTTCCTATTCCCTTAAATTTAAAAATCGACGTTCAAGAGTGCCTCTGTGTTGGCCTAATTGGAATAAATGATTTTTATTTTATTTGGAAAATAAACAGTAACACAATATATTTTATAAAAAAAAAATACTTGACTTGTTAGAAGGGGTTCACTTTTTTTAATTACAAAAAAAGATTGCACCACATATTTTTTTTCTGTTCGTAGGTGTCTTTACAAACATAGAAAAACATACACAAACATCCAGACCCGAAAAAATTACTTGCAGATCAAATAAATATTTGTTCCGTGCGGGGATCGAACCCACGACACGCGTCGCAGCAGTCGATCGTTCAGCCACTGCGCCAACCGTGTCGTCAAACTTTTTTTTTAGCGTGGTAATATCATCAAATGAGTCCTCCCACCCCGGGCAGGGCGGGAGGTACTCTCAGACTCGTACTGACTAAAATCCACGGTTCCTTCAATATCCCTTTGTGTTCCGGGGTCACGGTAATGAGATAAGTCCCGCAACCCGTGTCGTCAAACTTTGGTTGATATAATTAAAAGTTATAATCCACTTATTAATTTAATTTACATACATGTGAAACCATATTACAGTACATTCTCGTGGAAAAAAGTCAGCTCAATCGTATAACTTCCGTGATCTTATGAGGGTAATTTACAAAGCATGAGAGCAGTTCACATGTAAATCCCACATTCCACTCCGTTACTTAACAGGCCACATCCTTCCACAACAGAGTTAACTCAAGAACTCATTTATCTTTAGAAACACTTGTAAATAAATAGCGGTGGAAATCAGTATTCATCTGGTATGCCGGCCGAACGTTAATCAGTCCTCAGTCCTCAATGCAAGACACTTTAATGAGATTTCTTTTGGGAATCAACTGCTCACTGTTCCGCACTTCTCCTTGGAGGCTTTATTGCTAGAAGTTTTTATACAAGAGAATTTGAAAACAGCCGTGACTGTTGCTATAATTGAATCTTTTGGCATCGGAAACGGAACTTTGTTTTGTTCCCTATCAATGCTTTGTGTAAATGGCAGTTCTTAGAATGTAAATAGAGTTTACTTATATTTCTTTTGCGAATTGGTAGGGATTTTTTGTAAAAAAAGCTGTTGAATAATGAAAAACATTGGGATAAAAACTGTATGCTTCATTCCCGTAATCCGTATGTCGTGTCAACAGTGCAATGCTCCCGCATCAGTCGTGTGCATATTTATTTTGTAAATCGAACACTGATTTAAGCCCTAATTTAATTAAACTCATATTCAACAAATTATGGATAATTTATTAGCTGCGTGGATTATCTGTATGCTTAAATCCATTGGAATTGAAATATTGAATTTTGAATTTGCCGTTGTATAATATACTAGCTGTGTCCCGTGGTTTTACCGCCACTGCTCGGCTCCTATTGGTCGAAGCGTGATCTTATATAGCCTATAGCCTTCCTCGATAAATGGATTCTCCAATAAAAAATATTTTTTTAAATTCGAACTAGTAGTTCCTGAGAACGCAATTGTAGCGCGTTCAACTAAAAGAAACTCTTCAGCTTTATAATATTAGTATAGATTTAGTTATAAAATTCAATTTAAACGCACAACAAAAAAAGGTTTAAGGTGACCATATTTGATTTGGTTCCGCCAACTTATGCATTTAATCCGTTATTTAAATGTTATCCGACAAGTTGGTGGGAACACCGGAGCGTAGCCGTAGCGCTACGGAGTTACGAGCTCTCGTAGCGCGCTACGAAAGTCGTAGACAGTGTAGAAGATTTCAACGCTATCCTCTACGTAGCTAAACTGAGAAAATATTTTCACTATAAGTTGTTAATATTAGTTATGGCTATTTATAAGTTTGCTAGCTCAGCTTAGTTTATGACTACACATTACGTTGATTATTTTATGCAGTGTTAATCACTAGACTTCTTTTTCGCTCCATGTTATTTTACAACCGGGGTCGCGGGACTAACGAACACCGTGGCACCGGAACGTAACGGGCTCAGTACAAGTGTGACAGTTCCTCCCGTCATGTCCAGGGTGGGAGGACTCATTTGATGATTTTGATTAACACGTTAAAATAAAATGTTTTTTGCAACCAAATCAAACAGTTGTTGTCAAGTTGTTTCTACTTGTCGGATACTAAATAACGTTTGAAAAGGTTCAACTTTGATGTGTAGGCGAGTCCCTAAGTAAACTTAGACTACGTTTTACGGGCCAAAAAATATAATGAGCACGAATATAAAATTCGATCAGAGCTTCCAAGGATTTGGTCCTTGCTTACCAAAACGTTAGAGTTTTTTTTTGTTGCTCCAAAATTATGAAACAATTTCACCCTCGGAAATAAGGTACGAAACTTAATTTGGGAAATGATTCTGTAATTTATTTTCTTTGGGATTTACTTTTTTTTTTGAGTACTTATAATTTTGTTGAATAGGTAAAGTCCTAATTTAGGTAAAAGAAAAACATCTCATTAGGCGGGCAACTTTGTATACTTAAAGCCCACAGGAATATAAAGAAAGACAACATCACGTTTCTAACCACCATAGTTAAGGCAGAAAAGTACCTACTAGTAAACCCACATATCACCAGTAAATAAAAATAGTAATAGTTTATATGCCGCATGTTCAATGAGGTCTGGGCCCAAAAAAAACACTTTCTGAAATTCGTTTTTTTTAGGGTTGTAAACCACTCTTTTCGTTCCAGTTATACGGGATGGACTGTCAGACTTGTACTGACTGAAACCCACGGTGATTCTTCAATAGCCCTTTACGTTCCAGGTTCACGGTTGCCTGATGAGACAACCCGCGACCCCGGTTTTCACAGCTCAGGTTGTTAATGTTTTACAAATAACCCTGTACTAAACATTAGTACTTTTTTAAACATGAAAATAACTTTCGAAACTCCTTTTACACAAAGTAATAAAGTTTCCATAGCAATTAGACATACATAACCGTTATAAAGTGAACCATGTTACGCGGTGGGCGTGAAACAATAATACTCCAAGTTTCCACACGACGCCATTTGTCTGATGAAAAATTAAGTTAATCAAACTTAGAGCGGCGGCAGTTTGTTTAATGAACAGATTTATTATGTCTCGTTATATACGTACTAAGTATACTTAGCAGATTACATGCCGAGGTTTATCTATATATGTCGCTGGTTTTTCATTAAATTATGGTAGCCATACACCATACTGCCTATTTGTCAATTCGGCATAAAACTGCCAATTTGATCAAATAGAATTGAACGTGTATGGGGGTGGAATGCCAATTTGATGGCATGACATGCCAATTTTGATAGGTCATCAAATCGTTTTTGACACAACTTCAAATCGGCAGCAGTGATGCCATCTTAGCAACTTCATAGATAGTTAGCTAATTTTATAAAGGTGCTAGAAAAAAAGCTAAAAAGTGTAACTTGTGGCTAAACTTTTTAGTTACTTTTCTACAGGGACGGTTAGGCCACGTTCACACGGCGATTATTTTCCCGTATACCGTACACGTGATTTTATCGAATAGAGTTGACCAGTTTTAGGACAACTTTGCACGGTACACGGTAAAATATTATATTTCTCAAACACGGGATTTTCCCGTATGAACGCCGTTTAAACTATTTTTAAGTTTTCATTTGTGAACTGTTATTACTGCTCTATTCGATAAAATCTTGTATACAGTATACGGGAAAATAATCGCCATGTGAACGTGGCCTTACCAGGAAAACTGAGGCTTTTCGCACATGGATCGCATGTACACTCGTAAAAAAAGAGTTATTCATTTTATTTTAAACCAAAATACGATTGAAAACTTGAGAGGTGTCAAGGGACCACGAAAGCAAGTTAAAAAAAGGTTCATGCTATTTTCGACCTTATTGACGTTTATGCAAACACCTGATTTTAATGAAGGAGCAATGTTAACGAATGAGAATGTGAGAAAAACAAACTAAATTTTAAATGTCGATAAGGTCGAAAATCGCTTGCACCACTTTTTTTAACTTGCAATCCTTAAGCAAATGTTTTCCGACCTTCAAGCGATTTTCGACCTTATTGACAACGATGCAAACACCGGATTTTAATGAAGAATCAATGTTAACGAATGAGAATGTGAGAAAAACAAACTAAATTTTAAATGTCGATAAGGTCGAAAATCGCTTGCACCACTTTTTTTAACTTGCAATCCTTAAGCAAATGTTTTCCGACCTTCAAACGATTTTCGACCTTATTGACAACGATGCAAACACCGGATTTTAATGAAGAAGCAATGTTAACGAATGAGAATGTGAGAAAAACAAACTAAATTTTTAATGTCGATAAGGTCGAAAATCGCTTGCACCACTTTTTTAACTTGCAATCCTTAAGCAAATGTTTTCCGACCTTCAAGCGATTTTCGACCTTATTGACAACGATGCAAACACCGGATTTTAATGAAGAATCAATGTTAACGAATGAGAATGTGAGAAAAACAAACTAAATTTTAAATGTCGATAATGTCGAAAATCGCTTGCACCACTTTTTTTAACTTGCTATCCTTAAGCAAGTATTTTCCGACCTTCAAGCGATTTTCGACCTTATTGACAATGATGCAAACACCGGATTTTAATGAAGGAGCAATGTTAACGAATAAGAATGTGAGAAAAACAAACTAAATTTTTAATGTCGATAAGGTCGAAAATCGCTTGCACCACTTTTTTTAATCTAATTCGATAGTCTCATGATGAAATGAAAAGGTGATAGAAATTGTAGCTGTCGTCACCGAATAATAGCCAGATCTAGTTGCTGAGTTGGCATCACTGGTGCAGATTTGAAGTTGTGACAAATCTATCGTATCGATAGGCAGGATGGTGTATGGTGTATATGGACGAACTGCCGATTTGAAACAATTGCAAGCGTCAAATCTATCGTGTCGATAGGCAGGATGGTGTATGCCTACTATTAGGTTTTCGATCAAAAACAACACGATTTTATCATTTCCCTAAAGTGATTTGATCAAATCCCTTAACTGGTTCAGTGAAATGACAAAAATTTCAGAATATGTCAGAAAATGTCGACGGAGCGCCGCTTGTCGGTGCTCCTACTTCTGGGTTGTTTACAAAAAATAACCAAGCTTCTAACCTAACCTGTCCGAGTCAGGGTGAGCACCCTGACTGTGAACGAAACGGGGCACTGACAAATAAAAAATGTCGTAGAAGCTATTGTGGGCACCCCTACTAAGAATTTCTCGTGTGCCGATTATACATAAAGAATTTCTCAGTAGCAGCCACGGAGTCTTGATTTGAGGGCGGTTCATAACATACGGCTTGCTACTTATTACATGGAATTTGAAACATAACTTACGAAGCAATGATTAAGAGCCTAATTGAGACCCACTCCTGCACATTAGCGCCCTGTGTGACGTCACAGGAGGATCTCAAAGCGGTCGCCATGTTGTTTCGTCTGGCTCACAATGCCTGGCGTCTTTCGCGCGACTCGTACGAACTACTTCCACATGGTTGCGTTCAACTCTGTGTGTCTAGAAACTGTGTTTACTTCCAGCACTTTGTCGTAGTGATTTTGTAGTAAATAGTGCTATAGTTTGTAAATTAGGTTTTTTGTTTTGTTAATAGAATGTACGACGTTTTTTAAACGCCAGTGCGTTTGATGCGATGCAGACGCGATACGCACGCAAGTCAGACGCAGCCTAGAACAAGTGACAACAAACTGCTCTGATTAAAACGCGCCGTCTGTCGACGCGCCGGAACAGCGCGTTTCTAAAACGCGTCTCACCGGCGCGTTTAAAAAACGTGGTGTAGCTCTTACTAGGAATTTCTCTTGCGTCATGGGAGCGTTTACAAAGATTTACCGTCTTACCACAAGAGAGTTAAACATCTATTGAACACTTGTTTAAAAAAACTGTCAACCTCAAAACAAAATTTAATTTTCTTGTTAATATTAGGGTGGTAAGACGCTAAAAGTCACATAAAAACACAGTCAAAATCACGGAATTGAGATCGATATAGTATTGAACAGACTATTCCACTCAAAAAATGTAATTAGTCCGTCAAGAAGATTATCAAAACATACTTGACCCGTATTTTTTCTAGTAAAACAAAAATGGACGAAAATGCTGCGCTTTTAAAAGTCACAAAACGTCACGCCGCCGTCTGTTTGATTGAATTTTGATGTTTTTTGATTTTGTCGATATGTTTTATTTAAAATAAACTAAAAATACTTTTCAATGCTATGCTTTTAATTGACGGATTAAATAGATTTGTAATGTATTTATGCTGTACACAATTCTACATGTGTAAATATTCAGTTACATTCTATTAGACTAGAAGCTAAAATTTTACGTTACTGAATTCTTGTACTTATAGTTTTTCCTTTAAAACATTACATACAAATTACTCAACAAAAGTTTCTTTGAAAGAGCTTTATATAAATAAGTATCAGATTGCAAAAGAGTCAGTAAATTAAAAGTAAATACAGTCTACCATATATTAACAGAACGTTCCACAACTTTAGTAGAATTTTTCCAAATAAATACCTAAATACATTCCAATAAAGACATTTTATTTTTCCACTATGTAGGTTATCGATTCAAACATATTTCCTCTCAGTAACCGTAAGCCATAATTAAACACCATATTAATTTAAAAGGAAATTAAATTGAGTTCTTTATTCTCATTTGTACCAACATTCTAACTATAATAAGGGGACTTGCTTTTGAATAATAAAGTGGAATTAACATTAATATCGACCGCATATCAATGAATGTACACATTTTGTCAACAAATTCTAACAGTTATAATATTCGTGTCCGCAAATGTTTGGGCAATAAATAACGAACATTTTAGTGAAAACAATATAGTTATTACAAGTGCACTGGTCGCTTTTGTGTGTGACATTGTTATAATAGAGTGAAATATTTATATTTCAGCAAGCTGCAAAATACAGGCAATGCAAACGTAGATTTGTTTTCAGTGGTGAGCTTATTAGTTTATTAATTACTAGCTTTCCTGTGCTGTGGAGCCCCCTTAACATTCATTTTATTCTGTTTTTTTTTGTAATCTATGAAATAGCGGCAAAAAATATATGTCGGAGAATGAACACAGAAGCACAATATTTTAGAATAACGCCATCTATTATCACGCTGCGGAATCAACAGAAAATTGGGATTTGGAAATTTGGAATCTCTATTCATTATTGTTATTTTAGAATAACGCCATCTATTATCGTTGACGTGGTATCAAAACAGATACGCAATTTAGAATCTCTATTGATTATTGTTAATTTAGGATAACGCCATCTATCTCTGATTGGAGTAACTATTAAGTTAAAATTGACAGATTGTTTAGGAGCGTCAAATTAGTCTTAATTTGGAGATGGTTAGCATGGGGAGCAACGGAAACACCGAACGAATATTCGAGTCAAATGTCGGTGCGGAAGTTAAATCAGCTATTCGACGTTGACAGGTAGTGACGTTGACAGATGTTGGCTAACCTGTGTGGGGTAGGCCACATGGGCGGTCAGTTTAGTGAAGTGAACACTTTGAATCGGTCCGGCAAGCTGGGTAGACATCTTGGTTGCTCCGCCATGTTAAACTTCTCGCGTTCCTAAGTTTTTAATCGAGCGATATCTCGGACATCCTTGACTATTTTGTATTCAGTGTGTGTTAGCAAGTAATTAAAAGTGTTAACGAAGATTTTCTGAATGTTATTTCCGATATCCCAACCCCTCTGATAACGAACTCCCCGTTATCAGAAGTGGGATGGACCACGACGACCCACGTGTTGGAAATAAAAACGCTATTGACGAAAAATGGATGCGTTTGTTGGAACAACGGAACCGCAATTTTCTGATACTGATTCAAGCCGTGAAAGCACCTACCACGTTGTCACATGGCTTTCGTTTACCGAATTTTAATCCTGAGAAACAAATTGTGGATGCACGTGGTTGGGTCACGACTACAGTGATGTGCGTTCGGACCAAGATCAACATGGCGGGTGCCCCGCTTATGGCCGCTGTAAGCCGCGCCTTGAAGGGAAGAGATTCTACGTGGCTGCCTACCGTGTCGTTTCCTGGGATATTGTGGACTGATTTCAAGCGACTTTTTATTGCAAGACACGTGGCTAGCTACAACAAGAGCTGCAGCGAAGCGAAGCGAAGCGAATAGTGAAGCCTCTGAAGTGTTTTGCCTGCCGCAAGCCGGGTCATTAATCCGTGCACTGCTACCGCAAAGATGTGAAACAGGATACTTCGAAGCACCACAACCACAGCAATGGCAACAACTGCGAGGTTTCATGCATCCGGGTTCGCCTGTTTCCACTGCCACGGCGCGGAGAGAGGAGCGGCGCTGACTCCGGGACGTTGAAGCCTGTTAATGAGGAGAGGGTTGACCTGTGCCTCCTGAGCGCGTCGACTGGGAACGTATCCGGTGAGCAATTTTCATTTTGTTTACGACTCTGGTGCCTTGTGTTCTTTATTAAAGTCTGTACGTCTAGTTTAAACTTAGTATTGAGATTTGTTTTCATGTGTTGCCTGATTGTAGCGGGCACTTGATCGATTGCAGAGAATGCCTGAGGGTTAAGTACCATTTTGAGTTTGATGATAAGTGTGGAATCTTATTTCGGCTGGTCAGACCGTACCAGTAGCTGTTTCGTAGCCGTAGTCCTTATCTGATTGACATCCCGGTGGTGTCCATGGATGCGCGGTGTGCGGGTGGCACTGGCGGAGGTCGTGTATTCTGCGTTCATGATGAACGGTGTGAAACAAACAGAGGTTTGTTGGTGGGGCTAGTGTTAGCCATAGGCCACGAATTTGATTCCTGCTTTTTGATGATTAGTTTCTTGCATTGTAATGGTACAATTGCAAAGGTACTTGGCTGCTCTAGAATTTTCGATGGATAGTGTTTTAACTTAAACTTTACTTGGCTGTCTCTGGTTAAGAGGTAGTGACGTTATTGCTGGTTAAGCGGTAATGGTGTAATCGCTGGTTAAGCGGATTACGTGGGCTTTCGCTGGTTAAGCGTTAGCTGTTGAATCGCTGGTTAAGCGAGTTGTGTTGACTATCGCTGGTTAAGCGTTAGTAGTGTAATCGCTGGTTAAGCGGATTACGTGAGCTTTCGCTGGTTAAGCGTTAGCTGTTGAATCGCTGGTTAAGCGAGTTGTGTTGACTATCGCTGGTTAAGCGTTAGTAGTGTAATCGCTGGTTAAGCGGATTACGTGGGCTTTCGCTGGTTAAGCGTAAGTTGTTGAATCGCTGGTTAAGCGAGTTGTGCTGACTATCGCTGGTTAAGCGTTAGTAGTGTAATCGCTGGTTAAGCGGATTACGTGGGCTTTCGCTGGTTAAGCGTTAACTGTTAAATCGCTGGTTAAGCGTGTTATGATGTGGGCTTTCGCTGGTTAAGAGTTAGCTGTAAAATTGCTGGTTAAGCGTGTAATGATGTAGACTTTCGCTAGTTAAGAGTTAGCTGTTGAATCGCTGGTTAAGGGTGTTATGTGTGCTTTCGCTGGTTAAGCGTTAAGGGTTAATATCGCTGGGTAAGCGTTATTATTATCACTGGTTAAGTGATAGGATTTGTAACGCTGGTTAAGCGCTACAATGTTAAGTACTGGTTAAGTACTTCAGTGACTGTGGGTAAGAAGTGATGCATGGTGCTGGTTAAGTGCTGTGGATATGTTTGGTAGAGTCATAATGCTTTCTTAATTTTGTGCCAATGTCTATTATGTGCCTTATTCTTTCATTTTAGTTTGTTTTGTTTTGGTTTGGCAGTAGTCAACTTAAAATTTAAATTATCTAGCATAGTAAGAGTTTTCTTATAATCTGTAACGTTATAGGAAAAATAAGGTAGCATGTTGAACAAACCTTTTTGAAATTATTTTGATAAAGGCTCGAAATGATTTGAAGACCTGATGGAGGTCGATTGATTTCATGCTTATGACTGATGGAGGTTATAATGTGTGATGGTGAAGGCCGGATGGAGGTCAGAGTATGAGCGCTGCAATATTTTAATGAGTTTCCTATTATTTGAATGAGTATGGGTGTTGTTCGACATGTCAGCTTTTAGAGAAATAGTTTGTTTTGATTTTTATTAGACCCTGTAATTATTTGATGAGAATACTTTTTCCATTTGGGTCAGGAATGGCCGAACGGTTAGAATGATTACTGTTCGAGATTTTTTTCTCATTCCAGATTTCTCACACGAGGATGTGATGTCTCACACGAGGACGAATGTCTCACACGAGGACGTGTGATTGTCAGAATGGCCGTGTCGGAGAATGAACACAGAAGCACAATATTTTAGAATAACGCCA
The DNA here is from genome assembly GCA_036375495.1 of Agrotis segetum. Lineage (NCBI taxonomy): Eukaryota > Metazoa > Arthropoda > Insecta > Lepidoptera > Noctuidae > Agrotis > Agrotis segetum. The sequence goes on from JAQSVV010000001.1 coordinate 240,279, forward strand.
TCTATTATCACGCTGCGGAATCAACAGAAAATTGGGATTTGGAAATTTGGAATCTCTATTCATTATTGTTATTTTAGAATAACGCCATCTATTATCGTTGACGTGGTATCAAAACAGATACGCAATTTAGAATCTCTATTGATTATTGTTAATTTAGGATAACGCCATCTATCTCTGATTGGAGTAACTATTAAGTTAAAATTGACAGATTGTTTAGGAGCGTCAAATTAGTCTTAATTTGGAGATGGTTAGCATGGGGAGCAACGGAAACACCGAACGAATATTCGAGTCAAATGTCGGTGCGGAAGTTAAATCAGCTATTCGACGTTGACAGGTAGTGACGTTGACAGATGTTGGCTAACCTGTGTGGGGTAGGCCACATGGGCGGTCAGTTTAGTGAAGTGAACACTTTGAATCGGTCCGGCAAGCTGGGTAGACATCTTGGTTGCTCCGCCATGTTAAACTTCTCGCGTTCCTAAGTTTTTAATCGAGCGATATCTCGGACATCCTTGACTATTTTGTATTCAGTGTGTGTTAGCAAGTAATTAAAAGTGTTAACGAAGATTTTCTGAATGTTATTTCCGATATCCCAACCCCTCTGATAACGAACTCCCCGTTATATACATCATTTGTGAAAATCGAAGCGGTGAAGTAAAACATCGTGAGGAAACCGGCATGTCCTAGAATTAACCAAAAATTCGAAGACATATGACATTTGCCAACCCGCACTGGGCTCGCGTGGTGGATTATGGCCCACTCCCTCTCACAAGAGAGGATGCCTGTGTCCCAGCAGTGGGAACATTATAGGCTGATGATGATGATCTGTGAAAATTGCAACTCTAACTATCATTCTCGAGATACAGCCTGTTGACAGACGGACAGCGGTCTTAGTAATACGGTGGACTTTTACCTTTTAGTTATGGAACCCTAAAAATAAACTACTTTAAATCTAATATAAACAGTTCAGGCTTCAACGATTTGTCTGTCAGTTAGCAAAGCTCTGAAAATAGCTGTCCCGATTGCCCTTCTAATCAAGGTTTATTTAATTTAACAAATTCAACGTTCAAAGCTGAATTGCTAGAGGGTAGAAATTGATGGTTACGCTTCTAGTTTATTTTGTAAACCGAAAACTGCTCAATACAGAACTTGAAAAAAAGAAATTGTTGATGTTTTTTTTTATATTTGTAACGATTAAAGTCTAAAACTAGACTATTTTTTGAAAGTTATTTTGTATTATTTCTTGAAAGTTTTTTATTTCTATTTTTCTGTCTGTTATAGGCTACTTTGATATCGAGTAAGATGGCTTATGGTAGCCATACACCATACTGCCTATTTGTCAATTCGGCATAAAACTGCCAATTTGCTCAAATAGAATTGAACGTGTATGGGGGTGGAATGCCAATTTGATGGCATGACATGCCAATTTTGATAGGTCATCAAATCGTTTTTGACACAACGTCAAATCGGCAGCAGTGATGCTATCTTAGCAACTTCATAGATAGTTAGCTAATTTTATAAAGGTGCTAGAAAAAAAGCTAAAAAGTGTAACTTGTGGCTAAACTTTTTAGCTACTTTTCTACAGGGACGGTTAGGCCACGTTCACACGGCGATTATTTTCCCGTATACCGTACACGAGATTTTATCGAATAGAGTTGACCAGTTTTAGGACAACTTTGCACGGTACACGGTAAAATATTATATTTCTCAAACACGGGATTTTCCCGTATGAACGCCGTTTAAACTATTTTTAAGTTTTCATTTGTGAACTGTTATTACTGCTCTATTCGATAAAATCTTGTATACAGTATACGGGAAAATAATCGCCATGTGAACGTGGCCATACCAGGAAAACTGAGGCTTTTCGCACACACATGGATCGCATGTACACTCGTAAAAAAAAGAGTTATTCATTTTATTTTAAACCAAAATACGATTGAAAACTTGAGAGGTGTCAAGGGACCACGAAAGCAAGTTAAAAAAAGGTTCATGCTATTTTCGACCTTATTGACATTTATGCAAACACCTGATTTTAATGAAGGAGCAATGTTAACGAATGAAAATGTGAGAAAAACAAACTAAATTTTAAATGTCGATAAGGTCGAAAATCGCTTGCACCACTTTTTTTAACTTGCAATCCTTAAGCAAATGTTTTCCGACCTTCAAGCGATTTTCGACCTTATTGACAACGATGCAAACACCGGATTTTAATGAAGAAGCAATGTTAACGAATGAGAATGTGAGAAAAACAAACTAAATTTTAATGTCGATAAGGTCGAAAATCGCTTGCACCACTTTTTTTAACTTGCTATCCTTAAGCAAGTATTTTCCGACCTTCAAGCGATTTTCGACCTTATTGACAATGATGCAAACACCGGATTTTAATGAAGGAGCAATGTTAACGAATAACTAGGACGTCTGTTGTAAGAATGTGAGAAAAACAAACTAAATTTTTAATGTCGATAAGGTCGAAAATCGCTTGCACCACTTTTTTTAATCTAATTCGATAGTCTCATGATGAAATGAAAAGGTGCTAGAAATTGTAGCTGTCGTCACCGAATAATAGCCAGATCTAGTTGCTGAGTTGGCATCACTGGTGCAGATTTGAAGTTGTGACAAATCTATCGTATCGATAGGCAGGATGGTGTATGGTGTATATGGACGAACTGCCGATTTGAAACAATTGCAAGCGTCAAATAAAAAACAATTGCAAATATCGATAGGCAGGATGGTGTATGCCTACTATTATATCTCAGATCAAAGAAATAGGCAGATAGAGCGCTCAGAACACGCGAGTGGTTCCACCAAAGTTAATACAAAATCAAAATCTACTACGAAGTCGCGACAGTACCAAGCTACGCGTCGTACCTAGCTGCGCGTCATTGTTGTTGTTTGCCAAAATATGCCGTCACGTGTCTTTAACCATTGTAAAAGTTGTTCTCAAAAACAAAGAAAACATTATGGAATGTAACTCGATTTGATTTTGTATTAACTTTGGTGGAACCACTCGCGTGTTCTGAGCGCTCTATCTGCCTATTTTTTTGATCTGAGGCTAATATTTTATTTTCAAATAACTTCCCATTCGCTTGGGACGGGTACGACGAGACGACGAGTAGTTTTTTTTAGAAAATAACTTTTATCAGAAAGTTTATTAAACTTTCTGATAAAAGTTATTTTCTTCTTTGGTATCGGTGGTGGACTTGCATGCGGAGCGGTGTCAACTGTTTATTCCAAAAATGATAATCGTGTTAGGAATCATAATTTGTTTATATGTAGACCCATTTTGTCGTACTTTGGCCTGGTGGCCTACCATGAACTCTTAAAGCGTGAGTCTTTAGGCTGTGGGAAAGAGATGGCGCTAGGCGACTTGTATAGCTCTGTCTCTTTCCCACAGCCTAAACCGGATCGCGTAAGGGTGATTGCGTCGATGTAGCCCGCGAAATTCATTTATTTTTACGTTTTTTTTGCAATTTGCAGGCCAGTGACATGTTGTAACTTTATCAAAATATGAATTGCGGTAATAACAAGTATAATTTTAAATATAAAAATTATCAAAAAATTCGCTCCATCAGCTCCCACATAGAAAAGGTGCATCGTAGTTAGATTTCGGAGATTTTAACATGCACCTTTTCTATGTGAGAGCTGATGGAGCGAACTTTTTTGCCTGCAAATTGCAAAAAAACGTAAGAAAATTTGAATTTCGCGGGCTGGTTGGAGCATTCCCCTTAAGAGCTCGTGGTAAGGCCTCTTATCCACCTCCCATAAGCCGCGTATTAGACGATACTCAACGATCTCGCGGAAACCAACCTTGAATTGTATTGCTTGTTTGTTTGCTGATGTATGAAAGACTATAATATTAATATGTCTTACCGAAAGGTCGTGCTACTTAATACTACGACAATCGCGTGGTCCTCGTTACGTTTGTGGCGTTTTATATGACCTTAGGGGTCATAGAGCATGTTCACTGACATTTTTGCCACTACTCTAGTACCTAAAACTAAGATAATATTTAGAAAATATGAAGCAAACATTTAACTTTGTTGTTTTAGCACAGAGTAAAGAACGATGTGTAAATAAGAGGTTAGTAAACTCAAAAATAGATGAGTAAACATGGAGATCTAAAAGGGTAGGTCCTAAATTAAGGTGACCCCGGCAAACGCGTCATTCGACCCTGCCTGTCCCGGCGAAGAGCCACAGTAATGAGACGGCATAAATATTATAAAATGGCAACACATGTCGTACTTGGTATTCACTTATTATATCCAGCCCTTTAAATGTGTGTGTGTTTTCTCATGAGATGAATACTAATAATGTTTATTTTATTAAAGGCAGTACAGAAACAATTTATATTTTGCTCATAAGAAACATTTTTAGATATTTTAGCTTTTATAATAATATTCCACAACTATCACACAACCCCATCTAGTCCCAAGCTAAGCAGAGCCTGTGTTATGGGTACTACATATTACTATACTATATATTTCTAAATACATAAATGTTATAGATAAATTACACCCAGACACAGAACAAATGATCGTGCTCATCACACAAACATTTGTCCTGGGTGGGAATCGAACCCACGACCTTCGGCATAGCAGTCAGGGTCACTAATCACTAGACCAACAGGCCAGTCAAAATAGGTAATAAAATGATGTTTTATTTATTATTGAACGGAATATAATACATAATCATAATCTAAACTATAAATAAAAACTTACTAGTAATAAGTACAAATAATAATAATAAAAGAAATATTCAAAGGGCGTCAAAGAATTCATCCACATCGCTGTCAACGGGAACGGTGCCCAGAACGCTGACAGCATTGTCACGTTGTATGGCAACGCTGATTCATTAGCCTAGGAATAGGTCAGCCCTCCAACTACATAATATTTATTTTTTAAGGAGCGCTTCGAAGGATATGGGGGAGACCTTTGCCCAGCAGTGGGACATAAATGGCTAGTTAAAAAAATATTTTGTTAGTACACGAATTCGCCATTGGCGGTAGCTCGTGGAGTGTTTCAAACATTAACGTCACCGCTCTCAGCGGTAAGGTCGTGAACGGTGTGAAGGATCGTTAAGACCACATCAGTCTTTGCGCCAAGTTTCATCAAGATCCGTCCAGCCGTTCTTGAGTAACAACCATCGAAACATTTAAACTTCAGTATAAAGATGAAATAAGGTTATTAAGCCATTGGATCCTGGCAGTAATTTGTAGTTCTTTGTCATTCTGAAACAATGTAGACTGAAAACCGACCTAGTATAGAGAAACGGCTAGATATATTGTTGAAAAAGGTTCGCTTCTGTACAGGTAACAATTACCTCGACCTTTTGAACCCATTCTACTAAGTTCTTCTCACAATAAATAACGAAGTAAGCTAGGTCCTCGCCTGTTAGGCTTTATTAAAGTCTTCATCAAAGCCCTTTTGTCTATTTATACAATAGTGATCCATTTCTTGATAGCTTGAGCAAAAGTATCGCCTCAACTTACAGGTTGTACAAATCAATTGGAAATCATTCGGCTTTCGAAAGAATCAGACTATACCACAATGATTTTCCGTGTATTTTTTCCTATTTCGACATAAACTGATTCAAAATGAAGAATAAAATGTGACAAAAACGATTTTTTTTCTTAATAACACAAGAATTATCTCCTCTAGACAAACATTTCCCATTTGCTACCCTGTGCTAGGGCGGTAACTGTCACTCAGCAAATAAAGTACCCCAACTCAATTTCCTATTTCGTAGAATGGACTTATAGAAAGTCCACACGCCAGTCCACTGGTTATCCACACTTCAGTGGTCGAATTCGAAACGAAATCAAAGCACTATCAAGAAGCCCTCTTTCCTGGAAATTGGGTTAGAGAACAAGAGGAAGCCACTACACGCCACTTTGGACCCTCCGCCTAGCTCTCGACTCTAACTGCCGCGACGATATGTAGGCGGTCTCTTTGATACAACTTTAATTTATGTGAGCGCTCTTTAGGACCAAAATCGTTTGTAGATTCATGGCATTGTGCAGATTTATGCATGTTTTTCCCGTGACTTATAGGTACAGTTAAGTGGTATAAACATGTAATCAAACAGTTGAAACCGTTTGATTCGCGTATACAGCAGTTAAATGGCCATCGAACGGAACGTTGCTAAATAAATATGCTGTGTGCGAAATGTTTTATACATATGTGTAACATGCTGCTGGTAATGCTCTTTTGATTAGGGCCGCATTGCGCACATTTGGAATCGGTTTAAGCTGTGCACTAAATAAATTATTTATCAATCAACTATCTGGTTAATTTTATGTTTTATTCAGCAGCCTGGATTCGGTATGTTTTTTTTTTATTATGCTGCCTTCAAAATAATGCGTGTTTTGTGTCAATTAATAAAAATTACTGACTTAATCAGATTTAGAATCAGGATAGTAATAATAAGTTTAAATCTAAATGTTCATTTCATTCATGGAATCGATTAAAGTTTCGTTTAATTTCCGAACGTTTTCTACTCAAATGTCTAGTGTCCAAAAGCCGCAGTGCTCCCGCTGTTCAGTTTTAGTTTTTTTTTTTCTCTCTGGTCGGGCACAGACACCTCCGGGAGGGATCGTTCGCCTAGTGTTGCCACTTAAACACTTTACCGCTGAATGGGATTGCTCCGCGGACGACCCAGCTGCGCTCTTATACACACTTTAATCTTAATGGCTATTTACACCGATCGTGTGGCACTTATATGAATACTAATGCCCTGACAACGCATATAGAGGGAGCGTTAGAACAGAATTATTGTACGCTCTGAAACATCTGACTAAACTTGTTTGTTCAGAGTGACTAACGCTGATGCCATGGCGGCGGCGCGTCGGTTTGTTTAGATAAGGGATGAGGGTTTGATTCCCCTCCCTTCAGCAGACAAAATCTATTAGGCCTTGTGCCAAGTTTAGTCTAAGTAGTCCGTATAATTCACGTTTTGTAATGGCATCCGATTAAATAAATAGCCGTCTACATTATAACTTTTAAGCCCCTATTTATTTTCCTAATTCCATTGTAAAGGGCTACCAATTTAAATTCAAAAGATTACCAAAGGTCAAAGTGCAATTTAAGTTTGTAACTTTGACTGTAATTTCCAATTATTATTCTGATATCTAACTAAAGTCAAAAGTATATTGCCTGTAGCTTAAATATATATTGTTTTAAGTTTAATAGGACGACTCTGTTGTGACTTTATAATTAGCTATTTACTATTTAGATTTGTTTAAGAGCGTTGAAATTAAGGGTGAAGTTTACGTATAATGGTTTCGCGTGTAACAACTAACTTACAGAGGTGCTCAAAAGCGACAGAAACGTTCTGAGATATAATGAGTGCGCCCAACCTGCGGTAATGGTAAGGCCGAATCGTCGAGGTGTGAATCGTTACGGTTCGGTGTGATAGGCTGCGACCGCAGGCACCTCGTAAAGGCGAACTAAAACAGTGGGTTCATTACTTTCATTGCCGAAGTTCTCTACTCCCTCATGCATTACTGGGGCTTTAAATTGAACTGTTTATGTATTCTGTAGCTACCTTCCACCGGGGACCGCGCTCACGACCTCAATGAATTATGTGCCGTGTTATTACTGGCTCTTGAGATTGTTTTAAAACAGAACATGCTTTATAGTATCGAGGCGGTGTGATGTTTGGTGTTACTGGAACGATCCAGCGTTTCATTATTAATTACCGCTGGTTTTTCATTCATTCGGGTTAAGGAGTTTTTCCTCTAGTGTTTAAATTATGTTACTTGTCCCGGGGAATCAATTCGCTGTTTTTACAATGAGTTTTAAAGACCAGTTTTATAAACCTGTGTATCGTCAGCAATTACAATTTTCCAAGTAATCTGTTTGTATAATATAAATTATGACATCTAATATCGTTAAATGAGCAATTCTTGTATATTTATTTATATATATTCTGGATCTCGGAAACGGCTCCAAGGATTTTCATGAAAGTTACAGATTAGGGTTTGTTCGGCTCAAGGAATCGTTTTAACAAGGTCCCAGGTTCGAGAAAAGCACAATTCCCAAGATACAGACATTTTAAAAACCGAGCGAAGCTCGGTCAACCAGATATTGAAACATAATTAAGTAATTATCTGCAAGTCAATCAACGACTACTAACCTTCTGACCGTAATTTTCAAAGAAACAAAAAGGTGGGAAATTAAATTTATGTTTTACAACCTCCATTGTACCTTTGCGGTTAAACTAGTGTTTTAATCAGAAACTAGTGCTTTAATGAAAATTACGAGTTATATAAGACAAACAAAACCGCAACATGAAAATGGCAGGTCATTATTAAACTTGTAATGAAATGCATTAGGTATGTACCTATATGAAAATGTGAACACGTGTATAATTATTATAGTATTATGTCTGAGTATATTAGTGAAGAAGGCAGGAATTGGAGGATAAGTTTATTCTTAATGGATAGATGAATAACACCGTAATCACCTCCGTGGACCAACAAAAGGCAAAAACGACCGTAAGCAAATTACCCGCAGAATGCGGCTATAACTTTATGTACCTTTTTTACTTTCCTATACAAACCTAATTATTCATGGCTTTATAGAAATCGAAACCCAATTTGCGTACATTCCCGATGCCATGCACCCGCGCCTACTTTCTCTCTTCATGCTACACTGGGCATGCTATGTCCACGGACCACGAGTCATTGACTTGGACATTTGTTTTTGTAATTACGTTCGCACAACTAGCGCAAATCGTAAATTGCCACATTCACTAGTCGACTTTGACACTGTAAATTATTCTAACCAAGATAATTTGGGCACACGAATACATTATCCCCCAAAGCAACGGAAATTTGCAACTCCATAACAGATGGTTCAAAGAACGGTTCCTGATTTACCGACTCTTGTGACACTCACTAATTCATACTATTCTGTTTGTAGTGTTTGCTAGATAAATTATTTTGCTCGCATGCAAATGTCAGTACATAGAGGTTGTCACATAAAGCAGAATTTACCATTCACACTTCAACGTTTTTGCGAAGGTGTTAGTATGAGGGACAATTTTAAAGCAATTAAGCTTGAAGCCATTGTTAGTTTCTCCGAATGCAGTGTTTGCTAAACATCCAGCCACAAAACAACTTTGCACTAACGCTCAACCCATTAACCTGGTCTTAACTGTTTATCACACAGGTGACCTCTTTTCTAAGTCGTTCCAAAGATAATTTAGGCAGCGTGCTCGGCACCTTTAGGGTCAAAGTGTTACGAAATTGACTCGGCGAGAGCCCTCCGGGAAAAAGCCCCATTTCGAGGTCACCGAACATTTTTGCCACGTATCCTCGTGAATATTATAAAGGGCAGCCGCATTTCACACGTTTCGGTGGCGCTAAAAACGTTCTATTCTGTCCACGGTAAGCTTTATCGGTGGCTCGGTTATAGCATTTTGTTTAGGTATCCCTCATGACTTGTGGCAAACTCTTGGGAACACGTTACACTTTGTTATTCTCGGTCAACGAAAGTTACATCAACAGAGTAGCAATGCAACCTTTCATTATATTTCTGTAGGAACTATTGAACTTAATGACTTTGTTTCCATAATGGATTCAGAGAAAATGAAGGTATTTTCGCGCGGGCGCTTTAAAAGATAATGGTTACTATTTATAAGTAACCGTAAATGGATATTGTTTAACTTTAAAAGGGCAAAGCGTGCTGGAAAATTTTTGCTTGTCTCTGTTTCAAAGATAAAGAAAAGATACGAAGAAAACCAATCTTAATAAACACGCATCTAAAATTTTAAGGAGCAACAGGAATTTCATATCGTCGTTCTTGAAAAACTGTCCCAGAATGTTTACTCGCATTGACCACTGACCACTTCTAGCGCCCGTGGTAGGTAGTTAAAGTTAATTGTATTGCGTGTCAAACGCAAAATTGAAAAGTTAAATAAATCAAGAAAGCCATTAAATGTGTCTGAATATTCGTGTGTAGCCTCCTAATGTAAGGCAGCACCTGTTTCCAAGCAGTAAATTTATTCCCATCAAAGGCTCAGCAGTAATCAAGTTATTGGGAAATATTTATTGACTTCCTCAGCGCTCCCTTTACGAAGCCCCATATATCTTGTATAGGAAACATGTTTTTGGTCCGCTAGTAATTTGTTGGTGCTCTGCGCTATTTTTGTTGCGGATTTTATTGTTGTTTAGGATCCAAACGTGGCTATACTTCATCCCTGTCTCCCACAGCCCCCACATGGGCACAAATGGGAAAGGGTCACCGTTATGGGGTTCTCTTTGAGCTGGCGTTGTATTTTCGCAGACACCGAGGGGTAGCCATTTTATTAGCCCAGTGATCTGGCTTTATGACTCATGTTTACTGTAATAAACTCGTTCGTTCGTTTCAGAATGAGCTTCAATATTGAAACTTATGTGCTGCCAATATGCGACCGGCGAAGTTGACATAAAATGCCTTTTATAGATCCTATTTAAATTTTATATTTAATTTATATTAAAATCAACAGCGGCTTGATTAAGAAAATGATGGTAGTATTATGTCGATTGCGTCAGAGTAATAAGCTTTTATGTACAATGTACATTATTTTATGTACCTATGTGTCGGCGTGTCGATAGTCATTCAGTGTGCGGCAAAATAAACAGAATAAAGTATTTTGTTAGCAATATTCTTCGTTTATATTTGTTCACGGCAGCGATAGATGAGACTGTCAGCGCAGACATTATGTTTAAATGGTTATTAGCCATTATGTTGGTTCGCAGGAATTCCTCCAGTCCCGGGAGTAATAAGACCGGTTCTGTTCAAACACAGTATTACTTCGATATAAAGCAATTTAGTGGATGTTCTCCCGTCAGTCACACGTGTTAGAAAGTGTCCCCGCATGCCTAGTTAGAGGCAAGCCTCGCCGCAGTTATCTGCGTAGGGTCGACGTCCTTACGGACAACGGCAAACTTGCCACAATTAATCAGCAACGCCTGGGAATAAGTAACGAGCGAAAGGCGATTACCTCTACCGACAATTTGTTAGTCTTGTAATACAAATTTTTATCATATTTTATGCTTCTTTTTTATTTGTACCGCTAAAAAGTTGACTTATCTGCCACGTTTACGACCTTTATAAAAACTTTGGCTGCTGTCTGCCATGTTGGGCACTTCATAAAAACTTTTTCCGACATTCTATTTAGTAGTATGGCTTCATCAGCGCTTAGAACTGATAATAAATCAGATTTTGTTGTGCTTGTTGGCTACAAAGTATCAAGTTTTTTGGCCAGTTGTTAAACTGGGGGCAGTTTAACAACTGGCCAAAAAACTACGATTTAAATAAATGTTTTGGTATGAAGGGGTTCATACCAAAACATTTATTTAAATCGTAGTGTTATCGTGTTGACATGATCGATATCATTGTAATTGTAGTGTAAGCTTGACTAATCCTCGAACATGCACCTTATCAACCGTTAATGATAGGCTTGCGACAAGTCCGCCATGCTCTCGTCCTGAAAGCCGGAGTCATCCCTCGTCAGCCAGGTACCGCATGACTGATGGGCACGCATCGACGTGATCAAGGGTTCTGACCAATCCGACCGCAGAGCCGTCCCCGCTAATGCGGCAAAGGATTAATCAACAATTAATTTGCTTCATTTGCCCACAGTACTATGCTTGTTTACACAGGTATTCATTAATTACTATATAATATTTCTTAATTAATGTGCCTATGTAGTTCGTGACGAGAGCCTACTGTTGTAAGTTCTGCTGTTATTATGAGTGGGTTTTGTACTTCATGTTCGTGGTGCGGATCCCCGGGCGCGGCTGTGTGAGTGGAACTCGCATTTTATCGTTGCGGATTCATAATTGCACCATAGGGCCGCCTTATTTTACAGAAAACAAGGCTACAATGTTATGTGAGCTACAATCACGGTTGTATTCGTTATTCAAATTACGCCAGCTTCACTGTTTTGATATTATAAAGCAAAGTATGTAAATTAAATCTTGTTGAAAATTGTATTACTACTGTACCTACATGCTGGTGCGCTGGTCTGCTCGCAAATTATTCAAATGAGGTGCGGCAGAGGTCACAAAACATCGCTAAGTCGACAGGAACAACATCCTCTTGTGACCTCTTCTGTGGCTGACCTCTTTAGAGTTTAGCAGAATATTGTGTGACGTATGCCCAAAATATGACCTTTTAACACCCAAACTGGATCAGCGAAACCGTACAGTACTAGAGCAGAGACTAAGATATCGTGGCCTTATTGGAAGCCTTACAACATTCGGTACAGTTAAGCCTCCTTATTGCCTCAAAGTATTGAGGAATAAACAAAGAAAATGTCTCGAACGAAAACTTCATAGTGTCAGCGAAAAAGGCAATGTAGAGGCTAGTTTGTATCATTCATTTGCATTTATTTGGCAGTGAGACAGCGAAGTGTGAACATTTGGTGGCGCAGTAGTCCGCAGGCCGGTCGTTGAGTGTCGCGGCGGCGTCCGACCACCACGACTGCGCCCCGGCAAGATGCGAAAATTATGCGGTCACCGGACGATGCCATAAACGTCTGCCCACGCCACATAGTTACACGGACACACGGTGGCTACCTATATTTTTATGGACATCGTTACCACAGCCAAAGGACGCTACAATGATACTAGTGAAATAATAAAGACTTCAATAAAAGGTCGAGGGTCAAATGATAGTGGGTGGTTTTCAATTTGTTAGCATCCACAAATTGCCAACTAACACAACAAAAAAATAACAGTGGTTGCAAATATTGATTGTTGTGGACTACAAAGCGATATTGTATGGAATCACGTTTTGTGTACAAAAATAGCTGTGGGCAGGCGACTAGGTGTAGACAAGACACCGTGGGCGTTCATATTGTGAAACAACAACACTGCAGATAACTTTCATCTGTGAAGCCCTAGTTACGTATGCTCTCGACGACCTCAAAAAGAAGTAGTGAATGCCTTTTAAGCGCTCATTGATTGGTTATCAGAAGTACTAGGAATATTCGCATCGTCTTTGGCTCTATCCACATTATTGAGATGTATCGATGCCCATATCGCTTCGATGTGATTGTCGTTGCGTTCTTTGCCGCGATAAAATTATCCTAAAGAGGACCTTAACTACCGGATGTAAAAAAATCCTCAATAGTCGACTATGGTACAAGAATTGCCCACGACACCATGGATATATTTAAAGCCTGGTCCAATGTTTATTGGATTGCCTTCATACATTTTGCAGACTAACCAACACGATAAGACCGCGACGCACTATTGATGGGACCCATAAACCTGCAGATACTTAAACGATGTTTATCTAAGCAAACTTTTGGATTTGTTTATTTTCAAGTCGTTATTTTTAATTTATCAAATCTTAAGTTCTAAAGAAACATGCCAAATTGCTTTTTAAGATAGATTTAGAACATCAATATTATCTCAAAGATATATTTATTCAGTTGAAACTAAAATATCTAGAAAAAGGCTTTATGTCAACAAGATTTGGACGGGTTAAATAAAGTACCTTTAGACTCGGGCTTATTACTGAGATTAGGGAGGGTTTTTGCTAGATTTATTTCTCATTTTATCTATCTAGGCAAAGGGAGCCGTGAGTAAATTGTCTTATGCTTGTTTCCAACGAATAGAAGTTTATTTAAATAAGCGAAACGAGTAGAATTACGCCCGGTTGATCTCGTGCTCGTCTAAATAGGCACTTAGAGTTGGCGGGAGCCGATCGGTCCTTAAATATATCGCGTTGGGTTAGTCCATTTACCTCGGGGGATCTTAAAAAGTTGTTCGGGATTTTACATAGTCAAAGTTTAAGAATTTCTTTTAAGCACGTGAGATATTCTTGGTTAATGTTTCTGAAGGAAGCGAGGATCGCAACTTTGTAATGGAAGAGTTGAAAATGTGAAGTGTATTATGGAGTATTTACTTAACGTTTCTTTTTTGTTCCAGTGAGGCTGTGGGATTGAAATCATTGCCTGTAACGATTTATATTACTTTGGGAATAACGAAAAAGCTTTCGTATTGACCGCTCATATCAATAAAACCGAGCATATTTTTATAGGTGTTCGTTTTTTCGTTTTCATGGGAAAAATCGTAAAAACAATCCAATGTAGAGTTATCATTTTTCGCCGAAATAAATAAGGCTGCGGGTTCAAAATACAACAAAAAATGTATTCGATAAATATTGCAAAGTTACATTTGTACGACTTCATATTCAAACAAATAGAGTTGAACTATACCAGGGATTTATTTCTGAACAGACAACAATACATGTGCACCTGGTACAAAAATAGTAGTCTCGTGTATAAAGAATGCGAGAATCTTTTTGAATTTATTCGTAGAAAGGCTCAGTTAACCAAACGAAACCAAAATAGTGACTACAACGCCAACCCACTGTCAAATTTGACATATATGACAGCTGTCAAATTGTAATAGAAATGTCATTCTCAAACTATGCTTTTTCAAAATTAAAAAAACTGTTGATAAGCTGCACACCGGATCTAACTATCGGCTATCTAAAAATTGTTTGCTAAATTTTATGAAGTATTTTGGTTTGGGATTAAAAGCCATTGGCGTTTTAGGATATAGAAACCTTGGTCACCATTTCAAGAAATATGATTTCTAAAATGAACAGAATTTCAGTATTGTTCCTATCGTGTTTCAGTTATATCTGCCATGTGGTCGAAACTTGTATTTATGATCTAAAGTTGCAGACGTAGCGAACTATAACAAAACTCTTGCGCCATATGCCGCGGAACATTCTAGAAAGGCGTGTTACTTGTTAGTTACTTAATAAAAGTTGCCAGGGAGTGTAACATCTCATTATACTTACTGCTTTAACGTGGATACGGCACTTTTATGTACGAACTTTCTTTTTTTATTTTTAGTACTTTTTTAGAGGTACAGGAACTCGTAACACAATACTTCGTGGTAGGAAGGACGTTAATGCAGAAACGTGTTACATTTCTTTCAATATCGTTGTGAGGTGTGGTTGGTTCCTTTTTACAAAATTGCCTTTGATGTAAAGGTACGGAATGGCTGGATGCGGTAGATGTGTTGGGGATCATTACGTTGTTGCCGTACAGACCTTAATTGCTGCATGTTTTCAAAAAAGTTTCAAGTAACGGCGCGTTGTGTTCCACGCGCGCCTCAAAGAGTGTCAGCACAATGACGGGACTTACGAATTACCGTGACCCCGGAACGTAAACGGCTATTGAAAGACACAGTGGATTTTAGTCAGAACGAATCTGACAGTCTCCCCTGTTCTGCCCTGGATGGGAGGACTCTTTTGATGATTTTACCACGATAAAAAAGAAAAGAAGTTTCAAGTTATTCGCGCTCAAAGTATATCAAATATTCAATGCAAATATTAAACCTACTGAGAGAATAGGATTTCTAAGAAAAGAGAAGATTAAATCATTCTTTTTTAAAATCTTAATGAATTCTGAGTGATCACTCGGCCTTCGTTGATTAATTTTTAAACCCTTTTCTTGAAGAATTATGGAAAAAGTTATCTTTTTAAGAATGCTTGTTGTCTCTACCAGCAGCGAAGCTACCTAACATGCCGATTCCTATCGGCTTTACTTACGAAATATAGCAATATAAGTATCAATGATTTTCATTTATCATTAAAAAAATATATTTACGAAGCTACATTACTTGTAAAAATAACAATCAAAGAAAAACACTCTAAAACTAAAATTAACAATCAAAGAAATAATAAACAATTTCAACTCCCACAAAACAGAAAGGTTTGTAAGCCGCACGGCAAATCAGGAATCCCGATCATAGTTCCTCTAGTAGCGATCGTGAGCTTGACGCTACATAACACCGCTGAATTATGGACGCTGGTAAGCCGAATGTCTCCGGCTTATGATAAGGACAGAGATATGAAATGCTTACGCCAGAACGAGATGGAATGATACTGGACTTCGTAATTTGTTTAGATAGTTTTATTTGGATTCACATTAGTTTTGGCCCGCTTATATTTTTATAGTTTTGAATACCATTGTTTTCAACTGTCCATTTGTTTTTGATTTTGTATTATTTTTGAAATTGATAAGTTTTGCGTAGTTAGCGCAGTAAAAACATGGTTCGTTCAGTTCAATGATAATGTTTGGTAATGTTCACTGCAAAACAGTGTACGTTAGTTACAAGTTTTCAACTAGATGGCGTTGTGCAATTTCGTCACATTTTTGAATCGCGGTGTTAAGATCTGTAGGCGATTAGTATAAGGTTTTGTGAACATAGAATTTTTCAGAGTTAGGAACACTAATAATGTTCGTTGTTCAATATTTATGATTGTAATAATTGGATAACCGACTACAGAAAAGGTGGACAAGGAGGTTACTCAAATACTCAATTCGTCCGTACCGTATCCATTGGACGAAGTATCCAGAAAATTAAATATTACAATGTTTTTGTTTTTTGTTCGCGGGATAACTTTGTCGTTTAAGAACCGATTTTGATGATTCTTTTTGTTGAAAAGTAGATATTTTAAAGGTGGTCCCATGATAAGAAAATCAGGGTTTGATGATAGAAGACTAGAGAAGTCGAGTGGAACTTTCAAAAATCTTACGGGCGACTAGTGTGTTTGTAAGTTTTTTTCATTAAGTATTTCAAATAAAGGTCTGGAGTATAATATCTTGATGATGGAGCTGAGAGACATTGAGAGAACTCCTCAACGATTCACAGCAGCTACCTTGTGTTTGAGCTTCATTTGTATTGATGAGAACTTTTCACCTAGACGGGTTGCAATTGTCATTAGGTTCAGAGAACTCCTGAACGGTTTATAGCAGCTATCTTGTATTTGGACTTAATTAATTTATGGTGATGGCAACTTTGCACCTATATGGGTTATATTATTCGATGCCTCGATACCTGCCATTTGTTCCCATAAAAATTAATTTGGTTTGTTTCAGTAGTTTTTATTTTATGAACATTTTTAGCTTATTATGTAAGTACATGGGCGATGTTATAAGCGGTGCTACGGATATTACAATTCTAGTGCCCCAAATTGTTGTTGAATGTTTAAACTAAAAAGGCTAAAATTGGCCCAAAGCTATAGTTACTAGAATTCACGTTTTGGTCCGGGTTCCCCCTCAAAATTTTCTGCCCTTCGCCACTGGTCTCTACCATCTACTGGTAGAGAAAAGAAACATAACTTTCATGGATAATAAACGGTGATTGGGTACTTAGCTATTGAGTCACTTTTCAAGTTATAATCCTCTTTTATTTCAATTGATCTAAGTACAGTCCTTCCTCATTAATTTTACCTTTGCTAAATGCAACAAAATATAAAGATAAATTATATTTTTAACCTTATTGAAACATAAATCATCTACCCAGCTTTTACCAACTAACATAGTCGGTTGATGGTTTATAGGTGATGAAGATAGGTGTTGGTTCTTAATCTAACCGAAAGCTATTTAAAATACTGGTATTCAACCAATATTTAACATGGATCGACTGTCCTATTTGACTTCCATGAAACAGTAAGTAAGAAACACGATGACACTTGGTAACACTGGCAGTCAGACTACTTTAACTACATTTAACTACGTGTTTTTTTAAAACACGGCGGATTCTTGATTTAAGTAATATGGGCACCGATTTAGGGACCAATTTAAGCACTGTTTTTATTTAGACAAGACCTCCATTGCAATGTCAATAAAGACTATTTTTGAGTGAATTTGGTGCCTTGAAATGAGAGGTAAAAAACTGTGAAAGCACTGTAGATTGGATTCTGAGTTTCTGACTCACATGTGATGTTCTTTTATTTCAACGGATTTTGGTAGTTACGCTTCATCCGCCATTTCTCTTTTTATGCGACTACCCTCGCAGGACTACCCCTTTGTCGTAGCTTCGACAGTTGGAATACTTATTTAAATAATGGATGGTTTTAACTAGTAGTTCAGCTAACAATGTTGACAGTTTCAGTTTAAAATATATTAAGAGCTTATTCACAATGAGGGTGACTGACGAAACGTCCTTTTTCGATTATTTTTGTGTACTTAATGCCTTTCTATGCCTGGGTTCAGTACACACACCCCATGCCACACTCTTTAAAATTTAAAGACAAAGTTAACATGAAATTAATGATTTGACGATTGATCAATTAATGATTTGCCGTTCACAACGGTGTAATGTATACTTTGTAACAGATCAATATAGTCGCGTTCTTGCGCGAGGGCACCTCATCTTGTATCAGTCTATACGCAGAATAAAACCGTCAAAAAAAAAACTATCGTGGCATCGTCATAAATGACGGATGCGAAGTAAACAAGATTCCATTATGCAATGTGAACGTCCATCCGTCATGAATTATCGTGTTTTTGAAGACATGTCAGTAACGATTGATTACGATAGATTAGACGATACATGATTTAAGTCATGTCAACGCGAGCATTAAAAAAGCATTGCCAACATTAAAAAAAGATTTTGGAACGAAGTTCCTTATCGCGCGTTGTGAAAGGGGACTAGACGGAAAAAAATCTTACGAAAAGTTGTCACGACACTTTTTGGAACGAAGTTCCTTATCGCGCGTTAGATTCGCGCGTGCTAGATTTCAAAGAGTGGAGTGGAGTGGAGTCGCGACGATTATTTTTGTTGAGCGTATACTGTAACTTCGTTCCATCCGGGTGTCCCTTGACACTCAAAATTTTTCGTTAAAGAGTTCCTCGCGTGGATGAGTTCTTACATATTATTGTATTGTATTTCCGTGACACCGCATCGTAATGAAGTGTCTGTCGTTTAACACAATGAAAGAAACACATAATACCGATTAACCTTATTAAGTATTAAGTTACTTGACTGTTCCATTAGTGGCTAATTATTGAATATAGTACACAATGACCCCTGTTTCCCACATACACATCTAGTCACCAAGTTCTCATGGCTTCAGAATATATGAAGTTGAACAATAACATTGTTTATATAACTTGATTTATGCATAGCGGATATATCTTTGCTTGTCGATGTCTTGTATTTGATCAGTACCATCATATGCCTAGCCTTTTCCAACTTTATTGGGGATCGGCTAGGGCTTTTCGTGCTTTCCAAGACACGGAGGAAACTCGCTATGACAGATGGTCTCCCATCCACAGACCAACCTCGACAAGCGCGGCTTAACCTGGAAGATCGGCCTGTGCGGCTGTAATTATTTAGCCACTACCGTCTCTTGCCAATACCAGCAATTGCCAATGCCAGGCATTCCAATTAAATTAGTAACAAAACCCTTTCTTGTTATGACCAAGTATTCCTTTTTTAAACCGAGGGAGAGTTCGATCCGATTCAACGACGATAATTATAATACTAGACTCCGCATGCACGATCTAAAGAACACAAACTTTTCTGCCAAGTTGCTGAGGTACTACGTAAGCGAGGGGACGGGGTACTGCGTTGTGATTGGCTAACTCAAGATCTGTTCTGTCTCAACGTATGTTTACGGCTCACAGGATTGGTCGAAATGAGACGAATATAAGACTTTTTTGCCTAATGTGTTGGCAGACATCGGTCGCCTGTTATTACGAGTCTAGTATTATATCGTCGTTGATCCGATTGAATTTAAAAGGGACTTAGCAATGGAGCCCTTCTCAGAATCTACAATATCAGATGACTGGAGTAAGAGGGAATTGAGGAATTTAATCATACGAGTTTGAGAGTGTTTTGATGTGGTCCCTCTACTGTGTTGTAACTTTGCAAGTTTACGGGAATGTTTTTGATAGTTTTCAAGTCTGTTGGGACGGAATTTGTAGACATCCTACTGTTTATGCTGCCTTTGTATCTTAATACTTATTATGTAAAAGAAAGAACAGAGCCTGTAGCCAAACGGCAAGCGACAATCGCTGACGTTCAGCAGTCGCTAATACGTTTTCAACTTTATACCTAAGGCATAAAGTTGAAATTTATCAAAGATTATAGATCGTTTTCGTTTGTTTCGTTCGCCATCGGTCAGCAGTCTTTACTAGATTGTCAACTTTATGCCACGGGATATAAAGCTGAAAATGTATTAGCGACTGCTGAACGTAAGCGATTGTCGCTTGCCGTTTGGCTACAGGCTCTGAGGCCTTTTTACAAGATTTCTTTACTATGTTTACAGCGTACTTCAAGTGCGTTTATTGTATGGAAAAATGGATGAGCGCCTCAAGTGAGGAATTATTTTTTTTCCTTAAAATTAATGATTTTAAAGTCACAGTTTACGTCACAAAAACGGGAAAAAGACCTTTTATGACTACAGAACAGTTCTTGATTGTTTAATTATAGCTTCTCTCAATTCGATAGGTTATTTTTTTGTAAGTACACCGATTACTTCGAGGTTTCCGGTCCGTGTTATGTATGTTTGTATTTTATTTATTCAGTGTAATTGCCATTTAAACCTGGAAGTCGGAGACAAAAAAAGTCAAGAAATAAAAAATAAAGCCCTCGACTTCGAAAAGAAAAGTTTTGTTGTTTTTTGTTAATTTGTGTAAAAAACAACAGCAAACAGCTTTTAAAAGAATCAACAAATTAAAAAACATTCCAGATTTTATTTTTCAGTATTACATGTTCAATTTGACAAAAATATCGGCAGCTTTATTGCAGGTAATATTTTGTAAAAAATAAAAACATCGGAATACATCGCATTTACATGCTTTACCAATATTTCTACGAACTGTTTTCGTTAACGTAAAACATTCGCATGAATGTTTTCTACTGAAATTACTGACATTCTGCTTAAAATGCTAATAATATAAACGCGAAAAATATGTGTGTACGTTTGTTACTCTTTTACGCAAAAACTACTTAACGGATTTGGATGAAATTAGGTACACAGGTTGTTCATAACCCGTTTTAAGGTTCTCAAGGGATAATTTTTGTAAAATACATATGTATGTAAAGTACCTAGTCTCGCTAAATGTCGTAGGCGCTAGTATGTCTTGTTTTGTGTGACGTAGGTATGTCGTCAAACAAAACACTACATACACACACATACCTACATACCCAAATATATTATATTAAAAAAAAAAAAATCACCTCACAATGATGTTCTCAAGATAACATACGGTATTATTATTAACGGTGAAACAGAATCAGAGTAGGTTCTGTAATCTCATCGATTCTGTTAAATCATTTATTCTATTTTGGTCTATAAGCTTTTTCAAGATGATTATTTTTATATATGTGGGCTTTTGTAGTATTTTCAGCAGATTTATTTTGGACAGCGAAAGTTGTTAGGTACCTAAGTAATAGCAGATGTAGTTACATAGTTTTTATATGCATACACATTATACAAGTTATGTAAAACGCAAAAAAATGAAAAAGCTTTTTCAGAAATATTTCACAACGACAAAGACCAGCATTTTCAAATCAGGTTCTAATTTTAAAACTCCTACACAAATTACTTACATTTTTCTGTTCTAAAATAATCTCAGTTGGCGTTCTGAACTCGTTACGAGGTACTGTTTTGCATACATTTCGATTTTATATTCTTTGAAAAGAGACAATTTGGTAAAATCTCAAGTTTTCTTCGTATATTTTTGCAGGTTTATTTCAAAGACCCTCAATTTCGTTCGTATCGGCTGTTGATATAGTAAATTGATATTTAGTTAGGACTTCTTAGGCAGAGCTCTATCAAAAATATATTCAAGTTGTTTTTACTTGGTAGGTATTTTGGATGGTCCATTATCTATCTATAGTTTGAAATCTGTTGGAATAGCCCAGAAACTGTCAGTAAAGTAAATAACATTTTGAATAAATGATCATCTCGGTCTGTCGCTACCACTGCCGAACACTATCCGCCTTACCACTGATTGCAAAAATCTAAACATCTATTGAGCAGTTGTCTAAAAAAAGTGTAACTGCAGAACGACCCTTATAACAAAGTGCAATGTCGTTTTGACGTTGACAGTTTTTTTAGACAAGCGTTCAACAGATGTTTAACGTTTTTTGTAGTAAGACCGTCTGTATCTAAAAATCATATTATAAGCTTTTGCCAGCGGCTTCGCCCGCGTGAAGTCTTCTATAAATCATCCATATAACTCGCGCAGATTCAATGCAGTTTTGGCGTGATTACCTAAGTAGGTAATATAGCTATTCAAATATTTCCATCTAAAATAAATATTCTTTTTATTATCTTTCATTTAAATGGCGTCTTAGCGCCTGTCACTTGTCACTTACCGTTGAAGCCAAAAACGTTTCCACAAAGTCAACGACCCCAGTTTCAGCTACATATAAAATAGCTAGCTATGTATTCTATGCGTAATAATTATTATCACTAATTAGTGGCGAACACGCATTAGAGTATTATCATGATATTGTTATAACCGAACATCAGCAATCAATGGTAGAGACCACAGAATTAGACTGGCGATTTGATTTCATGTTTAAACACGGATAATGCTTTGTTAGATTAGAACAAGCAAATGTTATGTATATTAAAGGTGCTTTTGTTACTATATACATAGTTTTGTTTACCCTAACATGTTATTATGTTAAATACAAAAACATACCTAATATTTTAGTTAAAGGTTATACCTACATAACCTGAATTGGTTAGCCGTCTTCGTCTCTCATAATTTGCTGTGCCCGACAGGCTACATATTTATACATATTATTGATCGTAAGTATTTATGTTAAACCAGCTTTGGAACAAATAAATCATACTTTTTTGTTACTGAATTATATAACTGAAAAGTTAGCATGGATGTAAGGATGTTTGTTCCTCTTTTACGCAAAAACCACTGAACGGATAATTGAAGAAAATAAGTACAGAGAAGGTTTTTAGTTTTTTGAAGGATATTTTATACCCCGATTTTATATTCCCATGAGAAAATTATCAAGTTGAAGCGGGAACCGCTGGAAACAGCTTGTGCAATCATAAATTGTTGTTTTTTTTGTGTTTTACAAAGATAACAGCACATTACGAGTGTACTCGTAACAGCTTCACTCACTCACAAAAAAAATAACCTTAAAAATATAAGTCTCGTTCATGACTCCACGTTCAACCGAGAATTACTTCTCAGGCGAAACGGCAATAAACTGCTTTATAGTCTCAAGCACAGCTGAGCCGGTGGAAAATAATTATACACCGTGACTTTTTAGTCGTCTTACAAAAAGGGTCCACTTAATGTATCCGACCTAAAATACCTCTAGGCAAGTTATTTTTTTTTTTAATCGTTAATAATAATTTTTATTTTTAATAAATAGGTGCAATACAAATATGAAACACCCTGTTAAATGTTTACGTATCTAGCTGTAAAGTATACCTACCCAGCGCAATAGTCGGGCAGATCATTCTATCTCCATTTTCTATGAGACAAGGGTGTTTCTAACTACACCTTGCGTCATAATAACGAATTAAAATTTTATTTTAAAAATTTTCAAATCTCTTAAATACCTATTTTTTTATTATAAACGTGTTCTAGTCATTGGGTACATGAACTGGGCTGCTTTTGTAAGACGACTAAAAAGTCACGGTGTATAGCGGGCTTTCAACGTTATTTTGTGAAGCATTGGATTTGAAAAGCCGGTGACGAGCCGTGGCCGGTAATAGAGGTGCCGGTCGCCGACGGCCCTTGCACACTATTGTGCAGTGGCCGCTGACAAGCCATTGTGGCCTATTGTCGTCCATTGTGGCTCACGTGACCGTGTGCGCATCTGTTACCGGTCGACCGTTTTCCGGCCAATGTATGACATGGGACTAAGTATATGCGTACGACAGTTGCGATGGCTTTTCAATTATAAATAGGCTGTAGTATGTATAAGAAATTAATAAGTAAGCAATGCTTGCAAAAAGTCTGAAATGTGCACCTACATGTACATACTTAAATAAGGATTCAGTTAGTTTTAATAAACTTAACAGGGGCCCATAAGGTTATCGATTTTTATGTTTTGCTTTGTTGTTCTAATTTTTTTTTAGCGAGGTGATTCCATCAAATGAGGTCTCCCACCCCGGGCAGGGCAGGAGGGACTGTCAGACTTGTACTGACTAAAGTTTACGGTGCCCTTCTCCTTCAGTAGCCCTTAACGTTCCCAATTTTATCATCCCGAGGTTTTAATTTGAAATTGCAACACTTGCTGTAGTTGTTGACTTGTTGTTGTTTGTATACATATATTTTTGGCATCAAAATATTTTCATCAACTTCTCCTTTAATTTAAAACTATTGTTTTGTTTTTATAGTTTATATTGAGAACATAAATAGTTCGAGTTATTTTCATTGAATTAATTAAAAGTTATTCAAAACTAGTTCGGTTTGAATTGTATTCTCTTTGAGCAATAATGGAACAGCCAAGCGTAAAGCGAACACAATATTAATTACCTATTAATTAAACTGTATGCAAACTACTGTTTGATATTAATTAATCGGACTGATAATACATAATATCTAGATATAATGAGTTTCGTTGAACACTTCAGTTGCAACTGGAATTGAATAATAATTTTTTTTAGTAACCCTGAGCAAAGGCCTCCCCCCATTCCTTCCACTTCTCTCGATGGTGTGCCTCCTCACGCCAGTTCACTAGGAAGCCATCCAAAGCGTCCCGCCATCATCTCCTAGGCCTGCCGCGACCCAACCTACCTGTCTCAGGGCTTCATGATTATGGTATATATTGTTATATTTCAAGTGTTACGTCTTTCCATTAGGATTTTTCCAATAGAAACCTTGAATTTTGTTTTGCGTAGAACTGGGACGGATTAATGACAAAACGTTCATCCCCTTTTGAACAAAACTAGGCGAAATGTTGGTGTATTAACTAAGCCGTTGCCCTCGGCTATTTCAGACGCCTCAACACATAAAACTAAGTTGGTAACCATGTCAAAGGTTGTGCCTAAATATTATTTCCACACTTGTGTCCAAACATTTCAAGTTTTGGACACATTTCAACAGTCCATTTTGTGATAGCGACCGATGAAAGTGGATTGTACGCAAAATGTCGCACTAAATCCACGCAGGACGTTTTAGACAGACATAGCCCGGCAAAGAGATGCCTCATTCACACACGAGTGAAAACTGACTGTATAGCATGTACTACATAGTTTATGTTGTTCGTAGGGAACAGAATATTTACTGTTTATTAGTCCCACGTTGGGCGCCAGGATGCAGTGGCGCGGTTGCGTCCCCGTTGCGTTGTTTACGCGTCACGCCGACGATCGATATCGAGCCTCACTCACCCCGATATTGAATTTTAATGAACCACACCAACTTAAATAACCATACTGCGAGTTCTCGAATTCCCAAGTGCGTTAAAACTCGGAGGTGGAACTTTGTGCGCACTTCAAAACCGTTATGATACGACTTTCAACTGTCAGAGCTCATGTTCATCTTATATGCTTACAGTGTAAATTAATTTTACTGGAATCGAAATGAATTCCACGTTTTCTGGAGTAGTTCTTCCAAGTAGATACCGTACATTCAGAAATACAGAGAAAATGTTGTATGTATTGTACAGAATAAAAACAACTTGCTGTTATTTTTAATTACACTTATTAGTCCCAAAAAATCTTGCTCAATATAGAACGCAACGTTCCATTTTCAAAAATGCTGTGTAGTACTTATTCTACATGCGCGCACAACATGGCGGCCGCTTATAAAAATGTTGCCAGTAAAAAAACAATACTCTCTAACCCGATAGGCTCACCGAATCAGATTTAATATCTGCGGATATGGAAAGCCAATGCCGATATCCTCGTTTTAATATTAGGAATCGATATGGTATTATCGAGGGATGAAAACTCGCAGTTGCTATGTTATTATCATCGTAACCACAAGCAGTCGCGATTGGACGTATGGACTGGCTCTCTGGCCTTCAGAAAATATAGTTTTTAGAACTACCTAGCTTATTATATTATACTTTAACTTTCTGTTCATTAATTTTCATTGCCAAGGTCTTCAATAAAAGGAAAGTTCTAACCCACCAAAAACATTTCATGTAAAACGTTGCCAATACGAGCATGTAAGGTTTGCCCTGTGAAAAAGATATCAGATCTCATGTAGAACAAAGTTTCTGAATCTACACGGCCTAACTCTACCGACCCTAACTTCACAAATTCTACACATCAGTTAAAATTTATGGCTTCACCGTTTCGCTACCGTCGTGGAGATGATGCTAATATTAAGTTTTTGAAGTATGTAACGAAACAGCCAAGCCATAAATTTTAACTGATGTGTAGAATTTGTGAAGTTAGGGTCGGTAGAGTTAGGCCTGATATCTGATATCTTTTTCACGGGGCAAACCTTACATGCTCGTATTGGCAACATTTTACATGAAATGTTTTTGGTGGGATTTCAGTTCTTTTTGTAAGTTGCTAGCATCTTGGATTTATTATGACGTCACATTATTCATCGAGTTGCTCTCCTTTCATTTGATACCCATATGGCAGAAGTGCATTAAAAATAACTATTCCGCCATCTTGGATTTAGAATGACGTCACATTATTCATCGAGTTGCTCACATCGAGCCCTTTCATTTGACATCCATATTGTAGAAGCACATTAAAAATAACTGTACGGTGCAACCGCACAATTCTGCACATCAGCAGTTTACGCCACGTACATTAGAACTCATTATAAAATGTTCTGTTCGCGTTGAGCTATCAAGTCAGCCAGGCGTTCTCGTTACAGCCAACAAGGGCCGCGTCACTCAGTATCTTTCGGACAATACAACAGTGATCAGTACTTAACTTCTTTTATTCATTTCCAACATCATCTAATATATGTACGGTCCATCAAAGAATCATACAATAACCTTTCCGCCATCTTGAATTTAGAATGACGTCACATTATTTATCGAGTTGCTCTTAACGAGACCTTTCATTTGGTATCCATATTGTAGAAGTACATTAAAAATAACTATTCCGCCATCTTGGATTTAGAATGACGTCACATTATTCTCCTAGTTGCTCTCAACAAGCCCTTTCATTTGATACCCATATTGTAGAAGTGCATTGGAAATAACTACTACCCCTCCCCCCCCGCCCTATATTAGGGGATGGGGGGATGGGGGCAGTTTTTTGTATACTGAACTTTGTTTACATACCGAATTTCGGCTTTCTAGCACTTCAGGAAGTACCCTAACATTTTAAGGTCTCATACTAACTTCTACCCCCAATTTTAGGGGGATCGGGGCCGAAAGTTATAAGTCTATGAATTGTTTTGTTGGTTGTATACCAAACTTAAATTACATACCGAATTTCAGCTCTCTAGCACTTCAGGAAGTAGCCAAACATTTTGATGATCATCAGTGTGTCAGTGTATCAGTGAATCAGTGAATCAGTGACGAAATCCGTGTATTTTAGATATCAATAAAATCTAACTAAAGTATTATAGCTATTCTATTGATACTTTGTGTGCCTAATAAGTCTATTAATGGCATCATATCCTGCGAATATGAACTTTCTGGTACATCGGAAATCAATTCTATGAGGGTTCAAAAAAACGACGAAACACTTCGAGAAAAGGTAGGTAGTGCCCTTGCGCTTCGCTTGGCTCGTCTTGGCGGGGGCACTAACGTGCCCCCAGATATTGCCAAGCTTTTTGTTTGGTAGGTACTGTAATGAATAGAATAGGTACTGTACTGTTGTAGGTACTGTAATGGATATTTTTGCGGTATTTTTATATAAAATGTTTTACTTTATAATATTCAAGGCAAAGAACGCACACATAAAAACTGTATTTTCATTCAAAAAATTCTAGACAATTCTAGACGTTTTCTTTTTAATTTCAAAATCATTTGAGCGACTTGATATTGATACAGCCAGTATTTTCAAAACAAATAGAATTTATTTAAGGTTTCTTCATACAATAAATTCTTTACAATAGGTATAAAAAACCTATGCGTATATAGGTTAATAAACATATACAAAATGAAGAAAGGTTTATACTGCATAAAATACAGTCCTTCTTTTGTAGGGACAATGCCATTTCCCCTACAATGTTCTCTGTAAGTACACCAGTACCCTGTAGGGTTTAATGATTGTAAATGTGATAGCTGAAGGATTGTGAAGTGCATTCATACGAAAGAGATACAGAGGCCAAGAGTCCCATAAAACAGGGGTCACTGCGGATTGTGGATTACCAGTTATTGAAACTTCAATGGACTTTTTATCTTTGTGTTTGTGAATATCCCACAGCGGATGGCTGCGAAACTGTGGAGCTTGACTACCGAACACCGGTTAAACTACAAATATTTCTGTTAGTCAAAAAAAAAGTCCAAACTAAGTATCTTTTAAAAAAAATAACACAGTCTAAAAAAAAAATAATCAGGAAATTGGAAACTACTTACCAAGTTCATATTTAAAAAATATTTACATAAATAGGGACTAAATATTAACAAAACAGACTAAATTAAAACTAGAATAAAGTTACCTATATTATAAAAAAAGCTCAAAGACAATTGGACCTTTAAATGAGTTTTACTGCGGGAAACTAAAGTTTCTCTTGATTTAACTTAAGATACTAAATTCGCAATACCTCTTCATAAGCACGCCCTTTTTCCCCACGGGTTTGAATTAAAGAACAAGGTTCAAAAATGTATGGACACCGTC
Organism: Agrotis segetum; assembly: GCA_036375495.1. Lineage (NCBI taxonomy): Eukaryota > Metazoa > Arthropoda > Insecta > Lepidoptera > Noctuidae > Agrotis > Agrotis segetum. The sequence continues at coordinate 268,775 of JAQSVV010000001.1, forward strand.
CCCACCCTTGTAGCACCTTAAAACCTATGTCAATCGAAAGATCATGACCGTCTTATCATTTTATTGTTCTACGGCGAAGCTGAAATGTGCATCCGAAAAAAGTTATATTGACATGAAGGAACCGGAATCAGTCACAATACTATGTTCCCGATCACGATGGTTTTCTCTTTAATTATTACCGTGGAATGGTTTTGTTCGTTTGTGGCTAATTGAGAAACTCGCGACAATAATTACAGCCGCACAGGCTGATCATTCGGGTTAAGCCGCGCTTACCGAGGTCGGTCTGTGGATGGGTAACAATCTGTCATTGTTGTTTCCTCCGTGCCTCGGAAAGCACGTAAAGCCGTTGGTTTCGGCCATCATTGTAGATATTTGACAGTCTTTACAGTCAGAAGCTCTAGAATCTGACCACCAGTCTTCCCATGGGGTATTTTTTTTTATTTGCCGGCGATCGTGCGGTATCCTCGGATCATTCGGATCGCCATGACCCTCTGGCATGTGACCAGCTTTGCCAGCCGCGTCCGATTGCTCAGGGCCCAAACGGGGGCCCCATAGAGGGCCATGGATCGCACGAAGCCGGCGTGCAACCTCCGGCAGGGGGCATTTGGCCCGCCGATATCGCAGATATCAGCCGCCCTCAGGCGGCTCCTGCCCGGTTCAACCTTGGGGCCAAACGCGAGAAATGTTCCCCGAAGTTCCATCGGCTGTCGAGGACGAGTCCCAGGTACTTAATCGTTCCCCCCACGCCGATGCGAACCCCGGCCCCCACCGTTATGTGGGACTCTGTCAGCGGCGCATTCAGATGGTCATGAAAACACATAGCCTCTGTCTTGTGCAGCGCAACTTCGAGTCCCAACTTCCGCATCCTTTCGACGACTGTCGCAACCGCTCGCGTCACCAAGTCGGCCGCCGCCGCCTGGTGAGCTACTCCCTCCGCCAGGAAGCGCGTGTCGTCAGCGTAGCATATCACGCTGACGTCTAGAGGGAGGTCGCCGCGCAGCACCCAGTCGAAACCGATGTCCCACAGGTGCGGTCCAAAGACCGATCCCTGTGGGACACCGCACGACATCTCTCGCCGGTTCCACTCTCCCCGGTGACCGGGGTAGATGACGGCTCTGTCCGTCAGGTAGTCTTCTAACTTACTAACTGTGCGACGGAGGTAGGTCGGCACCCGGTGATACCGGAGTGCCTCCTTCCTGATACAACTCCAGGGCAGGGTGTTGAAAGCGTTGGAGATGTCTTAGGACACCGCCACGACGACCCTGCCCCGGGCCACTGCATCCCCCGTCGTGAGGGCTCTCACGTGCATGATGGCGTCCACCGTAGAGCGCCCCCTGCAGAAGCCAAACTGGCTCTCCGACAGGTTCGGGCCCACCCGATTTAGGTGCCCGACGAGGCGGTCTGCAATTACTCTCTCAAAGAGCTTGCCCACCTCGTCGAGCAGCACGATGGGCCGGAATGCGGACGGAGAGTCCGCAGAGTGCCCAGGCTTCTGGATGAGGACCAGTTTCCCCGTCTTCCAACGAAGCGGGAACTGGCCCCTCGCCAAGCACGCGCTAAAGAGGCCCCCCAGTCGAGGCCAGACAGTCCCCGAGGCCAGGACCCAGGCTTTCCCTGGCAGGCCGTCGGGTCCTGGGGCGGTATTCTTGGCCTTGAGCAGTTGTACCGCCGCTCTCATTTACGTTACTTCACACTAACGATATTCATTAGAATTATTCATTGAACTTTTTTCTGCTCCGTGAGTTGTTTCCGTGCGGAAGTAACCATTTAGTTCCAAAGAGTTGTCTGAAAACTCCGAACAAAATCATCCACCACCTTCCTAGCCTTTTCCCAACTATATTGGGGTTGGCTTCCAGTTGAACCAGATGCAGCTGAATATCAGTATTTTACATAGAGCGACTGCCTATCAAACATCCACAATCCAGTAACTGGGGAATACGGTACCCCGTAGTAAGACTGGTGGTCAGATTCTAGAGCTTCTGATTGTAAAGACTGTCAAATATCTAGAATGATGGCCGGAACCACCGGCTTTACGTGCTTTCCGAGGCACGGAGGAAACAACAATGACAGATTGTTACCCATCCACAGACCGACCTCGGTAAGCGCGGCTTAACCCGAATGATCAGCCTGTGCGGCTGTAATTATTTAGTCGCGAGCTTCTCAATTAGCCAAGAACGAACAAAACCATTCCACGGTAATAATTAAAGAGAAAACCATCGTGATCGGGTACATAGTATTGTGACTGATTCCGGTTCCTTCATGTCAATATAACTTTTTTCGGATGCACATTTCAGCTTCGCCGTAGAACAATAAAATGATAAGACGGTCATGATCCTTCGATTGACATAGGTTTTAAGGTGCTACAAGGGTGGGGACGTTTTGGGCATTGTTCTTTCAGAAGCCATGGCGTTTACGAAGTCAGAAAAAGCTAAAAACTTATTGAGTCAGAATTGATTAGAGAGAAAATCTTCGGCGCTCGTACCTAAATCTCAACGGAGTCTGCTCATAGCAGTTTAATCTACAACAACGAAGGAAATTTCAAAGTTCGGGAATCGTGGCACTTACGTATTCTTTGCAGCTTTCTGTTATTAATTTCGAATCGCGTTATATTACAAGGATATTAGGCACTTTGGGGAATGTTAGTTAGTGTTCTTTTAAAATGGAATAAGCGTTGGTTATACGAAATGTTGCCAAGGAGAAAATATCACAAGCAAACAAATGCAAGCTGTTTGTGCCATCTGTCGTAGCACTTGTCACTGGCCGTTTCCATAAAAGTATAGCTATAAAATATACTAACACAATAAATCTAATAAAACTCTTCTCAAATGGTCCCATATTATACGTAAAATGCTTTTTAACAACAATGGCAGTGCGGCTCTCGTCAGGCATTCAAAGAAGTCATAAGATTCCAGGAATCACTTCACGTTTATTGTTAAATTTTTCATTCTGTTGGAGCTTTTTGCTGCTCGCTTGGTCACGGCTGCACAACCCTGCTTGCTCACCCGTGACCAAAAGCATTTATAAAGGGCTCAATCCAGTAGTGTTCGCATCAATATAAAGAAAATATTTAACTTTTTTTCTATTGGCTCAATTACTATCGTATTCTTGCGTCTGGGTCGCGATTACCCGCACTTTTGCTCGGCTATAGACGTCTGCATCTTCCCCGTTTTCCATCTAAAGTGGCTCTACACCCGAGCGAGCATGCCACCTTTACTCTTTTTATTTTTTACGCTCCCCTTCAGCGCAGAGGTTCGTTTAATTGCATTAAAAAACTTATTATTCCATGCTGTATTTTTGCTTTATGACGTTGTGTATGTAAATTGGAAAATTCTTGCAAAAAGAACGCCTCTTTGTGACTAAAATTATTATCATCTTCCTCTTCCTAGTTTATTGCGGTTTTTTTTTATAAAATGACTCGGGGCTTTATTAATTTTAGGGAGCTGTTGTCTTAATTTGGTTGTGAAAGGGAAGAAGAAATCTTTGCTTTCATTTTGCCTATCTGTTTGCGCTCCAATGACGGAAATAATACAGATTATCTCGTAATAAAGCTCACTGTTTGTAGCAGCGATTTAACGTTCTTTCTCACAGTTCTCAACATTTCTCCGCAACTCCGTAAAGACAATATCGCGATCACTTAAAAGCAAGACGTTCAGCAGCAAACCAAAACAAAGCTTCGAAGGAAGCACACAAGAACCCATTTGTACGTAAGAGTTGACTGAATATGACCATTTAACCTGTGCCGTTCCCCTTCCAGTTGTTAAAAGGAAAGCATTTTTCAGAGCGCTCTGGGTGCGCGACCGGGTGCAATTTGTGCTAGCCGACGTCGCCATAGCTGCTTGAATACAATCGCGGAATGTAACCGTTAAATTACGCGAAAATGTTATTTATTCACGGGACGACGGATTGATTCAAGTTTGTGATCCGAACGTCTCCCGAATGCTTTGAATTTCCTCTCACTATAAATTGTTTTCTTTGTGAAATATTTCGCTTAGTTTGTTCCTTTTAATAGAATTTGTGTACCACCTTCGTGATATTGATATTTGATTTTCGGTTTGTGTACGTTTCTGACATGTTCAACTGTTTCTATTCGACATACATGTAATGAAATTTTTTACTAGATTAATCAAAGTGAAACCATGCGATTTAAAACGCAACAAAAAGACGATTGTAAAATTGCATAGGAAATCCGTTTTTCAAGGTTCAGAAAAAAAAGGTCGTGCCATGTATTGCAAGACAACTTGGAACACGCAAAGCTAACCGCGGGAAGTAGTAACGGTAGCGTATTTTAAATCAATCCATGTTTTTATATCACGTACGTATGTTTTTCGAGTTCTTTCTCCGAAGCGAGGCGTGTAGCTGATTCCTAAATACATTTCTTTGCAGAAAACAGTTGTGTCTCCGGAGTTGTTTACTGACGGAAAGCAAAGTTCCGAGAGCAAACTAAAACTGCTGACGCGTTATGATTTTTTCCAGTTCTTTTCGTGTGTCTTCAGTTCTTGTGTGTGTTGTTTTGTGTACGTTCCCAATTTAGAAAAATAGGAAGTTTTCCGTGTGCGATGTTTTTGGTGTTTCGTGTCCTGTGAAGTGTTAACTAGACTGCAGCGACATAATGTCAATTTTTAAACACACAATTCAGAAGATGAAATAACAGTTACGGTAATTAAGCCACGTTTATCCTAATTTAATCTCATTACCATATCAAAAGTCCGCAGCGAGTCATTTGTCAACGCAACAATAATTCCGCAGAGGACGTGGATTTTCTTCGCCTCTTTCAAACCCGTAATATTACTCAGAGCCCGCTCCATCCCGACCAACCCTTTTTTGTGTGAAGCTCGTATTTTTCAGTGGCGAGCGAATGGAACGCAATTTGTATAACTCGCGGTATTCTCTCTTGTTATGCTTGTACTGCCTCTGAGAAACGGATGTGTCGGCGCGCCAATATTTCTGTAATGATGCATCCTATACTTTATTTGAGGCTAGCGAACTCTCTGACTGCTTTGAATTTATAATTGCCGTCAAAGAAATACGATAGTACGACGTTTGTTATCGTCGACTCAAAGCTAGGCTTTTTACTATTTAAAGATCTGTGCAAATGCCACATCTAAGTGCATGGTTTGTCATAGACATCAGATTTTAAATTGAAAAGTGTACCTCAAAGTCTAGTTTAGAGTGTCGATAACCAGCGGCGACAGTCGACAAATTGTTCCGAGTGCAATTTATTGCTTCGGATAATGTAAGAGCCGAGCCCTGCGACTCAGACACCGCTGACGTTGATGTACTCTGTAACGGTTAGCGGGTGAGTTGAAATAAGAGAACTCACCAACGTTTACAATAAATTTATTAATAAGGTCGTGGTTCACAGCCGTCACTTGGTATTTAATCGTTCCGTGGAAGTAGGCGCACTAAGTACTGTCCTGGCTTATCGCGTAGTGCAGAGACGCGATGGCGAGGAGTTGTCCCGAGGTGAGAGAGACCCCAGGGACAGGATGGTGGATGCGCCGGCTGGTCAGCTGTGTGCGGCTAGATGCTGTGTGTGCGCAGGCCTCGAACGTTCGGTAGCGTGAGTCAGCTGTCGAACTCAACGAACGTTGAGGATGGGTATTTTAAACCCCAATCTTGTTCCCTGGAATCAACGTCCAGCGGTAAATAAAAGGTCCACTGCAAATCCTCTCTGATGATGACCTCGCAGCGTAAGCGAAAGCCTAGGACGTAAAGCGCTTGAGGCGTTTGTGAGTTTGGTCAACATCAGAACGGAGTTTACATGGCAGGTACACAATATTAAATTAGCGTGAAGCATTAACACAATATTATTTATAGGCCTACGAGCGTATGGAACATTCGAGGCTTAACGGAATAAAAAACTAACAAAGAAAAATTAGAACACAAAATAATAAGTCTGTAGGTAACTGCTCAATACAAAAGATAGAAACACAATAGCTAGCAGTTATAAAGATTTGGTTTGGCAAGCTTACCCTTCACGGGGTTATTACACTTCACAGAATTTAGCAGTAGGTACATTGAATTTAAATATTTATTATTTGACTAAAAAAACTGTCTAAGTCTGGGACGAGTAAAATTAGATAGTCCTAATATAGTGAGGAACTAATACGTCTGCTACTACGTCCAGCGTTCGCGGTAATGTTTTCTGTCCCAGCTGATTGCTACAAAATGCCTCGCTCAAAGAGAAGGGGAATTGGACTTTGCACGCGTGAGAGTGAGACAGCATAAGCATTGCCACTCACTTATCCGCAGCTAGAACATTCCACAGTTCTGGCACTACAGAACTGTCAAATGTTACTACCAGTTTAGAACTACCCACCTATAAATTACTTTTTGTCTCGACGTAATTCAAGAATATTTACTAGATACCTACAAATTTATATTAATGAATTATTTATAGTTTTGAAATGCAACGTTGGTAATCCACAACGTTACAATACCCCCTCGCGCAGTCAAGGATTTTGTCTTCTATAATGACAAAATCCGCACAAAGAATTAGATCTAACTATTGTTTTACCTATCAAAAAAAATCATCATTCGTACTTCTCACAATCATAACCAGCGGCAGCTATTGTATTCAGTGATACGAGAGATAGCTGTCGCACAATATAAAATATATAGGAATCCTGTTGTCAATAACCTGATGCCTTACAATAGTTTTCTTCAAAGATGAAAGTGTACTAAGCGAGAGAATAATGCAATCGTATGTATCGAGTTCAATAAAATGTTATTGTTAAATTATTTCTTTTCCTTTTAACCATCTACCGACCAATACTAATCCACCTACCAGTTTTAAATTTTAATGTAAGTAATTGAATCTAAATTTAGATGATAAAATTATGTTTTTGGTTTAAGGCTTATTTATGGAGTTACCAACCGCTCCTGCAAAGGCTTATTTAAAGAGTTGCGACCGCTCTATAGTAAACAACACGAATGGTGTAGACCATCAGTATTAAGTGAAGAAACTATGTCCTTTGGTTTTGCATTTTGATTTAAGGTTTATTTAAGGAGTAATCGACCGCTCCTGCAAGGGCTTATTTAAAGAGTTGCAACCGCTCTATAGACATAGTTGTGTTTTTATGATGCAAGGGCTTATTTAAAGAGTTGCTACCGCTCTATAGACACAGTTGTGCTTTATGATTTATGGTTTATTTAAGGAGTAATCGACCGCTCCCGCAAGGGCTTATTTAAAGAGTTGCTACCGCTCTAAAGAAAGAAAGCACAACCATGTAAAAAAAAAAAACACAACCATGTATTACAAAACCAAAGTGATCGATGGGTTAGAGCCACGATCAATATAATAAATACCTTCGGTGTAGGGCCGATAGGTATAAAAAATAAAATATAATGAATGGGGTAGGCCATCATTATACATAAATAACTATAGGGTAGACCAAAAGTTATAACAAAGAAAAAAAAATTGGTAGGTTAGATAGGTTCGGTATAGTAATAAGTATTCAAAATTTAAAAAGTTAAGATTTAAAATTTACAAGTACTTTTAAAGAATGTCAAAATAACAAAGTTAAATGATTAGTGACTAACTAGAATGTCAAAGTTTAGTTAAAGCTATAATGATAAATGACTAATATGTCATAATGGAAAGAATGGTCCATATTTATTATCTATCCGTTTATGTAAGTCCCGTACCGTGACTAAAACTGATTCGCCTCTAATAATCACTAAGTACTCGAGTTCAGACTTATGAAGTGACATAAACTTAACTGGATAAGCCATGATTTAAAAATTTTTCAAAAGAGAAAAAAAAAAAATTTTTTATCAAAGTGTAGGGTAAGTGCCAAAACCAAAAAAAAAATTCAAAGAGAAAAATAAAATTAACGGTTATATGTACTAACACTCCGTCTGTTACAATTTGAATTTAAAAATCTAGTAACGTTTTGGTTGAGAACAATCTAGAAAACAAGCACAAAAAAACAATTGCACCGAAATAAAAATAAAAAAACACACAAAAGGAGTTAATGCAACCAATGTGTACGCTTTACAAAAGGTTAAGCTTTAAAAAGCAATAACAATTTAAAACAAATTGAAAAAACAAATTGACAGAATGAGGTAGGGTCTGCAATAATGTTCTGTTTACAAAAGTTAAGTTAACTGAAAAAAATAAATAATTACAATTTAAAACGAATTGAGAGGAGAGAAAAAAAAATTAAGTTATTTCAAATTATTAGTATTGAACAAAATTACTTGAGAAAAAAAAAAATATTGGTATTGACAGAATGAGATAGGATCTGCAATAACCAATTAAAAAAAACAATTTACCTATATAAAAGAAAAGAAAGTAATAATTCTTTTAAATATAGGCAGACGAACCCAGGTGAAAAGGTTGTATGTGCCTGTAATGAAATCCCGGCACCCACACCCTACAACCGAAACAAAAATGATTTGCGGTTGAAATAAGTGTGGTGGTAGTACTTCCCCGGACGGGCCTTCACAAGGGCCCTACTACTACGATGAGTTTAAAAAAAAAATCTAAATAGTTAAAAAGAAAAGTAAAAAAAATCGTTACTTTCTTTTTAAACAAACGTAAAAAAATAAAATATATGTGTAGGGTAGGGTACACCTTGGTTGCGTATAACCGAAAACGTTTTCACAAAACACAAAAATAATAAAACACAAAACACACAAAACACCAAAATAACATACTTACTACCTCCACAGAACAAAAAAAACCAAGCGACCTTAATAAAAAACCACGTAAATGGGCGCCAATGTAACGGTTAGCGGGTGAGTTGAAATAAGAGAACTCACCAACGTTTACAATAAATTTATTAATAAGGTCGTGGTTCACAGCCGTCACTTGGTATTTAATCGTTCCGTGGAAGTAGGCGCACTAAGTACTGTCCTGGCTTATCGCGTAGTGCAGAGACGCGATGGCGAGGAGTTGTCCCGAGGTGAGAGAGACCCCAGGGACAGGATGGTGGATGCGCCGGCTGGTCAGCTGTGTGCGGCTAGATGCTGTGTGTGCGCAGGCCTCGAACGTTCGGTAGCGTGAGTCAGCTGTCGAACTCAACGAACGTTGAGGATGGGTATTTTAAACCCCAATCTTGTTCCCTGGAATCAACGTCCAGCGGTAAATAAAAGGTCCACTGCAAATCCTCTCTGATGATGACCTCGCAGCGTAAGCGAAAGCCTAGGACGTAAAGCGCTTGAGGCGTTTGTGAGTTTGGTCAACATCAGAACGGAGTTTACATGGCAGGTACACAATATTAAATTAGCGTGAAGCATTAACACAATATTATTTATAGGCCTACGAGCGTATGGAACATTCGAGGCTTAACGGAATAAAAAACTAACAAAGAAAAATTAGAACACAAAATAATAAGTCTGTAGGTAACTGCTCAATACAAAAAGATAGAAACACAATAGCTAGCAGTTATAAAGATTTGGTTTGGCAAGCTTACCCTTCACGGGGTTATTACACTTCACAGAATTTAGCAGTAGGTACATTGAATTTAAATATTTATTATTTGACTAAAAAAACTGTCTAAGTCTGGGACGAGTAAAATTAGATAGTCCTAATATAGTGAGGAACTAATACGTCTGCTACTACGTCCAGCGTTCGCGGTAATGTTTTCTGTCCCAGCTGATTGCTACAAAATGCCTCGCTCAAAGAGAAGGGGAATTGGACTTTGCACGCGTGAGAGTGAGACAGCATAAGCATTGCCACTCACTTATCCGCAGCTAGAACATTCCACAGTTCTGGCACTACAGAACTGTCAAATGTTACTACCAGTTTAGAACTACCCACCTATAAATTACTTTTTGTCTCGACGTAATTCAAGAATATTTACTAGATACCTACAAATTTATATTAATGAATTATTTATAGTTTTGAAATGCAACGTTGGTAATCCACAACGTTACAACTCCTCAATCTTCAATCACACTTTACAGGGAATCTTGGCGCTGTAATTGATTAATTTATTTATTTAATTACTTAATCCATACAAATCCATTACTGCAGTAGACGTGCGAATTCGTTATTTCCATATTTGTCAGCTGGTTGTTGACACCAGTGCGGACTCCTCGCATTTCATTAGGAGCTGTTATTGGCATTAGTACGTGCAGCCCGGGAGACCCGGAGCCCGGATGTGTCTAAGCACCCGAATACGTTATCTCGCGTGGGAGAAGATTAATTTAATTTATTGTGGTGCGCGAGTATTGAACCCCGCGTGGTGAGGTCGCGCGGTTCGTTGGCCGCTCCGCAACATCACGCTGATTTGCATGTTTCTTACCGATTTCATGCTCTCCTTGTTTCTTTGTTCATTTATTTCTTTCTCAGAATCGTGACAAACCGAATTCGTCGCATGACGCTGACGATGATTCCGATATCGTTATTATTTTTATTAAAGTGCACCTTTTGTCTCAGAGCCGTGAGTGCACGTTGGCATGCGTCCCGTGGTGATAATGAATTCAACAACATGGAACATTTAATACAACGACGATATAATACTAGACTCGTAATAACAGGCGACCGATGTCTGCCAACACATTAGGCAAAAAAGTCTTATAACCTTCGTGACTCGCCAAGTTCGTATTAGTTTCGACCACCCCTGTGAGCTGTAAACACGTCCGCGTGCTCTTGTAAAAAACCGAGAAAATTGAAATATCAATGGCCCCGTGTACAATACGTTTTTGTGATAAAAAAAGCCAGACTTCTAGTTTCCTAAAAGACGGTATCACATTTCATCGGTAAGTTAATAGTTCCATAATCTAAATGAGATTAAATTTCTGACAAAATTTATCGGGGTTCAACTTATACTGGTCGTACTTGTATGCATGGCACATTCGCGGAGCGCGCGTTGATGTCTTTTATGATTGCGTCTCTTTCCTTTGAAAGTGATTTTTTTGCTATCTCTTTTCCTCGATTTTAAGTAAACATACTTAGTGATGTTCCAAAGCGTACAACCACTTCTGTTGTCGATAAAGCAAAAAAAACCCTATTAATATTATTTGATTTATGCAAAAACATTTTTTTAATATGTAATTAGAAATTACAACAGATACATCTGATAAATTGTGAAACTTTAATTTATTAATTTTAGATACCCACGCGATCTCGATTTAAAAAATAAATGGATCACGCAACCAGGCGAGAGAACTGGATCCCATCTACTTATAAAAAAAAAGACAAAATCTATTTTAAAAGTTTATAGTTGTCCACGACACGGATAGGTCAGTTATTGTTTTTTATTTTTCTTTCAAATAATATAAAAATCTTGAGCGGTAACAGAAAAAATATAGATTAGCGTCACTTGAGATACAGCTTGGCTAATTAGAGTAGAAAACTGGAAGTCGCCACTGTACTCTCGCTACCAGCACTTTGAATGGTTTTTTTTTCACTTATTCCGTTTTATGGCACAATAATAAATCTAACAAACCTGCGTTCTTTGTTTACATCAAATATCAAAGATTTTAAAACGTTGTCAGCAAACAAAAAGATTAGTTCCGTTTCAAGACGTTCTGGCCAAGCTGTAGGTAATACTAGAAATTTTGTTAAATGTTTTTTTATACGTTTTACCCAAATATGCATAAAAATAAACACAGTCTGTTCAGGGGGTGATTTTCTACGGATAATACATTTTATTTTAATATTTTATTTTATCTTTTTACTTTCTTCTTACTTCCTTTTTACTTGTAAAAATATTATATTATCTCTCTATATGCTCTGCGATGACAGTACCTCCCACACCATCGAAATTTATAAGATCTGTTAATTCATGTCAATACGAAATGTGATAAACATTTCGGCTTCCTTTTCATCAAAAATAAATAAAAAACTAAAAAATTACGTCACTCCCGAGAGTCCCGAGTTAGCTCACAACTCTAAAATATCGCGCTGCATTCAATTTGATAAGCCTCACCGATACTTACTCTATGGGCCTCACCAAAGACCTCGAACATTTAGCTTATAATAATTACGGGAACAATTTTAAAACATTGTTTTTATTCATTTTTACATTTTACCTACATGATTCAATCTTAATTAGAGTTAAGTATGTTAAGACATGTTTTATTAAATACAATTAAAAACTATCGATACTTTCTTGTTTGAATTAACACTGTCCCATCCCTAGTGACATGCACTGACGGCGCATTGACCTTGAGTTAGCCAATCAGAACGCAGTACCCCGTCCCCCTCGCTTACGTAGTACCTCAGCGAGTTGGCAGAATAGTTTTGTTCGTTAGATCGTGCAATGAGTAGTCTAGTATTATATCGTCGTTGATTTAATAGAAAACGAGCGTTCGTGTCCGCAAGGTTTCGTTCCGAGAACTGTTAAAAAACTAAGTCGGTGCATAATGGTGGAGTGATACGAGTGAAGTGGTCGGTGGAGTGGAACGCCCTGAGATCGTGTTCGCGGTTGTTGGCGCCTGATTAAATCTGTCGGGTGCAAGTGCGGCAACATGCGGTCACCGCCGACGACCTCCGGCGCGCCGCGCACCGCCCGCACGCCGCCCGCACCGCCCGCACGCCGCCCGAGATGCACTGAAATCAGACTCCGTGCACGCCTTACTTACTCGCTTCATTTAATAACGACGTCCAGTTTCAAGAGACGAAAACCAAATTGTTTGTATACACGTGCCCGCGGCACCGGTGCATTGATTTAGAGTGCCAACAGAATAGATATGTACGTAGTAGGTGGAACTAGTGCTCGCTCCCAGTTGCGTAGTTTACTGTCCGAATAAATATTCGTGAGCGTGGGCGAGTATGCAGCTGAATTAAATTTTTCACAAAACTGAGCTCCGGCGGCAATAAAACGTCCAGGAGCTCTCCGGCCCGGCGACCGTCACAAACTATCTGTGCGCGCTCGCCTGCATAAAACTTGCTAATTAACATACTCACCAGTGTACCACATTTAAATGTTTAATGGCTTTCCTAAGGGTATGCGGGTAAAAGTGCCGCTGACGATTTTTTATTCATGCGATTTGCTGAAATGATTTATTCTATTAAGGCATTGGAAAATGCCTATCATTTTTTTATTTTGGTAGGAGCGCGACGTGAAGCGGTGAGCGAAACGCAAATTTCGCTGAATTTCGTTATTATTATTTGACACCGGCGAAGATTCACGATAGCGTGAGCTTCTGAAAAATCTAATAAAACAGGAGTGGGAGCGTGAGATTGGAAATATCGTTTAGTGGTGGAGCGTGGCGGGACCGCGGCGTGGCGGCGGCGGCGCTGTAACGTGCACGTCGCGATAATTTTGGACACAATGCGGCACCTCCTACGTGGCCGCATCACTTATCACGGTTTGATTCACTTATTTTTTGCTTATTTATCAGAAATCGGGTTTCCATTTTCATTGTGGAGAGAGACCAATTCAATTTTTGATTAAAAAATAATATTTAAAAAACGTTTCCGATAAATCCGTCTGGAATAAATTAATTTGTTTGTTATATGAATACCGGGAAGTTTGACGAACAATTCCTGGAGTAACACTTTATGTTATTAATATGTTCATGCTTAAGTTTGCTTATCGCGCACGCACGGGGCGGAGACAAATGTTTGTTCAGAAACGTTAGCGTGCCTGAGGAATACTTACTTGCTCAGTGTTAGTGTTACGTTAGTGATTCCTTATTAATTGCACAAACTATCGAAATCCTAATTAGTGCTGTTTTGGCACAAATATTGTAGTTTAATGTGGTTTTGATGTGGAGGCGTCTGTAACTGTAATTATGGCTATAATTAATACCCAGATCGCAAGAGTATTTTGATTTTAGCTATTTCTTTTAGAAAATACTGATGTATATTGGTACTTCACATAGATTAAAACTGTTGTTAACTTTCCGACGTACAAAAGGCCACTTGCTAACCGATCAGCAACTTGCACTTTCCACGCTTGATTGCAAGTCTGACTTATTGCCGGCTATATTCTTGTGTGACCCAATTCCTAACTGGGTGCTCTGTTTACCCTGTTACGGATGCAGGTGTTAGCACTCGTATCCAGGTGAAATATTGTAGGGAAGCAAGTATGAGAGCTACGGATATCGGCAAATGTAATGAGCGTATGATTGGTATGTTGAACAGAACGATACTTTTTTTTTTTTAGCGTTGTAAAATCATCAAATGAGTCCTCTAACCCCGGGCAGGGCGGGAGGGACTGTCAGACTTCTACTGACTAAAATCCACGGTGTCCTTCGATAGCCTGTTATGTTCCGGGGTTACGGTAAGGGAATAATCCCGCGACCCCGGCAGGCTTTGGCCCTCGTGAGAGGGGGGCCCCGTCATTATGCTGACGCTCTTTGAGGCGCGCGTGGGACACGACGCGCTGTCGACCCGGGCATGGTCCTTGGTCGGGCAGCGAGTTGCCCTTTACTCGCTGCCCGCATGCCCGCGCCTACGGTGGCCGGAGATTGTCTCGCGACGTCCGTCGCCGTGGGCGTCCAATACCGCGGTTGGGGCGGAGAGAGGACTCTGTCCTCTTTCGCTCGCGGCGCGCCTCCTCCTTCGCGAGCATTGCTGCTTCGCAGAAGGAGGCGACCGCTTCCCACTCCGTCTCGCCCCGCAGCATGGCCGCAACCAATGCCGGGCGCGAGAGGTCTCCGCCTAAGAACGATACTTAATATACAACGTGTAACGTTAATAGCGCAAAACCTCTCGTGGGGTAACTCAGCCCATGTTACTGAATAATGTTTGTTACAAGACTTTTGGAAATTCGCAAAAAAAAAAATTGCTTTTTCATCAAATGAGAAATTAATCGGACCCATCAGTATGAAAAATATTTTTTTTTTTGCGAATTTCCAAAAGTCTTAGAACAAACATTGTTCAGTAACATGGGCTGAGTTACCCCACGAGAGGTTTTGCGCTATTAACGTTACACGTTGTATTGCCTGTACCTTTGTTTATCCATATGTTGAGATTTTTGTGATCGTTGAGGCACTAATCTGGGGGTCCACTCTCTTATGGCTGCTACACACCTTACGATAAATCATTACGATGAGTTGGTACAGTTCAAACTGCAACGATAAATCGACAAGTGTGTATGAGAAAAATCGAACAAACTGTACAGCTTTTCTCACACACACTTGTCGATCATACTAATCTTTGCTCCGTGCGGGAATCGAACCCGCGACACGTAGCGCAGCAGTCCAATCGGTCAGCCACTGCGCTTAACTTCTGAATGAACTTCACAGAATTTTTAACAGAAATGAAATGTATAAATAAAAGAGTCAAGGTTTCACAATGTCGCAGCTGCGAGAATATAACAAACTAGTTATTATCATGTTACTTCAGGCATGTTATTTTTCATTATGAGCTGTAGAGCCTTCATACGTTACCCGCGCCTCTTGACATGAGAGTGTACTCCGACTGCCAGCCAGTTTTTAATTTTCGTGATAAATTACATTTAATATCAAGTGTTGAGCGTTGTATGGCCTGTATTTTGCTGCTGAAATTTTTGCCACATTTTTTTATACAAGTAAAATAGTAATAAAAGGTTTAAAAGCTTAATTCTGTACCCTTCGTGAAAAGTGATACAACTCGACTGCCTCGTCTGCGCAACAAAATGCAAAGAACAAACTGTACAGTTTTCCTCACACACATTTGTCGATCATACTAATCTTTGCTCCGTGCGGGAATCGAATCGTAGGTCCGCGACACGTAACGCAGCAGTCCGATCGGTCAGCCACTGCGCTTAATCTTCTGAGTGAACTTCACAGAATTTTCAACACTCAAATGATTAGCTTTTGGAATTGTATTTTCAATGAAAATGCACGGACAAAACCTAGTTCTATATGATTCATATCACTCGAATAGCTAGACTTTTGGCGAGTTATTTTAAAAATTACGTACGAACAAACCTTGTCGAGTAGAGGCTCACTAGCTATATGAGTTACCTCGGAATTTAATTTTTCTTAAATTTTATAGCTACTTGAGCCTATCGTAAATACGACTGTGGGCACCCCGACTCGGACAGGTTAGGTTAGAGGGATGGCGGGGTCTGAAAGACCCCGCCAGCCCCTTCGTGGTTATTTTTCGACTTCAAAAAAAGGAGGAGGTTCTTACATTTTCGGAATCAAGTGTTGACCCGAAGTAGGAGCACCGCGAAGCGGTGCTCCGTCGACGTTTTCTAACATTTTACTTTTTAGTGAAATTACATGAATGACTTAATATTAGTTTTTTTGTCATAATATCACTAGATACTTTTCTTGATAATTGGATTTCGTGAAATCCTGATTTCCTCATTTCACTGCGACATGTATAAACAAAACCTGGTCTTTTTTTTTAGTGTTTGGCTCGTGCGTGAAAAATGGTATAGATTTTGTTTGCATTTTCTTTGGAAAATATAAAATCAAAACCTAATCTATTTGAGTCAAGTTTTTTACTGAGATAGATTAGGTTTTGTTGAGAAATATGCACAAACAAAAGCTAACCGATTAGAGTCCGACTCGTGACTGAAATAGTATAGGCTTTGGAAATACGCTGTCCGGATGCAGTATTTTACAGGGAGCGACAACCTACTTGGAGTCCAAAACACAGTTACAATATAACAGGATAAACCCATAATAAGTCTAGTTACTGTCAAAAAACCACGCCACTGAAAAATAAATCGGCAACATTGAAAAACTGTGCAGAAATATTGGAATATTTGCTCAATAAATATAGTTGGGAGTTCAAAGTAAAAAAAGATTCCAGGGGCGGACCATAAAAGCCTCTTACCGTTCGTCATAGTCTGACTGAATATATTAAAGCTATATATTATATGCCGAGGTTTATCCGGTGAGGCAAACGCGGTAAATGTTCATAGTATCAATAACTCGTGGGCCTCCGTGTTCCGAACTATATTTTTTGTTTTTTATGTGTGTTTCCCGTCTCTTGTAGTTTGAGTGCGAAAATATTTTATGCGACTTCTTTTTATACATGGAATGTTTGATCAAAATCCAGTGTTTTATCTGCACACTGAGACAGATTTTTGTCTTATATTTACGTTGACTTTGCACATACTGTTGTTTGTATTGAAACTTCAGTTTGAAACTCGCTTCTGTTTGAATTTGGATGAGTAAATATTTATTTCTAATTATTTTAAAGACTTTTTTTTAAATTAGTTAATCTTTTGTGTAAATTTTGTTAACAAGTTTCTTTAGTCAGATTAAAAATATTTAAAGAAACTTCTCCTTTGTTATATTAAAAATAAATAACTATTAAAATGAAAGCTTAACGTTAGTGTAATTAAAAGCAAAATTTTAACGCCTAGATGTAAAAAATGAAAGCTTTCAAAGAGTTAAAAAATAAATTAATTTAGAAGTTGTGAAGCTAGTCTGGTGTGCTGTTATTTGTGTTTGTTAATTACGCCGTTGAAATGAATAACTTTACAGTAAGTTGGATCGTTCTTAGAATTCAGCAAGTTGTAACGGTCTCAGCATGCGGGCGGTGAGTAATGGTCGACTTGCTGTCGGACCATGGTCCATGCCCGGGTCGACGGCGCGTTGTTTTCCACGTGCGTCTCAAAGAGTGTTGCAGCATAATGACGGGGCCCCCTCTAGAGGGCCAAAACCTGCCGGGGTCGCGGGTCTTATCAAATTACCGTGACCCTGGAACGTAAAGGGCTATTGAAGGACACCGTGGATTTCAGTCAGTTCGAGTCTGACAGTCGCTCTCGCACTGCCCTGAGTGTGAGGACTCATTTTATGATTTTACCACGTAAAAAAAAATAGTCGTAGCGTTCTCGAATTGAAAGAGCTTTTATGTGATTTGTGGTTTCATGAAGTGTATTGATCTTTGATCAAGTTTCAATCGTGTCACCCAATCCTAACCGACATACAATTCAATCCCAAACTTAAATTGTTATGCATGACTTTCCAATTTGTGGGAATCGTTTCTCAGCACAAGTTAACTACATATTTATGAGGACCTTGTAACTTGGGGAGGTGGCGAATATCTGAAGTACTCTAGAATATATTCCCTCATATGCATACTCCGTAAAAAACCTGTGGGCACGGAAGGCGTGAATCGCGAAGGGGGTGTTGTGAGGGGGGGGGGGGGGTTGAGGGTCCGTCGAGCCTCCGGCCACTCGCCAGACTGCGGCAACTACTCCGTTTTACTCCGGCTCCGTTACTAAACTTGGAGCGGATCTGAACGGCGCCGGTGTTCGTTTTCAAAGAATCATTTTCTCTTCTTCATAAAACTGTATCTAATTACTTTTGTTTATGGGAACTCTGGTTGGTTTATTATTCATTAAGTATCTTTTAGACTGGATACTTAATAAGTCTGCAATTGTTGTTGTGATCGCATTAGGCTCGTCTACATAATGTTATGTCATTACTGACTAAAGTCATGTATTTTCTTAACGAAAATAACAGTCATTTAATTTTATGGTACATGCCCCACAAAATAATATAAGCCATAGGTGTACTTTGGCTTAAAATTTCGAGAAATACAAGCATGATTTCGCATTAAGTCTTAAGCTGCCAAGATATTTTCAGAATCACAAAAAATACCAACAGTTTAGCCAAATATCATCAATCGTGTCCGCACATTTATCTAACTTACTCCCTAAAGGGGCCAAAGGCGAAGCCTTAATGTGTCGTGGGTGGCAAATGAACATGCGCACGCGTCGGTCGGCGTCACCGACAAGTTCGTTCACTCGCACTCCCACGCATGCCCGCAGTTATCCGGGAAGCGACGTTCAGCGAACACAATTATGAACCTATTGTATTGGACACGCTATGTACTTTAAAATTATAGATATCGTGCTAACCGCTGCCGTGAAATAAATTACCTGGCATTGACAGTCAACTGTTACTTTAATTCTAGTTTTTTACGATATCTAACAATTATTCTATTTCCTACCTAGTAATTATACATAATACGGCCTTAACCGTGAGCGCAGTATGAGTCACAACTGATATTTAAGACAGTTTTGTCTTTCATAGACAAGTATGTCTTAAATAAAGAACCACTAAGATTTGAGTAGACCTATGCACTTTCAGTCAGTGCAAGCATGTGTCAGTTATGGTGTAGCTCGACTCATAACTCAAGGAGCTCAACGACACAACTAACATATTGACTGGCCTGTTGGTCTAGTGGTTAGTGACCGTGACTGCTGTGCCGGAGGTCGTGGGTTCGATTCCCACTCAGGACAAATGTTTGTGTGATGAGCACGATCATTTGTTCTGTGTCTGGGTGTTATTTATCTATAATATGTATGTATTTAGAAATATATAAGTATGTTTATCAGTTGTCTAGTACCCATAACACAAGCTCTGCTTAGCGTGGGACGTAGATGGCGTTGGGTGATAGTTGTGGAATATTATTATTATAGAAAAGACATTTGGATAGGCCGCATAACTCAAAACTTCAAGACAATATAAATAAACCACAAAAATATAAAATGTAAGTCAAATTGTAAGTATTAAAATAAGTTAAGTCGTAATGTTGAAACGGTAACACGTCACGAAGCCAGTTCTTATTGAATATCGCTCGTCTTGTCTCGTACGACATGATGCATCACTCTCGAAACTCGCCATCAATCATTCGGCACTGACTGACAGACAACAAACAATGCTGTATTATCGTAAATGCCGTTATGTCATGCTGTATAACATTACTTGAGCGTATTATGTATTGAAAGCAGGAAATTGAGCGTCAATATAAAGTTTTGCTGAACATTTTGACATTATTGTCTTCATGTGTCAAAAGAGAACTTCACTTCCGTCTATTTTATTCACATTTTGTTACCATTCTATATGCTAACAGCTAGAAAATATTCGATTCTAAAATCGCTACAGAACATCTCCCGTAAGTGACACATCGACGGCAAAGTAACGTCCATTCTATTTAGAATTCGACAGAGACATATCGGGGTAAGAAACTATAGACTAGACACGTCAAAATACCAAAACTAGAAAGAATTTTCAGATATGACGTGAAAAATTGGGTTGTTTGTCCCATATTCATAGCGGCGACCGCGATAAAGCCACCAGAATTGATGGCCATCGGAATTGGCCTATTGACAAGTGACGTCATCGATTCCGGAGCGGCGGTGACGTTGGCACGTCTACACTCGATGCCGGTTCCGTGATGAATGTCGTAGTCGTACTGCTGAGGGTTGATTCTGATCCAGCCAGCCGTGCCCGCACGCGACCTATTTCCTATCGGTATAACCACGTGCTCACACAAATCACCTCCTCGTAAGCACTCGTAAACATATAGGCTGGAAGGGTGTGGATACCGGAATTAAACCCCGCCCCTATTAAGACAATCGAATCGTTATCTTAACGAGTGCTCGTCCTATACACTGCTAGACAATGAGATCGATCGAATCCCATTTTCAGTGAACGAAGATTGAACACCTGTATGCTTAATCTTCTTAACATCGCCGTTTGAAGTTATGTGCTGTAACGTTTTCTTATTGCATAAGATAAATCTGTGGAAGTACTTTTACATTGAAAAGCTTTTCCAATATTGAATCTCGGAAAAGGTCAAAAAATGTGGAGTGATACATAACTTACCTACATTCTAGATCTACTTATCAAAATATATCACATATACCTAAGTAATGTAAGTAACTGAATGTTCAAAGGTCAATGGAAAATTTTCGTTTTTTTTTGTGAAATATAGGATACGTATGACAGATGACATTAAGTATGTGTAAATATAATTATACAGTCACTTTTTTTTCTCATCATCATCAGCCTATATTGTTCCGACTGCTGGGACACAGGCCTCCTCTCTGTGAGAGGGAGGGGGCCATAATCCACCCCCCGTACCCAGTGCGGATTGGTGGATGTCACATATCTTCGAACTTTTGGTTCTATGACATGCCGGTTTCCTCACGATGTTTTCCTTCACCGTTTTGAGAGCAGTGGTGATGAAATAAATTACACAAAGTACAATAATTGTTCTACGGTAAGTAATAATGTACATATTTTGAATCAACTTGTGGTTGAACGCCAATTAATAAGACTCTTAAAAATAAAAAAAGTTCTTATAAGAAACTAACCGGACATCTTAATACCTATAAACAAAAGTGAAGGCTATTTGCGAATTTAAGCTATAATAATCGATACAATATGAAAGAGCATTCATAAATAAAATATAAGACTTGTTGAACATTGCACAATATGCAAAAAGTAATGCAATCTCGTGTTTCGAAACTTCACTTACGACTGAATAGTTTCGATAATATCTAAAATAAACAGTACTGTAACTTATTCAATATGTAATAATTATGTCTCAATACATTCAAACTTGGTAAACCAACTATGGTACTTTTCATGAATAACTTTGGTGAATTTTATGAAATATCAAAATATGTCAAAATATTGTTTTTTTCGTAGTGAAATCATCAATTAAGTCGGAGTGACTGACAGACTCGTACTGAATAAAGTCCACGGTGACCTTCAATAGCCCTTTACGTTCCAGGGTCACGGTTATCTGATAAGACAGACCCGCGACCTCAGCAGGCGTCTGGCCCCATATGGAAGCCCTATCACATTGCTGCGCCTTCTACGCGCGTTTCTTAGAGCTGTCTCTAAGAAGCGCGCGTAGAAGGCGCGCGGTCATGATTCATAATCGGACGGCGAGTCAACCATTACTCGCAGTCCGTATGCCCATGTCAAATTCTTGAAAGATTACCGTCAACCGTGAAACCTTTTCTTCAATATACTTGAGAATCTACAAGACCGAGCTAAGTAAAGCGTTAACTTTGTATTTTTAATTTACCCATTGGTGAATGTTCTATTTTACCAGTAACACGAACTGTCACCTACTGCCAGTTCAGTTAAAAACTCGTGACAGAAGGATTTGAAGAGTGTCGATCTTCACGTCATGAGTCGACAATGGAGAACTTTCTGATAATCATGTTCCCCACTACGCATAGAGCCCGTCGTTGTCTTTCCACATCTGCATCATTTTAAGACTGCATTTACGTATAGACCAAGGACTTGAAGCTCAGGCGAACAATTTTAACAAGATGACAAATTGACGTGAATGTCATTTAACCTTTGCGTCCATAGACCGATCTGAATACTACCGTCGTGACTCTTGTTACATTATAGTAATGATGTTCTTAATATTCACAAATGTTAATAGTCTTTTCGAAACTCGTTAATCAATTGCTGAGCAACACCTGTCGTCGTGCATAGCTCAGGCTGTTACATATCTGTCATCCAAACTCAGCCCCACCGGATGTGTTGCTCAGCTCCACGTATCAAGTCAATCGTAGTTATAGGTTAATATTACTGTAGAACTAGACCCCTTGTCTAACACCACAGGGGAGACAATAGCTATCAGACAATTCAGCGCCCCATCTGACGTTATTGGTCTAGTTTTGGTACCAGTATTCGAGAACACCAACAACCTCAGCGGGTACAGTCGTGGCACGTAATTTTCTCCACAATAAGTCGTGCTTTAGTGTATCGAATGCACGACTTAAATCTAAAAAACAGGCATACACAGTGGTTTTGTGCTGTCTTTGTAATATCTGACAACTTGTTTTAATCCGAATACTGCCATGTCAGTGGAATTATCCTTGTTACGAAAGCCAAACTGTCCATCATCAATATTTACTTTTGCAAAATGAGAGTGAATAGCTCGTTCAAATACCTTGGCCACTATAGTAGCCAGGGAAATTAGGCCGATAATTTGCCATGCTAGAGACATCTCCCGTTTTGTTCTTTATAATAGGAACAACTGTAGTTTTAATAAGTTCTGATGGCAAATAGCAATGTCTCACGCAGAGTGTGAAAAGCCACGACAGAACGACACATATATTTTTACCCGCAAACAAAAGATGTTCAATGCTAAGGCAGTCGTGCCCCGGGGACTTACCTCTCTTCATATTCATCAAGATGGATGCTAGCTGCTTAGGAGAGATTGTTACGTGCTTCTTTTTTAACTTTCTATTCTGCTTATCACTAACTCGTGACACATTGTTTTTGCTTAAAACCGGCACATTATCTCCATTAAAATGTTTCCGAAAAAGATTTGCGATATTTTTCTTATTTGGTTCACCTTCTATGTTAACTGGTAAGCAACTTTTGCCGTCAAGTTTTTTGGTTTCTTTCCAGAAATCAATAAAATTTCCAGCACCTCGAAGTCGCCCTAAAACATCCATCTTGATCTTGCTTTGATTAGCTTGTACATACTTAAGCGCAGATTTGAACTCTCTACGTGAAGCAACCATATTCTCATAGTAATACCCCGAGCACGGCCTCCCAACTTTAACCCACTGTATAAAGTTCTCTCGAGCCTTTAAATGTGCGCACCTGACATGAAAATTGCAATCTCGTGTTTCGAAACTTCACTTACGACTGAATAGTTTCGATAATATCTAAAATAAACAGTACTGTAACTTATTCAATATGTTATAATTATGTCTCAATACATTCAAACTTGGTAAACCAACTATGCTGGGCTTTTCATGAATAAGTTTCTTGAATTTTATGAAATATCAAAATATGTCAAAATTATGTTTTTTTTTCGTACGTCCGAGGGACTGACAGACTCGTACTGACTAAAATCTACGGTGTTCCTTCAATAGGACTTTACTTTCCAGTGTCACGATCTGATAAGATAGACCCGCGACCTCAGCAGGCGTCTGGCCCCATATGGAAGCCCTATCACATTGCTGACAGCTCTAAGCAGTGCGTGGAACATGACGCGCCGGTGACCCAGGCATGATTCATAATCGGACGGCGAGTCAATCATTCATTATTCACCGTCCGTATGTCCATGTTAAATTCATAAAGGTTTACCGTGAACCGTGAAACCTTTTCTTCATTAAACTTGAGAATCTACAAGACATGCAGAGCTAAGTAAAGCGTTAACTTTGTATTTTTAATTTACCCATTGCTAATGTTCTATTTTACCAGTAACACGAACTGTCACCTACTGCCAGTTCATTTCAAACCGTTTAAAGACTTGAATGTCGACTAAACAGGGCAATAAATACTTTATAGGATTCCTGAGAGGCACAAAGGCGGATAGCGTTGCACTTGCATTTTATTGCACCGTATAGCGACAAAGCCAGGCGAACAAAGTAAAGATGACAAAGAGACGTGAAATGTCATTTAACCTTTGTCGTGCATAGACCATAGAGTATAGACGTCGTGACTCTTGTTACGTAATAGTAATGAGGTTTTAATATTACTGTATAGTTCGAAACTCGTTGGGCAATCAATGCTGTTTCCGTGATGAACTTGAGTGTTAGGAGTAAAAAAACTAAGTAGGATGTGTTCTTGCACAACTTGTAGCTTGGTCAATCGTAGTTATAGGTTAATATTACTATAGCGCCTAGTCCATAGTTGTCTAAACTATAGACTTTGACCTCAATTCATTTTTTGGGCGTATGGTTTAGATTTTAAACCTTAATCATAAGAATCGATTACATTATTAGCATTCCTATCCAGCACAGAAAAGTGAGAGAGTGACAAAGTGCCGTAAACTCAGATTCTCTCTTTCAATATAGTTGTCAGTTTTATGCGCGTATTGCTCACTCTATATTTTATAAGTGTAAGGTCTAAAGTTTTTTGACAAGACAAGACGGCGACATAACCTTAAACTTTAAATTACTTGTTTTTTTTTTAATAACTTTTCATAGATAATTTCTCAATTGTTCACCAATAGGGCGTTTTTGCCATATATAACCGGCAAAATAAACATGCATACACGTAGGAAAAAATTAAAGTAGGATATTTTCTTGCGCAACGTGTAGAAATCAGCCGTTTACTATAGTCATACATAGTCATAAGCAATGTTAATAACCTATGTATGACACATACTCGTGACTTGAAGCCATTTGCGAAGGTTGTACACCTGGGACGACATTGGAAACTTCCTTAGCGATGTTTCAATTAAAAATGTAAAACAGCTTGGAAGATTAAACGGAGTTTTTTATAATTTAACTAGCTGTGACCGCAACTTCATTCGCGTGGATGTCGGAACTTAACAATGTATTTTTTTTTTCTAAAATAAAAGTAGCCTAAGTACTGCATATTACATTAGCTACCTGCCGAAAAAAGTCCCGTCAAAATCGGTCTAGCCATTACAAACAGACAGACAGTCAAATAAACAAACAAAAATCGTAAAAAATGTTGTTTTGTTTTTGGTATACCTATGTGCCGTATATTTATATGCATGTAGTAAATAACGGTAATTTCAATATTACAAACAGATACTCCAATTTTATTTATATGTTTAGATGAAAACGATGTTTTAACAATATTTACAAAACTTTTTTTATTGTTTCAGGTAACTTAAACGGGAGAAAATGGAGATTCTGAGCTCAGACGAACGCATGCAGTACATTCTATCACACAGACAACGAAACAAAATACATAATCAAATTAATGGTAAGACAGCCAGACATTCATTCCCATCAGGCTTATTAGTCAACCTTCAACAGACCGACGAGGGACTAATAATCTATGACCGAAAATAGAAACCGTCCATAGACATCAAAGTGAAAGGGTATGGCTACACTGCTACCAGAAAAATGGCTTAACAAAATCAGTTCCCCAGATATCTCCGGGTGATTGATGCGGTAGGCAAGTCCGCTTAATTGTGAGCCTTCATCATTTATATTGTAGTCGTTTAATCACAGCGGCACTGGACGCTATAGGGCCCACGATAGCGCCTGTCGAGACACTTACCATTATATTTATTGGTGTCACAAATTGTGGACGTTTAGCGACTGTGCTATCACAAATAAGACGGTAATTAAGTAGTATTGGGTGTCTGAGTGGAGATATGTTGTTTCGTTTGGACACTAGAATTCTAAGGCTGTTTGTACACGGACGGACTTTTGTCGCGATTTATGGTTGATTCCACCGTCCATAGATGACCGTTTGGGCTGAGCGATAGGCTGACCAGCAGGTCTTAATCGCACACTTAGCAACATTCCCAATGATTTTTTTCGTGAATTTATAATTGATTATTCGAATTCGAATTTACAAAAGTCTTAGAACAAACTTTAGAACAAACATTGTTCAGTAACATGGGAGCCGAGATTTAATGATATATGATTTAATAAATTACCCTACAAGAGGTTTTGCGCATTTAACGTTACACGTTGTATAAACTAATGATCGAAGATGAACAAGCTATACCTTATACTCGTACTAGTTAGGTATTTACTGTCTAGAATCCCTAGACTAACCTTTAAGTTGCCCCTGCCACGCTTCACTAACTACACCTTTCAAAGTACTTGAGGTGAGTGAACTACTCAATACTCACTCAATGACTTACTAATTGAGTTTGAAGTCATCCAATTTACCCGTTTATCACGTTGTGTTTGGCTACATCAAAACAAGGTATATTGACGTCAAAAATATCATGTTTCGATTCCTTATCGTTACGTAGTTAGGCTTCCCACGCTTTGTTGAATTTACATAAGCAATTAAGACAACTTAGCTAGGCTTTTAAAACAACCTTGTAGTAGGTATAAATAAGACTAAAAATTCACAAAAATATGTATTATGTAATTTGAACTAATTTTCCAAAGCTGAAGAGTTTGGTTGAACACGCTAATCTCAGTAACTACTAGTTCGAATTGAAAAAATCTTTTTGTGTTGGATTGTCTATTTATTGAAGAAGGCTATTTAATATCACTTTTCTTTTTTAGCTTGTTAAAATCGTCAAATGTGTCCTCCCGCCCAGAACAGAGCAGGAGGGACTGTCAGACTCGTACTGACTAAAATTCACAGTGTCCTTCTATAGCCCTTAACATTCCGGGGTCACGGTAATTGGTTAGTCAAACGACCATATAACATTATGCTCCGATCAATAACAGCCGAGCAGCAGGTGAAACCACGGCCATCAGCTAGTATTTCATACAACGTGTAACGTTAATAGCGCAAAACCTCTAGTGGGGGAAACTCAGCCCCTGTTACTGAATAATGTTTGTTCCAAGACTTTCGGAAATTCGCCAAAGAAAATGTTTGCTTTTTCATACAAAATGAGAAACTGCTCAGGCCCGGCTCAGGCTTTTTTTGCGAATTTCTAAAAGTCTTGTTACAAACATTGTTCAGTAACATGGGCTGAGTTACCCTTTTTTTTTTTTTTTTTTTTTTTTAGCGTGGTAAAATCATCAAATGAGTCCTTAACCCCGGGCAGGGCACTAGGGACTGTCAGACTTGTACTGACTAAAATCCACGGTGTCCTTCAGTAGCCTGTTATGTTCCGGGGTCTGGAGGAAATAATCCCGCGATCTCCCGGCAGGCTTTGGCCCTCTGAGAGGGGGCCCCGTCATTTGCTGACGCTCCTTGAGGCGCGCGTGGGACACAACGCGCCGTATTACCCGGGCATTTAAAGTCCATGGTCGGGCTGCGAGTTGCCCTTTACTGGCTGAACCCGCATGCCAGCGCCTACGGTGGCCGGAAATCGTCTGCTGTTGGTCCGATTGAAGCGGGCTATTTACCACTCGGTTTTCGGAGGGAGCTTGTCCTCTCTCTCTGTATTCCCGGTCCTCCTTCACGAGCCATTACTGCTTCGCAGAAGGAGGCGACCGCTTCCCACTCCGGGCTGAGTTACCCTACGAGAGGTTTTGCGCTATTAACATTACACGTTGTATAATTACAGTTTTTGAAAAGATTTTCAATGTTTGAGACGATATAGCGATATTTACGTTAAACTTTATAAATTATCTAGAGAGGATAATACCTGTTCCGTCAAATGAAAAAAATAACCTGAAATAAAAGATTACCCCATGAGCATTAGTTTTCTAGCTCGAGTATTTCCATTCGTTTCCGTGCATCCTATTTATCAAGTGCGCCATAGTACCGGTGACATCCTTTAAATGAAACTGGGGACTCATAACTTTTAACATTTTATATTATCCTGTTAGAGAATTTTCTCATCATTACTTACTAACCATATTTGTTTGAAGTTATATTTTTATACGCATAAACGCCTGCATCGCGTCTTCGCAAAGTAATTTTTAAAGAAACGAAAAATTCAATTGCGAGCAAGGTACGATCCTGCGTCTTCTGGGAACGAGAAATTCAGCTTTGTGAGTAAGTGTCGTTGCAATGATACCTAATGGTTAAAGGAAAGGTCTGGAGCGGGTACTTCTATCCAGTGGAGAAGACGCAGGATGGAACCCTGCTCGCAACAAAATTTTTCATTTCTTTAAAAATATCTTTGCATATTTGTTTGTTACTTTTGATGTACTATTTATTTTATTGTTAATATCCATCAGCTAAGTAATTACAACCGCATAGGCCGATCTACCGGGTTACGCTGCGCTTGGCGAAGTTGGTCTGTGGATGGATGACCATCTGTCATAGCGAGTTTCCTTCGTGGCTCGGAAAGCGCGTAAAGCCGTTGGTCCCGGCTGTCATTTGTAGATCTTTTAAAGTCGTTCCTGTTCGTCAGAAGCTTGAAAGTCTGACAACCTGTCTTACCAAGGTGTATCGTATTGACCAGTTACTGAGCTATGGAGGTCTGATAGGAAGTCGCTCCATGAAAAATACTGATATTCAGCTGCGATTCGGTTCGTTTAGAAGCCGACCCCAATATAGTTGGGAAAAGGCTAGGCAGATGATATTATTATGTATTTGTTTTAAGAGGAGCCCCTATGAGGCTGACACGGTTGTTACTAAAGCCTCTACAAAATGAAAGAAAAGTAAACGCTCATAAATCTTTGATGTTAATTAATTTCATTGTAGTTCAAGCGTTTTAAGTCCTAAACGACTAACAAAGATAAAATACATATTAAACATTCATTATGTTTTCTCGGTAACTTTCATATAGAATATATTTATCTAATGAAAGAGGTTCTAAGAATAACCATCAGCCCTTTAATTAGATTGCTATTACGGAAAATTTAAAGGCAATTTTATACGCATAATATTTGCTGTCATATTGGTCCCTTTTTCTCTTCGGTTGGAAAATGAAGCTTTCACATTAATGATTGTAAAATCTAACGAGGTGCTCATATATTTGTTTAGGACGGGTTTTATTCAAAAGGTGCTGATAGACTTGAACATTCACTTGTTACAGAACATCGAGCATTCGCCGTTTCAATTTTGGCGAACTGAACAACGAACAGATCCGTTCAGCATAGACGTCAAATATAGCGGACAAACATTTTCAATCGTCTCTGAAAATCTACATCGTAAGTAGACAAAAACGGTAGTCCACGCGGGCAACTTGTCAGATATCTGATTAGTCGGTATATATAAAGGCCTTGAAACCATGCCAGTAAAACATTTCCTGAAAAAAATAATTAAAATCGGTTCAGGCAAAAAGTAATTGCCAGTCAAACTTTTGCAATGAAAATCTACTCCTAAGTAAACAAAAACGCTCTCGTTTGTTTTTCTGTGATGTAACATTCGCAGAAATACTCGTTACAAGTGAATGCTCAAGTCTATAATACCTCAAGAGATTAAAACAGTAGCAATTAACGTGAGGGATGGCGGCCACCATAATATCTTCCTACTGAAGATAGGACCCTCGCGAACCGTTATACAAATAGGAAATACATGTATCACACGCGGGGGAATTGGATCCAGCTTTTAGAGAAGGAGAACTATTTAGTTTTATTAGTTGTTTAAAGGTTAAGTATGTAGGTCAACGGTTGGTCAAGGATAGTGTAGTTATGTGGTTTAATGAGGTTAATTTAAGTTAAGGTTAGTTATAATTATACAAGTCTGATGTCTGTGTAAGTGATACGCTTAGTGCGTTTCGATACATTGAAAAATGTACAATTGTCAAAATGGGTCATAATTCAACTTTGTCGATTGTACATAGAAGACATATGAGAAACACTATTACCGTGGGCCTTTATCAATGCAGTAGTTAACATTTTTTTTCTTTGTGCGATTGGCTAAACGATTTCTGAATGTTGTCAAATTAAAGTATATATTATCGTGTTAAATATTCTGTAAAAATGTTATAAAATAACTGTGTGCTTCTTAATTACGCCATAACTGCTTTATGAAAATTTAAAGGCAAATTTTAAGACATCCCAATATTTAGCACAGTTTTTCGTTCTGTAGGATGGATTTTCGACCACCACACAGGCGAATACATTGCAAAAGCTCGTCTTTAATAAATCTCCTGTTTTCCGTGTCAAGCAAACACAAGAGATGGGAAATCGCACTCAATTATACGTCGTGTGGACAGGTATGCAAACACGAGCACAATATTCCCAGTAACATAATGGAAAGACAACATTTGTGTAATTCCAATACAAAGTCGTCAAAGTCTCGGAATGATTTAAGTTGGCGGCGCTCGCGACAAAAGCTCCTGAATTTCTAGACTTTATGTTTCTTCAGGCTAAATTAGAAGGTGTCTGTCGCATTATGTCACACTATTGGTATCCCAAGTTCTTTGTTATGATATCCGCTACTACGTGGTACTTACGCTAAACGTTAATAATCATACATCTCGTGCCGTGTATGATAATTCGGGCAGAGCGCACTTTGCGCACCCCTTGTCGGGATTCTGCGCTAGTGTGTAGTAAGGACGTCATCACAGCGCGGTGTCCAGATATGATCAAAGTTTTTATAGATAACATTGAGACGTGCATCTATCTCGATATTTTTGTATTGACGTAAAATCTCAAAAAGAAAAAAACACGTATTCAATTATTTCCGCCAAAGATTAATATATTAAAATTTGAATGGTGACTAAAAAATCATCCTGTATATTACGAACATTTTCAATCTTTCTAGTGAACGCTCTAGCTAGTCAATGGTAATATTTTTTTTTAAATCTTTATGTCATGCCAGTTTTGACAGTGGATTTGGCATAAAGGCTCAAGGCTTTTGCCATTTGCCAAACCATGCCAGAAAAATGACAAAAAAAAACAGCAATTGGTTCGGCAAAAAGTTCGCCAGTCACTTTAGAATGCTCGCTAAAACGTAATTCTGGATTGTTTTTCTGTGATGTAACATTCGCAGAAATACTCGTTACAAGTGAATGCTCAAGTCTATTAATACCTCAAGAGATTAAAACAGTAGCAATTAACGTGAGGGATGGCGGCCACCATAATATCTTCTTACTGAAGATAGGACCCTCGCGAACCGTTATAAAATAGGAAATTGTATGTATCACACGCGGGGGAATTGGATCCAGCTTTTAGAGAAGTAGAACTATTTAGTTTTATTAGTTGTTTAAAGGTTAAGTATGTAGGTCAACGGTTGGTCAAGGATAGTGTAGTTATGTGGTTTAATAAGGTTAATTTAAGTTAAGGTTAGTTACATTTATAAATACAAGTCTGATGTCTGTGTAAGTGATACGCTTAGTGCGTTTCGATACATTGAAAAATGTACATGGAAGACTTAAGAGAAACACTATTACTGTGGGCCTTTATCAACGCAGTAAACAATTATTTTTTTCTTTATGCGATTGGCTAAACGATTTCTGAATGTTGTCAATTTAAAAGAACATGTTAAACATTCTGTAAAAATGTTATAAAATAACTGTTTGCTTCTTAATTACGCCATAACTTTTTTATGAAACTAAATAAGGCAAAGATCTGGGATAAGACATTCCACACCTTTAGCACAGTTTTTCGTTCCTGTAGGATAATTTTCGACCACTACACAGGCGAATTCATGCGCAAAAGCTCGTCTTTAACAAGTGCTCCTGTTTTCCCTGTCAAGCAAACACAAGAGATGGGAAATCGCACTCAATTATACGTCGTGTGGACAGGTATGCAAACTCACGAGCACAATATTCCACAGTAACATAATGGAAAGACAACATTCGTGTAATTTTAATACAAAAGTCGTCAAAGTCTCGGAATATTTAAGTTGGCGGCGCTCGCGACAAAAGCTCCTGAATTAATTAGACTTTATGTTTCTTCAGGCTAAATTAGAAGGTGTCTGTCGCATTATGTCACACTATTTGGTATTCCCAAGTTCTTTGTTATGATATAGGCGCTACTACGTCCGTAATACGCTAAAAGGGTAAAGGGTCATACATCTCGTGTTGTGTATAATATATTCCCCAATACACTTTGTTACCCTTGTCGGGATTCTGCGCATAGTGTGTAGTAAGGACGTATAGGACGTAATATGACAAAGTGTTTACGAATATTCAAGAGAAAAAGCATCTATCTAGATTTTGCTTTTGACGTAAAATCTCCTAAAAGATGATCTCTAGAACTGTATTTATGAAACTATAGTCGCTCCTGTTAAAATGAAAAAGTAAACTGGAGCTCCAACACATTTTAAATAAGAAATACAGCTCTGAACAGCAAATAATAATGCCAGCCACACTTGTTTCAAAGTCGATATATTCATGCCTTGTTCACCACCAACTTGAATTAGCGGAATACGTAGAAACGTTAACGTAACAAATATGTGAGGCCATTTCCGAAGGCGGGCGGCCACGCGACACCCCAGCAACATGTAGTTTTCAGCCCGAAGCGAGTGGCGTGCCAGCAAAACTGGCAAAGTCAGTTATTTAAATTAAATTTGCATAATTCAGCACAGCAAAAGCTTTCACATTAGCCCGGATTCCGTAGGACACAGTACAACGCGCATTTTTATTTGCCCTCACGTATGAACGAAGAGCTTAGCTTAGGTAATTTATTGAATTAACCAGGAATTACCCTTTGAAATATTAAAAATACAGCATATACTGTAAATGGCTGTCATGGTGTAGTACCAGTGACCGCAGTGCTTGAGCGCCAAAATAGCTGAATTTCTGTAGACAGCCCATGCTCTAAAACCGAACTGTGCGTCATGTAAATTGAGCTGTCATATGACATCCTACGCACGAGCACACTGTCAAGCACCTTTGCAGTTATAGTAGCCAATGATATTGGTCGATAGTTCTCCTTGTCTGAGACGTCACCTGTCTTATTTTTCACTATAGGTACAACAGATCGTCCTCATCAACTCAGCAGGCATAAAAGTTATGATTTTGCCTGATGTACAAAAGTTATATAACAAAGATAAGACCCTAGGAAGATGCGGACCTCGCAAATGTTCTATACTAAGGTTATCATGACCAGGAGACTTACCCCTGAGTCATGGTTTTTTAGCCTTCTCTATCTCCCTTGACGAGATGTAATCGGTCTAGACGACCCAGTCTCTCCCCACCGCATCCCTCCTGAAAGATGACTTGCAATCGTGGTGTCAAGAGAAATGCTCTCTAAACATGTCCGCTATCCCCATGGTTCAGACACGCCATTAACGCTCAAAGGTACAGCAGGTCTGGTGTTTAACTTCTGAGTTGACTTCCAAAATTTATTGAACTGCTTTTTCTTATTAAGCCTTAAGGGAATTCTTGAGAATCAATGAAAATTCCCGCCCCGTGTA
This sequence comes from Agrotis segetum, assembly GCA_036375495.1. Classification (NCBI taxonomy): domain Eukaryota; kingdom Metazoa; phylum Arthropoda; class Insecta; order Lepidoptera; family Noctuidae; genus Agrotis; species Agrotis segetum. The sequence continues at coordinate 302,006 of JAQSVV010000001.1, forward strand.
GGTGACCTTGTCGGGTGCTCCTGGGCGCTCCCCACCCAATCTCTTGTCAATTTTCTTATTATCGGAATATGGAATCGAAGTCGTTGCTTAGATAACCTCGGGATATAAGGTATTTGCTCAGTCAATGCGCGCCCATGATCTGTATTTTCTATCCGAGCCACTAAAAGGTTTCTCGTAGGCTATAGAGTTACCGCTTGTATGAACATTATTCAATTTCAATAAACGTGTTATTGTAAAGTATTCCTTGAGAGATAATATTGTGGTAAAAATCTATTGTATCTATTTCTCACAAGTGTGTGAGTCTACAAGACTAGTAACCTAGTCGTAAATATATAAAAATTTAATAAGTTCGAAGCCAGTAATGTGTTATCGAATTTAGCTGGGCGCACAACGTTTCTACGTGAATTTCTTTGACATCCCTTAGGACGTCCGGGACGTCGGCTCTCTCCGGGATAATGGAATCCTGGGCCTTTAATATTGCGCTAATCGTAAACCTTCCATTTGTACAGACTTACCTTTTGGGTTCAATGTTATTTTTTCCTTGGGCCTTTTTATATATTACCTACGTTAGATATTTTGAATTAGTTGTTACTTTACTCGATCTATCTCAACGATATAGTGTTGTGCAAGCTTGTGTTAAAAGTGAGCGTCAGGATTTGTGTGTCTTGAAAGCACCTATGTTCACTAGTAATAGGGTACCGAGTTGATGAAGCTTCCTCATTATATTACAATTTGAATCATCATTATTTTCTTGACTTTATCCCAACCCAACATATTTTTAGACAACCACAATATGCGGCATGTCTTCTTCTTTCATACTTTCTTTATTACTCGCTATTTCAGATCACAAAAAGAATAAAAACGATAGTGAAAATGAGAGCTCTCATTATAGATAATTCATCTAAGTTGTGCACTTTCTACCGGTCCTTCCCTGCGCCACAATCTCGCTCTAATTTGCCGTGACATTGCGGTGCAAATACGTTTGAAAGTAGTTACGACGCAATTTAAATAAAAGTTCCACTTTACTTTGAAATTCCTTGTTGAAGATCTCTCAACATTTTATTGAGGTCTACAATTTCTTGTTATATGTAGATGAGTTCATCAAAATTCAGAATAATCTAGTCCTTAGAGCCCTAAATCGTGACACGCATGACCGCACATACATTATAATACTTTATAATTAGCTCTATTTTATTTAGTAAAGAGAAGTTAGTGTAATCGACATTTTAGGGGACCGGGTCGAGTTTGTTTAGGACTGGACGTAACCTCTCCGAATATTGGGAGCGTGATTGGGCCCGCGAGTGGGCCTATATTTATTGTGTACATAAATCTTTAAGAAAAAGGTAAATACGGGAGATGAGGATGTTATATTTTTCCGAGACATGTTCAGTGGAAAGTAAACTCGTATTTGTTCAACCTCTCTATTTTTATCCGTTAAGTCCAGGATTTATGTGATGTAGTTTGTGCTGAAGCGTAATCTCTGCATTAGCACACCGAGGAGCATAGTGAATAGAAGTATTTGTAGAAATAAGTACGTGTTGAATTGGGCTAGTTCATACTCGTAAATATGGTATACTGGACTTCTAGATGTTAATTTTATAAGCAGCATGTTCTTCTTTTCACGTCCATAATAAGATTGATAAAAGTCCTAAAGCAATATCTATCTTTATTTCCGATCATAAAAAGACGAACTCAAATAACGAGGCTTTCTTTAGTTTTCAAATATCTTCTACACGGTATGCCACAGTCTCATCTATTCCAAATATTATTTGTTACTGTTACTGCTGCAGCAATAAAGGTCCAAGTCCTTCTCGTTATTGCCTATTCTCACCACTTGCGTGAGAATAATAATAAAATAAACTTCCCTGAAACCGGCCAATAAATGGTACACAAAAATGAGCCACTCTCCACTTCATAAAACTTCGTGTTATGTTATTTTATTGAAATTTTCAGCATGTTGGTAGCCAGTCTCTGTTATGTACTTAGTACATTACGTCGAATATTCGAAATACCCAAAATTGTTGTCGCAAGTTCCATCGTTCCGTTATAAATTAATAAGGAATTACATTCTGACTGGCGAGTCGCATAATGGCCAGGTGGAATAGCGACCGCTTTGTGGACTAACTACACTTGTTATTGAATAGTTTGAGGCAACAATGTGCCCCTGAACAAAGGGAACATTTCGGGGCTTTGGTCAGATACTTTCTTATTTATACCACAACTTCACAGCAACCGAGTTTCTAGTTTTCTTTTGTTGTATGTTTGTGGTAGTTCAACATTCGCGGTTGTGCAAGCTCATCACAAATTTTATTGTTTCTTTTATTTATTTTTTGTTTTGTATGAGGATAATGAACTCGCTTATTCTTCTTTTATTTTAATGTGAATTATTTCTTTAAACTTCTTCTTTCATGTTTATTCGGGATATTTTTACTTTTGTCCGAGGTGCACTAACTGCTTGCATTTTATATTCGTTGTCGGATCCTTAAAAGAAATACTATTTGGTATCTACCTACTATATTCTTTCTTAACAACAAAAACAGTATAAAACAATGACATAATAAAGTAATCCATATCATAAAACTTCATTCGTTAGTTCCTTTTTCAGTTGTTTACAGTGCGCGAGTCTCACTGAAATTAAGACGTCTGAAATCCTTAAAACGGCAGTTTTAAAAGTCTCACATTTAAAATAAAAGAACAAGAAAATTGAAAACATTTGTTAGAACGAGCCAAAATATCTTATATTTGTGAGAACGAGAGTTTTTCGCCAGAAGACCTTCTGTTCACCCGCACCTATTTCGATTACTACATGTTCTTGAAACAACCCTGGCAAACCACTAGCATAATTTTACAGCCCATTAACTTCGTAATATCTCAGAGAATGTATAAATCAACAACGCAATGCGGTCCTGTAAAGAGTTACTTAACTTTATGCGAAAGGGTGACTGAAAACAAACAAGAAAGTACAAATATTAGAACGAGTTCAGTCGATCTTTTTATTTCTTCATCAAAGCTGACAGTTGAAGGGATTCTCAGGAAAACTTTGTGATTCAAGACTTCAACGTTGTCAAGCGTATAAATAACCTAGTTTGTTATTGTGTCAGCCTGGACTTACTATATTTCTGCTGGATCTGAAATGATATTGTTTTATGTTCCTCTGCCGCCTGTCTCACTAGACTGCCCGTTTGACATATAAATATATTATGTTACAAGAACACTTCGAGTGACAATAAAAATAACGATTGTTCCACAAACTTTGTCCCAGTTATAGCTTCTCCTCCATTTCTCAAATGACTCGTACAAATCCTGTTTTTTCATTTTTTTGTGAGCTCCGACGAAAAGGAAGACTTTTATCTTTCTCATATGCAATCTTTTTATTCATACTTATTATGAGAGCTGCAACATCTAAGAGATGCAGGATGCTGCAGCTATATGAGTTCGTGGAAATGAATGAATTTAATTTCACATGAGACCGTCAGCCATTGTTATCTATATATATAAAAGAACAGGGGTTTTTCTTTTGACACGACTACAGCCGAAACCGCTAAACGTAGAAACTTGAATTTCCCTGGACAGCATTTGCAGTCTACCATGTAGATTGGCAATAAGATCGGGATTTTGCTAAAATCCTCCTCTAAGGGGGTGAAAAGGGGTGAAAGCGTTAGTATGAAAAATCTTATTCCTTGGATTATAAACTTGAAAGTTAATACGAATATGAGCATAAGTAAATAAAAAAGCTATGAGCATTATTAGTTTCTTAAAACTACCCTCCATTGGTAATCTAGGGGTTGTTAAGTTTGTACGTTGAAAATCATAACGCGTGAGTTGATTAATGTGAAAATCAGTATTTATATACTAGATAAGAATTAATTATACACGTGTTTTTGGATTTTTAAAATCACCCCCAAAGTTTGAAAAGGGGTATTCAAGTGTTTAAGGGAGGATATTAAACCACTAAACTTAGCAATCTGAATTTTGGATGGTAGTTGCAATATTTTATGATGTAGGTGAGCATTAAGAAATTATTTTGCGAAAATCTACCTCTAAGGGGGTAAAAAGGGGTGAAAACGTTTGTATGAAAAATCTTATTCCTTGGGTTTATAAACTCGAAACTTGGTACGAATATGAGTATAAGTCAATAAAAACGATGGTCATTAATAGTTTTACTATACTACCCTCCATTTTTGGGTTTCTCTAAATCGCTCCCTAAATTGGTGAAAAGGGGTGATTATGTTCTAAGGAAAGGGTTTTACTGCTTGCTTCGATAAACTCAAAACTTGACATATTAATTATCCCTCAATCAAATAAAGGATGCGTATTTTTATTTATATTTCATAAATCAACCCCTAACGGGCTGAAAATTCTTATAAGGAGGGTGTGAGCGGGAATTAAATTCATTGAGTTCGAAATTAGAAACACGCGCAGACGAAGTCGCGGGCAAAGTGCTAGTCTTTTGATATTTTTAAAATATTGCAGCTTCAGTTGCCAGTATGATAAATATGAACAGCTGTCGCAGCGCTGACGCAGTTGGTTTTATTCTATGCAATAATAACATTGTGGAATATGAATTGTTTGTGTACAAAACAGTGGTGTACGTGAGTGGTGTTCGTCGTCGCCGACGGCCAGCCCGGGGCGCGATCCGATCAGCCGGTGACGCCTATTAAACCCGCCGAGTGGGAACTCGTGTTAACCTGAGTTTGCTTTTGTCTTAGCAACGGGGGTGAATGTAGGTGGCAGCTCAGTAGTTCAGCTGTTATAGTTTTTTTTTTGTTTTTTGCTATTTGATATGGAAGGATTTACATTGGAAGGTCTTGTGAAAACTACTATCCCTTTTATAAAAGCAAATTAAAAACCGTGTATTTTCAGTTATATGGATTTAGATAAAAAACATGTTTTTCCACTAAAACAAAGGCGTCTGTATTTTGTTAGAGGCGTGCCGTTTACGAGGGTCGGTATTCAAGCGCCAGACCACAGCATGTGTTTACTGCGGTAACCGTAAACGTTAGCTTTATAACCTCTACAACTGTCTCCGCAAATGTTCACGGAGAATGCGACTCAAAAGAGCGTCGTAAAGACTAAATTCAAGTGTCCTCTACGACTAATTAATCCGAGCCGGATGGCGCACTCCCCTACACCACTATTTACTGCCACTCTGAAATGATGACGTAAAGTTTTTCGATACGACCCACACTATATCCGCAAATAAACTCGCCACGATCTTCATCAAAAGTCCCATCTCTAAGAAAAATCTATCTTTTGTCCTTTAGATTGAATGAGAAGTTTCATATTTGTCCGTGACTAGAAAACTTTTTGTCGCTCCAGAAATCGCCTGTTTCCTATTGAATCTTTTTGGGATAAAACTAAGTCAATCGAGAAACTCATTTTGTTCGTGCAGTTCCGATAAGTTCTCATGTACCCTGTGAAAAATAAAAAAGCGACTAAACAAACCTGCCTTTGTCGTTACGAACTTGCTTTTTGTTTTCTTTTGCTTACTCTATTACCATCTCTTACATAATGTGTTTTTCGTACCTACTATTTTTGCTTTAGACAAATCCTTGGCATAGAAATAACTGGAAATAGATACAACAATATCCTTAGTCCGACTCATAATGGATGTAGGTTAATACCTACATACATTAGATAATCAAATGTAGTTCCATTCAAAGTTGACCTGAATAATTTTGGCTGGCAGCTTAATGTTTGTTCTCATTTATTGGGTCAAAGTCACACCATGGACTGGCGAGCATCCAGCATCCATGAAGGTCACTTTACATTTTTGCGTAACCTTTACATGTTCTCTTTCCCATGTTCAAGTTGGCCAGCCACCAAATGAAAAAGAAATGTTGACAGTTTAACAGTTAAGTGTTAAGTCAAGGTTGCGAGAAAGCTGCAGGTCAGTGGGACAATGTTTAACCACTTTTATTGTTATAATAAACTGTAAAGTGGGCCAAAAACAGAATCTCATGAATAAAGCATAGTATTATGCTTCGTGATACTGATGAGATTTACATTTTTATAGTCTTCAATCGGATATAAGTGGATTGGAAATCAGATTTAGAAATTGATACCTTTCCTTGATTGAATTAAAAAATCATCTCTTTTATGGTAACACTTCTCAATAAATATATGTATTTACATCAACTCTTAGTAATCAGAAAGTCAGAAACAGAGTATTTGTATTAGAATTACAATTTAATCAGTACACATGTGGGCAATTTTCCGTGTCGCTAAGTGTAATTGGCACAGGTGCCGTAGTGTTGCCGCGAGGTGTCACCGTTCCAATTTCCTGAACACCCCTTTTCCCCCCTACGACTGTTATTGGATTTTTTTGCAATATCCCTCATTGCGTACCGACGCGAATGCGAGTGTACTCGAATTACTTGCCAACACGCACTTGTGAACGCTACGACGCTTTTTGATTCTCAACCTCCTTGTATAATATGATAGCCTAGTATTTCTGCGCCACAATTCTTGCGTTACAAAAGGATATCTGTAACAGAGCAAGTTTCGTGATATTCCTTTGTGGTTTAGACGGTAATGCGGGATATAACGACCAGCGATCAATCTTCAATTCTATTTGAAGTAAATACGGATTATTGGATACCCTTGAAATAATAGAGTCTATCATTTATTTCTTGGTAAATTATTTTGTAGAAGTAAGTACACTCGCGAACAATAGTATGGAATAATTTACTCTGATTCCGCGTCGATCTTGATTACTTCATAACTAATTAATAAAAATAAACTTTAAATTGATACCAAATTCATTCAAATCACGCCATTATAATTATAAGGAGCCATCCTGGATCAATTCCAATTCCAACTAAGTGATTTCATACTTTTGTCGCTAGTTTAGTTAAAATGTCTGTAAATATGGGGTTTGACTGGTAATTAGTGTACGATACTCAAACACGTGATTGTGCTCATGATAACAAACAATTTTTATTAAGGTGCCTCTTTGTGCGGACACGAACTCACTGACAGGCGGGGCCATAAAGCATGTTGTCTCACCTGTCATCGTGCCCGAAAGAGATAGTATCAGTGATGAGCAGTTAGACGCTAGTCCTCACGCACGTCTGCTTTGCACCCACACATATAGCGCTCCGATCCGTTCCGAATAAAAACGAAGTTACACGAACTACACACCGTCACCACATGACATTGTGACATGTGACACATGTGTGTCATGAAATGTTTTTTTAACATGTTTATGAAACTTAGAGCGAGTAATGCAGATTGCTACAAGGTTGTACCTAAGTTGATTACTGAAAGTTCCTTGCATTACTTATTTTTATTTATAGAAACAGAAGAAAATTAGTATGGATCGCTATTACCGGATACGGCTAAGATAACTATATTTATTGAATAAAACAAATAAAATAAACTGTTTCGTAAATATTTGTTGATTATTTATTAAACTGAAAATAAAAGTATGAACACATTTTTGGGCTTTGAATTATATTTATTCTTTAAATTTTTAAACAGTTTTATTAAACTATGTATAAAAACAAAGAAAAATAACTAGCCCATCAACATCGGAGACAGACAAACCTTCTAACAGTACGCGCTGTGACCAGGAGAACTGCCTTCTGAATGAAATCTATGGCTTGATTCAGCTGACTACAGACTTCCTTCAGCTTTCGTGAAATTAAACTGTTCTTCGTTTACATTAACATGTCAATCATCAATCGATGTCAATGCGTTTCGTGTTGATCTAAACATGGATTCAGGGTTAAATTATCAAGCAAAACTACGCACCAACAAAATCATTTTTTTTTTAATATAAACTCAAAATAATCCTTACGGTGGAGACGTATCCAATAAAGGAGCAATATTTTCTTTATTCATGACCCATGCACTCAATGCTCTCTTTTTTTTTGCGTGGGTCACTTCGATCTAGGCGCCCTTTTATATCGCCTTGGTGTTCCTACAGCCGAACTCGGCTTCGCTGCCCCGCCCCCGCGGGACAGTCTTATTAGGTAACAGTGACCCCGGAACGTAAAGTGCTATTGAAGGACATCGTGGATTTTTTTTTTTTTTTTAGCGTAGTAAAATCATCATATGAGTCCTCCAACCCCGGGCAGGGCGGGAGGGACTGTCAGACTTCTACTGACTAAAATCCACGGTGACCTTCATAGCCTGCTATGTTCCGGGGTTACGGTAAGGGAATAATCCCGCGACCCCGGCAGGCTTTGGCCCTCTGAGAGGGGGGCCCCGTCATTATGCTGACGCTCTTTGAGGCGCGCGTGGGACACAACGCGCCGTCGACCCGGGCATGGTCCTTGGTCGGGCAGCGAGTTGCCCTTTACTCGCTGCCCGCATGCCCGCGCCTACGGTGGCCGGAGATCATCTAGCGACGTCCGTCGCCGTGGGCGCCTACCACTGCGGCTGGGGCGGAGGGAGGACGCTGTCCTCTCTCGCTCGCGGCCTGCCTCCTCCTTTACGAGCATTACTGCCTCGCAGAAGGAGCTGACCGCTTCCCACTCCGTCTCGCCCCGCAGCATGGCCGCAAACAATGCCGGGCGCGAGAGGTCTCCGCCTATCGCAGCCGTGAGGACACGTCGGTGCTCCGCCCAAGCTGGGCAGTCTTGCACCGTATGCTCCACCGTGTCCTCCGGGCGATCTTCGCAGTATCGTGGATTTTGATTAGTAAAAGACTGTCAGTCCCTGTCCGGGGTGGTAGATCTCATTTGATGATTTTACCCATTGAACTATATTACTAGATTTTACCACGTCATAAAAGATCATCAAATACGAGTATGTAAGTACCTAGAGATTAGTTGTAACAAATTATATGACTTACCCAATGTTGATTTTAATTTGTTTACAAGTGTTCTACAATGAACCAACACAATCTTACTGGCACTAAAATCCATTCAAAGCTATTCCAATATTTCCAATTTATAATAATTCAGAGTCCAAACAATTTCAAGTCAAACAGATAAAGTAAGTCTAAAGGCGATATTACACGGTTCAATTAAATTGACAGCAATTCCGTTGAAAAGCATTGAACATTTCACATATTTCCTATTTACAAACAAAACAGTCAACAAGACATTCAATGTTCATTTGCCTAGCGATGTCGCGTCGTCAAGTCGTGCGTGCAGGTGTTTCCCTTATTTGTATTTAATGAATGAGCTAAATAAAAAAAAACTCGGCGTTGGTGGGTACGTCCGTGGATTTAGCGAAGAGCGACCATAGGAGCGTCACAAGTATTATAGTTGGATTTTGTATTCCACAAACACTCATATTTTTGAAAAAGTTCCAGAAAATGAGGAACATGATTGTCACGCCACTCAAAAGCCATTTTTAAAACTATAAACATTAGCGCACGCTAGAAACTACACAATCCTATACGTCCGATTCCTTCGCTGCCGTTCGCGGATTGGTCATTGTTCAATGTTCGTGTTTACATGTTTAACCGACATTTCGATTGATCAATATTGGTTCCATTCCATTGAAAGGCAATTAAAAATCTAAACTTTCAATGATATTAGACAATCAAATCGAAATGTGTTTAGATGCGTCAATGCCATTGAAGCAATGGAATGGAAAGCAATATTGAACCGAAATTGACCTGTGTAATATCGGCTTAATCAAAATCCAAACTTCAAGCCAGGTTCAAAAGAGTATTATCGTAAACCATAGATATTATAGGTTGTCAACGTACACGTCATACGGAGACAGCCGGGCGGGGCGCCGTGTCTATTCATAGTATGCATGTGTGCGTGTGCGTCACCCTCCCGCACCGCACCAAAAGCAACTATTCAGTGAGATGCACGATATTTCACGAGTAAAAGGCGCACGTGATAAAATACAAAAAGGCCTTTGGAATTTGGGGTTTTATGAAACAACCACTGCATCAATCAATTTCAAGAAACATTTACTAAATTCTTCGATAAATTTGCTGTGTCGGTACAGGCTTCGTTTTGGAAATTGATGCTTCTTTTATTTAAATTTACGCCCAAAGTTGTGTTAAAATTAGCAAAAAAAATGAATCTTTAGAAGCTCGCGAACAATTTTAATGGTTTCAATTTTACAATTCTGACTTCCATACCGACAAAATTTATAAGAGACAAAACGATACCATGTTTAACTTTGGATATATTTGTCAAATTGGAGTCAAAACCCCACGGTTTCTAATAATGTTGACTTGTTTGCTCTTAAGGAGCAAATCCGAAATCGTGATCAATTTTTTTTCGAAGTGATTTCCCATAAAAGTTGTTGTCACAATCAAGTGTTTAAGTATCGTACACTAATTACCAGTCATGTAAATATTGTGTTCATAATTAATTTCGTTTGAGTTGGTTGGTGTTAAATAAGCGCAGTTTGATTTTATTACAGTTTTTGCAAGTTGTAAAGGTTAGTGGGTTAATAAGTGGTAGTGTCACCTTAATTAATGGATGTAATAAAAGTTATTAATTTTGTATTTATTACCTAATTACTTACTTCATCATGAAATGCAACACTTCCGTAACTGTTGCATTGCGCTTTGATATTTGAATTTACTTACATAACATTATATTTACTGAATTAGCATAAAATTCTAAAAACATACATACGCTTTTGTTAAAAGGCAATTTAGCTGTTCCAGACTTTTTACCTGTATTTTGGTGCCTACCAATTATATTTTATCTTCGTAAGGTAGACATATTCTCCAGCAAAGCCCATTCATTTGATTCCTATCTTAGTATTTATTCAAGTACTGAGATATATTTATTGTTCTCATTATTTTTACGTGTACCTAAACGTAATCAGGAAGCTTTTATCGAGCATTTTCTTTAATATTACCTTTTATCAAAATCTCATAAAATCTAAAAATAATATTCTTAGAACTTTATATCTTTATAGAAATCTTGTTTGGATGTAAGAAGAAAAATCCTCATTCCGTAATGGTCCGAGTCCTTTACGTAAAACGCCTAAATATTTAATGTACATCCAGTGTTTATATCGTTTTCGATTGTCGGAAAGGATTTCCATAAAACCTTTATTTCGGCTTTTATCTTCATCCCTTTTGTATCGGCGTCAGTGATAGCTAGTGCCTCGTAAATCTTAATGACCAAGGATCGTAAGATTGTTCACTCGTATTAAACAGACAAAGATAACCGTTTTTATGTCAATTACGTCTATGATAATTTCTGTGAAGTCACTCATTAAATGCTTCCTTGTTTGTACAAGGCTGTTGATGTGATTTCCTTTGTCTCACGGAGGGGGAAAGTAGAAATGGGGATGGCAACTGGGAAACGAATGGCGCTAGTGTAGCTTGTTCCAAGCATCGTCATTGGTTCAAATCTTATAGGTACTTCAAAATGGTACTACCTCATTGGTCGGATTACGACGTAGGTATGGTCGCGCCATCTACAATTAGCTTTGACCGGCCTTCCCCATTGAATGTTCCATAGCATGCCCAATTTAAACATGTTGGCGGGAAAATTGAAATTAGAATGCTGTTCGGAATATTGCTTCTTGATTTAATGCAAAAATGTGGCTAATGAACGGAATAATTCTAATTTCAATGCACTAATAAATGTGCATTAATTATGTATAAGTAATCCGTGGCATTGTTGTTGTGTTCTACTGGCTTAGATATATCGATAATATTACGACATATGTACTTACATTGGTAGAACTCTTGTAGAACTTAGCATTGCATGACTATTAATGAAAGTCAAGTTTAGCCAATGAGTTTAGCATGGCATCTGCCTAGCCTTTTCCAAACTATATTAGTATCGGCTTACAGTCGAACCAGATGTAGCTTAATATCAGTATTTAACAAGGAGCGACTACCTATCAGACCTCCACAACCCAGTAATTGGGTAGGTAATTCAATACCCCATGTTAAGACTACTTGTCGGAATTCAGAGCTTCTGACGAACAGTGACGACTGTCAAAGATCTACAATGGCAACCTGGACCAACGTAGGAAACTCGCTATGACAGATGGTCACCCATCCACAGACCAACCTCGGCAAGCGAGGCTTAATGAACTTAAAATATAATGATGTGCTGATTGTGGTCTTAACCTTCAATTACGTATTTTTCAAACAATTTTCCTGCTGTGAATTAAAAAACAAAACAGTTATCGCCATTCTAAGGTCTCTGCAAAAACAGAAACAGTACAAAGCATTTTCCTTTAATTAAATAAACTGTTTTGTTACTGTGTTTACTTTCATTAGAAAATAAGAAACACTCGAATTGAACACGCTAATTTTCCGCTTTTACACATAGGTAGGTAGAAGAAAATCGGGTTTACTGTAACAAGTAATAAGAGTCTTTATTGCTTGATAAAAGTGAGAATTTTGGTCTGTCAATAATAAGTTTCAGGTGCATTACGCGCAACAGATAACAGACTAAATCTCTTGCATTAGAAAAATTAAAATCAATGCACACAAAATTAGTATTTTACTAATTGTAAAATTATTAAATACCTACAGATATCAATAACCATTTCATTATAATAAGCATTTTTACGCGGATATTTTATTTCAATTAAAAAAACCTATGTAAATTTTATGAGAAAAAAAAACTGCCATTCATTTTACCGAGACCAGGCTCAAAGAAAATACCATTGACGCAAAAATAACGAACAAAAAAAAGTTCCATACACAGTAATTCCTACTTCCATGGAAAACCGGATCTGTTTGAAAAAATGCGGTTATTTTTGGACGAACATTAAATTGGGATCTTGGGTCATCAACCTGACATAATGAAGGGATGATAATCCTTTACCTTTATTAAGCATTTCCACTAGATTAGTGCTTGCATCATTATTCATCGCTAATTAGGTCGCTCCCTTATTGTACAAAAGCTTTCATGTACGTAGATTGATTACCCTACAATGGAGCTATGATTTGATTCATTAACGTCTATTATATACGATGACGTAGATACTATAGAACTAATCTAGACCCAGATAGTGTAGGTAAGCTGTGTTGATATGTAATCTGCATTAATTAATTAATCTATCGTCTATGAAAGCTGAGACCTGTCAATTATTCAGTTTCAATTGTTGTTGTTGGAACATTATAGTGTAGTTTGCGGAATTATAATGTGCATGCAATATAATGACACAGAAGCGCTTTCCAATAATGCATTTATATTCTTAGAAGTTCACAGCCTTACTACAAAATTTTTAACATCTGTTGAACACGTGCCTAAAAAAGTTTGACTGCATAACGGACCTTATTTCAACGTCATAATCTGACTTTTTTTTAGACAAGTGTTCAACAGATGTTTAAAAGTTTTGTGATACGGTCAGTGTTTAATACTGGTTATAAATAAAGTAAGCAACGTAATTTTACTAACTGTAGACACTCAAGAGTATACCAAAGCCTTAAAAAAAATAGCTGAAAGAAAATATGATATAAAAACTGCTGTAGTCCTCATTTTCAGACTCCAGTCTAGTCTACAAAGAGATAAAACCGAGTTTGTTTTCAAAGAATATTCAACTTCTTAGCACTAGGTACAGCCTTTGAAAAAAAATTGCTAGTAGATATTCAATACACAGTTCCTTTGGCATTGGTTTTATTGTTTTATTATATTCCTTTACGATTCGTCTGATAGAATCCAATTTGTTTACTTATGTACCAATTTATATTATTTCTGCGAAGAGAAAATTGAAATTAATAAGAACTGGAAGCTTATCTTTTGAGCTTCGTGCCTACATTTAGCTAATTGACCTTAAACTTTTCTTTTGAAGTATTTTGGCTTACTAAATAGGTCCCGGTTGTTTAGATTGCCTCCTAAAATATAGAAGATATAAACAGCCTTACTACAAAAACTCTGTTAAACACTTGTCTAAAAAAAGTGTGACTGCATAACAGACCTTATTTCAACGTCATAATCTGACACTTTTTTAGAGAAGTGTTCAATAGACGTTTAAAAATTTTTGTAGTACCACGGAAAATATCCAGATTCCGTGTTCGAAACAAAACGTAATGTTTTTAGTGAAACATTTTTATAAATGTGTTTGTTCGCGCCACACACACATTTAAATGATTTCCATGGAGATGTTCGCTTACTGTTTTACGTAGGAATCGTACGACGCGACGCGCGACGGAGGTAATTTTTGTACCGTGTTTGGCTTCAATTCTCAGTTACCTACTAAGAATTAGGACATTTTATAGTCTTTGTTGAACAGTAATTTGGATTCAGTTGGAGTCTGTAGGCACTACTTCAGGTTACCTAACTAGCTTGGCCTTCGTTAACGTCATTTGGAGCCCAATATTTTCAGCTTATCTCTTATCCTTTGAAAGTTGAGGCCGTGCACTCGTGCTACATTATTCAACAATGTTATTTTTCATGCAACTCTTGTATTCCAGGAATAGGAACTAGTTTTGAACCAACAAAAAACTCTGAATACTTTGCGGGATTTTCCGTTCTTGGAATTTCGACTTACATACAAAATATCAGAGAAAACCTGAAAGTTTTTGAGTAGTTTGAAACAAATCTTTCTGCGGCCTTCATTCACAATTGGACTCTCAGAGCACGTAGCCGGAGTTTTATAGTTTTGATCTTTCATAAAAATAGGCATTCAGGAGCTTTTAGCTGTAAAGTTTCCCGCTATCATAAACTAAATGTGCATTATCATTTATAGCCCATTCGCAAGCGCGTTTTTTTTTCCAGGCGTTAAAAGAACGCCGAGTTTTAACAAAATGTCAAATTGAACTTTTATGTTACCGACGTAATCAAATTCAAATACACTTTGAAAAAAAAAACGACGTGTTTTAAAAACCCTGACATGTGAAATACACACATAGAAATGCATTTGTTCTATTTTTAACGCCCAAGCAAAAGCGTTAAGACAACGCTCGTGCGAATGTGCTCTTACGGCAGTTCACAGTTGATCGTAACTTATTTCGAAAATAAGGTATTAAGAAATAAGCACCGTATTATATTTTATTATTAGGTGTTGATGCACTATCTTAGACCCGGAACCAATATTCCAAGATATTACATTACTCGGGAACTCGAGGCTGTATGGAAAATGATTGAGAAAGAAAATTTTATCCGCATTGTGCAGTATTTTCTCATCATAAAACTTGTTATGTTATTTGCCAATAAGATTATTGAGGTTACAATATTATTGTAAATTGGCAATTTCTATTGTGAGTTTTCCTTTTATTATTCCTTTGACTAATGATTCTTTTATTACCTACGACAACATCGAGGTATTCCCCTTTGAGCACCGATTTTAGGGCACCGAGACTCGACGTCTCGCCTGTATCGAGTGGAATAGAAATTAAATGATGACATCTCTTATTTAAACTGTGAAAATGGCTTGAAAATTGGAAACCATCACTTTTTAACGTATTTTTTTTTACATGAGACAGTTCCCCAAAAGACTATTGTCCACCATGCCGAAATATTTACTACTACTTGCCCTTAAAACAATAGAATTTCATCAATTTACTAGCCATAACAAACCACAGACCAATCTCACTAAAATACAACTTTATCACGGTTCACAGGCAGGGAAGTAAAACATTTTCTATCAGAATTTCCCCCGCGGTTCACAGGTGCGGTGCGGTGTGGTGCTAACCAATAAATAACCTAACGTTAGCTTCCCTGATCAGTGTAATCTAACTAGACGTGATATACTTTGGTAGGGGGCGCTCAGGTAGGTACGATGCACCATAGAGTAGGAACGTAGGTGTACTGCACCAAAGCTTACGAACGTAGATAGTGCAGTCTTTTCGAAGTTATTTTACCTGTGAGTCACTTATCTTTATAGGGTGACTGGTAATTAGTGAACGATACTTAAAAACGTGATTGTGCTCATGATAACAAACAACTTTTATTATGGGAGCAAAGCCGAAATAGTGAAAAAAAAAATATCAGCTGTTCAGTACATTTATGCATGTTTAATGTACTGAACAGCTGATATTTTTGTTGTTTGTCATCATGAGCACAATCACGTGTTTAAGTATCGTTCACTAATTACCAGTCACCCTATATAGTTCGATGACTTGGGACAGATTGGAAGTGGAAGGCGAGAGGACAGGGTGATATGGCGTAGCCTGCGGGCGAAGCATGGCGCCGTAGAAAGGGGTTTGTCGACGCAATTATAGACAAAATGACACAACGTAGAAATAATTTAAGCGTTTTAAGTACGTTTATGTAAAAAATATGAAAAAAAGGTCTTTTCTTCAATAGTGTAAGAATGGTGTCATATTTGTGCAAAAAAACAGTCGATCTGTGTAGAAATAACGATGAAATAACTTTGTCTTTTTTTGGTAAAATAGAGAAAGAATCGCCATGCTACGCGTGCTGGGAGAGGCCTAAGTCCAGCAGTGGACTACGATTTGTTAAGTGGCTGAGTTAATACAGTTAATATAACTTTATGCAGTAATAATAATGCAGCCTGCATTATTGTGTGTGTTTATAAGGTGTGAGTACTGTGGTACTTAATCAGTCTATAAAGTTTCCGTTACTGAGAAACAGACCTCTTGTCGTATAGAGAAGGACTGATTGATTTTGTATATTTAAAAATACAAACTCAAAAGATACACTTTTTTCTATAGTATTTAGCCACTGTCATCTTACCAACCTGCTGTTTGTTTACTCCAAGTCTGCCAAAATGACAGTAAATTTTAGACATGTTGCAATAAGGTTGATTATGCTGCAGCTGCCAGTGGTAAAATAACTTGTAAATACTGTACCACAGTGTAGATACATGCTCTGTGCTCAAGAGTTACTCGTCGAATGCTGCATGAAAGTGACAGTACAGCCACTGCCGTCGTGTAGCGTAACTTGGAATTTATCTAAGTAAACCCTAAAAGCTTCGCTGCGACGCTCTTTTATAAAGCAAGCAAGCTTTGATTTTAAATATTATACTTACAGGCTTTTTAAAGAAGATATGAATATTTTAGATGTGTTTGGGAATTCATTTTGTTGTTAATAGTGAGAGCAGTTGTAGCCCAGTGGTATCGGCCCCGACTTACGAGTTGTAGATTGTGGGTTCGACCCTAGCCAGGCGCATTACTTTGTGTAATTTATTTCATCACCACTGCTCTCAAAACGGTATACTCCCAACGGCCACCACTAAAACAGGCACCAGGGCACCAGTGGTGGCCGCGGTGAAGGAAATATCGTGAGGAAACCGGCCTAGAACCAAAAATCGAAGACATTGTGACATCCACCAACTCGCACTGGGCCTGTTTGTGTGGATTATGGCCCACACCTTCTCATGGAGAGGAGGCCTGTGTCCCAGCAGTAGGAATAATTATAGGGTAATGTGAGCATGTTCATCTTTAAAATTTTGCAACGGAATTTGATGCGGTTTTCTCTATCATTTAAGGAGTATAATAATACCTTCTTTTTCTTGTTAAAAAAACTTTGCTCTGCAGTAAGAATGTCTACCATATCTTGGGTGAGTTTACAAACATTGAAACTCATACACAAAAATACAGAAAGCGAACTACGTAGGTCATAGAAATATTTGTTCCGTGCGGGGATCAAACCCGTGACACGATGCGCAGGAGTCAATCCCTCGGCCACAGCGTCAATCATGTCTTTGTTTATATTGTGAAAATTCGAGTGAAAAACCGATGATTCGTGGTTCGTCAAAATAGAGTTTAAACTAGTGTCCATTTTATTTTGTTTAAACTGTAAACTAAAACTTATTGTCATGCTCGTATAACCTCATCCAACTGCCAATTCCACTGAACTCGATAGTGGTTGTGATAAAAAATTGTGTGAGCGCTTTTGAAAACAAAGCCTGTACTAAAATAGAACAACGACAATGGTTGTAGCTTTTATTGTAACATCAATCAATAGACAATCGACTGGTAGTGATGTTATCAAATGCTATATCGATGTTAATTCAAATGCGACACGTTGCAAAGGTTATTCAGCTTAAAGGTTCTATATCTGGGACACAGGTTTGCACGCGAGCGCATAGTACGGGTTGATAGATATAGTATTTATTTATCATTTTTCAATAAGCTTAAAAATGGCTCAAAATGGAAGCAGAACTTGTCCTTTGCAACTCCAAGAATTTAACCCTTTTTGGTATAGAACTTATCGATTTCCACAACGTTTTATTGTAATAAAAACACTTTGCAGCCCAGCACTTTAAAAATTATTCCCCTCAAAACGTTTTGATCCTCTTCTCCTAATACTTTCTGATCAGATTCCTCATTGTGTCCTCGTTTTCAGTAGTTTTGTGCTGGATTGTATTATTTAATTGTTCTGCTATGGGACACTCTAAAAAAAAACATTAAAAAAACAGAAACCTTTGGCTAATTTATCATACTTTTTTTCGCAGGGATTATTTTTGTATCGAACTTACAAACCACCCTGTAAAACCTTCTATATTCTTTATGATTTGTCCTTAAAGAACACAACACGTGAATCTTTTCTTGACTTAAATCCAAATAGTAAATGAATCTTTTTTTTTTTTAGAGAGGGAGAGAGAGAGAAATGTAAAAAAACAGATTGTTGTCGTTTGATTAACTGGCGTCTATACATGTAATGCATGTTAAAGTAAAACAACCCTCCCTACATAATCCTTAATGCCCACCGTAACATCAATAAACAGGCAAGTCGGCGCCACAAGGTCGCGTCTTGTTTTCCCCTAGTCTCCCCTACACAATACATATAGGTACGAAGAATCAAAGGCCCGTCGAATACAACTGTTCCCAATTATCGGGCCTGCCTCGTATCGTAGAACCATTCATTATTTATGTTCCTCTTATTAATATGATAACGAATGCAAGACCGAACGAACGAGTGATTCAGCATTTGCTGGCAACATTACCGATATTCTGGACCTTATGTAATTGAGGGGTATTGTTTTTAGCTTTACGATTCTCATTCATCATGTCGTTGTTAACAGAAAATAATTACAACGATCAGTATCGAGAATATCGGAGTACAATGGTCAAAGACTGAATGAATGAATGATAAACCACAGATTAGTTACGAACAAAAATAATGAACGAAAGACTTGAATATTCAAGGCAGATAATTGGTTTTCAATTTGATATTGTTTATACAAATAACAGATACGATTATCGTACAAAAACCAATGTATTTTTCTGTTCGTGCCAAGAAATTAATTTCATTTTTACACGTATTTCTGAAGTATCAGCACAATATGTGTTAGCAAGATCACATAAAGGCGACCGATTTTATTGAGTCTCTGTTCTTTAAAGGCATTTTCTTGGCTCATTGCTGTCTTTCTCACACTTGTTGTGTTTTCTGTAGGTTGGGATGAAAGCGGAGAACCCATAGGATAGTCGAGCACAATGTTTTGGCGGTCTGGACACAATAGTAACCTCGAACGGTTGTGTTACAAGGCCGAGCTATTTGGAGATGATCCAAAACGGAGCCTTCCCTATTATCGGACCGTTGCTTGCTCTAAATAAAGTCAAGAAAGATATTCGAAACAGGAAAATTCCAAGAAAATAAAAGGGTATAGACAGTAAATGCGTAAGTTCTCAGAAGGTCTTTTGCGCCTACGTCCTCTTTCAATAAGTTGTTAATTTCCATTAGCCGAGAAAATAACGAAGTTCATTTAAATTTTATATTGAAAGGGAATTTTATATGATATGACAACTAATTGCCTCTTAAAATTAATAAGTTAAAAACCCTGAGTTACTACAATTGCGGCTAGAGAACGGGCAAGATATTTTTAGTCGTACGGATACTTTACTTACTTTCTATACTTCTCGTTCAAATTGAAATCCAGCAGGTACTTAAATACCTGTCATTATAGTTACTAGCTCATGATACAGTAATTTGGAGTAGGCACCTAACGTTTTCGTACGCAGCACAATTGTTACCTCGTTACACAGTGATGCACAGGCGAAGGTTGGACTTCTTCCGCTTTTTACGTCACCTTGGTGGAGGTTCCACTGATTATAGTCTTGGTTTATAAACGGATGACACCTTGTTACCTTGACTATGATCTATGGCCCACGGTCATAAATAATCATGTCAGATAAGTAATATCTGGTTGACCGAGCTGATCGCTCGGTTTTAAAATGTCTATATCTTGGGAACCGAGCTTTTCTCGAACCTGGGACCTTGATAAATCGATTCTTTAAGCCGAAAAACCCTAATCTGTAACTTTCATCAAAATCCTTGGAGCTGTTTCCGAGATCCTGATTATATATAAATAAATATACCTACAAGAATTGCTCGTTTAAAGATATTAGATTTATTTAATAATTTAAATTGGTAAAATTTGCGAACTTCCACTTCGCTAAATTCAATGACTGGAAACAAATACCACAACAAGTGTTCATGAAGTTACCTATGTCGTTCGAATAATAAGGAAAATAATTACCGAAACATTGAAAATAACTTTCTTGAGGAGGAGGACTTACAAACGCTCCACAATTGCCTCCGGTGAAACAATTAGCATCGTCGTGTACAAATTGTAAGAAATTACGGTTCGTTTCACCAGCCGTACCGTAATCAACGTACTTGTTAGTAATTTTCACGTGTATTTACAAAATTCGTTACATTTATATAACTCGACCTTATAACCCACTGAGCTGCACACATAACATCTAGTGCGTGAATGTTGTGAATGACGACGCAGATCTCATCAGCTGGCAACACCTTTTCACTTCGGAACCACTTTATTTCAACAGACAAAGAGCTATAATCGCTCGGCTGGAGACTTTCATAGTTTGTAAATAAGGAACGTAGCAGAGTCGCATTTCATTCAGTAGTTGACGCCAGTTGCGTGTGGCGTACGAGGGGAGAATACTAATCTGTGAAGTCTGCGCTGAAGGAAGGTCGGCTCCCAGCTCTTACCCCTCGCTTATTGAAGGGGATCGCCGGCTGCTGGGAAACAATCTACTGGATTTCTAAGGAGTCTCGACCAATAAACATTTTTCTAGTAGCTTTGCGGAATGAAAATTTCACTTAGTTTTAAAATTATTTGACGGTACTTGTGAGCTTTAAAAGCTTCTCTCATTTCAAGCTCGTTGGTGTCTAATATCTACGTTTTCAGTACTGAATGGCTCATAACAAGCACAAAGGATTCTTACGTAATAGCTTATGACTGTGATCCATAAAACTGTTTCCATGCAAGAGCAGACGGTTACATAATGAAGTTACCACCTTGCAGGCTTCCTCAATGTAGTCAATTTACCGGCATGCCGCAAATGCTTGTAGTGTCGTAGCTCACCTGTCAAACGTAATCTAGTGAATTCTATGAACGTAACAATTGCACGATGACCCAGTTCCCAATTGTCTCCACAATTTGGACACGCATTTCGGGTAATGTATTCCCTTGTTGGTATTCGGAACGCACCTGAGAGCGTAAATGAGTCATTGATGTGTTTATATTACCTGATGTGCATGTACCGTGACGAAGGCCGTCTCGTTTTGGTTTGCGGAAGCATTTCTTTGAATCAAGTATCTGATTGGTTCAAAGGAACGAACATAAAACAGGTTTTGTTAAAGACATATTTCGGCACGCTAATGTAATAGGTAAATGAAAAGACACTCTGGATGTAGAACATATACTTAAATAAAAGCTCTGAATTTGTACTTATTTTAAATGAGCTTCATAGGACGTATACTTAATTAAAGTTCCAGGTATATGAGTTCGTTCTGAAATATTTAAATTTCAAATTAAAATACTTGAACATAATAAATACGAGTTCGGAATTTTCCTGTTCAAATGGTGTCTTGGTGTTTACAGCGAGTCAGGCGGTGCCCAAATTGTTTCACAAAATAAATAACGTTCCTTATCTTTGCGCTTTTATTCATGTTTTTATCTTTTATTTTGACTTAACAATGTAAGCGTGCTCTGCAATATGTCAACGCGAGGCTTTGTTTTATAGCTGTTTCATCTCATGTTTTTATTTTCGTGAATAATTTTATGATCCATTCTCATTTTAGCACCTTGTTCTGCTAGGTCGCAGGTTGAATTTCATGTATTGGAGGGTATTTGAACTAGTTTCCTTTCGCTATTATATTACTCTTAAATTGTTGATTTTGTATAACAAAAAAAATATATTCAACTCTAATCATTTCTACTTTATCTTGGGTGTGTCTAAAAACACCCAGACAGACCCAGAACAAATGACTTGAAGAACATACAAATATTTGTTGTGGAATCAAACGTGCGACACATAGCGATCGCCTCAACCGTACCTACCGTCAATGTACGACAACATCATTGCCTTAAAATGATCTTACAATTCAAATGTAGAATAATTCAGTTGTAGGAGTAAATCTATTTATGCTAAAGTAAATTAATGCAACCCTCGGAACCTAAGGCGATGCTTACCTCTATCTGCGAACACAGAATTGCACTATATGTGCCTAACTCACTATTAATATCTCAGGCCTGAAGCGAAACTCTACGTGAAAACTATACCACTACAACCTCCAGCTATTTTCGTTTTATTTCACAATGGAATGGAATGGAATGGAATGGAAATAGTAGACCATCCAAACAGAAAAGAAAAAATAATCCTCAGAGCAAACAATATAGAGTTTCCTGCCGCTATGAGTTTTGAATTCTGACAAAACTCGAGTTTTGTTTACTAAGTGAGTTGATGTGTATTCCCGGAAACTTTAAGGAACTGTTAATTAATAATAACAAACTGGTTTATTTTAACTTTAACATTGAAACCTAACTCACGTTTATTTCACCAACAATTACTGTCAAACAAGTGGTTACTACCGAAACAGTAATGACGGAGGTATCTTTAAGTCTTCTTTATACATTTTGCTTTCATCATAATTTGAACTGGTTTTTAGATTAAGCTAAATAAGTAATTATATTACTTCTTTCAGGGTTGGGAAAACTGATTATAATTATATAGGGTGACTGGTAATTAGTGAACGATACTTATACACGACAAACCCGAAATCATGAAAAAAATATCAGCTATTCAGTACATTTATGTTTGCTTAATGTACTGAACCGCTGATATTTTTTTCACGATTTCGGGTTTGTTCCCATAGCATAAGTTGTTGGTGATCATGAGCACAATCACGTGCTTAAGTATCGTTCACTAATTACCAGTCACCCTATATATTTGCTTCCTTGGAAAGTGCTATACTCGCGGATACGCCCGAGTCATAAAGGCGCCTTATCCTAGTTTAGATAGTACACCATAATATTTACGGTCAGCGTCTAAAGCACTAGAGTCGTAAACTGACCAACAGGATGACACAACACTCCCATGTATAAAACCCATACTACCATAGATGTACGAAACGTCACATGTCTCATAGCATAGACAAGTGAAGATATGTAGGTACGTCTACAACTCTACATGTTACATACTCCAGCACAAGTACATACGGTTCGACGAGGATACAGCGAGTGCCAAGCATTCATCTCGATCAATGACACTTGATTACCTGCCTCCTCCACCTGCAATGGAATGCCAGTTGAGTCCTCCGTTTCGAGCATTGCCTTATTCGAATAGCTGCTAGCCAGTGCTCGAAATGTTGGACGAGGTGCAAATAGTTGCTTTGCATACATACAAAATAGGGTATTTTACTGCGTAAATAAATTGAAAATGTGTTTAGTCCGTCAGTTCTAGAAGATATTTAAAAATAATGGACACGTTTTGTTGTTTTTTTTAATCTTTGTTTATTGACTATGATAAAATGCTTCCGAATTCGGGGGTTTGCAACGTCCTGCGTCATAACGCTGTACCAACCGATTGAAGTTTTGTGATTTTATCGGCGTATAAAGGCGTTGTATTTTTGTCAATTTTGGTTAACGTAACCAAAGAATAATACGAGTCTAATATTTTTTTATAATCTTTTGTTTCGGTTTTTTTTTTTTGTAAAATTGCCTATTGGTTTGAGAGGTTTTTAAATGTGTCTTTAAAGTTCGGTATAAACAAAGACATTTATACGAGCAATAGACGGGACATAACGAAGAAATTTGTGATCCAAGACTTTTTACCACTAGGTAAAAAGTCCCTCAGGCTAGTGGTCGCGTTGCTATGCCATGCTTCGATAGCGCTACTGACAGTACTGACGTAGGTACGGCATCAACATTTTGTAAGGCAATTTTCCCAATGCCCGCTCTATAGTTTCTTTTAAATCTCTTTGGGTATAAACAACAACATCGAATGAATGGCATCACATTTATTAATTAAAATTCAAGATTTGCACTAAGACCCACTCCGAATTCGGGATTTTGTAGGCTTTACTGTTAAAACATGTATGTATACAAGGACTTTCGTATTAAACTGAAGTGATTGCTTTCCTTCTGTTTCATCTCCGCGTACGAAAGGCTCTAGAAAGACACGTTTTACAAACAAAAATAGACACGTAAAGGGAAAGGAGAAGTGTAGCGATATTCGGAGGACACGATGAATAAACAACAGATGTTTATGTCACTCTCCGGAGAGGGACCGACACTGTATGGCTCGAATTTATAAATAATCAATCCCACTATGCTTTACTAACATACATGTTTTCCTGTAAGTGGATTCAGGGGTTTATTTTCAGGGAAAGACATCTTTAACAAGGCCCTCTCTTTAATGCTTTCGCATAATTTAAATGGGACACTTTTTAGGTTTTTTGCGTGGTAAAATCATCAATGATACCCCGGGCATGGCGGGTAGGGTCTGTCAGACTTGTACTGACTAAAATCCACGGTGTCCTTCAATAGCACTTAACGTTTCGGAGTCACTGTATCTCGTTAGTCTCGCGGCCCCGGCAGGCTTTGGGCCTCTAGAGGGGGGCCCTGTCATCATGCTGACGCTCTTTGAGGCGTGCGTGGAACACAACGCGCCGTCGACCCGGGCATGGACCATGGTCGGACATCTAGTTGTCCTTTACTCGCCGTCCACATGACCGCGCTAAATAGGACACTGGCAGGAACAAAACCTAGCTCATTTTGCTTAATTATCAAAATATTGTTCCAATTTCAATGCCAGCTATTCTACCATCGTATTTTGCAACGTAAGCAAGCTCGTAGCCAATTAAAATTATTCGAATATTCATTGTGCTCTAATTGTTAGTTACTAGGTAATATTCAACTTGCTCGATAGCTAACTATTGCCAATCCTGAATAATTTTAGAAGAAGTACCCTAAATATTTGGCCACTTAGACAGTTTAACCTTAAAACATTTTAGGGATCTGTATTTTGATAATTATCGTATTATTTCGGATTAATTGATAGTTCTAATTATGTTTGGCTTAATTGTTTGAAATATGGTAGACCTGAAATTGCTAGAATCTTGATTTCACGATGGCTGGGTATTTTACGAAAGTCTAACATAATAAATATTCAGAAATTGCCTTCCCAAATGGATTTTTATGAAGATACTTGCTATGCCCGCGACTTCGTTCGCGTGGATGTCAGAACTTAACAATGTATATTTTTTATAAATTGACCATGTTTCATACAAACTTTCATCCCCTATTTTATCGCCTTGATCAAAATCCTTGCTTAGTGGACGCCTACATCATAACATCTACCTGCATGCCCAATTGCAGCCCGATCCGTCCAGTGGTTTGGGCTGTGCGTTGATAGATCACTATGTCAGTCAGTCACCTTTGAATTATATATATTTTAGAAGATTTATTATTAAAAAGCTGGTAGGTATGTGTACAATTAAGCAGATCGACTCCTATGAAATACACTTTTAATGAAACAGCAGAACGTAGTACTGACGGCCCAACTCGGAACTTTAATTGGATTAAGCGCAGTACGAGTGGTTAATAAAAACCGATGCACCGACCGTTCGGAGCCATTCGAAACTCTGCCAGGGGTCTTGAACATTTTACAGACACCCATTGAATGGGGAATGTTGGAGCTTTGCGAGCTATCGGATTTAGAAGCGGTCAAACAAGTGACAAACTGCTGCGTACAGGTGAACTAGTAGTTATCTGTCTTCTGTGCAACGTTTTACATGTACTCATGGTTGAACAGTTTAAGTTGGGTTAAAGGAAAATGGCGGGTGATTCGGTATGTATTTTATTTCAAGAAGTATCAATAAATTATTGTTCTGATTATAGAAAATTAAACTCCATTCCTTTCTTCATATTTTTTTATATTCGTATACACTACACAAAAAAATACAGGTACCTAAATAGAAAGGAATTACAGACGTTAAAAATTTCTTCCACATCCTTGTCAACGGAAAAAGTGCCTAGAAATCCAGAATGCTGGCAATGCTGATTTTCTGGTTAATTATAAACAGGCCAGCTTTCTGGTCAGGAGAACTGCTTGGCGATGTCCCCAAAATAGAATATAAGGTTTTTTGGACCCCATAGCCACATTGTTTCAACCCCAAACGGTTCAAAAACAACTCCAGTAAATTGCTCATATCTGCGCTGTTTGTGGTATTCAGCATCTGCACATCTATTTTGCATTTACCTAGAACATAAAATATCTACTTAATAAACTCTGTAAGAAGCTTTCAAACCATCATCCAGGAATGAATTTCGGATTAGCTACCGGAATTTCTTAGATAACATTTCCCCTCTCTCGAAGTATTAGAAACACGTCGAACGCTATTACTTCGCTTATCTGTAACCCCGCACAGGATTCTCCGTACCCGTAGGAATGCACCAGTTAACTACTAAATTCGAAAAGCCATCCGGGAAATTTGAACACGGCATAAGTATGTAGGACGGTGATACTCAATTATTTTACTGTGTTAGTTTTTCCTGAAATCTGTGTGCAGAGACTACTACCATGACTGTTCTGGGTTTGCGGACGGTGAGTAATGGGCGACTCACTGTCTGATCATGGGCCGCGCCTGGGACGTCGCGGTGTGTTCCATGCGCACCTCAAAGAGCTGTCAGCAATATGACGGAGCCCTCCTGAAGGTCAAAGACTGCCGGGATCGCGAGACTAGGTAGGGCTATTGAAGGACACCGTGGATTTTAGTCAGTACAAGTCTGACAGTCCCTCCCGGCCTGCCCTAGGCGGGTGGACTCATTTGTTGATTTTACCACTACAAAAATAAAAGGTTTCTCTTGTGACCATGTATATGTCTTCGAAATATGCACTATACCTTCTGAACCCTTTCGTGGTAGTAGGAAATACGTAAATTATGAGAGAAGAAGAAATATCCACCAAAGGTTTTGTCATTCTGTACAATAACTGGGTGTACGTCATTACTGCAAAGTTCGTTACCGCGATGTACGTTACAGCGAATGTTCATTACCGCGAAGTACGTTATAGCGAAAGTTCATTACTGCGAAGTACGTTACTGCGAATTTTTTTTACTGCGAAAAACGTTGTCGCGAAAGTTCATTACCGCGAAATACGTTATCCCGAAAGTTCTTTATTACGATTTACGTTATCGCGAAAGTGCTTTATTGCGAAATCTATGGTCCAGCTGCTAGGTCGTATAGATTACTTAGTATGAATTGAGTCTTTTTGAGCGTGATCCAAACATCCAAACAGTTGGCAATGTCGCAAATAGCTGTCAAATATTTACAAGTTTTAATTTATTTGTCAATTTACTGTATGACAATAAGAAATATGGCTGTACAATATACAAAAAAAATGATTATGAATTGAATTAATTAAAGAATAAAACTAATTAACTTTACCGATACTTCACCTATCAATCCATAGACAAAAATGAGTACACAAAATGGTCGAACGTGGGCCACTACACAAAACAATGGCAACCAACACTCACGTCTGAATAGCACCAGCACGTGTAGTTGATGGGTTAACGATCATAAGAACGCGTGGGTCGTGGGTTGCTCACCCAGCCTCTGTCAAGCAGGTTAATCACCCCTTCCCTTTAAGGAGACGATGATGACAAAAATAAATTTTGCTTTTAAAGCCTACACACAAATTAGATGAGAAAGCACTTTATAAAAGTTCTCTTTCAAGTGGAATATGAGATCTAGGATTGATTCAAATCCATTTATTTTAAGCTATTGTTTTTATATGAGTATATGAGAACATAATCTAAACACAAAGGTACAAAAATAAGTTTAATTCAAAATGAATAAGTAGCTAGGAATAAAAATTAATACTTACAGGAATTATAATTTCTATAGTACCTATATATTTTTTGTTTAATAAGCGTGTATATTAAATACTAGCACTTCGGCCGCGACTTCATCCTAGATCCTTCCATTTCCTAGAAATCCTAGGACATAAGTACAGTCACGAGCAATAACATGTATACACTTAACAAAATTCAAACGCAAATTACTCGTGAAATACTGGTTTCCACTTTGAAATAAGACCTATTACGTATGGCTTTCAAAATCGAAGTCTAATGAAATGGTAAAAGTTTAATCAATATGGTGGCAGAAAATCGCTTTTGAATACTGCTTAGTATATACATACTATTGCTCGTGACTGTACATGAATTATAATTCCGAGATACTTTTTATAATAAACGTATGTACTCGTTAAAAATAAAGATTCTATAGCCACTTACAAAGTAAGAAAAAGTCTTTGGCAAAAGGTTTCTATTCACTACCGAACAACAAATCGTAAATACCTATAAGTCTAGGTATAGATACCATTTCTCAGAAATCCCAGGAAATCTAAATATGCAATAAACAATAAGTTCAAAAGCTAGACGTGAAAGGAAATAGAGGAAACGGAAATAGCTTTGATAGATAAGATAAGAGCCAGCGATAGTTCACACACGAGGGTTCATCGAGTCTTCAACTCGTTCTTGACGCAGTATTTCATATGGATGCGGTATATTTATTGTTTTATTGAAGTTTTACTGAAGAACAATGAGTCACTAGATTAATGATACTTTGTTTTTTTTTTATTTTGTGCATGTATCTACCGATTTCCTCAATCGTTTTTCAGACAAAAAGGCCAAATTTCTTTTTAATTTTAAACGGCAAAAGAAAATTCGTCATCATCATCATCATCAACTTATAAGTGTTCCCACTGCTGGTACGCAGGCTTCCTCTCTGTGACAGGGAGCGGTTCATAATCCACAACGATTGCCCAGTGCGGGTTGGTAGATGTCACATGTCTTCGAATTTCTGGATCTAGGACAATCCGGTTTCTTCACAAGTTTTTCCTTCACCGTTTCGAAAGCACTGGTGCTGAAAAAAAGGAATACTGTACGTGCCTAAGAGTAATTAGCGTTACTTAAGAACATATTCGTAAATCCACGATAGAGAAGTTTGTTAAACTGTTAATGAACCTAATAAGGGCGGACGTCAATAAATTAGGGGCTCGCCATTATAACAAGTTACAACGTAATTTTCATACTTATTCGTGGATTGAATAAAATTAATATAAAGTACGATATTCATAAACGCTAACGTAATTCAATTAGTAATAAATTCGGTCTCTCGCCATCTTTAATACTTTATTACTTACTTCGTAACTCACAGAGGCTTACTCCATCGATTAACTTATAAAAATCGCGTTAAAATAAAATATTTTGTAGCCATTTTTAATTTAATATAGCGCTCGTTAATTTTCTTTTAAAACCTGTATTTAAAAATTCGTTACACCAGGAAGCAAGGAAATTAATTGCTTTAAAATACACCCATTATTGCTTTCAGAAAAGCAATTAAGTTAACAGCGAAAAGTATCATGTTTTTTAGTTGTTAAAGGACTTTGTTTTTTTTTTTATAAAATACAATTTCAAAGCCCTCAGAAGCTAAGATAACAGGTTGCTCTTTAAAAAGGTCCCAGGTTTTATAAAAAGCCAGTGTTCCACAGTGCCGGCTCGTGCCGTGTTCTCTATTGCCAAGTACTGCATCTAATGGAAAATCCATTTATATGGAACCGTAGCAACCCGGATGCACTAAGGCCACCCTAATAGGATCTCTTATAGCGCTCACCGCGGTAACAAAATACTTAGGGTAAAATCGGGATAGTTGCCTCACGGGTATAGTTGCTTCAATTCTAATTACTACGACACAACATTTAAATGTGGGGCAACATTTAAATGTAAGGCAAAGTTTAAAAAGAAAATCTAGTTTCGAGGACGAATTGTTTTTTTTATATCTTTCGAGAGTCTCTAAGTTGGCCATGTTACAGGTCTCTATGCGATTGCAAGGGAAGGCAGAGTGCAATCAAAGTTTTTGCGTGAAAAAATCCCTTTTTCCTGGCGATCCTTTGCGTAATTTACATGGATCAGGGAAATATTCTATAGGTATATGGGATGTCTCAAGATTTCTCGGTAATACTCCGGAAATAAAGATGATGTGTTTTTTTCTTTCAATTAGAAAACAATACTTAAACCTCTTTACTGACGCATATAAATTAATTTCAAAAAGTGCGGCAACTATCTCGGTTGTACCCTATATTATACTAAAGCTGGGAACCAATGAACTGGCGAAGGCTCGTTTACAATTCGATAAATTCTCAACTCATAAGAAATCTTCTTGTATTCTTTTTCAAAGCTTTGGTACTTGAAATTCATGATTGCTAACGTTTGAAGAGTGTACTTCTCTTTTTTCGATAAAGATTATTCAAATCAATGCGAAACAGAATCGCTAGACCGATAAATTCGCAAATGAATAAATGACATTAAAATATTTTTTTTCTTTACAAGTTTGTTGGAGGGATCCTTTTTCAGAGAACTTTGAAGTAATAATATAGTTATGATGAGTATCGATTTCGAGCAGTAAAAACTGTAAATCCTTCTACTACGACGTTCCACAAAACATTGTATCTATTAGGATTTTGATAAAAATAAAGTTCATAAATATCATAGCAAAAAACGAAATCAAGCAAACAATATAAAACTGTGTTTCAAAAACATCACTCACAGAAAGAAACCACGCTCCCAAAATGAAGCGAAACGCGGTCAAAGAATACTCAACATATTTTGAGTTCAAAACAATCAAAGTGAAAAATGACAGCAATATAATGTTCGACAACAAACGGTTGATAACAAAAGCCGGCTACAAGTACAAAGTCATCGGCCGCCAAATCAACCCTTTGATACTTGATGCGGACGCATTTTTCATTTGTCCCTGACAGTCCGTAGATATGAGGGCCACAGTTGGTATTAATTACTGGCAATAATCTGGGATACGGCATGGCAGAATACCGGTGCAGAATCTGATTTTCCATTAAACCTTTCTTGGACTGAGCGAAGCTAATAAGCATTCAAGCGGCTTTTCATTAAGCCACGCCAGAGGGAGACGCTATTGATTTTATCCAGCTCTAATAAAGGTATTTCTTCACAAAACGTCGAGGTTCAGTCAGGTTTCAAAAGAAACCTCACTATGCTGCTCTTTGTCGTGTCTCAGCGGCGACAAAGGCCGCCGTTAATAAAGCTCAACATCTTAATCTAGGTATTAAGTCTAATATTAGGGATGTAAATGTGTTCTAAATAGCGACGGTGTTTTGTTCCCCAGTTCATAGTCCACGTATTATGAAAGTACAACTGTTTAGGATACGTTATACCATGGGGCTGACATACCCTATTTGTTATTCTATTTAAATTTTCTATTGGCAAATAAGGCTACTTATGTAAATAAATAAATCAAATTCAATGATAATGTGAACATCTCTCCATTAATTCTTGAAATTGAAAGTTAATTGAAAATAGTGCCTGAATGCTTGTTAAAGGTACGATCACCCGCACGCAAAAAAAAAAAACAAATATTTTATAATAGTACGACAGGGCTTCTTTTTCGAACGTTAAGTGCAATATTTCAATTGAAACATTTATTACCTCGCGGATATGTAAACTGAATCCGTATAAAGTAAACCAGCATTTTATACATTTCACATAACGTTGAGTGCTTGTTTCATTGACGCCGGGTTCACCTGCAGCGCTTTGCAGTATTTATTCTGCGATAAAATAAGTGTGAGTGCAAACTACGGTTGCTATGGCAACTAGAATTTCCCAGTTTTCCCCCAAATAGTGGTTGTC
Organism: Agrotis segetum; assembly: GCA_036375495.1. Taxonomy (NCBI): domain Eukaryota; kingdom Metazoa; phylum Arthropoda; class Insecta; order Lepidoptera; family Noctuidae; genus Agrotis; species Agrotis segetum. Next base: position 333,793 of record JAQSVV010000001.1, read on the forward strand.
AAAAGTTTGTACCTTTTTATTTTTACTATTTAGAATTTATGGAACGGAAGATTGACATGTTTAATGAATTTTTGTTAACTAAAATTGTAGAATTATGTTTATGATGAAGAGGTAGGAATTATTTGATGTTTCGATGGCCTTTAGTCAACAAAAAAGTTAATCTCATCTTTTGTCTTAACTTAACATGACTTGAATGTCAGAAGTTTACTTTCATAATGCTATATCATACCATACCTTCGTATTTTCTATGCACACTGGTATTTGAATTGACAATAGCTCAAACTCTAAAGATACAAAAGATAAGAGAAAGTTTTAATATGTAACGTTTGATTGCTACACGCCGCGATTATGAATCAAACAGCTTTGAATACAATGCTTCGGACAAAATTGAATGTCATATCATAAATCACGATTGAACTTTTACTATGTTGATTAGCAGATAAAATACGATACGTCTTGAATATAAAAGATCTTTGTCAACGAAATGAAAAGACCCTGTATGTAAACAATTTTCCTTACACAAAAACATCAATGGAGGAAAAGAGGCGTTTGTGAGTCCGAAATGACCCTATCCTCTTTCCCAAGTGTATTTGCGTCCCCTAAATCGGAAAGTGTGAAGAAAAGATCTTTAAAAGGAACTGGACGACTGGGAATTAAACAAACTCAAACTCTATTTACATCCAAGTTCCATCTTATTGGGTCTATTGAGAACCGGCATGCGGCAGTATGCACGGACTGCTAATTTTGCACAAACTTGAAAATTCTCATAGTAAAGAATTCTTGTTTATGCGGGTCTGTGAACAGTTCAGCTGACTTCATCCGGAAACAAATAAAGGACTTAGAAATTAGGTAACTTGTACATACTTGGACGAAGTTTGGCATACTGTATTAGTGTTGGGTAGTCAGCAAAGGTGGAGTCACGTTCGTTCGCGCCGGCGCCATCTAGTGCACGTCCCACGCTCATCGGGAAATGGCGCGAAAAATTATACACTTTGCATTCACTACGAGGCTAGCATACGAGTGCATTACACTTGCCAATATTTTCTGACTGCCTCCATATTATTTAAATATACTTTCGAACATATTCTTTTTCATTTTTCAGTTGTCTTCACGTTTAAATCGCCACGAAGTAAAATCAATAACAATCTATTTATACAAACTGTCAAAATGTGTAGGTTTTACGTGCAGAGAATGAGGACAGCTTAAACTACCCTCTATTTAAATACAAAGTCGATAGAATATAATATTGTGTTGGTACATCTACCCACAGCGAAACTCTAAAGTCATAATTCAAATACAATAGTTTAGTTTCCAACCATCTGTCGGACATACGTAGTTTAACCAGCACACAGTCCCAATAAATCCCGTTCGGATGCTGGCGGTGCTAATCTAGGCTAACTTCTGAATCCTAGACGCGTGTAAATCCTAGGAAAGTCTCAGGGGAAGCCGGGTAAGGAAATATATTGCACTTGATTTTCCAATTACGTCGGTGGTGAGACTCATATTTCCGTTCGCAGTGATAAATTGCAGCGTTAGATATCTGATAGCTATCTTGTTAAAATGTGCACGTCTCCGCATTAATTTGTGTTCGTCGATTAATCTGTGTTTGATTAATTTTGTTTTATTTAAGATATTCCCATTAGAATAACAAATTTTTCATTAGAAATAACGTCGAATTGGAAAATGGACGTTCAATCCATAACGCCCTCATAGATTTCATTCATTTACTAAACCATTAATTTAGCTTATACTTAGATGGAAAATTTTTAACAATACTTTCAATTAAAATACCGTCAATCAATTTATGATTTATCAGAAGTCTATCGGACGGAAAATTTTAATTAAAAATCCTATAAAGGGCTGCGTTTTAACGATACCTTTATGTTAATGTTCAATATACCTGTTACGTTGGCAATTTTATTAACAAGTGCGTAGTATCAAGGGTGAAAGTCAGTTATCTATTGAGGAATTAAAATCGGTTTAATGTTTTCCATAGATAAGTAATTCAGATAAAAATTGACTATTGAAAAATATCGTTGGAAAATTGGATATGATAAAACTTTTAATTTGAAAATATTTCTGAAAAGCTTTTATTTAAATAACGCACTAGAACACTAAATTATTTTAAAGATAAGGCTTTAGGGCTTACAAAGGTTCGAGAGTAGAATCTACATAAAATATTATTTTGTTTATTGTATTTGACCGTCTGTAACCCATGTCTTTGACCTACAATAACGGTTCATTGTCTAGCTTGAACGTCTAAATATTTAATTTGGGACCAAACCAAATATGTATCAACAACAAATACATGTAAGTCAATGTATTTGTTCGACTGTAAGGTATCGAAGTATTCTGGAACTCTTGCAATGCTATTTACATGGCTAGAGCTCTGAATTCTTGAGATTCTGTATTGTGATTTGTAAGTTTGCTGTTTATTGGAAAAATGCAGAACAATTTTCTTGCTGTCTTAAAAAAATCGACTGAATAGCCTCGGACTCAAAGAGGGTCTGGGTGTGTATGTGAGTTTCTATGTTTGTAAACGACCACACACGACTCGGGAGAGATTCCTAGTGGTTTATACCGCGTTCAACCCCTAAGATTTTCTACCCTCTTCCGCGTTCGACCCCTAAAACCTTTCCACATTCAACCCTTGAGGGTTGAACGTGGAACTCAGTACGTGTGTGGCAAGACTTTAAAAAAAATGAAGCTTATCAGTTTTGCCTAAAAGTTGGTAGGTACTTGGTAAGAGTGTATCCTGACTCTTACCAAGGTCTGGCGGCCTATCTGTCTCAAAGCCAGAGTAGATCCAGTGAGGGAACGAGGTGGCGCTAGACCACTTGTATAAGTCTGTCTCTTTCGGAACACTGGAATTACTCTGGCTTTAAGACGTTATGGTAGGCCACCAGGGGCGGTATTACAACGTTTATTCCCATCCGCCCCCTTTGAGCTTGCCACCGGGGTGGTGGTTGGCACTAATTGGTGGCGTTTACCACCCCGGTGGTGGTTGGTTTGCGTCGTGCGGTCCATGGCCCTCTACGGGGCCCCCGTGTGAGCCCTGAGCATTCGGAGGCGGCCGGCAAAGCTGGTCGCATGCCAAAGGAGTGGCTGGATAGGTCCCACGGCGTCCTCACCTACCGCATGACACAGGTCCTCACCGGACATGGCAGCTTCGGGAGGTACCAGTGCATGATAAAAAAGGAGGAAACGCCTGGGTGTCACCACTGCGAGGATCGCCCGGAGGACACGGTGGAGCATACGGTGCAGGACTGCCCAGCTTGGGCGGAGCACCGCCGTGTCCTCACTGCGGCGATAGGCGGAGACCTCTCGCGCCCGGCATTGGTTGATGTATATCTCTTTACACCCTCGGAACTTTTTAGAATGTTGATATTCTATTCAGACCAATACTCCACGAAATGCGAATAAACCCCTGTACTAAAACTACGAAGGGGCCAGATGAAACTAAATAGGTTCCATTGACCACCGAGGTGGTAAACGCCACCAATTAGTGCCAACCACCACCGGGGTGGAAACCGCCTCCAATTAGTGCCAACCACCATCCCGGTGGCAAGCTCTAAGGTGGCGGATGGGAATAAACGTATTACAACGTCTTAAAACCAGGCTTGTTTCGGTGAGTGAAAGTGACAGAGCTATACAAGTCGTCTAGCGCCATCTCGTTCACTCACTGGAATAAGCCCGGTTTAAAAACATTGTAATACCCCCCGAGGTCTTAGGCCCGTCATCCACCAAAGCGGAGAGGAGAGATTTGTTTAAATAACCAATCAGATGTCCACATCTCCTCTCCGCTTCTTACAAACAGGCTTTATTCTGGGCATGTTATAAAGAAAGATAGTCAACTACACCATCAGCCTGAGGCTAGGTACTCTTTGTACGCATTTCTCATTACTGTCTTGAGAGACACTATCTTCTGTTATTTGAATCACCTTAATAATCGTGTTTTCGTTGTTCCAGGGTTGTCGCTGTCACCATTCGTGCGGCACTGGCAGCCGGCGGCGTACGCGCACATCGGGGGACATCGGTTGAAACGCGCTGCGCTTCCGCCGCCCGAGCCACCGCCGCCGCCTTTGCGACTGTCCTTCCATGCTCATAACAAGTAAGTGGGTTCTTTTTATTTTTTAGATAATATTTTATTGTAAAAACATTATGCCGTCCGTCTGGACTTTACGGAGATTCATGCTCTTTCTGGAAGAGACCAATCCAAAATTTATTTATTTATTTATTCTGAATAAAAATACATTTGTGTCGAATACAGGATTAATAATAATCACACATATCACAATAATAATTATCAAAAGTTACAATCAGATGGTAATATTTTTATGAATTCTTATTGGGGCCTGCCGGCGTTGTGCAGATGCTTATTCAATAGCTATTCGTCAATCCGTCAATTTTCTACCATGTATGTTTAATTTTAGAAAAGCCATTTTTTTTTTTGCGTACAGCTCTATTGATTTGGCCGTGAACAGAATCTGACAGATCTAAAGAGTTTCAGAGGACTAAGAGAGATGACTTATCCCGTTTCTGTGACGGATGTTTATTTGAAGGAAAAATAGTTATGTACTCGTTAGTACACACTAAAGGCCCTGTTTATTTTTTCCAATACAATAAACGCAGTAAATACTTCAAGTACTCCTCAATTCTAATACACAGAAAACTTATGATATAGCATCTGGTAGGGGTGCCTCACAGGACCATTCCTTGACATAGTTCCTAACGTACAAACGGCTACATATTAAGCTATACACAATCAGTATATGCTGATCGTTGTTTGAGCTGAATGATCATACAAAACGAGACTACGATAAACTGGTTTCGTAGCCGTGTGTACTAAAATTCTCCAAAATAAAACTTTTGTCGCACGGAACTCCAAAAACCAAAGCGGAGCAAATTGTATGTCACGAAATTCATTAAACCGGTGAAGTAGATGTGTGACTAGGCAGGTTGACTAATGACTCATGACGGCTAAGTGATTTCCAGAGCTGATCGATTACTCAATGTTAGATTGTATCGTAAAAATCCACTCAATATTTTTTTTTTCTTAGAGGCCAATGTCTTACGAGCAATGTGACATCATCTCGTCTATGGCCTTTTTTGTGGACCGTTAATCTCTTGTGTGTTTAGTATAGGTACCGTAAATTACGATTTTAATGGTTGTTTTCTGTTTGAATAGACAAATTGCGCGTAACTTAGGAACGTGTTTTTGTATTTACTTATTTATTGTAGGCACAGATAAAAAATTACAACAAAGAGTACATTTATAATGAACAAGTCGTTTCGTGACTCTATAAAAACGTAACCTTAACATGTTTTACCAGACTCGATTATACACCGTAATTTAAACTCAAAATAGGTACTTTCCTATCTCAAGAAAATTTAAAATGGCTTGCTAAAGTAAAATTCTTGGAAATTATTTCAGCTTTTGTAGTGAGATAAAAAATATAAGCTGAAGTTTACGACGTTAAGAGTTTGGCACTCTGCAAACTGCGCCTAATTCCGGACGTTAAAAATTAGTGAAGACCCAGGTTTTATGGCTTAAGAAAAACTTTTAGCTTTAAGTAAGCACATACTTATTTCACTTGAGAAAACGTCCGTACGGTTTGTAAAGAGCACAATAATATTTAAATAAAATAAAAATAAACTCTTTCATTGAATATCGTGGAAAATTGACGCTTTTCTTTCAATCTTCCATTTTTTATGAATACATAAATTGTGTTTACCGTAAGCAAACAAATCAAGTATCTCTGAAAATCTGAATACATACAGAGGCAACAAATTGTGTTCAAAACGTGTGATATATTATTTATGTACCTACAAATTGTGCCTTAATATTAAACATCCATTCGTGCTATAAATAAACAAGATCTTTGAATAGAGGCTGAATCTTACAGGTCCTTTATTAGCTTGTAAATGCTGTCTGTATCAAAATTACGAAGGGTTGATACACTACTTAGCATATGACTGAAATTAATAATTTATACATCTCCTTGTGTGTTAGCTCAAAGTGGGTGGCCATTGTACATGAGTAATGGCAGCTCACATCCAATTAAATGAGCATTAAGGCATGCCATTACATGTTCGTATTAGGACGTTCGTAATACCGGGACGCGAGTTGTTTGGCAAATATGGACGCGAGCTTAACATTGTAAGCTGTTTGAATGTATTACTTAAAATATCGGTTCGAGGACTGAAAACTGATCGCGGTTACGTTTATTTACAATCCTGTGCACATTTAACTGAAGTATATATAGGTAGCAGCAGTGATGGCCCAATGGTATCGGCCCCAACTTACAAGATGATCAACCCCAGCCATGCACATTGGACAGGAACTTTTTTTTCTAATTAATTTCATCACCACTGATCTGAAAATGGTGTAGTAAAACATCAAGTGGAAACCGGCATGTCCTAGTGTCCTACTCAAAATTCGATGGCATGTGACATCTACCAAACCGTACTGGGACCGCGTTGTGGGTTATAGCCCATTCCCACTCCCAGAGAAGAAGCCTGTGTTCCAGCAGTGGATACTAATGTATCCACTGTTGGAACACAGGCAAAGAAAGAACATAACAGCTAATGCTGATGATGATGACATAGATGAAATCGTATAGTTCAGTTCTAAAGAACTACTATCCATACGAGGGGCGTTCAATGTATTCTCGGTATCGGGGTGATTTGATATTATTGTAGGTAATTCAAATACGTCATAAGCTAACAACGTTCTCTGAGAGTATTTATATAAAATTTCATGTTGATAGCTCAAAAACACCCAGGCAAAAGTTTCATTAGTTTGTTTGCTACATCCAGTCAGCGACGACGAAAATGACCGACGCGACAATCTTAAAGAAAATCGAGAATCGTGCGGTGATTAAATTCCTCCTAAACATGGAAAATCTCAAAAAACTAGCCATAAAGAAATGGTAGCCGTTTCTCAAGACTCTACTCTTTAATTAACGACCATACAGAAGTGGTCAAGTGAATTCAAAAGAGGCAGGGAAAGTATCGAAGTTGATGCCCGCCCAGGTGGGCCAATCACGGGGGCTATCGAATAAAATGTGAAAATTATCGAAAAACTTGTACTAGAAGATGCACGTTGAAAAATCAAGATGTTGGCAGGAATACCTAAGCTATCCGTTGGTACTATACATACTTTACTACATCATTATCTCAACCTTACAAAAAATTGTGCAAGGTGGGTGCCGCGCAAGCTCACTGCGTTCCAAAAGCAGTCGCGGATTGACACTTGTAAGGAGTTTTCAGAGCTGTGTGGCGACGATCCAGCAATTGTTTTCGAAAGGATAGTTACTGGTGATGAAACGAGGGTTCATCACCATGATCCCGAGGGTATACAGGAGTCAACACAGTGGCACAAAAAAGGATCAGACCCTTGGAAAAAGTTCAAAGTCACTCCATTCGCTGGCAAAATCATGGCCAGTTTTCTGGGATTCTAAAGGATCACTATTAATTGAGTAAACAAAAAACGGTGAAACTATCAACGCACAAAAATACTCAACCACTTTATGCCATTTTAATGAAGCAATAAAAAAAAGAAGAGAAAAGCTAGCAAAGAATGTGTTGCTTCTTCACGACAACGCACCGGTTCACATTGCGCGGCTCTCCAAGGTTGCTGTACGAGAGTGCAGGTTCGAAGAAATTAACCACCCACCCTACAGCCCGGACCTGGCCCCCAGTGACTATTATACATTCCCAAATTAAAAAAAACACCTCAGTAGAAAGAGGTTTCTTGACGATAATGAGCTCAAGTCAGCTGTAAATGAGCATTTTTCGGGCCAAGATAAAAAATATTTTTTTAAGGGAATAGAAAAACTTATTCGCGATCAAACCATTGTAGTTAAATCATGGGAGACTATATTATAAAATACATTTTTTTCAATGTTTTATCTTTTTTCTAACATACCCATACCCAGAATACATTGAACGCCCCTCGTATAAACCAATCGTTTTCCGGGTTCCCGTACGTATTACATTTGCGTCGACTTTGTAAACAATATTGTTTGCATAGAATACCTTTAGTGAAAAGAACGACACGAATTCGTGATAATTACCGTTTCCTTTCAAAATCAAAACACCCAGGACCCTGCAAAATACAGTGTCCACTCAAACCAGAAGTTGAAAGGGAAGTTCGCACTCGGTAGCAGTTCATCGCCTCAGATAAGTTAATTGAACGTGTTTCAGACTAATCCATTTGTAAGTTGTGTTCGGCGAGCGTGCACATCAACCGTTGGCCGCTCCATTCCCTTAATTAAACCGTTCCTGCGCCAATATAGTGAAACGTGCCCTTTATACCGACGATTCTAGATTATCTTTGGTGACGATCGCGTATGTTCAATGATACTGCTCTATGATAAGCGACGGTCACAAAGTTGATTCGCTGCACTCAATTTGTTGATTCAACTAAATAACTGTTATCTGAAACTATTCATTGACGTTCTGAATTGGTCGGGCCAACTAAAATGTTAATGTTTGGGCAATAGGGTAGTTTTCAGGGTCAAAATAATTACATTCTATTTAGTCCGTATTTTAGATTTTCCGTATTTTTTTTCGATTAAACAAAAAAGAACAAAGATAATAGCCTATTTAAGTTACCTGTGACGTCACTCTGCGCGAAAAATGCCACGCATCGTGACGTCACACCACACGTAACTTTAATAGGCTATATCTTTGTCTTTTTTGGTCTAATTTACAAATAAAAAAATACGTGTCCCTTATTTTTGAATGATCTAAAAGACGGACTAATTACATTTTAGGCAACTAGCCTATTACTGAGGGAGAGAGTATTAATTATATATTTCAATTACACGCTGTGCCTATGTAAATGGTTATAGCTTGCTATTACTGCAAACTATTAATGGATCGAGGTTACTATAACTAATTTTCAAACACAGCCGTTTTAATTGACATGTATAAGTAAGATAAGTGCTGTAATGTAGATTAAATTGTCAAAAATTACTTCATAACTCATTGCAGGCCTACTTAGACCTGCCTTGGTCGTGGGACTGTATAACCAGTATCCATACCATGAGTTGTCATTACGATACTCGATCATCGATATCGACCGCGTTTGGCGCTCTCATTGGTTGAGAGTTCATAAACCTTGGAGCGAGCCAATGAGAGCGCCAAACGCGGTCGATATCGATGATCGAGTATCGTAATGACAATTCATGGCAGAGGCTCTGGTAAAAGTGACCGTAACCGTAACCGTGGCTATAGAATGACACCGTGGATTTTAGTCTGTACAAGTCTGACAGTCCCTCCCGTTCTGCTCTTAGCCGGAGAACTCAATTGATGAAACCACAGGGTAAAAGAAAAAAAAATCCTACTCACACCGCCATATGCTTGCTGGTATTGAACACTTCCTCTATTGTATACTCCTTGATCATGCTATTAAACAACAAAGCGCCGCTCTAGTTCCACTTCCCTCTTACTATTCCCTGAAGAGCATCGCACAGTAAATAAATAGTAGCATAAAGGTGATGTTAGACTTGAACATTCACTTGTAACAGAACATCGAGCATTCGCCGTTTTTAGTTTATATCGAACTGAGCAACGAACAGAGCCAACCATAGAGCCAAATAACGCTACGAACATTTTCACAATCTTTCTAGCGACTCCATTCGATGATCGTAGTCTATTCTAGTATTTTCTTTAAAAAAATGTCAATCATGGCCCGCGCCTTAGAATGCTCGCTACACGCTTATGTTTGTATTTCTTTAATGTAACAATCACATGAATATGTACTCATTATAAGTGAATGCTCAAGTAACCTTTATGAGTAGCGTGTCTATCAATAGTGTACATCTGAGAGGTGTCACGCTTCTTCAGACCGCTTCAGTATTATTTGAGTTACGTCTAGGCTCTAGGCATTATTGATGAACCTCTCAATATATTGAAGATGGACAATATGTATGAGGGACGGTCCTTGGAAAGTAATATTTTATGACTGGAATAAAATTAAGAGGACATTATCTTGACTTTCATATTCATTATACGCGTATGAATTTTCGAATATGATTTTGTTTTTTTAAACTCAATACGAGGAATTTCTCTTGTGTCGTGGTTGCGTTTACAAACATAGAAACACACATACACAAATACTCAGACCTGAAACAACTACTTCAGGGAGGGTATTACAACGTCTTAAAACCAGGCTTGTTCCAGTGAGTGAACGAGATGGAGCTAGAGTGCTAGACGACTTGTATAGCACTGTCACTTTCACTCGCCGAAACAAGCCAGGTTTTAAGACGTTGTAATACCCCCCTAGTCATACAAGCATTACTTCATGCGGGGATCGAACACGCAACACATCGATGACGTCGATGTAGAGTTCAGATTTTGTTCACTAGCGCAAATTCTTCGGTGAATGTACCTTCTAATGTAAATTTTTTTTTATCTGCACAGTAGTTTTTGAGTGCATTCATTACACTTACACACCCACAAAAATCTTTACTTTTTATGATATTACGGCAGATAGGTGGTAAATTCATGGTGCATGTTCCTAAATAAGGTATTGTTTTAGTCCTTGCTTTGAGTTCGATAATTGTCAATTTGTCGCCATAACGTCGCTACATAGGATTAATCAGTGTGTACAAAGCTTCCCTAGAGACCTCCATGTTCACTCAAAGACTTACTTAGTAACCGATATTGATGAAAGGCATAGGTACATAGCTCGATAGTTACCTGAAGAACTACCCAGGCACCTTTAAAACCAGAAAGTTACTAGTTTACTTACCAATGCGTTCTATTTTCTCCCACACAGAAATGTATGGCTTCGCCGTTTCGCTACCGTCGTTGAAGTGATGCGAATATTTAGTTTCTGAAATTAGTAACGAAACAGCCAATCTATACATTTTTACTGATAATATTTAGAATTTGTGAAGTTGGTGTCGGTAGAGCTAAGCCACGTAGATTCAGAAGCTTAGCTTTACAATCTGATACATTTTCACAGAATAATCTTATGTCGTCTGGCAACATTCTTACATGAAATGCGATATTGGATGGGAAGCAGTTCTTTTCGTATGCTATTATTTATTTTTTCTCGTAGACCAGATTGACAACAATTTCTAAGAAACTGATTATAAATAAATTAAATGAAAATGCAGTTTGCCATTTGCATACTGTCAAAATTCAGTCTACGAGATTAAAAACCGGCCAAGTGCGTGTCGGGCCACGCACAGTGTAGGGTTCGCCGTATGCCCATCAAAATCGGTGGTATGCGAACTAACGTGTTCGGTAAACTGATTCGCTGAATTTAATTTTAAAAAAAGATTTTCAAAACCTGTCCAGGCTCTTTGAGAAATCGGGGAAAATACATAAGAAAAAGATTACAACGAATTTAGAACCTCCGGGCTTTTTTTGAATTTAGTTAAAAATTGTTGACGGTAAAAACCTACTCTATCCCCAAAGGAGTGGCTAAAAGCTGAAATCAGTGGCGTCAAACTTGACATTTGCAGTTGACTCCGATACATTCATCGGAAACGGAATGATTTCAAGTACATTTTATAAGTTGTCGACTGATTACTCGTAAAGTTGTAAACGCCTACTTGTCATGATAACTGCGAAGACTTCGTTATATGTACTACTATTACAAACGGTCACATACCCCCAAACAATAACTGTTTAGCTTGGTAGAGGGGGGGGACACTCGAATCGTGCCTCAATTAGCAATTTAAAGCTTAATATTTCACAAACGATTTTTTTATCGCGCAAAAATTGTTAAGGAAAGCATTTTTTTAAAGGCCTATTTAATGATACCCCACAGAAGGGGTACGCGAGCGAAAAAAAAAGTGTCCTCACTTTACGTGTAAGTACTGCGGGTACCCTAAAAAAGCCCACGGCGACGGACCACGTTTTAGGCACATCAAATCCGTATATTTACACCGTACAGCTCTCTAGTACTGTGCGTCTCTGAGCTAAACTGCGGACAGACGGACGGACGGACGGACGGACGGACGGACGGACATGGCGAAACTATAAGGGTTCCTTGTTGACTACGGAACCCTAAAAACGGACTTTAGGCACTACCGCGCTCCCCGATAATAATGTATTATAGTTTTAGTTTATGTTAGGCTAGCTTGCTTTGACGGTTTTATTTTTTCGGACCACCACGACCCAGTAACTGGGTAATACGATAAGTAAACTGGTAAGACTGGTTGTCAGACTTTAGAGAGCTTTTGACTTAGTACCTACCTTCGTACACAAGGCGACGCAAATCTCCGATACCTTACGACTAAGAATCCAGGCGACTATCGCAATGCAAATCCTTAGAGGTTCGTACACAGGCACGCGTCAACGGATACCAAAGTCGTACGGTATCGGAGACTGACGTCGCCTTGTGTACGAAACTACGAAGGGGTATAGTAAATTAGTAACGACTGTTAAAGTTCTACAAATGATAGCCGACACCAACGGCTTTACGTTCTTTCTGAGGCATTGAGGAAACTCGCTATGACAGTTGATCACCCATCCACAACCAGCTTTGTGACCGCACGTTGAATAAAAGAGCGTGTGTTTGCGGCTTTTTTCAGATGAGCTAAACCTAATCGAATTGAGTCCTCCTACCGTCAGCGTGCACGTGCGGGAGGGACTGTCAGACTCGGAATACTTTTACGTTTTGAAATGTTACGAAATGTCTTTCAATCTTTACGTAGGAGGAGGGACAAGTAGGATACAACCGATTGCAATTGATGCTAACAACTTTATTCTTCGGCTAGTTCCGCGACCCAGGTAGTCCCTCTAAAAGTTAGAGCCCCGTCATTGCCATTTGATGCTGACACTACTTTCAGGCGCGTGTGAAACAAAAACACATGCCCTTGCCCGTGCGCGCGTGTGTTTGGGGCGTAACGATAATGGGTTTGTCACTTTCGTAAGGTATGCCAATTATCATTCATTTTCTACCAAAATAGTAGTTTTGTTCGTAATCTCGGGACATCAAAATGTTATAAAATAAATCTTAAGACTGTGAATGATAAAAATATTCACAAAATATTAATCCACATCAATAAAGATTTCTATCATTTTGTTTACAAGTAAATGTTTCGGTATCCTTATATCAAAATATTTCTTCTAGAGTAATACATGTATTTTGCGTAAGGGGAACACTTTAAATGACTAATGTCGAAGTTGACGAAATGTAAATTCATAAAACTTTGGATTGTTACATTAATTTTGCGATACTAACGCCTCCTGGTGGCGGCGCGTGGCAACTTTTCCGACTCATCAAACGATGCTTTCGCTTGACCATACGCCGTTAACAAAGGTGTGGTAAATTCATGGTGCGTGTTCCTATAAGGTATTGTTTTAGTCCTTGCTTTGCGTTCGATAATTGTCAATTTGTCGCCAAAACGTCGCTACATAGGATTAATCAGTGTGTACAAAGCTTCCCTAGAGACCCCTATGTTCACTCAACGACTTACTTAGTAACCAAATTGATGAAAGGCATAGGTACATAGATCGATAGTTACCTGAAGAACTACCCAGGCACCTTTAAAACCAGAAAGTTACTATTTTACTACATAATTATATTACAAACTGCGGTCTCTTGGAAGCTTTGCGCTTTTTAGCGACAAGACGTAGAAAATCAAATTCGAATGCTGAATCGTATAACCACATTATCAAATGAGTCCTCCCACCCCCGGCTGGGCGGGAGGGACTGTCAGACTTGTATAGACTAAAATCCACGGTGTCCTTCAGTAGCCTGTTATGTTCCGGGGTCACGGTAAGGAAATAATCCCGCGACCCCGGCATCGTATATCCACATAAGGAAGGCATTTTATTACTCATGGTGGAAGATACAGATCAAGAGGAGCTCGTGGCTAAATAATTACAGCCGCACTGGCCGATCTGCCGGGTTAAGCCGTGCGAGCCGAGGTTGGTCTGCTGATGGGTGACCATATCTGACATGGACCGATGGCTTTAAGTGCTTTCCGAGGCACGGAGGAAACTCGCTATGACAGTTGATCACCCATCCACAGACCAACCTCGGCAAGTGCGGCGTAACCCGGAAATTCGGCCTGTACGGCTGTAATCAATGAGCCACGAGCTCCTCTCTATATTTATTTTCTACCTACTTGCCCCGTCTAAATGCGTGCACGTGCTCCAAAGGAAATCCTCATTGCACGGCATGTTTTCATAACAGGAACTGGCTTTTACGTTTTGAATTGTTAACGAAATGATTGGTTGTCAATCTGTTGAATATGAACGTAACAAGTTTTCTCGACAACAACTTCTGATTGCAATTCGGGATGTAAGATACCTTATATCCGCTGTTATACTTGACAACGTATATTAAATTGTTACTAGCGATTCAGTAGGTAGTAATGCTACTTGAAAAGGTAAAAAACAAACATACTTGCATTTTTAGCATTAGTTTGATCAATAACGTTATATCTAGGTTCATAGTTTGCATAGGAAATATTTGAGCGACATTAATTTCAAAGAACCGTGTTTATTTTAAACATTAGACTATCATTTTTGGGTTGATTTACAGTATCGCTGCAAATTAACGTACGATAGCATTGCTCTTCTCCCTTGAGCAGTTCCGCATGATACCTAAAAAATAACTAAATATCTGACTCGATGAGTATACAACTTGTCGTCGTTTTAAAACAAATTATGCACTGGTTGATCACCAATTCAAAACAAAATAGACAAAATTACCATTCATAAATCTCTTAAATTCCACACTCGAAACAATTACAATTTAAAAAAATATCCAACTTACTACCTACAATTTAAATCAGTGTAGATTTAAATATCCTAGAGAACTATTGAAAAACAAATAGGTAATTTTTTAAAATCGCGAATAAATTGAAATTATTTTTAAAGTATCACGGTTTTTTTTGAATCATTATATTGAAACTCTCAGCACAAATAAAGAAATCTCAAAAGTGAAAAAAAGAAACTGCGAGATTCGATCCAGAGTACATATTTCACGAAAGTCAAGCAGGATACCAAAGACTGCTAGTACGCTTTGACCGTGATTTTCAAATAGCGGTTCTTATACAAACTGTCAACAATGACATGAAAATCCGCATTTATAAAATTGCAATTAAAGGGAATAGCGTAATTATACACGCATAGCTTCCTATTAATAGAAGAGCAGTTTTAAGGAATATTGGGGTGACCAATAATATCCAGCGGTTTACTTCCAACTAAAAACAATGATAAAAACAACAAAATTCAAAATTGCTTACTCCCAGGAAAAATAGCGTAATAATACATACGCCTGTTAAAAGAAGCATATTATTAGGAATATTTGAGGAAAATTTGATCAGACAACTTTACAGTAGTTTAAGAGATAGATCAAATCAAAAAGACTATAAAAATTTTCGAAAAAAAAAAAAATGATTTGGCATCAGAATCGATCACCTTATCTCGAAAAAAATACAAAAAGAACCGAATATTCAATGTACAGGAATGACAGCTCTACGATTTTATTATATGTAAAGATAAAGATAAAGATAAAGATAAAGAAAGATGTAAAGATAAAGAAGATGTAAAGATAACAATTATTTGAGTTTGAAATTCATCTGTTTTATAGCCAATTTTCCTCATTTAGAAACTACCTTTTCAAGAAACTTTATACCATTTTCCGTTTGGAAATAAACAGAATACTTACGTTCAAGTACGAGTAGGTACCTGGTTCTATAACCAGGTACCTACTTGAACGTAAGTACTCGTATTCTGTTTGTCAGAAAGGTGTTTTATTACACTACTGTAGTACGAAATAATACTGTATCACGAAGTTGTGCTTGACTTTAGTAATTAGAATAATGTTCCGCAACACCTGCTACTATGATAAGTAATGATGTTACCTACTCTATTAGAGTTTAACTTGTGCGATAAATGCTAGTCTTCGACCTGGGAAGGAATACTAACTTACTAAAGTAGTTTTAGGTAGATTCATTATAGATCTTTTGATAAATTAATTGACATGTGAATGTTTGAAAGTAAAGGGTTAGGACGCCACGCGACGTAATGTAATTTTTCGTGTATTACCTATGTTACATTTTAGAGTCTTTATAATGAATTGTGCGCGCAGCGTCGCGTCTCGTTGTGATTTGACCCTTAAACACCTTAAAAACCCAAGGGCACAACAATTAAGCTTATGAAAATCCATTAAAATGTTAACATTTCTATAACGATTCCATTATCCTTAATTAAACTTTGCTTTCTAATTTATGTAACGAGTAAAAGTCAACTTATTTGTTTACACGCCAATTTATCATAATGTTCGAGAAAAACACGGGGCGAGATTAAACTTCAGATAACAAAGTTCGTTTTAATTTTCGTTGCGAAGTGTAAATTCCGCTAGATTTTATCTGATGTTGTTGCACTCGGGACGTGACGGCGCCATGTACTTACTGAGGTCTACTCACTTAGTCCGTCAGCAATGATATGGGCTCGTACGAAAATAACTCTAAACTTTTGAGCCAAACCTACTTCTTATTAGTTTTGAATTCATATGTACTGAGTACATATCGAGGGTCGGGTCGGGACAACTGCTGTCCAATCATGTTGACACCAATTTTTTGTTCGTACTTACAAATTTTATGTCCGTAAGTGATAAAGAGACGGAAACGCCCAAAACTTTGGCCGAAGCTACGGGTTTCGTGCTTAGATAGTAGTACCCTTGTACCCAGATGTTAACAGACTGTTCCACCGCTTTGCACATACTAATCTAGTCCGACATTTGAAATTATTCACCACAACGTTGCCATGATTTTTTGCAAAGCATATGCGACATATTTTGAGTTTTCCCCATATATGTATTTATTCTTTTTCTGAACGATAGCTACAAAACATAAATGTTTGTTTCAGTTAGTGGTAAAATGTAATAAGCCCGAGGTTTTACGTAACGTAATTTCTGATAGAGTAAAAGATAAATCAATCTTAAACGAAGCGAACCTTACGCTTTATTACGAAGTCTTCTCGATGTCAGATAATTCCATTCGTTTATAGGGAAAATTCTATACAGAGGCGATCGATTGACTCAGTAGGACGTCATAGTTTGACGGAGACGATCTACCCAAGATGAAGTTTTAACCCTTAAGGCGGCGCTAGTCGCGAGCTCGAACTCACTGGCAGGCATGGTCAAAAACCATGATATTTCACCGGAAATCGAGCCATATTGTTCATGTGTGCGCGAGCGTTATAATTTAATAATTTACACCTAAAGTTGTGTTAAAATTAGCAAAAAAACGAATCTTTAGAAGCTCGTAACTTTTTGATAGCTTCATATTTTACAATTCCGCTTCCGTACAGACAAAATTAATAATGAGACAAAACGATACCATGTTTAATTTTGGATGTACTTTGTCAAATAGTGGAGTAAAACTCAACGAAGTTTCTATGGAAAAAATGTTGACTTGTTTGACCTTAAGAAAAACGTGGCGTAAAAGGAATTTACCTCTGCCTGGTGTATTTAAATTAGCTTTTTGCTTTTGCCTCCCCTCGTGTTTTCATCCTTTGCTCACGGCTGGAAAATGGTGGCGTGACGACCTAACAACGTGTCTCATTATATTTTGTATACATTTTTCCTTTAATCATGGATAAAACTGCTGAAACAATTTTGTTATAACAAACAACACTCAATTGAATTAGTAAAAGTAAGTACCCAGAAGGTTCCTAGAAGCCATTATACCTATACGAAATAACGAAGCTGGTTACAACAACTAAATTCCCCGAAACGTTTCCCACTAAACAAAATAGTTGTACAGCTCCATTTAACAATATGAAGCTCTTTATGATTCACTTTACAAGTTTACACACAAGCATGTTGAAATTTCAATGCACGCAGTGTGTAAACAAAATGCTGTGGCTGCAGATTCAGTTACATAAGACATCGTGATAAGGTAGTACGCATTCAGCCGCGTTCAAGCTTGAAATTGGAGCAAACCATCGACTCGCAGCGACAGTCGCCACAAACGTAGACAAAAGTACAGAAAGGTGTTTAAAGGGGTTTGAACTTTTTTGTATGGGCCGTGTACCAGAAGCCGTCCGCCATTTTGATTTTTTTTCAAAACGGCGTACACCAATGAAACATTGATAAATCGATAGATCACATCAATACAAACATAAAATGTAAGGGGCAAAACCTCGTAAACCGTCACGTTTCCGAGTTATGAGCTGTCAAACATGTAAAATTAGTGACACATTTTTTCTTATTTTTTTAATATTTGGATGTTTATTGATCAAAAAGGATACTTCCGCAACAAAACTTATTGAATATTAGTTTTTACACGCATTTTAAATGCTGAAATTGCGTTAAACGGAATAATCCTATGTAAAAGCATTTGAAATGCGTGAAAAACTAATATTCAATTATTTTTATTGTGGAAATAACCTTTTTGATCAACAAACATTAAAATATTGAAAAAAAAAAGAAAAATGTGTCGCTAGTTTTACATTTTTGACAGCTCATAACTCGGAAACGTGACAGTTTACGAGGTTTTGCCGCTTACATTTTATGTTTGTATTGATTTGATCTATCGATTTATCAATGTTTCATTCGTGTACGCTGTTTTGAAAAAAAATCAAAATGGCGGCCAAGGAACTGGTACAAAAAGCACAAAGCCCTTTAAATTACGCTTCACAGGTAACATCAAAGAGATTAATGTAATGCGGCACAGCCAACCACAAAATACGTTGTACATTTTATATAAATAAGCGTGAAAACCGTCAGACATGTGATTATTGATTTTTCGTTAAATAAACTGGTAGACTGGGCACGCGTGTCTACTGAAATCCTAAATCATGTTGTGATGTTTGTCAAACACACCTGAAAATAGAAGGTAGGTTGGGGAGGAATATTTTACGTTTTTTCCTGTGTCTTTTAATCAAATTAAACGCTAGAGCCGCGCTTCACCTTTTTCTCGCAAATTGTGTGCAGATTTGTGTGCTATATTTTTTGGTTCAAATACATATTTACAGTGTTACAGTGAAACACTCGTGTTTATTAGAAACAAACACTGCATATTATACAATTGGCTCAATCAACAAAACATTTCAACCACTCTGTTTACACTAGGATTACAAACTTTTCGGTCATAATACGTTTTGCATGTTTTATATGGTAATAGTAGCGCAACGCAGTGCGTATTGTGTGCACAGCATGAAATGCGACAGCCGTGGTCCCACTACACCAAAATTTAGTGTTTAGCTGTTAACACCACTACGTGACTTGTTTCACAAATGGATTTACACATAATACCGTACAGAAATGGACTGGTTTGGCCGCTGTCCGCGAATTTATTCACCTTGAATTCAGATAACATCTAATCTTTCATATTTATGCAAGAGCAAGTCTTTTTGTTTAAGTTGATTGAT
This sequence comes from Agrotis segetum, assembly GCA_036375495.1. Classification (NCBI taxonomy): domain Eukaryota; kingdom Metazoa; phylum Arthropoda; class Insecta; order Lepidoptera; family Noctuidae; genus Agrotis; species Agrotis segetum. Next base: position 353,152 of record JAQSVV010000001.1, read on the forward strand.
CAAATAAACAAGCAATAATTAAATATACTTATAATTTATATTATAAGCTGTGGGTCAAAATAACCGTATCGTGGAACCCTGACACAGACAAGACGTCGCGGCAGACCTCGTAGAAGATGGCGGGATCAGCTAGACAAAACCAACGATCAGTGGTCCATCCACTTTGACCCTAGATAGCGAAAACTGGAAGTCCTTTGCTCAGCAGTGGCATGAAGTAGGCTAGCAATATCAGTCAGTTAATAATATACTGTAGACATAACAATTGCAATGTTGCGATCATGCAATATTACTTAAGTTAAATGTTTACAAACAACTGCAGTTAGTTAGGAATTAATAGTGTAACAGAGGGTTATAGAGCGGAAATAAATGCCGGCTGCGCAGGGCAGCACTAAATGGAACATGCAGCTGAAGACCATGTGATTTGCGGCCTGCCCAAGTGAACGAGCTCGTACGGTCAGTCGCACCAGCAATAGATCCACGTAATTCACCCTTAGTGCTACGGAATAAAATAGGTGGTCGACTGTACGAGCACTGCACTCAACAGTGAAATGTGTACTCAATTTAAAGGCAAATAGAGATGAATATTTTTTTAAATAGGTTTGTTGGTCTGTTTCTATCACAAATAAAACTCAATTGCATTTTTACAAACTTTTATTCTTAATAAAGTGGTAAGTTTGTGATTTCCCAGAAAAGATAAGATAAACCATTTTTTTTTATAAAAAATCCCTTAATTAAAAGCAAATCTCAGAAAATTGGCTATAAATATATTTTTCGTTCGGGTAAGCGTTGTGTCATCGAGCGTACCTCCATCATGGTGGGTAAACCTGCGCCACGTACACCGGCATCTAATCTCAAAAGCTCTGGATTCTGAGTCCTATTAAAATTTTAATATAGAAATGAACAGCCCCCGCGGACGCTTTATCCCACCTAACTTTCATTCGAGGCCCAGTTTATTTGTAGATTATTCAAATTATTCTTTAGTAAGTTTCCGAACTTAATTAATTAAACGCTAACGTAAATATCGTGACGATTACCAAGGTCGGAATTAGACCAAATTAGACCAAATTTTGAGGCTCCATTACCAGCGGTAAGTAGGTATGTATTTATGTTTTAATTAATGTCTACACTGAAAACATCGTGTTATGTGGGTGTACAATTTACAACGTGTACCTAAATGTCTGGCTTACCACATGTTACCTTCGCTTCTAGATTATAATTTTGATTTGGGTTGAGTTTCATGACTCCTGACCTAGCTTTTATTAGAGAGCCACTACTCATTAAGTTGATATGCCCTCGGCAGAATGAGAACAGCGCTTACATTGTACTTACAAATTATTTAATATTTAGGGTAATCTACATGTGTATCTAATGAATTAAGAAACATGAATATGTAAATATTTTCATAATTCACTATAAAACAAGGACTAGCGTCAAAGCGACGTTTATACAATACTAGTGTTTGCCCGCGGCTTCGCTTGCGTTATTTTAGAATTTGGGAAAGAATACGGATCGTGTGGCGCCATCTGGAATATGAACGTAATTGTTTTCTCGGCAACAGCTCTCTTCTGTTATTCGGGATGTAAGATACCTTATATCCGTGTCTATACTCCTGACAACGTATATGCTAAATTTTGGGACGATCGATTCAGTAGGTAGTAATGCGTGAAAAGGTAAAAAACAAACATACTTGCATTTTTATTATTAGTTTAGATCATTAATGTTATATCTACAAATACACGTACATAGTTTGCATAGGAAACGTCCTTATTTGAGCGACATTAATTTCAAAGAACCGTGTTTATTTTAAACATTAGATTATCATTTTTGGGTTGATTTACAGTATCGCTGCAAATTGAACGTACGATAGTATTGCTCTTCTCCCTTGCATTCCGCGTGATACCTAAAAAATAACTAATTATCTAACTCGATGAGTACAACTTGTCGTCGTTTAAAACAGAATCTATGCACTGGTTTGAACACCAATTCAAAACATAAATAAACACAATTTTTTCTAATCTTTAAAATTCCACACCTCGAAACAATTACAATTTAAAAAAATATCCAACTTACTACCTACAATTTAAATCAGTGTAGATTTATATCCTAGAAAACTATTGAAAAAAAAATAGTAATAATTTAAAATCACGAATAATATTTAAATAAAAGTATACACATTTTTTTTAATTATTATTATTTGAAACTCTCAGGACAAATAATAAGAAAACTCAAAAAGTGAAAAAAAGAAACAGCGAGATTTGATCCAGAGACCCCTTGCACGAAAGTCAAGCAGGATACCAACCAGACTGGTTAGTACGCTGACAGTGTTTTCAAATAGCGGTTCTTATACAAATGTCAACAATGACTGAAAATCAACATATTATAAAATTGCTAATCCCCCAAAGGGAATAGCGTAATTATACATATCCTATTAATAGAAGAGCAGTTTAAGGAATATTTGGGGAAAAATTGACTAAATAATATCCAGTGGTTTAGCTTCCAACTAAAAACAAACAGATAAAAACAACAAAATTTAAAATTGCTTATCTCCCAGGAAAAATAGCGTAATGATACATAGCCTATCAACAGAAGCATATTATTAGGAATATTTGAGGAAAATTTGATCGACAACTTTACAGTAGTTTAAGAGATAGATCAAATCAAAAAAACATAAAAAAATTCGAAAGAAAAAAAAAGTTGATTTGGCATCAGAATCGATCCCTTATCTCGAAAAAAATACAAAAAGAAAAAAATATTCAATGTACAGGAATGACAGCTCTACGATTTTATTATATGTAAAGATAAAGATAAAGAAAAGATAAAGATAAAGATAAAGAAGATAACATTTCTCGTCTCATTTTGAAAGAGATATTAGGTACGTAAAAAGTTATCAAAGATTTGAATTTGCCAATAAATATAAACTTAATCGAAAATTCGGAATACACTCGAACAACTGTGGAACTGACCACAAGTTTCATTGTGTTTTTCAAACGAGGTACTGACTGTCCGAAACTTTCAACAATCCCGAGAACTTTTCATTAGACGTAAGACAATAAAACTTTTCTTTCTCACAAATTGATGAATCCTTGTTGATACGAAAAGGTCCTTTTATGTGTGGGACTTTTTATTTATGTTCAGCTTTGTTTTATGACCCAATACGTGGCGCTGTTAAGGTATTTAAAGGGTCAGTAAGTTCTTATTGAACTAGGTTCTTAGACAATGAGCCTCTCGTTAAATAAGTCACAAATCTAAATGCGTGAGTATTATTTCTAAATGCGATTGTATAATGTACTATTCAGTATAGTCCAATCCACAGAAATTATCTATGGTCCAATCCATTACGGTATCACCTCCTACAAATGAATCCTTAGGACAGATACGGAGCTCGCCGTCCGATCAAGGACCATGCCTGGGAAGTCGCGACCGTCTGACGCGTGTCTAAGCAGGTTACTGTGACCCTGGAACGAATTAGGGCAATTAAAGGAATGTTATGGATTTTAGTCAGTTCGAGTATGACAGTCACTTCCGCTCTACCCAGGGGCGGGTGACATTTAATACGAGACAAAAAAATAGGTATTCTGTGGCTTCTGCTTAACCCAATGAAAAAGACAGGACAAACATAAAATAAATCGACGATTACTTTATAGAAAAAGGTACATTTTGGCCGAACTACTTAGAATTTCATTTTCAAAAGGCTCAAGAGCAACGAAAATAAGTCAGGGTTACCAAAAGTAAACATAATTTACCCATTCGCGAGCTCTTCAAGTCTTCAACACACGTTCGTGTACATTCAAAGACCTGTAATAATATGCCCTAGTAACATAGAACCTATTTTGAGAAGACAAGATTAGGCTTCAGTTCAATTACAGCGGTGAGCGTACGTGAAACCACTTCCCCGTGCCGCCGTCACTTAATATTCCCGAGCTCGGGTTTCCACAATTACACTGCGAGGAAGCCTTCAGGCTGCCTCCAAGCCTGTTTGTTACCAGAAATGAGTAATGGCTTCTGGAAATTGCCTCCGCTAATAACTTCTTACACAGTTTTCAGGTCTGATCTACCCTCAACAAATAGGGATGGACGAGCGCTGATGTACACCAACTTCTTAATAAAAGTTAAGGCGGAATTTTCGCTGTCACTTTGTTTTGACTTAAACGCCTTGTTTATTAATCATTGTCGGCTCTGTTTGCCTTCTGAAGATGTGAATTCGTGAAGAAATTTTACTTTATTTTCTTTTCATCTTTGTCTTTCGTCTACGAGCTTTGAGTGCTGTAAAATAATTCTTTTTAGCTGTTTTTAGGGCAATGCGTGTACAATCACTAAGTTATTTAAAACACTTTGTTGAGGTTCCCTTCGTTTTTATTCTGAAACAAAGTGCTATATAATCTTTTGGCGGATTTGTTAAGAACACGTTCATTATTTTCTACTTATTTGTAATTTTAGAGTATTATACAAGCAGGCGAAGTATTACAGCCTATACATATAAAGTTAAATAATATATTAGGTAGTTCACGGACTGTTCTCGCGAGCCGCCGCCAACTCAATAGCCCGCCACACTAATCTCGTTACGGCTCCCAGCAAATATAAGTTGCCGACTTATTAATATTTACCCAAGTTTCAGTTAAATATTACTCCCGAGACTATTTCAAGTTAATTCCGCAGGACCAATGGAATTACTCAAGTAATTAATTCGTTAATCAAGTTAGAAATCCGGTTGGTAAACAATAGACCTGGCGAAATTCCGACGCGCTCACTCAATTTCCTAATGAAAAAGTTATTTTATGCCTCGTTAGCCATTTTCTATACTTACCTTTACATAAATATCTGCCTAATTACTGAGAGGGTAATTGCTGCTGGCTATCTACTTAAATCTCAAACTTCAAGACGATATTTTTTGCGTCAGCAAAGTTGAAACTTTCTTACGGTAGCTAAACGTTCTTTTAATAATTCGGCGCGCGTGAATTTTAGAAGACCTGCCCCTTAAGTAAGCATTTTTTCAACGTCGCTCGAAACTATGTTACAATAACGGTTAAATATCCTAATCCTAACTATTTTTATTAAAAATGCAAAAGTAAGTTTGTTACCTTTCACGCTTTTAAACTATAGGTACCTACCATCGGTAGGTACCTATAGTTTAAAAGCGTTCCTGTATTTTTCCAAAGGTAAACGTTTTCAGGTGTACAGTAACAGACACAGGACACTTTTCTTTCCGAAAAAAAGTACTCTTCCCCGGAAAACAACAATAACATTCTTATATGAAAACAGATAGGAACGTGTGTCTGTTACTGTACACCTGAAAACGTTTGACCCTGTTGATTGCCAAATTCAACGCGAATAAAGTCGTGTGCAAAAAAAACACCATTGGTAGGAGAAACTGAAGTTCAAAAAATTGTTTTCTTAAATTTATGAGAATAGTTGAGACCCGACGCAAGTTTGTTTTTCTTGGAAAGAAAATAAAAACACTTAACTAGCTTTACTCATAAAAAGCTCAAGTACTGAAAAATAAATTCCATGAAAAAAATAAACATGGCAGAAACTTGTCTAGGAAGGAGAAGCTCTACACAACAGTATTCTGACTGGAGGAATGGATTTCTAAGTTCCGAAACTTTCCACTTTTAATCGAGATTAATAAGCATCGTGATTGATGAACTAACTAGAAAGTCCTGATATTTACCCAGGTTATTTTTTATTTGAAATCCGACCGTAAAGCTTTCAGGGTATCAACACGCCACATTATATTAATGTCGCATGTCACCTGAAATTCCCCACGTCGCCGGGCAAAGGTAAAAATCGTGCTGAAAATAATGATCACCCCACTGAATAGACCTTCGTTCCGCCGTCGAGAGGAACACTTCATCGGTTTTGTTGGATTGGAATCAGAGCAAGTTTTGCTATAACGAAGTTAGATCAGACAAACAGGAGCGACATCCGACCGTCTATTCCTCTAACATCATTAGATACCGCTCGTTAGTGCCGCTTCTGACGTACAATCTGGAGGAATTGTGAAAATTTTATTGAGTTACAGACGCCCTACATCTTCGAATCTGCCTCGTAAATAGTGATGCGATTTACTTTATTACGATACCTCGACTGTCGACTGTTCAACAGAGAATTTATTATTATTCTGTTGATTCCATCGCTGAACTAGTTTGTAATAAATTTGTGTTTGAATTGAATACAATATTGATTAGTATTCTCGGTAAATGTTAAGACATTGATCCCGGCTTTCGATCAAAGAACTTTATCAGTCAGACAGAAAGTCTGAGGTGTGACAACAATTCTGCGTATTTCTTAATACCAGCTAGATAGTCGAGGTTAGACAAACAATATGCGGTTGCTCTCAGTATTAACTATTATTCGGCTGCATCCGGTGAAATGAGAAGCATCTGTTTATTGATATACGTATATTTACTCAATATTGCCCATTCACTTAGGGTGCTCCCACATCTATCGACGCGGAATCGGCTTTTTCCGTCGCCCTTTCTCTTTCTGTCGCTTAGAACTGCCATTTGCAAGACCGAGACAATGCGATAGCACGCGGCCGCGTCGAGGATTCCGCCGCGTGCTATCGCATTATGCTTTCTATCTCGGTCTAGCAAATGGCAGTTCTAAGCGACAGAAAGAGAAAGGGCTACGGAAAAAGCCGATTCCGCGTCGTTACATGTGGGAGCACCCTTATTCGTCGGCTCCTGTAAATCACTAACGCATTTGTCACAAACGAAATCTAAAGCTTTCATGTTGAATCTTCTACAAATAAAGATGAAATCACTTGCGTCATACAAATAAATGTTTCGAGTCGCCTCACTAAGAATAAATGTATCTTGAGGGAATCCTTTGTGGGATAACAATACTATCATGAGACGTTATTGTATTCATAGTCATGTTACAGTATAAGGGAATTGCTTTTGCGGTAACTTGTCAAAGCGACTCGTGACTCCTCCGGGGATTGTCTAACAAATCCTTCAATCTTAATCTTGTCGGTTTAATAAGACTAGTCTTCGTTGTTATTTCAATCTATGAAAATTAAGCTTTTTTAGGCAAAAGAATTAGCAGTACAGCATCAATAAATTACAATTCTGATTAACTCTGTCAGTGACTTTTGTAAATGGACACGTAATTTATTTTTTCATTTGTGTTTTCTTTAATTAATATTTAAAAAGATAAAACGCAACAAATTCGAGAATAGGGGCTTATGTCATGAGAATCAAGCAAAAATAGTACTCGCTTCTGACGTGTTAACAATTTTTTTTTACGTACCTAAATAAAGAAAAAAATCGTGTTAAATATTTTTATAATCTAACTTATGGCTTAATCCGATTTTTTCAGTCTTCTTGAACATCCATGAGAGTGAACTTGTTTTTATTTGTTGCTCTGCTCTTTACATAACAGTAAATATAAGTCATATAATATATCCAACTGTAGCATCCTCGTCCAAGAACAAACGTTATTTCAGTCCGGAAATTTGATTCCAACAGGAACTCCTGGGCAGGTTCGCGCCATATGTATGTCATTAAAATTCAAGCATACAGACATCATTTTCCAGTGTAACGGCTAAAACGTCCGAGTGCGCTATTACATCCATATTATTCTATCCTTTTTTTATGGTGGTAAAATCATCAAATGAGTTTTCCCGCCCAGGGTGGGACGAGAGGGACCGTCAGAGTCGTACTGACTAAAATCCACTGTGACCCTTCAATAGCCCTTTACGTACCAGGGCCACTGTTACCTGGTAAGACAGTCCCGCGACCCGGCATGACCTCATAGGGGGCGCGCGTGGAACACAACGCGCCGTCGGCCCGGACATCGTCCATGCACCATGCCCGGGTCGATGGCGCATCGGACAGCGAGTTACCCACTCACCGCCCGCATGAACGGAAATATTATAACCTTAAATAAAAGTTACCCAACTAAAAACATTAAAAGGGCACGAGACCCAGTATATCAGAATTATGCGCCTGATTTATTAGCCATTACACTGCTGCTCTACATTTTAATACGAACAGTTTGAACTCAGTGTGAATAGCATTAAATCATAATTAGTTGTACGTGCTGTACGAACATAATACGAGGTCGACGTATTACGTGGAATAGCGAAACTTTGCGCACTTCACCTTCACGAGCTTAATGCTGTGACGATAAGGAGCACTTTTGCACTAACGGTGGGAGTTGTTGCTGTTGGGGCAATATAGATTTATGGTTTACTAACTTTGGTCCGTGGCTCTTCTCGACATAATTGGTTGGTTATCCCACGGGAACGTGGACACTAGAAGATAATGAGGCCAATTTTACTAACACACAAGTATTACAAAATGCCCTAATTATTATAATGCTCTTTTAAATACTTTGTCCAACCTCTATTCATTCGCCGTCTGACCTTTTCTTTTTTTCTCGGCGCCCATTGAGGTTAGCGATGGCCACGTTGTCGGCTTATACTACTACGTTCATCCTCCTTAGCGAGCCACCGTTTCTATGGTCTCCCTACTGGATCTTATTCCTGGAAAGCTACAAGAATATGATGTTTATTTTGCAGTAATACATTTTGCTGATGACACTCATTATGATCTTTAGGCCTAGGGTTGCCATCCGTCTGGGTAATATGTGGTCTGGGTTTCTCTGAATTTGTCCTACTTTAGAGGGTATCCGGGGAGCGTCCGTGCTTCATTTGTAGTCCGGGTTTATAAATTTAAAGTCTTAGGCCACCCGGTACTCCCACCCCTCCCGACGTTGTTGCCACGGTGCGCACTTTGGCTCATGTCGGGGATCTGAGGAAAAAGATGGCGCTAGACGACTTGTATAGCTCTGTCTCTTTCCCACAGCCTAAACTGGATCGCGTTAAGAGCTCGTGGTGAGGCCTCTGGACTCTAAAATCATGTTTTTCATGCGTCTTGTCCTGGTTTCCAAATTTTAGAGATGGTAACTCTATCTTTAGCAAAACTAAACCATTTGCGTTTGCTTAGCAACGTGATTAAATCATGAGTCCTCCAGTCCTGGGTGAAGCGGATGGAAGTGTCAGACTTGTACTGACTAAAAATTACAGTGTGTTTTTTCAACTGCCTTTTACTGCCCATGTTTTAAGATCACGGTTCCCCGTTTAGACCGTACCGAACTAAACCTGTCTTCAAAATCAGCTAGAAGACTGATAGAACCAATCTTTTTCTTGTTACAGGGAGTTCAAGCTGGTGCTAAGACCGGACCCTAGCTCAGTATTCGCAGACGGCGTCCAGTTCCATTCTACGGGCGGTGAGATCGACTTCAATCCTGCCAAGGTCTACTCGGGGAAGCTTGAAGGTCAGTCTAAAGTCTTCTCACTGGAGATTTTTTTCGTAGAGATTTTTGTTCTCTCCCGAATTTATAGGCCACTGGGAACAATATCTTCATAGCACTCGACAGAGAGAAAAAAAGTCACCAGTGAGCAGCTAGCATTAAAGTTACTTACAAGAACAAGGGGACGCTCTAAAAGTACAAAGTGTTTATCAGTGAGGTTCTTCAGAAAGCTCAGGTGCTTTATGACCCTTTTTTATTTTATTTTTTTACGTGGCAAAATCATCAAATGAGTCCTCCAAACCCGGGCAGGGCGGGAGGGACTGTCAGACTTGTACTGACTAAAATTTATAACCCTTAAAGCGTGTGGGAAAGAGACACAGCTATACAAGTCTTCTAGCTCTACCTCGTTCCCCACAGTGGGATTACTCGCGCTTGGTCACCAGGTGCGTAGTACGTGCTGTTATGACCAGATGAACGTGTATTTGGCGAAAGGCAAGCAAGTGACGTTCTGTAGTTTCTGGCCACCTCTATGGGCAAAGCCGTTTGTCATGTGTGTATTTTACAAGATCTCATGATGATTTATGCTGTAACTCATTGAATAAGCATTTTTTTTTACGTGGCAATATCATCAAATGAGTCCTCCAACCCCGGGCAGGGCGGGAGGGACTGTCAGACTTGTACTGACTAAAATCCACGGTGTCCTTCGGTAGTCCTTTGTGTGCCGGGGTCGCGGTATACGTATGTCCCGCAACCCCGGCAGGACTGTGGCCCTCTATAGGGGGGCCCCGTCATTATGCTGACGCTCCTTGAGGCGCGCGTGGGACACAACGCGCCGTCGACCCGGGCATGGTCCATGGTCGATTGGTCGGGCAGCGAGTTGCCCTTTACTCGCCGCCCGCATGCCCGCGCCTACTGTGGCCGGAGATCGTCCCGCGACATCCGTCGCCGTGGGCGTCTACCACTGCGTCTCGGGCGGAGGGAGGCCAGTATCCTCTCCCTCAAGCGACCCGCCTCCTCCTTCGCTTCCGCGAGCATGACTGCTTCGCAGAAGGAGGCGACCGCCTCCCACTCCGTCTCGCCCCGCAGCATGGCCGCAACCAATGCCGGGCGCGAGACGTCTCCGCCTATCGCCGCAGTGAGGACACGGCGGTGCTCCGCCCAAGCTGGGCAGTCCTGCACCGTATGCTCCACCGTGTCCTCCGGGCGATCCTCGCAGTGGTGACACCCGGGCGTTTCCTCCTTTTTTATCATGCACAGGTACCTCCCGAAGCTGCCATGTCCGGTGAGGACCTGTGTCATGCGGTAGGTGAGGACGCCGTGGGACCTATCCAGCCACTCCTCAAAGAGGGGTCATACAGCCGCGATTGCGGCTAGCCCGTACCTCGGTTGCGATAGTCGTTCTCTCCAAACTGCCCTGAGATCGCGCCGGAGCTCTTCCCGCCGCACCTCGACTTCTCGAGGCAGCGGGGATACATTGAATAAGCATAATTATCTGCACTTGCAAAGATCATAAAAATAAAAAGTATCTACATAGTTTTTTTTCTAAATTTAGTCTGTTGGGGTATGTATGAGTTGGTGTCAGGTGGGTTTCTGTCTGTGAGTGTGTACTCGTACGTTCGTGTCAGTGTGTACGTTCGTGTTTAGGAATCTCATCATACCCAGTCTACATAAAAACGACCACCAAAGACGTCGACGGTTTATTTAAAAAAAAAGTAAAGTGTGAGAACGCACACTTGCCTCGCATCTCGCGCAAATTATTATAATCACTGTGGGGAAATTAGCTATTGTAGTGCAGTAGTTAACTTGTCATATTAATTAGTGGAACTGTTACATTTAAACCTAACATTAACGCATCGAGAATTGTTATTTTGTAGTTATAGCTTCACTTTTTTGCGTGGTAGAGTCATCAAATGAGTGTTCCCAGCCCAGGGTGGAGGGACTGTCAGATTCGAACTGAATAAAATACACGATGTTTCTTCAAAAGCCCTTTACGTTACTGTCCAGAGGCCTTACCACGAACTCTAAACGATCCAGTTTAGGCTATCGGAAAGAGACAGGGCTATACAAGTCGTCTAGCGCCATCTCTTTCCCACAGCCAAACCTGGGTCGCGTTAAGAGCTCGTGGTAAGGCCTCTGTTTGGACAGCCCAGGGAAACAGTAACAGTTCACTTGCGGTTTATTTGTACTTACATAGCTATTTCCTTACGAAATGAAATAATTTTGAGGGGTGAAAACGTCATTACTGCGAAGTTCATTACCGCGAATGAACTTTCGCGACAACGTTTTTCGCAGTAAAAAACTTTCGCTGTAACGTACTTCGCGGTAATGAACTTTCGCGATAACGTACTTCGCGGTAATGAACAATCGCTGTAATGTACATCGCGGTAACGAAATTCACAGTAATGACGTACCTACACCCAATTTTGAGATTTTCTAAGATTCTTAAAATAAAATTTAATCGGTCTATAATGAAACCTTCATCGCATGACCGGCCAAGGAGCCAGCTCCAGGACCTCAATCACAACACAGCTTCCAAGTTTTATCAGCCCTTCAGTAACTTAAACAACGTTATCACGTCAAAAGTTTTCACCAAAGCCTCCTATTATTTCCAGGCTATTTCTCTTTATAATATTCTCCCTTTCAAAAAGAAATGCTCCCTTACCTTTTCGTAAAAATGAACATTAGATGTGAGATATGTGCTTAAATTTATAGCGGAATGTTCAGTCTAGCCTAAAAGTTTCTCCTGATATGATGTGACCTGTTCAACGTGAAAGTGAGCGGTATTTTATATTACAGGTTTTACGGTCCATTTAATTCTAATTTACGTGGTCAGGTTGATTACACAAAGTATAAGGGCCTAATTGTAATTTAATTTCACCAGAAAGTAGGCTTTACATTAGTTAGCTGAGTAAGCTTTTGTGTCTGCTGTGTATAATATTCAGGTCGTATCAATCACCACTCCGTTACGTCAAAGGCATTATTAAATCTAATGGAGTCTTACTAAATATAAACCTTTATTGCTGTTAAATGTTACAAGCGACCCAGTAATTAAAATACGAATTCGATATTATAATAACGATCGAGGAATCAAAGTAATTGCCGCGTTAAATACACAGAGATGTAACGATGAATACAATAAAACATCACATAATCTAGCCGCAGCATCAGATAAGCATTAGTGATGTAATCCGGGGACTTAGCCAAGAGAGATGTCTGCGTAGGGTTGACGCCACAAACGATGGGATCGGACCTTCAATGGAATATTTTTACTACTGTGAAAATTGCGTTTCCGTTCATTTATTTTCAGAGGTTGAGCCTTAGGTAATATAATTATAAGATTTAATTAAAATGACGGAGACGAAATCTTTATAACAGTTTTCATTACCTCGCTTTTAGAGGTTTAAGATGATTCGTGATATTTTTAGGGCTTAATTAAGACAAGCTTTGGTTAATGCCCTTCAAGTCTGCGAAAATAGAGATCTTTCGAATTCAATTATACTAGTAAGACTTGAATTTGTTTGAATAAAACCATTTTAAAAGTTAATTTATATTCTATGGAGCTCATTACCGTTAACGCTAATGCGTCAACCCTACGCAATGAGGAATTGTAGCAAAGTCAGTCACGTGCGAGTAGACTCGTTTGTGCCAATTCATGCAGCCTTTTCCTAATACATGATGTGAGGCAGGGTTGTATGCCCCTAATACTTTCCCGAATTCCGCGGACATACCCGAGCTTGAGGCAATTCGCGGTGTAGGTATCTCGGATCGTTAGCATAGTGCTTCAGAGGTATTTAGGTGGCTTAACCGATGCTAAGTGCCTTCATAATTTATCGGAATGTGCAGCTAGATCAGATGTTGTCAACCTACACCTAATTTGCGTTGAACGCTCCTTTGATTTTGGCAGAATAATAATTATAAAGATAATTAATAGAGATGAGCAAACTATGACTTTGATTCATGTCGGTTAAGTATATTATATTATTGCCCTCTCGACCGCAACTCCTGAGCTTCCCAAACCGCTAACAGCTGCCATTGTTTCAATACTGAAGACATGGACTGTAACTTAATTAATTACAATTAGTCTAAAAGTAATTGAAAATACTGCTACTCTACTACTTGAATAGAATAAACTATGTTCCGAGAACCATCTCTACACAAATTACTTTTGATTCAAATACACAATTTGTAAAAATTCGACAGAAAACCAAGGCGATTTGTGAATTTCCATCATTGCAGTTCGGAACATTCGTTTTACTCGTATCAACCCAACATTAATTGTTCGACGGGTTGTGGAATTAAATTGTTTTCCTTAAACGGATTACTCTTTTGTACGTTTTCTTTTAATTACGAGCGAATGTCCTGTTAAAATTACTTTCTCGTTAATAAGTTTACAAATTCACTTTGCCTTTCCTTGTAATGGCTGATACTTAGACGGATTACTCTTTGTACGTTTTCTTTTAATTACGAGCGAATGTCCTGTTAAAATTACTTTCTCGTTAATAAGATTACAAATTCACTTTGCCGTTCCTTGTAATGGCTGATACTTAGACAATGAACGACTGGTCCGTAAATCTATCGTCTAAATTTAATCTAACAAAGTAACATAGTTACTTCACGTTAAAAAGTAACATATTGCGTTGATTACTCCTGAAAATGTTTTCTAACCAAACCGAAAACACCACGATGTAAAACAAATCAGTTGTCTGTAACTTCATTACGAAATTTCGTTTTGCTTTAATTAAAATATAATTTAGCTGAGTACTTTAGACATACTCCAACCCTTCACTTATTTCCCAAGTCTTTGAAACAACCAATTAAACATGAGCCCAACAAACTTCTACATTCTGTGACTAACTTAATAAAAGGAAATTATGTGCTGCGACCCATCTGGAACGCTGGAGACAAAGTGAATTTTGAACAAATTACTTCGTAAGTTTAATGAAGTATGTTTCGCGTAAATTCGTCTGTTTGCTTAGGTATACAAAAAATATAATAAATATCTAAAATTCATCATGTTTATTAAGGTCAACGAAAAATAACAACAGCAAATTCCAAAAGCAAAAAAGTTTCGGCTCATAAATCACGAGCCCTTCAAAAATGTTATCCAATTATTAAAATTCTTCGCTTTTAAAATATTCGGCCTTTGTTCGTTATACTGGGACAAAGATCAAAATCCCATAAGAATTGGGGCAGGTGGCTTCTGTTAAATTACGCATCACCATTAGTCAAAATCTTGATCCAGCGATTCGGCCGGCCGTAATAACGTACCTTCTGACTTTATCCCTGAAGACATCAGACCTCATTAAAAACATTTATCAGAAGGTATCTGGTCCATTACAAGCTTACGCGGTGGTTTTATATACCGATTTTTGGTTATTACTCGTTGCCCGAAAATGAATGACGGGGAAACGGAGTGTAGGTGAGAGCAGTAATTACCGTTATTTATGAGCGGTTTCAATCCCTCCCCCACTGCGACTGCAAGTTGTGATTTTAATTCATTCAGAGTCCCGAGGCTCTTTGCACCTCGAATTAGTTTGCATAAAATATCGTCTACCATTTATTTGAGCGTCCCCAAGTTGTTTGTATTACAAAGGCTTATTTTGAGACTTCAGTCTTTGTATTTTAGGTCTCAATTTATTTTAAATGTATAGACTATTTTCTAAAATGGGAATAAATGAAGTGAATAACATAATGTTACTTTTGTTTAGATGATGAATCCTCTCACGTCTACGGTGTTATCACAGCTGATGGTCTTTTCGATGGAACAATTTGGACCACTACAGAAGAATATTATGTGGAGCCTATATCTCGATATAACATCGACCATCCCACCATGCATAGCGTTGTCTATCGAAGATCTGACGTGGAGCACCCACATGAAAAAAGTGAAGGGGCACCATGCGCATCACATCTTCTACACATGAAAAGAACTTCAGGGCAAGAAGTCGAACTATTTAACTTTACAGATCAACGAAACATTAAAGACTCATCTCTTAACAATTATACTGAAGATCTCCGTAGTGAAATACATAGACGCAAGAAACGATGGCTCCCTGAAGACGAAATGCAAGATGACGAGCCAAAGAAAAATCCCGAATTACCTTTAGACTTAGACTTTCCATACACCAGCAACAATGAGCAAGGTGATAAGTCAAGCACTAGAAAACCTAAAACCAAAATCGATAAAAGTAACCTCATAACTAAAGTTCGACTCGAGTCGGAAGAATCGAGACCAAATCCAAAGACGCACGTTGAAGTGATAAAAACGAAAGCGGGAGTTGTAACTGTTAGTAAGGACATAGTCAAGAAGGAGCCAGTAGGGTACACAGTATTGTCGGCAAATGCGACTGACGACGGTCGACATGTGAACAAGAGAGCGACAGTAGATCCGAGAAAAACGACGTGCTTGGTATACTTGCAGGCCGATCACATGTTCTTTCAAAGATACGGATCAGAGGAGGCGTGTATCGAAGTCATGACGCGGCATGTCCAGAAAGTTAACGCAATATATAAAGTAACAGGTAATTTTTAATTTTGCTCGTGTGAACGCCGATTTATTGTGTTTTTGGGACTATATTTCTAACTAATGGTAAAACTTGTTTCAGACTTCAACCAAGATGGAAAACCAGATAACATTACGTTTATGATCAAAAGAATTAAAGTACATACACTAGACGCCCTGAAAGATCCTGCCTACAGGTTTCCCAATAACTACGGGGTAGAAAAATATTTGGAGCTTTTTTCAGGTTTGCCTTTTTTCATCAATATTCAATTACGCATTCAAAAGAGCGGCCGGCTCTCCGGAGGGCAATTCTGCAAAGTTAAGCTATTATACTAATAAATTAGAAATGCTTAAAAGCGGAAGGCTTGTTTCATTTTTTTTTATAGAAACGCTTTAATTGTGGATAATTGATGATATATTTTCTTTCAGAGGAAGATTACGATGCCTTCTGTTTGGCGTACATGTTTACTTATCGAGATTTCGAAATGGGTACGCTAGGGCTTGCTTGGACGGGGGATCTGAAGAATGCTGGAGGCGTTTGTGAGAAAAATGGGGTGAGTGTGAATTTTGACGGATATATTATATTTTATTCTGTTTTATTTCATACTAGTAGCATCACCTCGGCTTCGCTTGCAATTATTTTAGAATTTGCTATGAAACAATACGGATTGTGGCGCCATCTGAGAAATGAACAATTGTTTCCTCGGCAAAAGCTCTCAATTCGTTAATCGGCAATGTAAAAGGACCTTAGTATCCGTGTCAAATACTCCTGACAACGCCTAATGCTAAATTTTGGGACGATCGATTTAGAAGGTAGTCATGCGTGACAAGGTTACCAAAAACAAACAACTTGCATCTTTTATTATTAGTTTAGATCAATAATGTTATATTAGGTACATAGTTTGCATAAAACGTCCTTATTTGAGCGACATTAATTTCAAAGAACCGTGTTTATTTTAAACATTAGACTATCATTTTTGGATTGATTTACAGTATCGCTGCAAATTGAACGTACGATAGCATTGCTCTTCTCCCTTTAGCATTCCGCGTGATACCTAAAAAATAACTAATTATCTGACTCGATGATTACAACCTAATTAAAACAGAATCTATGCACTGGTTTGAACACCAATTCAAAACATAAATAAACACATTTTTTTCTAATCTTTAAAATTCCACACCTCGAAACAATTACAATTTAAATAGTTATTTGTGCAACAAGAGAGCAAAGTCGTTTTTTGCTGCGAGTGCTGATTTTGAATCTTGAGCAAGCGAAGGATTCAAGGATTGAATCACGAGCGTAGCGAGTGATTCTAAAGTTGAATCCTGAGTGTAGCGAGAGATTCAAAGGCACGAGATGCAAAAAACTTTGCTCTCGTGTAACACACATAACTTTTCACTTCAGCAGCGAGAACACTTTAGGAGATAAAATAATAATAATAGGTAGGTAGGGAATAGATTAAAATAACTTTTTTTTTAAAGTAGCTTTCAACAATAAGTAAATACTCCGCACTGTAGATAATCGTCTCGTCTGTGATAAATCTAAAAAATAAGATAGCAACACCGTCTCAGAAAAACTGCTTGCGCCCTTTGTTAAGTCTCCATTCATTGAAGACATGGTATGGTTTCAGATATTTAGTTAGAGTTAGGAAATTTAATTCTGCATTAATAATTTGTTTTTTAAATGGTTATGTTGGAGAAATAAGTACTGTTCTCGTCGCTAGTTTTACGCATATTTTTTTTTTTTTAACTTATTCAACTCTTTACGCCAGCCATGAAATTTTATTCCCGCTCTTTTATTTTTAAATTAAGGCGTGTTCGGAAATAGCACCCATAATATGTTATTATTCAAAATATTTATTAACATAAATTGAAACTAGAAATAAATATTTACAGTAAATGCTTATTTTCATTTAAATACAGCAATAAGTTAAAAATTCAATAAAATACATTCGAAGACATTATTATCGTTTTGCATTTCTTTGGTTAGTACAAATTTCCGAACGTGTTTGTCTTTGAGACCAAATTCAAAATCGGAACTTCGAAAGGGCTGGTGTTTGTCTCTCTCTCTTTCTATTGGCGGGAAAGAGATAGAGTGTTAATGTTTCGAATTGTATGATTAACTCAAGGCTGAATATGATATTCGCGGCTTTTTTTAAACAAAAATTAAAAAGCTACTTTGTCTCACTAGTGAGCAAAATCGCATTTTGCTCACTGATTTCAGGCAGCAAAACCAACATGTTTGAGCTACTGAAGTGAAAAAAAATATCCAACTTACTACCTACAATTTAAATCAGTGTATATTTATATCCTAGAAAACTATTGAAAAAAAAATAGTAATAAGAAAATCGCGAATAATATTGAAATAAAAGTATACACATTTTTTTTAATTATTTGAAACTCTCAGGACAAATATAAGAAAACTCAAAAAGTGAAAAAACTGAAACAGAGAGATTGTGATCCAGAGACCCCTTGAACGAAAGTCAAGCAGGATACCAACTAAAACTGGCTAGTACGCTGACAGTGTTTTCAAATAGCGGTTCTTATACAAATGTCAAAATGACTGAAAATCAACATATTATGAAAATTGCTTTTCCCCCAAAGGGAATAGCGTAATTATACATATCCTATTAATAGAAGAGCAGTTTAAGGAATATTTGGGGAAAAATTGACTAAATAATATCCAGCAGGTTTAGCTTCCAACTAAAAACAAACACTTAAAAACAACAAAATTTAAAATTCTTATCTCCCAGGTAGCGTAATTTTACATAGCCTATCAACAGAAGCATATTATTAGGAATATTTGAGGAAAATTTGATCGGCAACTTTACAGTAGTTTAAGAGATAGATCAAATCAAAAATTTTAAAAATTTCGAAAGAAAAAAAAAGTTGATTTGGCATCAGAATCGATCCCTTATCTCGAAAAAAATACAAAAAGAAAAAAATATTCAATGTACAGGAATGACAACTCTACGATTTTATTATATGTAAAGATAAAGAAGATAAAGAAAAGAAGATAAAGATAAAGATAAAGAAAAGATAAAGATAAAGATGTAAAGATAAAGATAAAGAATCTATCAATACGTCTCTGTTAGACGTAGCCAATAAAAACCCAAAATTTCCCCAGCTATGTAAAACGAAACTTATTGCTGTCAACAGACTGAGCCCAAATCGGAGTCCTATTCAAAAGGTTTAGGCGCAAAAAGCCCAATTCGCAAAATGGCAACTTTATCGCAAAAGGATAAGTTCTCAAAAAGTGCAAATTCTCTAAACGCCTAATTCTCAAAATGGCCAATTCTCTAAAAGCCTAATTCTCAAAATGGCCAATGATAGATTGAGAACTTGTTCTTTTGCGACTAGGTTTGACGAGGTTTGAATAATATGCGATTTGGGCGTTTTGCGCCCAAACCATCCAAATTAATTGTTTATCCAACCTAGGAATCAGACCGTTCATTCGATTAAAACGTTCTAATTTGTTTTGGTAGCATTACCGCGGCAGCATGAAGTCCCTGAACACGGGTATCGTGACGCTGCTGAACTACGGCAAGCACGTGCCGCCGGCAGTCAGCCACGTGACCCTCGCTCACGAGATCGGACACAACTTCGGATCACCGGTAATTATCGGCTCTCAACTTTCAACATCACTGAAAACCTTGTGTTTCTCCTTCAAGGTTTACAGTGTTATGAAAGTATTCGTTTATACAATTCATAATGCAGCTCTATCTCGAAATAGTAACATCTTATTTGTCAATTTGTTGTTTGTAGCTACCTACATCTGAAAACTTGCCTTGCCAACCTTATAGTAGGCATACACCATCCTGCCTATCGATACGATAGATTTGACGCTTGCAATTGTTGCGATCGGCAAGTTCGTCCAACTACCCATACAGATCCTGCACTATCGAACGAACGCGATGCGATAAGGAACTTCAAATCTGCTACCAGTGATGCCAATCAGCAACTAGAT
Source organism: Agrotis segetum (assembly GCA_036375495.1). Lineage (NCBI taxonomy): Eukaryota > Metazoa > Arthropoda > Insecta > Lepidoptera > Noctuidae > Agrotis > Agrotis segetum. Next base: position 372,879 of record JAQSVV010000001.1, read on the forward strand.
CTGGCTATTATTCCACGAAGCCCAATTTGTAGCACCTTTTCTGAATTTCAATCATGAGACTATCGAATTAGATTAAAAAAAGTGGTGCAAGCGATTTTAAAGGGACTATTAAATCATTTAGTTTGTTTTTCTCAATTCTTATTCGTTAACATTGCTCCTTCACGGTGGGAAAACCGATTGTTTGCCCACATTGTAGATAAGGTCGAAAATCGCTTGAAGGTCAAAAAACTTGCTTGAAGCAAGTTAATTGTAAGTTCGATTTTTGAAACTTATCGACATTAAAAATTTAGTTTGTTTGCTCTCACATTCTAACATTCGTTAACATTGCTTCTTCATTAAAATCCGGTGTTTGCTCGTTTCTCGAAAATCGCTTAGAACTGTCGGAAAACATTTGCTAGAGGATTGCAAGCCAAAAACCGGTGGTGCAAGCGATTTTCGACTTTCGACATTTAAAATTTCGTTTGTTTTCTCACATGATCTCATTCGTTACATTGCTCCTTCATTAAAATCAGGTGTTTGCATAAATGTCAATAAGGTTGAAAATAGCATGAACCTTTTTTAACTTGCTTTCGTGGTCCCTTGACACCTCTCAAGTTTTCAATCGTATTTTGGTTTAAAATAAAATGAATAACTCTTTTTTTTACGAGTGTATATGCGATCCATGTGCGAAAAGCCGAACAGTTTTCCTGGTAAGGCCACGTTCACATGGCGATTATTTTCCCGTATACTGTATACAAGATTTTATCGAATAGAGCATAATAACAGTTACAAATGAAAACTTAAAAATCCCCAGTTTAAACGGCGTTCATCCGTTTTTGAAATCCCGTGTTTGAGAAATATAATATTTTAGCCGTGTACCGTGCAAATTTTTTGTCCTAAAACTGGTCAACTCTATTCGATAAAATCTCGTATACGGTATACGGGAAAATAATCGCCGTGTGAACGTGGCCTAACCGTCCCTGTAGAAAAGTAGCTAAAAAGTTTAGCCACAAGTTACACTTTTTAGCTTTTTTTCTAGCACCTTTATAAAATTAGCTAACTATCTATGAAGTTGCTAAGATGGCATCACTGCTGCCGATTTGACGTGGAATCAATGTCAAAAACGTTTGATGACCTATCAAATTGGCTTGTCATGCCATCAAATTGGCATTCCACCCCCATACACGTTCAATTCTATTTGAGCAAATTGGCAGTTTTATGCCGAATTGACAAATAGGCAGTATGGTGTATGGCTACCATTACGTTAACTTACAAGTAACTTGATTCAAGACACATGCTCACTTGCTCACATAGTTTACGAACTACCTCGTAATATATCGTATGAAGTTACTTCGGTACCATTCTTGGAAATACTCCTACAGAAATGGGGCAACTAAATCATTTTGAATTTACATGTTCTTTTGCATAACAAACGAGTGTTTGATAGTTCTCTTGCAATGTACGATTCAAAATATCAAATCTAAAGAGAACATTCATTCATTTATGCGAAATATAAATAACCCGTCAAGCTTTGACTAATGAGACTCAATTAAATTAATATTCTATTGTTACGTTAATATCTTTGCATCATAGACAGAGAGAAGACGAGGACATCTAAAAGACCTTCGAGTTACTTTTTTTTCACACTTGTGTTTTTGGAGAAGACTTTGATAATTTTTCAGCGTACCTACTTCAAAAACCTACCCAAAAATGTCAGCCAGCTCTCCAACTCTCTGACGAAAAAGAAATATAGATAATAATATACTCCCTTATTCCTGGAGCCTCATGAGCCTACCTGTACCTACCTATACATAGATTAAATGATTGAATATTTGACATCCCAGCACGACCCAGAGGTATGCACCCCGTTCGGCGAAGACGGTAATTACATAATGTTCGCCAGAGCAACTAGTGGCGACAGGAAGAACAACAACAAGTTCTCTCCGTGCTCGCTCAGAGCCATCGACCCGGTGCTCAACAACAAAGCGAGGTCGCCAAAGGGATGCTTTACTGGTAAGATCTTTTTGCAACGGTACAAGGTTTAATTTTGCAAAACTCTTTTCTTTTACATGGATAAAGTTGATGACATGATGTCGATGTAGGAGCTAGCATGAAGAATAGGCTCAACGCCTGAAAGCGATTGCCTCTAGTTGAGCGTTCTGTGACGTTACATTTTGGTTAAGGATACTTGTGATATTAATTATTTTAAGCTTAAGCAAAGGTTACAAAGGGCATTCTGACTGAACTGACACAACGTACTGAAGATTGAATATTGTGGACCGAAGGCACAAAATCGGCAATGAATGTTCTAATAGTACTAAAAGTGAAGGGAAGAGTGTGGCTTTTGGCCAGAGTTTAATATAGCCATAACAAAATTACCAAATATTTATGATGAAAATTGATTTTCAGAACCTCAGCCAGCGATCTGCGGTAACGGCGTGGTGGAAGAGGGTGAGGAGTGTGACTGTGGCTGGGCCTCCGAATGTACAGACGTATGCTGTCGCCCGCAGGCTGCGAGGCCGCACTACAAGCCATGCACACTAACAGAACACAGCGTTTGCAGTCCTAGTCAGGTACGTCGTTTAAATGATACCAGGATATTTTTTCCACGGAGTATTTTCATCATCGGAAAATAGAAACGAAGATTATTACAAGATTTCTGTACTTTATTTACAATGTTATGTACTTGAACTTGAAGTAGGTATTTTCTGGGTTCATCGAATGGGAAATTGAAAAATAACGCGTCAAGTGATCGAACTTGCTAAAATCAAATAAACAATGTTACAGGGCCCATGCTGCACTGCCTCCTGCACCCTCAAGTTCGGCGATAAGTGTCGGTCAGACAACGGGTGTCGCGACGCCGCCTTCTGCGACGGCAAGCGAGCCAACTGCCCCCAGAGCCGACACAAGCCGAACAGAACGCGGTGCGATAAGGAACTCGTGTGCTATATGGGAGTAAGTGTTCATGTAGTTGGCTAACCATAAGTTATGGCACATAGGGTTATGGTCCATAACCCATGTGCCCTTTGGGTCTCACTCAGGGTCGCGGGGCTGTCTTAACAAGGCGTGACCGTGGAAGTTAAAGGGCTATCGAAGGATCACCACGGATTTTAATAAGTACACGTCTTAGATCTTTCTGCTCCACGGTAGGAGGACTCATTTGATTGTTTTCCCACGTTAGGCAGGTCAGAAGCTCAAGTAAGTAGTGAAGACAAGTTTGGTAAGGCTGCGGTTCCATAGAGGCGGCGCGGAGCAGAGCGAGGTGCGATTCACCAATCACATGGCTTGAACGGAGAAGAGATGGGGATTTCAAGCCATTTGATTGGTGCATCGCTCTCAGCTCTGCTCCACTCCACCTCAGTGGAACCGCAGCCTTAACCTGGACTTTTACAAAATGGATGACCAGTAAGCACCACTAAATTCACACCGCACCAGAAAAGGTTACATCTACTCTTGTTGTGTAGCCTGATTTCCCTAAGACTATGAAACTCATGAGCTGAATGACGAAAATCGAACCGAATAAAGTTTGTTACACTTTCACGCAAAAACTACTGAACGGATTTAGATAAAATTCGGTACACACATAATTTATAACCTGGATTAACACTTAGGATAGTTATTATCCCAATTTTAAGTTCCCGTGAGATAAATTTTCAACTAGTTTACTAAAATGACATGTCCTCACCTCTCCCCAGGAGTGCACAGGCTCCATCTGCCTGGCGTACGGGCTGGAGTCGTGCCAGTGCGCGCCGCGCGCCTCCGACCCGCGCTCGGCCTGCGAGCTGTGCTGCCGCAAGCCGGGCGGGGACTGCCAGTCCTCCTTCAAGTGGAACACGGCGCCCTACGACGTGCCCGACATGTACGCCAAGCCTGGCACGCCCTGTAATGATTATAATGGGTGAGTTTAATTACAAATAACATCATCTGCCTAGCCTTTTCCCAAATATATTGGGGTCGGCTTCCAGTCGAACCAGATGCAGATGAATATCAGTATTTTATATGGAGCGATAGCCTATCGGACCTCCACAACCCAATTACTGAGTAGTACGAAACCACATGGTAAGACTGGTTGTCAGGCTCGAGAGCTTCTGAATTATAGTAATAACTGCAACTAATTAGAAATAACAAACAAAGAAAAGAAGGCATTATGAACTATCTAACATAGAATAGAGTACTCCAATAATAAAAAAAATAAAAAACTAACAGATATACAGAGTAGTCGAGTATTTCAGTGATTTAAGTTTGGATAATTTACCCAATTTTAGCAGTTAAAGAGATAAATGTTAGCTCATTTTAGCCATGGCCTTTTGAAAAACTTACCTTTGTTACCAATGTAATTTGTCGATTCAAATCAACCAATATAACTTTAGATTAATTTTTCATAGTCATAAGACTGATTTAGTCGTAGAAATAGAAGCCTTCAGCATAAGCTAGTATTATTTTAGTGCGTCATACTAGGAATTTCTTCTGTATTATAAATGATAATTTAAATTTATATTCTCGTTTCAATTTTCAGGTACTGCGACGTGTTCCAACGCTGCCGCGAGGTGGACCCGTCAGGTCCGCTGGCCACGCTCCGCAAGCTGCTGCTGTCGGACGAGAGTATCGCCGGCTTCAAGAGATGGGTGCTCAAGCACTGGTATGCGGTACTGCTCATTTTGTTGGCAGTCATCGCGCTACTGGTGAGTCATTTATTTTCTAGATCATCATCCCGCCTCACGCATAATTTTCCCACTGATGGGACACAGGCTCTGAAATGGAGTGGGCCGTAATTCGCCACGTGGTCCCAATGCGGATTGGTAGATGTCACATGTCTAGGACATGACGGTTTCCTCACGATGTTTTCCTTGACCGTTTTGAGAGCAGTGGTGATGAAATAAATTACACAAGGTAATGCGCCTGGCTGTGTTCGAACACTCGAACCCACGACCTGCAACTTGTCTGTCGGGACCGACACCACTGGCCACCACACTGTCTTTATTTTCTACTTGAACTTTGATAACGAGACCCGGTTTTTGGAAGAAAAAAATATTATGACTGAGAATTTCAGACTTCAAGACTACGCTGCCCAAAAAAGGGCCTAAACTCCTGTAAGGCTTAGTTGAGACCGTGACGAGACTAAACTGGAAATGTGTATATTTTCGTGTAGTAAATAAATTTACATCTAGTCGCTCTAATAAAATGTGTGCGCAGAGTGGGGTCGAGGTGTGAAACTTACATTGTCGTATACATCTGACGCCAGACTCAAGACGCCAGTCTTAAGTGTGAAACTTACATTCGTATACGTCTGTCCCGCGGACGCATAAACGCGTTGCTATACAGAAACATACTGCGACGCCCTGCACGTCAACGGCTCGTACTAAGATGCTTTTTCTCTATATACTACAGAAAACTTGTGATAACACCTCTGAGCTCCTGTGAACAAAAAGAATTAAAAAAAACCTTTTTTGTTTAGCGATGCTGCAAGGCACTCGATGTTGCGATAGAAATAGACACTAAGTGTTAGTGCCTAGCTTAGGTATGACTCCTCTGGGAAGGTATATTACTGAAACTTTATATTAGAACGCTAGAAAATGTGAAACAGTGTGTTGAAAATTACGTATAAGCTAGAAATATATTCTTATAAATCCTCTGCCTCTGCTATATTGCGGCGAGTGTGGCGGCAGAATTATAAGCATAAAATGGGCCTGGCAGCGGGGCAGATCACCCGCGCCGCAGTCCTCGCCCCGCTCGTCGCTAAAGTCGAGGCAGAGGCCTAACATTAGGGCCACACTTACGGGAAATGACGTTGATTATCGCGTTAGTGAACGTTTTATACGAACATTTAAAGATAACTACCGCGAGAATCAACGAGCAATGCCGTTAGTGTAGATCGGCTATAAGAGTGTCAATAATTTTAGCAATATGAGTGTAATCACCGGTGATCATTGAGCTAGTATTCATTCCACTACAGTTTCATCATCATTCTTTGACACAAAAAAGTAGTAAAGCTACTAAAAGAAAGAAAGAACGCAAAACGTCTCGTGGGGTACCTCAGCCCATGTCACTGAATAATGTTTGTTCTAAGACATTTGGAAATTCTCGAAAAAAAAAAAATTTTTGTTTGTATTAAACAAACATTGTTCAGTAACATGGGCTGAGTTACCCCACGAGAGGTTTTACGCCATTAACGTTAAAGTTGTTGAGCTATCAAAAGACATCTACATCTAAAAAACCTCTCCTGACTTACTTTTGTGTGCTTCTAGGTGGCAAGTACGCGTTTCTTGGGCCGCCACGGCAAGAAGTTGAAGTCTGTGACCATCATCCACTCGTCCACGACAGAAACCGTCCGTCTGCCTGACGCGGCCGACCAGGGACTGATCGTTCACACGGCTGTCAGGTATATACAACTACTTTATCTACTAACAAAAGCCTTTGACAAAGCGGCAGATAATCTCCTCCATATTCTGTATAAAGATGTGCGTCCACAGGTCGGCATCGCACGTATTCCGATACGTGGAAGGGAAACTCATACAACTGCGTCCACTGATCCGCATCGTACGGACGGCAATGCCTTAATATGATGCGTACCGATGACGTCATACGGAATGTCGATCAGTGGAAGCGATGAAGGTGGCATCGGCAATCCGATTGCTGATACTCTCGTCGGCAATCCGATCGCTGCCGACACAGAAATCCGTTTGATGCGATATGCGTCCGACACGCACGATGCGGACCTGTGGACGCTTACCATAAAAGGCAACCTATGTCGGCCTCACGTTGTGGGGAGCCGTTTTCATTTAGGCTCTGTATTTTGATAATTTTTTGTAGCTCTTTGTGAGCCCTTCCATTTTTCCCGACAATTTATCGCCTGACACGACTTCTTCTGAATATCGTAGATACGAATCTATGGTTATAGGACACATAAGCTAAGCTAACCATCATGTTTAATCTAAACCATTTTGAATTTGAAGACGGTTTTCGAGCTTTGAAACTAACTACTACCTATACATTTTTATAAGGTTACTATGGACTATATTACTTTTTGACTCGTGTAGACATTATTTCTCGGGTGGTGGCATTCATAAAAGAAAAGGATCATACTCACATTCAGTCCATCTTCAACGCGTGCTTTGCTATGAAGTCTTCGCGGCTTGGTATTCTTACTATTACACAAATTATAACAATTTATGCACGTAAACTTAGTTGCAATGGACAGAGATTGGAATTGGTTGACAATATTTGCCTCAAATACATGAAAGTGCACATATTTTATGGGTAATACGGTTCTCTAAAAACGTGTTACAATACTTTTCAACTAACTCATTATGTTAATTTCTCGAAGCTTAAGTAAATATAAACTCTACTTATTCCCGTAAATGAGCTTGCTAGTAATATTTTACAACAAAGCCAACAAGAAATGGTTGAGCAAGCTTTATTTAGGCTGCTTTTCCACTGAGGCGGAGCGGAGCGATCGGAGGCGAGCTGTGCCGCGATTCACCAATCACATGGCTTGAGTGGAGAAGATGTGGATTTCAAGCCATGTGATTAGTGAATCGCGGCACAGTTCGTCATCGCTCTGCTCCGCTCCGCCTCAGTGGAACTGCAGCCTTAACGATTGTGGCGCTGGCGTGTTTTTAATAATAGCTGCAAACAACGCGTAAGATACTAACTCAAAAAATAATAGTGGGCAATCGCAAAATATAATTAACATTAGCTTTAAAAGGCAAACGGTAGGTACGCATGCTTCATTCAACATTCAGAATCCATAACTCACATCATTTATGGTTTGGTTGGTTGGTTGTAGTTAATACAACTAACTGCTTGCCTTATAATGTTACAGGTCTAAACTACCTCTTAAGAAGAAAGTAGCTCTGCGAACAAGAGCGTATCGCAATAAGAAAGATCATAAGAAGTTAGGAGACAAAGCGTCTCCGCTACACAGTGCCAATAAAAAGAGGGTAAGTCGAAAATAAATTCGTAAACGATACTTATTTCTTTGAAGAATATATTATTTCAAATGTAACCCTTAATTTCGATTTTTGCAGAAGCCGAATAATCAAGCAAAATTAGAAGAAGTTCCTAAAATAGCAAAAGAAAACACAGTCATCGTCACAAACGCCGAAGGCAAATCGCCAAAACATGTGATACTCTCTAAACACAAAGGTAAAGTAAAGAAACGAAAGACGAAAATGAAGAAAGAAATAATAGACTACAGTTCTATGCAGAAACACACCGCCTCTCCCATCAAAGATACCGAAGCTTTGAGTAAAGTGCAGCGGTGGCTACTCAGCTCACCGCAACCTGCTGCCATACCTAAATCTAAATCCATACCTCTTGGTCTCACAGAGCGGACACATAGACAAGTACAGAAAGGCTCCAGAAAAACTAGACCGTCCAAGAGCGCCACCAACTTGTTGTCCGGCGAGAAGGCCAGGCTGCAAGTCGTGTTCAAACCTCCATTTAGGTTCAGTGTCAAAATTTGCAAAAGTGATAAGACGAAAGTCGTTCTAGACAAATCCTCCAAGCCCGACGTGGACAGAAAACGACACGAAACTGTCCCTCAATCAGCGCCTCCGGATGTTGCGAAAGCTAATCTATCTAGTAAAGCCCCTAAGCTCTCTAATTCTACAAGAATTGCAGATAACTCTGCAACTTCCAGTGCCCCTAAAATAGAAAAATTACAAAGCCAAGAAAACAAAGCTCATGGTTATGCTAATTTACTACCTCGAAGTGCCAGTGACTGTAAGTTAACTAAGAAAATACCAGAAGTTAAAGTCCGCAATGGACATAAAAAGAGTAACTCCGTTGGCCAAAAGAAGGAGACGACTGAGAGCCGCCAAAATCTTATATCACAAGAAGATTGTGAAAACGCTCACGTTTATGAAAATGTAGTGATGTCACAAGACGCTTTCGTTCCTAAGAGTTGCAGCATGCCTCGCCGACAGACCAGTGTCGGCACCGGCATCGCTCGACAGAGCAGCTACGGCCACTTGCCCAGAGCTCAAATCCGCCCACATAGACATAGTACAAACAATATAAGCAGATCCAGAAACAGCAGCACCTCTGAGCTGGAACACTTCTACAATGTTATCGAATCGCTCCGAAGAAACAACGCCAGCGATGCCAATACTTGTAACACAAATACGAGCAGCTCATCTGGTAGCAGTCGACACGACAGTGCTCTACTTAAGCACAGTTCGAGTTCTAGGCAAGGAGGCAGCAGGAATTCACGTCAAAACAGTCTAGTCGATAAGCCGTCACGGTCCAGTCCGACTGAGTCTTCTAAACTTAAAAGACAGCTCAGTGAGGCTGAGTTGGCCAAGACTCACGGAGACAGCGGGCTGAGGGGCTTCCAGCTAGTCGTGGGGAAGGATAAGTTAAAACGACAGTTAAGTGATAATGAGCTGTGCAAGTCCCGAGTACAGTTGGCGATGCCGATGTCAGCGGGCGCGGAGCCGCGGCAGGCGTTCTGCTGGAACAAGCGCGCCAGTCTCGACTGCGAGGCGTCGCTGTCGACCGGTCCGCCCGGCCCGACCGGACCGTCGCGTCTCTCCAACTCTAGAAATAAGAAACGAACGACTTACACATTCGGTGAACTCAAAAACACCGTCCCTAACGCGACCGACACATCGCCCCCTGAAGACGTCCACATCTCCCCTGAGGAGTTCTTAAAAATAATTGATAATTAAGTATTACTGGGGACTCGTAAGCGTATTAAAACCTCGAGTGGTTATTTAAATATGAACAAATAATTAATGTGTATATTAGATACCTATTTGCAAGATGTACTATTGTCGGCTGGTGTAAATATTGTAATTTGCTTTTAATATTAGTACTAATGTAACCTGCCACTGAAACAGACCATTGCTCAGTTTGTCTCTCACCGTACATACTTTCAGTATAATGAGAAGTACATACGTAAACAATAATACTCTTCAAAAGTACATTAATTTAAGTTAAACTTATTTCGAGAGCAGTATTTTATACGCCATAAAAACGCAATTTCATTCATTAAAAATATAAAAATAAACTTTGCCATTAATGTTATTGGAACTACTGTTAATATCGTTACATAATTTCCTATTATATTCCTTTAAAAATATAAATGACTTGGCGTAGTTATACTAATAACTGGCAATGATCTAGTTTCACTGAACGATCTCTATAAAATGAATCTCTATTTTTTCTACATGCTATGTATTGTACAAATTTACTCAAACCTATGTAAAGTGTTCATGTAAGATTATTTAATTACTTTAAAAATACTTTACGTAATTCGATTTCATTTTATATTTCTTTTAAAATTTTCTAACATTTTGTTTATTTAGATAGCTGTCAATTAGCATGTCAATCTGTTAACAATATAGTTGTCTAAGAATTTTGCCTGTAAACCATATTATTCAAAATACAAAGTAATTATAATTTAATAATCAAGGCTGACATAGGGTTCTATTAAAAGATGACAAAACAAATTACCTACCATTAATTACGTATTATTTTGTTTGTGAAACATGCACCAGTTTCCACTCTGACTGGTCAATTATACCTACTTGTAACATTATTTATAAGATTATTAATAATAATTCAAGTTTACCATTGTCCTTTTTATTTGATACAGGGTTTCTGATTCAATTCCATACGAAAAGGAATTAATTACTTACCTGTATTTCTTTGAAATTCTCCTTACCTGAAACATGATAGAATCCTATGAAAACCTGTTGTTTAAAACAATAAATAAAAACGAACGTAAAACGGTTTTATTAATAAAAATATTTTTCTATACGTATTGAATTTAATCGAACTAAATAACAGACTCGTACGTAAGCGAACTCATGGCTGTAACTTTGTTCTTTACTTTTTGTTCTGCGATATCTGGGATGGAATGTAATTTTGTTAATTCACGTATTAGTATGACAATATCGTAGTTAGTGCATAATGTAAGTAAATAATAACTCTTCGAAATATTGTAATTGTTATAATAATGCTGTCTAGTTGTTAGGTACAAAAAGTTTTGTTTTTATTAAGTTCCCGCCTAAATTAGGTACTTGTGATAAATCAATTTTGTCTATGATTTTTTTTATCCAAAGAAGGTTGGGTAGGTAACTTTACTGTTTTATAAAAAAAAACAGGTCTCAATACCTACGACTGCCATAATGCCATAATGCAATTAGAATACATTGCAATAAAATAACTGCTACCAAATAATCGTTAATTATTTTTGAGAAATATGAGAGATAATAGACTTATTTTTCAATTCCATATATTTGGTATCTGTTGTCTTATTGCGATTGAAATTCAGTAACAATTTATCCTACTGCTACACATACAACGACTCGTCAGACATTAAGCTGACCCAGCGAAATATTTCCAGCAAACAGAAAAAAAATATTAGGTATAATAGGCGCAGCAAAAGTGTATGTATAATTGTATATATTTTATAATGGTTTTATTTCTATCTCAGATATTAATCAGAATGTGTTCCAGTATTTTCGTGAGTCGTGCGAAAGCTTTGCGGCTGTGGCACAGCGTTTATGAGCTTCGACGTAGGGAGGTAAGGGTAAACGTAAAAGCTATTGTATTGTATAGGGAACTGATTTCTAAGAGGATCCTAAAGTATTGGAAATGTTACAAATTTGTATTTTATAAAAATACTGTGGATAATAAAATTGTGAGGGTATCTATAAGCAAGTGGCCACATCTGCTAAATTATTGACTACAGCTTAAACCTATAGATATTTGCATTTATCCATACCTTAAAACATATTTATTCTAGAAATCTATTCGTCTTGAGTGAGTTTGTTTTATCTTGTATAAGTCTATTAACTCTTCCTTAATAAAAAGTTCGATTTAAGTACATGTTAATTGTGAATTTGATATTATATAATTAAATGTGATTAGATTCTATACATCTATTTAATGGTTTTATAGTTGGATAATACTTTCCATAATGAATTATAAGACAAACTTTATTCTAACTAAATCTATCTTTAATTTACTTGCAATACAGTTTTTTGTGATGTTATCTGATATTTACGCATCTGACTATAATCTCACTGTATTTGTTCCAAGTGCCTTATGAACAAATCATTACATTCCTACTTACATTCCAAATTATATGCCTATTATTAGTTTTACTCCCTCGTTTCTATGAATTTAAATATTTATGCTGAAAATATTTATTTAAATTAATCTAAAATTAAAGTCCGATCGCAACAAAACTAATTTTATGATGCGTTGTGTATTTTTCAACTTTCGAGTACTTAATTAGTCTGTGATAGAATACCTACGTTTGTACAATTTCATCTGAATATGAGTTGTTCATTGAACTTTGTTAATTTAATATACCTACTTACCGTTGTAACTTTATTGGAAGTGTCCACCATGAATACAAATTTGTAATAAATTCATTTTCTAACATTTTACTATTTTTTTCTGCATTTTTAATGGATTAAAAAGACTCCAACAATATTCATTGTTTGTTATTTATATCGAAATACTCGTACCTTATAAACTTTACCTGACCCTGCCAACGCTATAAGAATTAACAATCGTCGTGATATTATTGATCTAGAACCTCTTTTTAGACGGTCATTTTTTTTTAATGTTGTCAAAAAGCAAAACCTCTTTTTACTGGGCATAAACACATTCTTTATTTTATTTTTAAATGACATTCCATTAGTTATTCGATTGTTTTTTTCTTAACCTATCAATATTGACATATTTTTCTTCGCTTGATAATGCGATAAAATTGTACATAAATAATTTGAAATGGCTCCGATACGTTACAGTCTCCATTATGAAGATTATTCTGAGCATTTGATGTCGAGATTTGGTAAACTCTTGCAAATGCAAGTTTTAGTCGACATGACACTGATGTGCAGCTCTCACACGTTGCGCGTTCATAAAGCCGTACTTGCTGCTAGTAGTGCTTATTTTCAGGTAAGTTTTAAGTACTTATCTACTATCGATAGTTATGTAAAAATTTCTACAAATTCTCCTATATTTTTGCCGCCAAATTTATTACAGGTTTACACATTGTCAATTAAATAAAAAATACTTATTTTTAGGAGGTTCTACAAAAGCAACCAGGAGAACCACTTATAATATTGAAGATGCGTTTTAGTGTATTAAAATGTTTGGTGGAATTCATGTACTGTGGGAAAACACAGTGTTTGGAAGAGAATTTAGATGAACTTGTGTCTGCGGCGCAGTTCTTAAAGATAAAAGGGCTATCGAAAGTCACGAAAGAGGGTCTTGGTATTACTAATAATAGTAAGTAAGAGCTGTATTTTAGTTATTGGAAGTTCCAAAAATAATTAAAAATCTTTGTCAACATAATATTCAAGATACATAATTTCCCATCTCATTGGAAGTTATAATTTCTAGGTGAAATGCCTATCTTCACTCCACCGGTGGTGATAAACAGACCTCCGCAATCGCTTATTGATTTGCATTCTCAGGTAATAAGAGTTATTTTAATAATGTTTTAAAATTGGTTAAGGACCTAAGTACATAAAAAAGTTAAAGCACTTGACTACCTATCTTTTTGGTTCTCTACTTTCTGACAATCGTAGCCACCTAGATGACACACACCTAACACAATCGTCCAAATTCTGCTTTCATCCTTAATACAATACTATGAGGTTAATTTTTCATTGGTAAAATTTGAGATTCGGGAAGGTTGACCTGCTGGCGTCTGTACCATAATGTAGAATATTACTAAGGAGGTTCAAGCCACATTATCTAATTATATCATACGATATAATTGACTAGTACTTAGTAACTAAATTTTTTTTATCCAGGCATTTTTTTTTTCTTTTCTTCGCTTTTATTAGACATTTCTAATCAAGATATTGCATAAATACAACGTGTAATGTTAATAGCGCAAAACGTCTCGGGCGTGGGCATGTTACTGAACAAAGTTTGTTCCAAGAGTTGGAAATTCGCAAAAAAAAAATTTGCTTTTTCATTTAAAATGAGAAATTGATCGGGCCCATTAATATGAAAAATCATTTTTTTTTTGCGAATTTCCAAGTCTTAGAACAAACATTGTTGTAAGATGGGCTGAGTTACCCCACGAGAGGTTTTGAGCTATTAACGTTACAATTTGTATAAAAAAAAAAACTATTTTGAAGGAGACCGACAATAAGGCGCCGCCGTCTTCGCAGCTTGCTCCAGCGACCAACAGCAGCCAACCGGTGGACAGCAGAATGAATAATAATAAGGTTGGTATACTCAAGGCTACGATAGTTCGATGTTATAGCATGAGTAACAAAACTATAGGTCCTATTAATTACTGCACGTAAATAGACGTTACCTGTCACTGTTGTCAGAGCATGCTTTTCCATTAGAAGAAGAACATTGGGCATGTGCTCTGATTCCCATTATGAGTGATGGGGACCAAAGAGTTCCTAGAAACATCATCAGCGACTAAAGAGGTTCTAAAACTTTAGAAGTACCAGTTACTAATTTTTTTTAATACTGCTTCCCTATGAGTTTAGAAATGCATTTCGTGATCGAGAAGGTAGTAAGTGTAACCGCGTAACTTGCCTCTCCTTTTTGCATTCTACATGGACCCGATAAGTCCTAAGGCCAGCGGAGAGCCTCCAATGGGTTTAAGACTGACAGCGATGCGATTATGTAAAGTTCAAGGACAGTGCAATTCTTCTTCACTACTAGGTATTTCATACACCTGCCATTTTCCAGCAGGACATGGTAGTACGTATCCCTTTCGACATCGAGAACGGAGGCAGCGCCCCTGCAGTAGACTACACGGACGCGCCCAGAGCTATGAAGCCACGCCGAGGAAGGCCCAGCGTCAGAGTAAGTAAATACAAGAATATACGCCTAGCTTTTTCCCAGCTAAATTGAGATCGGCTTCCAGTCGAAACAGATGAAGCTGAATATCAGTATTTTACATGGAGTGACTGCCTATCGGACCTCTACAACCCAGTAACTGGGTAATACAATACCCCACGATAAGACTGGTTGTCAGACTTATGAGCTTCTGTAATAGTAACAACCACTAATATAGTAACAACAACACCGGCTTTACCAATGACTCAAAATTAAGTATGATGAAGGAACTTAGCAGCATGACAAAGTCGGTTTGTTAGAGTGCTAGACGATGATCACTGTATGGCTGTTCCGAGCAATCAAAATTAAACGCAATTTATAAAAAATCACTTTTATAGTCAAACAAACCGTCATCTGCATTATTATTATTGACTATATTATCCTGCTTACAGCGAGCAGGTGCTTGGGATGGCAGCACTGGAGGATTGGGCCGCGCGGCTGAACGCGCACTCATGCGGCGCGAACAGGACTCGCGCAAAGCCATACACCAGTTGAAACATCTGCAATCGAGGCATATGCAGGTAGGAACATCACTACTACTACGTTTCCCACGACAGATGTCTAAAAATCCATGATCTTCATCAAAGTCTGTTTTTACACTTAATTAAAATCTGATGTTTCTCTTACAGGACTACATGGACAGAGTGACACTCTCACAAGCTGTGAACAGCATCTGTGGTCCGGAATCCTCCAACAGCTATATGAACATAGACAACGACCTCATGTATATGGACCAGACAGTCTCGTCCAACGTGCTCGATCCCACCATTTCCTACAACAAAGAACACTCCATTGGAAACGAAACCATCACCAGCTACTCAAACACCAACCCCATCAGCTCCACAGACACCTCAACAGGCGGGATCAGTACTGCCATGTCTCAATACGTTAATGCGCTCAAAAGCGCTGGACTCCCCACTGACCTACCCATACTCTTCGAATCCGGCGATGGCTCTTACATTAACGTCAACGAACAAGTACTTCTGGACATGGTACAAAGCAGTGAAATACAATATGAGGTCATAGAACAACCCAACATTATCGAAAAAGTTGCAGACCCCAGTGAAATCAAGAGCATCGATGATCTATCTAAATCTATAGAAAGAGGAGAAATGCTTTTGGGTAACAAAGGTTACGGATCAAACACGGATTATGATAAAGATTCTTCACAGTACAATCGTAACGAAGACGCTATCAATAGCCTCAACGCAATACTACCTGACAATTTGGAATCCTTTGAAGAGCAGCAAAATTATGTGGTACTAGATCCGCGACTACAAGAAAATAATAATTCAATGGATCATGTAAATGCTCATGACTTTTCCTGCATCGATGGTGATATGCAATTCTTCACGAAATCAATGAGCGACGACGTCAAAAAATATTACGAAGATCAACAGTTGCATGACACTCGCGTTATTGACCAGTTATGTCCAGCTAGCACTTCTTTGGACACCAATTTCAGTATTCCGTTACTCGACAGTAAAAGTTCTCATTTGGGTTCCAATTTAAGTCAATCATATAATCCTCTTAATTCTGAAGATCTGCGACGAAACGAAGATTGCTATGACTTCGGGCTACAACTTCCACAAAGTGCCGTTTTTAAAGAAGACGCTCTAGATTGTCTTATGGCAACGCCGAAACGTAACGATGACGACCAAAATAATTACGAAGATAGCACTCGACTCGACCAACGAGCACAAGAGCGGGATGAAATCATAAAAGACTTGATGAACATTGAAAACAAAATGAATATGGCACAACAACAAAATTCAACAGTTAAAGATGACCAACATAATTTAAACCCCGATTGTAACATTGAAAATTATAATGTGAATTCGCTTAATGTTCCTAGCGTGTTTGACAATGATCCGGACAATATGAATATGAAAGAGTTGAGCTCTTCAAAAAACAGCAATGCAGATTTGTCTGCAACATTAACCTCGAGTGAGTTGCAGTGGGATAATCTAGATATGAATAATAAGGAGCCGGTTGACACTGACGTAACCGAGGATAACGAACATCAAACGAGTAATGAGAATCCGATAGATGATGCAATGGCGACAGAATCACAGCATGACCGTTCCGTGATAGATTTGACCGGCTCTGCAAATCACAAGACAGAGCAGTGGGGAGACATATTGAATGAAACTGATAATAAAGAAAATGAAGAACCCAGTACGAATGTTGACAATATGAATTCCTCGGACGAGAACAACATACCATTCGCAGTCGGACTACTTCCTCTAAACAAGGTCCCACAGACTGATGAGGGAAATTTATTGAAAAGGAAGAAGTCGATAGGAGTTGATTTACTAGATAATGTTGACGCTAAATGTTTGAAACGTAAGGTAAAATACAAGAAAATGTGATTAAATGTTATCATTAATTAATATTATATAATATAAAGATAAAAATATATTTTCGAATGTTTTATTTTGTATTAAGATTGCGCTAATTTATTTATGCAGGATATCACAACCTTTATATTTCATGTCTCTTATATGCCGAGGGTTAGGACCTTTTTTCTACCCACACTATTTTCCTCCTCATCATTGCTGGCTTGAGTGTGGGTGAAAATTGCAATCTCCACAACGACCCACAAAATGTCCCTTCCGCAAAATGAACCTGACCCACTGACCAACCTTTCGCAAAATATCCCATTTCTCAAAATGTCTCTTTCGCAAAATTTACCATTCATAGATATTGTGGTACCTACCCTTCTTCAAACATTCGACTTTTTGCATCAGAGAAAAAAAAATGGTCAAGATCTAGTCTAGGTGTATGGCACAAAAACCGGTACTGTTGTGATGTTTAATGAGGAAAATGGTAAATAACTGTCTCAAATAAAAATAAATATTTTTACATTCATACAAATAGTATGGCAGGCGGTTTTTGTGTTCTACAGCTACACCTCATGACTCTTGACCACCGACTTGGCCGCACGGAACAATTAATATTTGTATGATCTACAAGTGTACATTGTAATATTTGTTAGTATAATAGCTTCAAAAATATTGCTTATTCGAAACATTTACGATTTTGGTGTGCGGTGCGCATGATATTCACTTCAATTCAATTGAAATGATTTATTGCAAAGGGAACCCTAGCCTGGATACTATCCAAGGCACGTATGCCGTTTTACAATGTATATTAATTTGTGCATACCTACATAATTATTATAATAATATAAATAATACAACTCACCCGAATGAATGCTTCAAGCTGGCTGAAGCTGGAGACTTTCTCAAACTTCTCTTCAACACCTTTGTTTCTACTTTCCCATATTTCGGCACTTACCGATGATCAGGGATGAACTGAAGTAATTGCGGGTGGATGTTTACGAGCAGATGAAAATGGTCTACCCTCGTTTTTGTTGGTTTTCTGCATTCGATACCACTACTATTGCCACTTGTTTCACTCACAACACGACACTGAAGTCACTTTATCCACTAGCAAAGTTATTTCCGTTCGATACTTTTGGTTTTTACATCGTTGCACACCTTCCAGATCCTAGACAGTTGAAGAAACACTTTACGATAGGTAATAATTTGTTGGACACATTTACAACCGTTCGATTAATTTATGCTAGTTATCATAGAAGGCTCACTGGTTTTTTTTCGTATTAGTAGAACAATACATTTAAATATTTGTTTTATGTTTCCGATTTATTTTGGCACTGTTGCAAGCGCCATGGTTACAGATGAACTGAAATAATTGCGATAGATTTTTATGAGCAGACGAAAAAGTCTACCCTCTTCCTTGATCGATTTTGTAGGTAGGTAAGTATCTGCATTAAATTGACCGGAAGCGAAAAGAAAAGCGATTTAGTTGCACATTCACATAAATCACACGTCATCGCTGAATTGATTTCAATGGAATAAAACCATTAAACAAAATCTTAACTACCTATAATAACAGTTAAAACAGAAATAAAACTCAATAGATTTTCTTTAGATTTTTACTGGAAACAAATACATATTACAATGATAATTTTAACATTTATAAGGCATTTCATATCTTTTACATCTAGTACACTACAACAACAATCAGAATTATTGAGATTCATTTAGCAGGCTCACAGTAGGCGGGATTAGTGTACTAATTGCTATCCATATTTTTAATCAGTTTCCAGAAGTTTTAACAACCCTTTTTGTTTGTATTTACTTAAAATAGTAGAGAGAGATAAGCAATAATAGCTCAAAATGAATGAAATGAACTCCGACATATTTTTCCAAGGCTCTGTTTTTAAAAATTTCATTCAAAGAGTTACAGATGTGATAGTTATTAATTTCTATAGCCTTTAAAATTTATTATCTGAGATTGAACTGTAGTATTTTACCTAAACTTGTATTTGAACACATTGTATAAATATAAAAAATAAAGCTTATATTCAAAAATAAATCAGATCAATGATTATAATGGCTCGGATTGGTGGTAGCTACATTACAGATAGCTGTTACATATTACAAAATATTATCCTTAATCTACCCTATGTGATATGGACCTAATTTTATTGAAGAATTTCATATAAATTCTGCTTCCTATAATAAGAAATATCAAATGTTTTTAAATTACTTATTGTCAATAAAAATTGACAGGACAGTACATTATAATTATAAAAAAATAGTAGAATATACATAATATTATAAATATGAGAGAGATGTAAAACTACTTTTATTATTGTTATCAGTAACGGTAATGAATTATCTACAACTATGGACACATTTTGACATTTTTAACAGAAAATTTGTATTACTGGTAATACATTAAAAGAATCGCGGTGTTTGTGCTACTGAGTTGAAGCAGTGATAATCATATTAACACACAAAAAAAAACAGTCTAAGGCTGCTTTTCCACCAGAGATGCGCTATGCTACGTTGCTACGGATACGTTTGTTATCCACCAATCATACTCATTATGTGTGTGTGCGTTATGAAAACAAATGAATATGATATCAAACGCATCCTTAGCAACGTAGCATAGCGCATCTCTGGTGGAAAAGCAGCCTTACAGTTACATCTACGGACAATTTAAAGACAAACGAGTTAATCTAACCTAAAGCCCTAAAAGGTCCTAAATAAGCAGTTTTCAACTCATTTTAAGTAAATAAAATATAATAATTAAAGTTCTGAGCGAAATTAATGGCCGGATGTGTATCACAACCTAAAAATCAGTTAACAAAAAATAAACGGAATGCTTAAAATTAGTTTAAAAAACATAATTATATAAAGAATATCATTCAGCATCATGTGTAAAACATACATCACGAGATTACCCATTTACGAGAGAAACATAAAATAAAAAAAGTAAAAAATAATAAAAAAGTTTGTACATATTGTTTATGGGCGGCGCTTCTAGCGGAGTACCCATATGAGTCTGTGTGGTAATCTCCCATTTGGAATGTGATGGCTGGAGAGGACATTCTGCCGTCGCCACCGTTGGAGTACGCGAGGACTCGCAGATTGTAGGACTTGCCTGGTGTGAGGTTCATGACATACGCCTCTAGTTTTTGCTCCACGAGGATGATGGTGTCGTTCGCTGTGCTCATGTCCTGGTCAATCTCCCATACTCTCACCTGAAATTAACGTCGTATAAGACAATTTTAAAATATTAGTCGAGAGACGACCTTGTTAAGGCAACTCGTAGCAGCTGGATAGAGTTGCTGAACCTCGATTCCAGGGGTGGACCATGAGTTTGTGGGGCTCTGGGCTAGTAGTACTTGGGGTTTGCCTAATTAAGCAACTATTTCCATTTTATCGTATGACTATCTTTGCTCATGGCACTAAGTCTACAGTCTACGACAAAACAATATTATCCATTGTCTTCAATAGCGGTTGGGCTGTTTGTATTCACGGGCCCTAAAAAAACCCATCAATAAATGCACTCCTGCTCGAATCTCATTGAAGTTGAACCGAATTTAGCGCATCTGGCCAGGCCTATGTCTCATCACTTATCACTGTTTTACAGTGACGTGATAATCATGTTAATGAACCGATAACACTTGACCTTAACCAATATTCGAAAGATCATACTTACATATTGTAAAGCGAGTGGAGTCAGTTAAAAAATTATGAACATAAAATTCATATCAGTCCATTATATGGCTATATCCGAAACTATGAGGAATATCAAGAAACGTTAAAAGAAGTATAGAGGCCGATTTTGACGAAAACTGCACCATCGGATTTTAGAAAAATTAATAATACTGGACAGGAATCGAATGGTTGATTTTGGAAAAACATCACATCCTGTATTATTACACCATTCGAAAGTGTTGTTACTAAGGATCAAATTCTGGGAAGTAATCATTTACGGTAAAACGAACGAACACCGGATGCAAGTTCTACGCCAACTAAAATGCTATACAGGGTGATTTTTTAGTCACCATCCAAATTTTAATATATTAATCTTTGGCGAAAATCATTGAATACGTGTTTTTTCTTTTTGTATCACTCAATACAAAAATATCGAGATATCACGTTTCATGCGTCGGCAAGTGATTATTATTAACGTTTAGCTTAGTGACCACGCAGAGCGGGTGAGAAAATGATTTAATATGACAATTTGAAGTATCGTTTTTTTTTCAAAAATGGTGTTAGTGATTGATATGTAATGCCTAGAAAAAATTTGGACGGTGCTAAAAAAGTCACCCTGTATATGTACCTTATATCCAAGCAAAGGTTCCTCTTCATCAGTGGGCTGTACGTAACGCCACACGACGCGCACGGTGGTTGGGTTGTAGGCCCACACGTTAACGGAGGCCGGGGGCTTCTGCGGCGCCTTACGGAACGTTCGCTCCAGGTACCGCTCGCTCTCAGGACCCTCGCCCGCGGAGTTGAAAGCCATTACCTAAACCAAAATAACGGGGACGTAAGTACATCGAATAATGGGATAAAACTCTGTAAAGATAAGCTGTTTACTGCAAAAATGGAGTGATAAAGCTACTTGGTGTTATTTGTTGCGACTATTTTTGGCGACAGCTAATGAGTGCACTGATAACTTTATGACATTTATGCGATTGTTAATTGTTACCAATTTGTTAATATTTTTATTAACATTACAAATCATATTTACCTTCACAAAATAGTATGTATCGGGTTGCAGACCAACAATGAGAGCCCAATTGCGCGTCGTCCTGGAAAGGTAGTAGATGCATTCCTCTTCTTTGTTCGCTTGCTTCCAGTACTTGAGCCTGTGCCCAATGAGCTTGCCGCGCAGTCTCTCGCGAGACTGGTCGATCGGGTTCCACGTCACGTTCAAAGACGTCGAGTTGAACGACCTCGCGTACACCATCTGTGGAGCCACCTGTGGCATGTCCTCGGCGGAGTATATCGTCACCACCTCGCTCTCCGGACCCGCACCAACTTCGTTAAAAGCCTGCACCTTCACATCATACGGTGTATAGAAATAGGTTGTTGATATATGAACAACGTACGTTCCAATATTCCCGTACTTCTTAAGACTCAAAGATTGAAATTCGACCTCGGTTCCGTTGCGACGCCAGAATATTTTGTAGTAAATTCCTGGTCCATTCTGTAAAGACGATGGCAGCGGGTTCCAAGTGATTGTAAGATCACCAGTTTTTCCACCTCCACCTCCAACGTTAGCAGGCGCTTCATATGGCTTATCGGCCGGAGTAGAGAATTGTGGACTAGGTGCCGAAGGTTTTCCAGCACCCAAAAGGTTTACAGCTTGGACTCTAAATTCATAAATGGACCATGGCATTAGAGTTGTGAGAATAGTGGCGCGTTTACGACCGTTGTATCGGTCGATCTCTATAACGTTGGCCACATTCTCGCTTATCATGTACCACGTAGAGTTCCAGTGAGTGCGGCCAGTAACTATGTAGCTGGTGATAGCGCGACCGTTTGAGTTGCTGTCAGTCCATTCAAGTGTTACAGAATTACGCTGAATGTTTAGCGTCTGCAAGCCACCAGGTGGACCGGGTGGTCCTTCGATACGCAGCTGAGTGTGGGATGAGATACGACCGATAGCTGATTTTACAATACACTCGTAATCACCAACATCTGATAAACTCACATTCAAAATTGTAAGTTCACCACCATCGATTTTAATTCTTTTGTCAGCGTACAGATCAGCTGCTTCTTTCATTCGAATACCGTTGTGGTTCCAGAGGTAAGCTGTGTCCAACATGGGGTCTATTTCAGCATTACAATGTAAGAACACAACTTGATTAACTTGTGTTGTGATTCGCGGTGGCAGTCGCTCGAGGAAGCGTGGAGCACGCAATACAATTAGTCGACCTCTGCTTTCATCAGTTCCATATTGGTTTTTAGCTACACATGTATAGACTCCTTCGTCGTCTCTAGAAAGCTGCCGGATTATCAAGTTACCAGATTCGGCAATAAATCTTTTGCCTCCAGCTCCAATAACAATATTATCTTTCTTCCAAGTGAATGTAGGTTTTGGAGCAGCTTCAGGATTGCATTTCAATGTTACATTGCCACCCTCTGAGCCATATGTTTCAGATTCAAGAGGACGCTTTTTAAATGTTGGCTTCAAGACAACACTCGCAACTGTCCTGTTGAATAACTTGCCTTCAGTTGATTTTTGGCTTCACACTGGTACATTCCTGAATCTCTGGTTGGATCCAAGTACTTTATGATGAGAACATTATCTTGGATAATGTAACGATCTCTGTCTTCAGGCTCTAGAGTATCCATTGAAAGTTTCTGACCATTTTTCCACCAAGTATAATTTACATCTGGAATACCAAAAGCTTCACAATTCCAATGTAGTTCTCCCTTATTGTCCATGTGCTTATCAGCTAGTGGAATAGTAAAGTTGGGCTTGGCTTGCACCTTCAGGAATACACTATTAGATATGCGCGCCCGATCATTCTTCACATCACAGATGTATTCTCCTTCATCTTCTACTCCAACATTAGGAATTGTCAAAACACGGTCATAATTACTCAAATGTGCTTTTTTTGGCATATTGCCATTCCTCCTTGTCCAATTGTAAGCAGGCACTGGATAACCAAAGGAAACACACTCAAGACGAACCTCCTGACCTACTACTGGTGCTTCAGGGAAAACTTTCGGAAAATTATTAGGAAATTTAAGATGCTGATAATCAGAGTGTGGATAAACATAGAGTGGAAAGTATGGACCATTACGGCCGGCATCAGATACCTTGCTCATGACGTTACAACTGTAGTTGCCTCTGTCAATAGTCTCTAAAGCAGAGAAGTAGAGGCCTCCATCATAAGATACAAATACTCGCTTGTCTTCTTCCACAAGATTTGGAAAGTAATTACGAGCCCACAAGAAGTTCACGGCAGGATAGTAAGATGGTGGATCACAGTTCATTACTTTACCCCAATATTGATTACCACTTTCAACAGACCTTTTTTGATTGAATTCTCTAATAAAACCAAAGGACAGGCGCACAGACTCAGATCTGATTGTACCAAATTTATTAGAAGCAGTGCAGTGGTACCGTGCATTGTCTTTATCAGTATCGGGGCCATAAATCATGAGTGTTCCTCCACTGAGAACAAACCTGGTATCTACTAAAGGATCTATTTCAGTGTAAATAGGGCTGTCAACCTGATAATCTTCCCTGTACCACTTGTACACAGGTGCAGGGTAGCCTCCAGCCAGGCAGGTCAACTGAACATGATAATTTCTCATTGGATCATAAATAGTGTCTTCTGGCTCCTTTATGAAGTAAGGTCCCCGAGGAATCCTCTCTGGGTCATAAGTATCCAGTCCATATGTAAATGATCTTTCTTCTTCAATAAGATAGTGCAGTCTTTGAGATTGTCCTTCACAAATGAAATGATTATATTGGTTTCCTTCAACTGGAGATAGGCCCCAGCGTCCATCGGGGTGGGAGAACTTGTACACTAAGTAATCACGAGGCAATAAGTTATAACTTGTATAAATTTGAGAATAATCGTTGAAAAAGGCATTTTCTAACCCAGTCAACTGAGACCCATCAACGTCATTGGACCAATATCCTGGTGACTGTTGGTGAGCTCCAATATACCATGACCCTTTCTGAGGGTCTATCTCATCAAGTTTGTGATGATAAATCCATGTTCTTCTGGGCTATTGACTGCTACTAGGTCAGCTTCGTAAGCCAAACAAATTTTCCGGGCCTCATTTCTGGGGCGATCCGGCGACTTAGTAAAGCGGTAGCAAGATTCCCGGAATCTGATCCAATTTGGTGGACACTTGTATCTCTCCTCGTAGTCCAAGCCGGCGTAATAGGTCGCCGTGTTTTGTGGATCTACCTCATTATCATTAGAACCAAAGTTATCCGAATTAAAATTATCTTGGTAAAACGAACTCTGACCTGAATTGTAGTCGTTATTGTTTACGGGGAAGCTACCGTAAGGTACTTGTGAATTCGGACGATACAAAGACCCAGTCTGGTTGTTATCCTGATAAGTTTGTTGATTATAGTTTGGATTAAACGTACCACTGGACTCAGGAACTTGACTCCTGGCACAACTCGCCAATGCGAGTAATATCAAAACACGCTTCATTTTCTGTTGCAAAACAAAGAAATAAATTACATTATTTTCACTTCACAAACAGGAAAGGCTTGGTGGTGATGGATACGTGCTTATTACAGGCTTTTTTATCACAGTTTCATTTTAAAATTCGTTTCTAATTTGAAAATAGCTTGATGATGACAAACACCTTGAAATGAAGCCTCGCCCAACTCGAATAAATTCATTCAAAGAAGTAGCATTCATTCAAGTTTAGTGATGTACTCATGTCACATTTGACGTTTTCGGTTTTTGCGTTTATTTACATAGTGCAACCCTGTAAAAATCAGGTAAGAACACACTTGCACAAGACACCCCACGCCAAATTGTTGACTGACAAAATCATCCATATTTTGTTTATTTTTAATAGATACATATATTAAGCCCTTTAATATTATTTATTTCGATTTCTTTCAGTCACCACGCCACAAATTAATTTTATAAGATATAAGTCTGGTTATAGGATCAATCTTCAATTTTGAGGCTTCCGTTGAGAAAACAAAAATATAAATGATTTAATTACATTTAACTTAGATGAAATTATTATAACTTTTATTTTGTTTTTTGTCAGTGGATGGTTCAAGTTTGTGAGATGGTTACACCACAGACTACTTAAAAATATATGGGCTACACTACTATCCTATCTATCCTCAACGGTCGCGGGATTATTTCCTTACCGTGACCCCGGAACATAAAGAGCTATTGAAGGACACCGTGGATTTTAGTCAGTTAAAGTCTGACAGTCCCTCCCGCCCTGCCCGGGGTGGGAGGACTCATTTGATGATTTTACCACGTTAAAAAAAAAATTCTATCCTCAACGGAAGCCTCAAAATTGAAGATTGAACCTACCCTAAATTATGGAGACAAATATTTATGGTAAAAACATCAGTTTCTGTGCGATTCATGGTTTGAAGTTTTTGCTACACACCTTACGATAAATCGTTACGATTAGTCGAAACTGCAACGATAAATCAACAGTGTGTATGAGAAAAATCGAACAAACTGTACAGATTTTCTCATACACACTTGTCGATTTATCGTTACAGTTTGAACTGTAACGATTTATCGTAAGGTGAGTAGCAGCCATAAAGGCCAGTGCACACGACAACGATAAAAGTTGCAACATGTTGCGTTTTTCCATTAGACGCCAGACGGCACGGACGTGCAAAAACGAGCCTTACATTTTCATACATGTTTGCTTCCCCGGCACTGGCACGGCGCCGTCGCCGGTGCCGGAGCTGTGCCGTCTAGTAGAAAAACGCCCATTTTAAAACTGCACGAACTGTCTTTTAGTCCGAGGCCTCGTGTAGCAGAAGAATAGATGTTGTAAGTAGGTGAGGAATAAAATATAAGATTCATTGTTCACGGTTTTATTTTCCATGTTATCAACAAGAAATAAGAGTCAATAATTATAGTAATACTTATACTGTAGGTATAGCTAAACAGATAAAACATTACACGATTTCGATACCATTCAGAAAAGTAGGTATACAATTCTGTATAAATCGTTAGTTACATTTACTCCAAAAATTATCATTATTTTTCATACCATTTTCCGCGCGCAAGATAATTCTCCTAATAATATTTCATCACAGATTAATAATGTACTTCTTCGTTTCGTGTTTTCACAAAGAAATAAATAGATAGGGCGGAACAAATGGCCTTGACTATTGATTATAAAACTGCTACCTACGTTCGTACAGAATCCCAAAATATTATACAGAAGTTTGTGTGATTTAAGTAACGCCGCATGAACACAACATCTACCTATCGTGTAAAACAGTTCCTTAGCATTACTCAGGACAGGAATTTTCCGCTCCAAAATAAGTTAAAAAATAATTTGTTTACAGTTTTATCTTATTTACATTATTAATTTATTTTTGCGATATGCGTAATATGATTTAATAAATTTTCCTAATTTTTTACAGGACTGTATAAATATAAAAACGTAACTCATTTTATAATTAAAGTAAAATATTGTACAATATCAATAAAAATATTTTGGGGGGACAATATTAGCAAACATAACAAAGAACAAAAAAATGCCATATTTAAAATTAAAATTGATAAAGAAATAACTAGCATAATCTCAAAACATTACATGATTATAACAGTTCATAGGTGATGTATTGATAACGAAATATTTTCTGGAAAACCAGATAGAAGAACTAGTCGAGGAGCGCACGATAATGTCCATAGAATCTAGTCGCATACGATACTGCACTTCATGCTCGATGATCGATCACTTAAGTACAACAGTCGCATGCATAAGGCCATCCAACCCTGTGACTGATACCTTCACTCCGATTACATAATAAACTCATCTACATGTTCAAAGATAAACCACGTATACTATTGCACACACAGTATAAGATTATGCTAACGCCTTACAATTAACAGTGTGGTAACTACATGTCGTTAATTTCCTAATATTAATATAATTACACTAATCATCTCGCCTCGCTCGTTACTTATTCACCTATCTACCCAATACACCGTACACCAACGTTAAATAGCACCCATGAGAATATCGAACATTTAAAGCAACATCTATACGCATTAACTACAACTAGAATATTTACAATATTTACAAAAGTTGTTCATTATTATACACAACATCTCACAAGCCAGACTTTAGAGTGAGACAGAAAATAATTGATTATGAAATGGCTGCCTTAAAATACACAGTCTCATGAAACGAATATGTTTATAATATTGTTCTTAAATGAGATACATGTTACGTTACAAATTATCAGTCAAGCTTGGTATTAAGATCTCGTTATTGAGCCGTCTCCAATCAAACGCGTGTTTTATGTGTTTATTTAAAAACAATGTTATATGTATCTAGCCATGAAGTATTATCATGATTTCTTATGTCATAATAGAATTGCTATCCGGTAGCAAGAATAATTTAATCAACTTATCTCGAGAACTATAGGATCTTAAAGACGCTATAATCACTGCAAAACATAATATTACGTTTCAAGAATTACATTAAAAAACAATTTGATACTGACGAATCAAATAAACGTTTTAAAACAAACGAGGGTAATGCGAACTTAAATTAGGCCTCTCATCCATGGAGGGTGATTGGTTATTTTTGATCGTGGCGGCCCGAGGGGTAATGCTAGTGTCAGCTAACCAGCACGGTCTCGATTTTGAGGAGTTGACGAAGCTTGTCAGTGACCCGGACGAGGGCGACCTTAGAAGCGCGCACGTTGACCTTCTCCCCGGCGCCCAGCAGCTGGTGACATTGTGCTCGCTCCAGGAACTCTTGCGTGCGAATCTCGCGGAGCAACTCCTTGGGGGATCCAGAGCCACAGTGGATCTGTTTCAGTAGACTGTCCTTTGATTTGATCTGGAATTTGATAAAAAAATCACATGAGTACCCTGGCTACTTTCTTGATGAAATAATATGGCCTTAAACACCGAAGAACGGTAGAAAGAACCGATGTAGCGAGTTATCGCAAGGGTCCACCAGCGTCCACCTCAGGTCCCTGCCACAGTGGAAGACGGCAACGGACATCTCAGGACGTTTTCCGGCCACCGTAGGCGCGGGCATGCGCACGGCGGGTAACGGGCGACTCGCTATCCGATCATGGACCATGCCCTGGTCGACGGCGCGTCGTGTTCAATCGTGACTCAAAGGGCTGTTAGTACATGGACGGGGGGGCCCCGTCCATGTACTAACAGCCCTTTGAGTCGTAGTAGAAGGCCAAAGCCTGCCGGGGTAAGGCGGATTTGTTGCAGAACGTCCTGAAGTAAATTGGAGAGACTTATTGTCTTCGAGATCTTCGCAGAGTGCAAGTACTGGTTTCTAGGAGGTCTATGTCTTGCAGGGAGTCCTACAGGCTGATAGAAAAAGCAAGTAACATATTTACCTGTAATAAATTAGTGATATCCTGCAGCAAGCACCACAACCCATCAGCCGGCTGGCCCGTGGGGGTCCTCAGGCTGTAGAAGGGCGGCAGTGGAGCCTCAGTGCATTGGATCTCGATCGTGGAGTCCGGGGGCGGTGGCGGAGAGGCGGGAGGCGGCGACGAGAGTGCGTCGCAACCCATCTCCTCGCGATCTGGAAGGAACACGATTTGATATAGACATAGGCTTAGTAAGAAATAAGAATCTTCGTAGGTATAGCTTTCCACGTTAGTAAGGATCTTTATTTTGTTCGCTAATGTGCTGTGTGCAACAACTCTTAAAGTAATAGTTTGCATACATCAAGGCTGAGTGATTACCACGAGTCCGATTCCAGTAACAAGTTAATGTTTATATGACCTACAAACAATTGTTCTAAATTGATTGATTATAGTTATGTAGACAAGACATGCCAAGAATTTAAGCTAATCTCGTTTTAATCGTAATTGCCTAGTAACTATCTCTCACATTTATGACGCACAATTGATAACACGGATACAAGAAGTGCATGACATACTTGAAAATTCAAGATCCCTAAGAAGTACACTTGAGCGGATCTACGTGGCTAGTGTGGCTACATGTTATAACCTATTTCTTACCTATAATTTCAGTAGGTGGAGGAAATCGCCAAGGTTCAATAGCCTTGCCTTGGACATCAGCAATGTGTAACCTCAGCAGAGTGGCAGCCGGGCCTTCGGTCAATTCCTCAGGGGTCTGACCGGCGTAGGTACCGAGCAGTGGATCCGCGCCGTACGCTAGAAGTAGGCGAATCACTTCTACGTGACTATTCTCACAAGCTTCGTGTAATGGTCTGAAAATTAATGGTTCCATATTAGACAGATCCTCTTCGATAGATATTCACGAAGATGTATGGATTCACAAATGGAAATGTAAACTTGACGAACCTGATTCCTCCTTGGGCAGCCGCAGACACGTTTGCGCCGTATTGCAACAGTAGCCGAGCTATTCTGACATGACCCCTAGCAGACGCCACATGTAAGGGCGTGAATCCAGCGTTGTCCTTCGCTGACGGATCTGACTCCAACTTCTCCAAACAATACGCGACACAATCCTGTGGATGACGAAAAATCTTTATTAGGTAAAAGTCAAACAAATATTTTAGCACCTTCAATCGCAATCTTTGTACAAGATACTTACCGTGTATCCCAGTCTAGCAGCTCTGTGGAGATGCGTTTCTCCTATACTCTTGTTGATGAACCAGCCCTTAATTTCTTTCTGAATATCGTGAACTGATTCAGGGCTGGGCTTCACTGCTGGTCTTCGAATTTTAGCAGCATTCTCTTCTCGACGTATTATTTTCTTCTTCTTCCTGATATAGTCAAATCCAGAACTAAACTTTCTTCTCCCAAAGAGCCGTTTTAAACGTCTTTTAGTAGTCACACCTTCACTTGGAACCAAAGAACTGCCTTCTAATTTTGGTTTGTCTTTATCTTCTGGAGGAGAATTTTCATTTTTGTGTTTATTCGCTGATAATTCTTTCGTCCTTTTGTGGTTCAGCGATTTCATTATGCTGTTCCTTTTTTTTAAACGCATGAGTCGACCTTTAGCGTCATTTCTTTTTAGTGACTTGGTGCTTCTCAGTCCATCTCTTATTGAACTGGATCTTCTTTTAAGTTTGTCTTTTACGATCTTTCTAGGCTTGAATTTGGGCTTCGATTCTGGTTCTTTCTTTATTTCCACAACTTTTTCTTCCTTTTCTTCGGTGAGACTTTCATCGCGACAAGAGGTTGGGGGTGCAGAAGCCGGCCGTTCATCACCAAATACTTCTTTGATCGTTGCTCGTTGTTTAAGGACTCTGCTTTCTGTTCTTGTCCTAGATTTAAGAACGAGTGGTGCGAACTCTTCAGTAGCACCAATCAGACCATCGGTATCTTTAATGAATGATTTTCTAAACGCAGTTACAGTTTCTTTTCGAAATGCTCCTAAATAAAAAATGTCTTCCATTAATTTTTCTTTTTTTACACTGTAACTGCCTTTATTTCCGTTTTTTACCAACCCCAAGCTAGGAGTTGGCAGCAATTCACTCGATTTTTTAGGTATAACCTTAGGAGTTTTTTCATCTTTATCTTTATTCTTTTTCTCTTTTCGACTTTCTTCCTTCTTGCCACATTTTTGAATTAAAACATCAACGATAGAGCTACTTTTCTTTTTATTAATCTTTGATGATAATACGGTTGATGTCGATGCCTCTGAATCATATTGCAATTTATTTGGTGTAGAATAACTAGAATTCGAATCCAAATCACTATCAATGGTGAGTTTATCAGGACGCCGTGCGTACAAATCATCTGTAGCAGCTGATGGCGCGGAAGATGGAGCTGGAGAAAGCGGTGCGGGATCCAAATCAGGAAGAGATGTCGAGCCTCGCGTAAATATAGCACCTGACCCTCTAACAAACGGTCCACCAGACCGTCCTCGTGGGATTGCAATGAGTCTAGTTGGCATACGAAGTGAACGTTTATATTTATACAACTCTTCTTCCCAACCTGGATGAAAGTAGGAACCATCGCCAAATGCGGGTTTCTGTACTGGTGTAGAACTATTACTGGCACTACTGCTGTCTTGTTTCTTTATTGGGGATGATTTTGGTGGAGTCTTTGAACTAGGTGCTGTTTTACTATCTTCAGTCTTTGTATTTTTACGTGTTCGAAGTCTTCTAGCTACACTTAGATCATCATCATCGCTATCTGAACTCGAGTTAACATCTTGTTTCTCATTCTTGTTATTATCAATAGACAATTTTCCCTTGGATCTGGACATTTGCCTTGGCAGTTTCCCCTTATTGAGTTTTTCTTCCTTTTCTTTTGATACTGTAGAATCCAGTGATTTTCTAGTATTTTTATTTACATCTACATCACAACACTCAAGTTTAACATAAGCAGATTTCTCTGACAAGTCCTTTAATAATTGATATTTGAGACGATCGCTTTTTTCTTTTTCTTTCAGAATTTTGCTTTTTATAAGTGGCTCATCATCATCCGTGGATTCCAATTCTTCTTTTATCACAGTTTTTATTGGTGTCTTTTCTTTTTGTTCTTTTTTAGATGATAAAGCTGTAGGCAAACTATCAGATTTTTCGATTTTTACTTTCGCCTTTGCCCTTATTCTACTAGACCTCTCGCTTTCTTTTTGTTTATCATTCTTTTTATCACTTTTCTGTTTTTCGATTTTATTAGATTGCTTCTCTGCAGGTGGTTCTTCCACGCTTGGCATTTCCACTTCGTCCCTTATTTCGTCTTCATCCATAGGCTCTTGTTTTATAACAATGGGTGGTATTATCACTTCTGTAGGTTTAGCAGTCTCTACCGTGGATTTTGTAGTTTCTACCGTTGGTTTGGCGGTCTCTACGGCGGTTTTTGTGGTCTCCACCACGGGTTTGACAGTATTTTCTGCAGGTTTTGCGGTCTGTTCCATAGGTTTTGCAGTCTCTCCCATGGATTGAATGGTTTGCCCTGACGGTGTCGTGATACTTATCGTAGGTGGGATCGCAGATACGGAAGGTGTTACTTCGTCTACTGGTTTATGCAAGCTTGTTTCAGAGACTAGGTTTTGAGACTTTTCATCTCTACTTTCATTTTCATTATCAAGGGTGTCAAGACGTCTTTTGTTCACTTTCTTTTTATGACATCCAGCCTTAAGTTGTTCCATAAAACTATCACATGCATTTGCCCAATCTAAATCTTCAACAGGAGCTTCATTGACTTCATTAATACCTACTGGTTCTAAACTTTCTAAAATATTTTCCGTTTTAATTGATATTGCTGCATCTTTTTCTATTTCTTCAATGTTCATTGGCTCTGTTTTAACTTCTGTAATAATTGAAATAGGTGGCTCTTCTTGTTTTATCACAGATTCTAACCTTAAATTATCTTCCCTTATTTGATTGAATAAATGAGTCTTTCTAGGAAGTAATTTCAATTTCTCATTTTCAGGTGGCACCTGTTTCGATTCAACCTTCGCCAAGACATCTGATGGTGGCATTACTTTTAGTTCTGCTTTTGTTCTTATTCTCGACGCTACATCATTTTCTGGTGATATTGGTTTTGGATCCGGGCTGTTGTGGTAATCTGAGTCACGTGGCAACGAATCAACAGCTTTAGGCATTTGTATGTGTTGATGTAGATTGGGAGTGATGTGGTTAGAAGTAAGTTTCATGTGTAGATGTTTAGATGCTATTTCTGCTTCATTATCCTTTGTTAGATCTGTAATATCTATAACAGAATCTTCTGCATCGTCTATTACGATGAGATCTGGAACTTGTTTGACTTGTCTAGGCGGCTCTACAAAGCCTGTTTGTTTTGTTTCCAAACTATTTCTTAGTATACTTAGCACCCTTTTATCAGCAGGTATCCCACTGGAGGGATCAAAATGATGTGAATGGATATCTCTATGGCTCGGAATTTTTTGTATAACATGATGACGGCTATTTATAGACGGATTTCTATCATGATAGTGAGCGTGGTAATCACTCGTTTCACGAGCGAGTTCAGGGTGATATGGATTATTTGAGTATCTGCGGTTTGCTTGACTGTGATGTTCCCGATACACGCCAGAAGTGGCTGGACGCTTTTGTTCGTTTTGGTAAGTTTCCAACTGTTGTTTATATCTACTATAGCTATAAACAGGTTGTTTCATTAGTTCTCGTTGTTCTCGAGCTGACTGGTTTAGATGGTCTATCCGACTATCTGCTGTCCAGGTTTCATATCGAACTATTTTCTCCGGAATGTTACTAGCGATTGGTCCCGCAGGGCGCTTTCTCTCTTCTATAATAAAGTGTCTGTCATCACGAACTCTAGTATCTGGATGACGTTGCTCTCCAAGAGTTCTTGTAAGATCAATTTTAGGAACGTATTCGGCTCTCCCTGGAATACTGCGTTCTTGATAAGGATGAGGAGATTCAACTGGATATGCCTCAGCCACTGGTCTGACCGGACGCGTTTCATATGTTCCGTTGTAGCGCATTGAGGGGTGCGCCGATTGGGACGGTGCCACATATTCATGTACAGCACTCCTCTCCCCATATTGGGTAAAATTTGGCGCAAAATCTACTTTATGCGATGTAACATAGCTTGTGGTTGGTAGATGTGCGTGACGATTACTAGACAGAGTCGGTCTATGAGGCAATGAAATCATTTTATTTTCTGCCGCAGAATCCACAGCGTCGTCTTGAGTTGTCGACGAGTCGGCTGAATTTTTGACTGTTTTTACTGATAAATCCAGGGGTGATTCTCGTTTCTGCTTATTTTGACTGACTTGCGTTACTGCGACAGACGGTTTTTGTTTTGTTTGATTCATTTCATTTACGATTGACGTTACAGAGACTGTCATACGTGCTTGGTTAGGATAACCAGGTTTTACGGTAGAGCGCGCGGGCGACGTTTGGACGGGGGCGGCTGGAGCATACTCATAGCTAGTTTTAGGTGCTGCTGCTGGACGAACATAAACAGATCTTGCTTGAGTTGGGTTTTGAACAATTGGAACAGGCGCACTAGGTCCATACCTAGACGTTGATGTTGAAGGTGTCGGATAATGGTAACCGCTTCTATTATCTACAGATCTACTCATATTAGGATATTCAGCGCGTGGTGGCAAGCGAGCAGCGTCATGTGGGTGCGGTGGGATTGGCACTGGCGACCGGTCTTGTGGTCTAGGTGAGTAATGTGCAGTCATGACATCTATCGGTGCGTGTTTATACTGGACTTGGTGGTGTGTATCAACGCGGTGACTCTGAACGGGCTGCGCGACCGGGGCAGGTCTATAACTTGGATATGCTTGTTGAGGATCATATTTCCGCTGAGGAACCACAGGATGCCTGTCATAATGTGACGAGGTTCGTCCGTATGGTGACGGATCGCGACGTTGCTGTAGAGCTGCATATTGCATTTGCGCCGATCTGCTATCCGCAGAGTGCCTCTGGGTCGGAGGCACTGGCTGCGGATGATGAATAGGTGGAACGCGATCGTTGGGTGGAGGCGGCGGCTGCGTAGGTGGCATTTGGTATCGTTGTGTAGGGGGACTCTGCGCGGTTACATCACGCAATCTTGACGAGGCATGTTGCGGCATAGACCCCGATAACCTCGCATACGTTTGTGGGCTATGACGCGAATGTGTGGAAGGCTGAGGTGAAGCTACCGGCCCGTGAGAATTTCTTCCTTCTGACATGTTTGCATCATAATGATACCGCCCATAAGATTCTGGAGGACGAGACGTGGGATATGGATCGGGTGGCCGACCTGGAGCATAGTGATCAGGTTGTCTAGCAGTCGGCGTTTGTACCCGATGTACAGGTTGACGGTACTGTGCTGGAGGCTCCAACTGCGACTCTGGAGCTGCAGGTGGCTGCAGTGGCGCAGCTGATGGTGGCCGCGCGGGGGACGGGCATGGAGCTGCGGGCGCAGGAGCGGGCGAGGGTAGCGTCCGCGGCGGCTTACGTATTATGTGGGACGGAGGTGAAAGAGTGCCCACTGCCTCTTCATCATCCTCGATTTCGGGTTGTTCCCGCCGCTTCTCTGCCGCCTCACGCATCACGGTAGCCTTGTGAATAATGTGTGGTTCAGGCTCAATCGGCTCTGAAGGCGGTCGTGGTGGAGCTGGGATGGGCGTCGTGCTCGGGGCGGACGGTGGGGCTGCAGCGGCTGAAGGCGGACGTGACGAGGGAGCAGGCGCCCCGGACTGCGCCTCTTCTGGTAATGGAGCAGTCGGTGGCCAGGGCTGGCTGGAACCATCTGCCAGCGCTTGCTTCGGCACCCCCATAAAGAACGGGCGCGTCTCTTCCAGTACATTGTTAAAAGACACGTCCATACTCCGTCTCCTCTAGATACCACCTGAAACAAAGCATACCATTATTCATATAATTTCTTATTTAAGAAGGCCCCGAATCAAGAGATACAAGTGCTTGTTAATGTAATCACGCAATGCTAATAAAAGCGATATTCATCAATCATCGCAGTGAGCGAGTAAATGCCGATATCGATATCGAACGCACGACTTGTCGAAGGTGCGTGGTTGGGTCGTTACCCGGCGGCTGCCCTTGAGCGTACTTCGCCCCCGCACACACACATTCGCACGATTGTATACATTCACAATATTATACACACCATGACAACTTCCGCATGAGTATTTTGTTTAAAGTTAACTGACCTTCATTGGATTGAATGTCAAAAACCCCGTGTAATTAATTAGCGATTCTCTTTTAGCACAATTTCTGCTAATCAAGTTACAGTTTATGTTTTGTACCTCATCATGTTTGAAGTCAACAATAAAAACAATTACAGAAATAGTCTTTTTTAGGTAAGAATCATAATAAAATATCAAATTATGGACTAGGTACTTTTTTTTTTTTTTATAGGTCTCTATTCTACCAGTCTAGGGTTGAAGAATACCACAAAACAGGTATTTTATTTTGTGTTCTGAAGAAATAACAGCATAAGTAATTGGTGACGCATACCAATTTGGGAGTTAACGATGAACAAAAAGATTGTTGATGCAACCTTCATTGAACGTTTTTCTTTAATTATCCGTAATTATAACATAGGTATCACGAAATAACGAATGTTAATTAGCTGTCAGCAACTGACTTCAAGAATCTTCATTTACATTTCCCGTTTCACATAATAAACGACTAAATGAGGACAGTCAGGGTTGACAACAGTTACTCTCAGTACGACCCTGACTAATAAAATACGCATTTTAAATGAAGGCAGATGCTCGTCACACACGAAAAATAAGCATTCCCTGCTTGTAATAATTACATGCTAAGTAATGTAGTTATCTACCTACCTACATAATTAGTTATTTACCTATGGAAAATAATATGTAATTGCAGTCATAGAGATTTCAAATTAAAACGTATTACACGTGTTTATCGAGTACCGTGTTAGCTATTAGTCTAAAAACATCCGGAATAAAAAACTGTTGATACTCTGTTTTCTTTTGATCCATCCCCGGATAACAGGGAGATGTTTTTTTCTAAGCTTCAGTTTTATTGTTCAAGTTCTGACGTTTATTTACCAAGTGCTAATGTACTGAAAATGGAGCGATTATACGCAGAAGAGTTTTATCGGATACAACTTGCGTCGTAAATTCTGTGGCAATGTTTGTTGTTGATATTGTAGCTACGCGTTTCCGAACACATACCTATTTGTAAAGCTTCCCGGACGGAAGCTGGTCTCCAAGCGACGGTGGCTCGATCGATTGCAGTGAGCTGGCAACGGTAACGGATGGGATGCGGGGCTTACGAGCCCCGGGTCAAAAGTATCCGAACGGTTGCATTTTAAATGTCAAATAGAACAGTTTCAATTTAAACGCCCCGTTTGACACAAACAATCGGCCATATTGAAAGTAATAAATACCGCGAATTCTAAATAAACATGCAATTGTTGCAATTTTTAAAATAAAAGTAAATAATTTACAAGACGCTACTGTCATAAATATTATTTCAATCTCTATTAGTATTTTCTTTTACAAAAATGTTTTTTTTTATGATAAAATAAATAACACCTACTTAAAATTACCTAGTATGTATTATTAACTGTATCTTGAGTAACTAGTCATACAAATCGTATTTGCATATTTGCATACTGGTTATGTAAAGGGAAATATACAAATGATATTGCTAATACTTAGGTACATAACGAATAGCCTATTGTCTTTAATGAACGGACAAAAAATAAACTGTGTTTGTAACAATTGGGTTGAAAACATACACTGAATCTTGACCTCTCCACTTCCTATTACGGTTACTGAAATAAATACTCGTATAAATCAGAACTAAATATATTTAAAAGAAGCTTACAAAAGGGGCGATTTGATACATTTTTGAACCAGATAACTAAATTTAATCTGCAGACCAGTGTTATTCCTAAATGATTACTAAATCCTAATCTTCAATTATGTAAATAAATCCCTAGAGTACTGAAAGACCGATCGATCCCTTCTACGCTATTTATGATTTGTGAAAGGTCAATGTCACCTACCCGACCGTCTGTAAGATACGGGGTTAATGACCCCGCGACTCATATTTACCTATCGCACGTCGCTATCTACGCATTGAACACGTCAGATGATTGTACGAGTGGAAATAATAATCACAGATAACG
This sequence comes from Agrotis segetum, assembly GCA_036375495.1. Taxonomy (NCBI): domain Eukaryota; kingdom Metazoa; phylum Arthropoda; class Insecta; order Lepidoptera; family Noctuidae; genus Agrotis; species Agrotis segetum. The sequence continues at coordinate 411,255 of JAQSVV010000001.1, forward strand.
AATTTCTTAGGTACTCACACTTACTGGCAACACTCAATGATTATATAGGTACCTATTTGAAACAAACATCTGTCGTTCTAAACATACAATTAGCTCTTTCTACCGACAATCGGGGAGATAAGCAACCTGAAATATTATATACTTTCTATCTTATCTGTGTTTTTAACTGATAATAAATACTACGAAAATAAAACAGATACTTCGGACGATTTATTTAGAATTATTCTATTGTTTTTAAAAAGGGTTCTAGATATAAAATTAGTTATAAAACTTCAGCTTTGTGGATTCAGCTATAAAATTACATTCAGACGCAAAAAGTAAACAGAAAGAAATCGTCTAACTGCTCTCAAACTCGACTCAACTTTGTAGACTGTTGAAACTTGAAACTTTAACCACTTTTTATTCTATTTCTGCATTACTATGTTTAGATTTGATTCCGTAATTACAAAGAAATGACCGGTACGAACTGCTGCAACTCATAATGATGGGCAAAATAGCGGGAAAAGAATTGGCCGAAGAAAAAAGTCCTGGCTCCGCAACATTCGGGAATGGACCGGAATCAAAAGTGCTGCAGAGCTGTTCCACCTCGCCAGGGATAAAGAGAGATTTTTAAGTCTGATGACCAACCTCCAGTAATTGGAGAGGAAGGAGAAGAAGAAGAATTACAAAGTTAAGCTTGCTCTACAGTCTACACTACCCGCGAAGTTGGTCGAAGTTGACCGAATACGATAGTGTAGAGGGGCACTTCGCTTCGCTTCGTTCAACTTCGGGCGACTTCCATTTGTTGTCGGTTTTTGAGACCGAGTCAAAGGGCACAATGATGACACAGGCAACTTCGCGAGTAGGGTAGTCACATACTTCGGGACTTCGATCAACTTCGACTTCGATCAACTCCGCGAGTAGAATGGTTGTTTTAAAGCGACATAATTGCATGTGTGCATCGGTGCATTGCTAGATGCAATTACCCGTGATGCACTTATATGGATTCCGTTATGAGAACGCCCCGCTGGAAAATCTACTTAGCTATTTAATAGAAAGATACCGGAATTTGTTTTACATAACGGGTTTTTAGTTCTCATTTTATTAATAGTTTACTATCTGTAGGAAATTAGCTATTATGCTACTGGTTTCATTATTAGTTCATTATTCTCCACGAATTTGTTTTAATTACTTTTGTAAGTAAATGCAAGTGTTTGTGAGGATTTGAGGATGGATAGATGGATGTTTGTTACTGTTTCACGTAAAAAGTAATAAACGGATTTGGATGAAATTTGGTAAACAGATGGTTTATAACCTGGATTAGCACAGAGGGTAGTTTTAGTTTATAACCTGGCTGGATTAACTCAGAAGGTAGTTTTTATCCCGATTTTTTTCGAGTTGTGCGTTGTAACGTGCGAACTATGAAGCCGCTGCACGCTGGCAGCAGTAAGTATTTCTATGCGACGCGTTGGAGACGGTAAAGTCTACATTAGCATTAGCAATGCTCAATGCTCAGCTGAGCAGTAAAACCTACTACACAAAATGTCGTCTCTGACTCTGAACTGAACTATGCCTTTGTAAATCTCCGTAAAACTCATTTTAGCCCCCTTTACTGCGAACTTTGCGCCTTGCTGTGGTTCTTTTGTAAATCGACCAAAGAACAAACAAACAAAGGTCGTTCTCGCTCGGCATTTTTCTACTGCTTCAGAAAGCCGATTTAAGAATTCTAAAGAAATTAATAAAAAGGTAATGATTCACTGGTATTTTAATGAAACTCACGGAGGTATTAAATTCATCAAAACAACTCCAGCTATTATTTTAATTTTTTATTGATTTTTGAACAGAACTTTGACTTTTCCTTATATGACATCAGTGTTAAATAACAAATAGGTAGTCCATAATAAATACGATATGATTTATCTCGATGATTTCTATTTATAATTCAACCGGAATAAAATGTAATGTGTACAGAATATCGAACTATAGTTTTAAAAATAAAATGTATTAAGTTTAATTTTAACTCTTTTTAGCAGGCCTAATAGTAATTGCGTAAATAATGGTGAGATAAACGATACTAGGTAATTTCATGATTGTCATTTATTGGGAGTTCCCTCGATTTTTACAAAATCCCGTTATCATAGAGAAGAATTTTCAAAATCGGTCCTAGCGTCATCGAGAAATCGGGGAACATAAGGTGGGTGGACCATGGAAGGCCATGCTCCTTCGAAGGCCAATTATTAAAATTTCGTAGTTATTGCCATGTGATGACAAATTCCTTCCGTTTACAAAGATCCATCCAACTGAAAATCACAGACGCAGCCGCGAATCGCTCGCGCTATTATTTTGGTAGTACGTAACAGGCCCTCCTTCTTGGATATCGGGAATAGACAACGTAAAATTAAGGTGGTGTACCATGGAAGGCCACTCTCATAAATAAACAGTTATTATTAATTCATTTATTGCATAAATTAAACTAACAAATGTTAAAGTGATACTTTGTTTTATTATATAACAATCATATAAACCACTTCTTTTTAACGTAGATTTAATAACAGTAACTTTTAGTGTTAAATAACCTATTTATTACGATGGCCTTCATAGAAGCCCCTGTTCCTAGTTAGGCCATTTGGTAGAGTTCAATAAAACTTATGTCTAATTAATATTGATTAAATCTGCAATTCAAAAAAGTGGTCTTATGATAAGTAATAAAACAAAGTATTACTACAATATTTGTTAGTTTCATTTGTTTAGTAAATAAACGAATAATAACTGTTTATTTGTTAGTGTGGCCTTCCTTGGTTCACCTACCTTACGCAAAAAAAAAGGTACTGACGAATTGAGAACGTCCTCCTTTTTTAGAACTCGTTCAAACTCCGTTAACAATCACTTTTTGATAATAAAAGGCAAATCCAAGTAAACATAATACTTATGTACAAATATAAAGGAGCATTATGAAACTTACGTGGTGTAATGGCTACCCTGCTTGATGAGAGTGGCGGCCCCTAGGCGCGTTCATGTCTCTGGCTTCGCTTTCCTGACCTGAAATGAAACGAAACCCTTCTTGAGTTACATTGTTATTTGGGGTTTATGGTTCTAGGGCACGTAATTACTCGGCAGATGATGTAATGAGCAGAACAGGTATGATAACCTCTAAATTTCTAAAAGATTATTTCTAGGCTGCTGTAGGTATGTTATTACAATGATCTCGACATCGAGACACTAGCCTCGAGATCGCGGAACTAGCTACCATGACCCCGGAACGTAAAGGGCTATTAAAGGACAACGTGGATTTTACAGTGCAAATCTAACCGTCCCTCTTGCCTTGCCCTGCCCTGGGCAGAAGAACCCATTTAATGATTTTACTACGCTAAAAAAAGAATGGTCACAGTTACTAAAAGCATAGCTAAAAGTTTAGTTTAGTTTCCGTTAGATAAGTGTGGAGTAAAATACGTTGACCCCCGTGTACCAATATGTTGCAATATTTCAAAACCATTCGAAAAAATGTAAAGAAAATGTCTTAAAACGACCAAAAGCAACGTATCGCGGTAAGAGGCGATCTTGACCATAGATTTTATTTTGAAATTCGAACGATGGTGAACGTTATGATATTCGAACGATGCAATACTAGGATCATTTTTGGATTATAGGATCCTTTATTCCGAAGGTGATTGATTGGTTGATTTGGTGAATCGGAATCTTAGCATATTTACATAATAACCCGAAAAGGAAGTCATTCGTTGAAAAAGACAAAGTTTTTTTTATCATCATTGGCAAGTTGGCAACTGAGCCGATGTTGATTATTCCACCAGGGTCGTCAACAATGAATGTTGTATAACTGTCAAAATGAAAGACATTGCCATTGTCACTGTGTTTCGCGAATTCCCGGCGGGTTTCGAATAATCATTTCGCTATTTATCCGCTATTGGCAACCTATAATGGTTTATGAATTATGGGCACACATTACTATTGGGCCTAGAAAATTGGGTCATTTAGGAATCGTGTTATATAATTTTGAATATATTGTGTGTGAGTATTGAGGTCGCTAGAGCAATAATAGTTATTTGTTATGCATGGCTGCAAAGTTAATTTTTGGCGCGAGTACCTACCTACTTGAATTGAAAACTGAGCGAGCGAAGGATTATAGAATCCTGAGTGTGCCTGAGTGATGCGAAGTTTTCAAAGGTACGAGACGCAGAAAAACTTTGCTGCCGAGTGCAACACACAACTTTTCACCTCACACAGCGAGGAAATGTAGTGGGGGCGGCTTGCCTGGCAGTGTAGAAAACAACAGAATACAAGGCGTGTTCGAATTTTGAACGACACTTTGTGCTCTAGAACACAAAATGGAGTTTTAAGCTCAGATTTTGAATGAGAAATAGAATCTTCCGAGTGTGTGAGGTGAAAAACATATTTTTTTACGTGGTAAAATCATAGAATATGTCCTCCTCAACCTAGGGCAGGACAAGAGGGACTGTCACTTGAACTGACTAAAACTTACTCGCCCGCCTTCCGCATGCCCAGAAAAATGGAAAATAGAGCAATCTTTAGAAACTTACACGAGAAACCTACTACGCAGTAACTTGAAACCGATAAATCAAGCAATATTATCACCGCGAACTATTGATAAGATGTTCTACAAACACACATTAGTTAGTTTATCAATAGTTGTGTCCACATACGTCACAGATAGGTAGGTGAGTGTTGCACCAAATGGACATTGACCCACATCCGACATCCGTTGACAAGCGATTCAGCACATCACTCGAATTGACTTTTAAATCAATTTTGTTGAATAAAAAAATACACAATAAGCATGTTCTGATTCAGAATGACGTGTTTTGTTTTGTGTGACGACTTGTGTGTAGTTGTGAATGATTATGTAAACACCGCGTAATCATCATAGACTATACATAGATAGAACCATAAAGAATTTATAGTCTATGGTAAACCAACCTTTTTATTATACCTATCCATGCATCATCGAGGTAGCATGGAAACTATTCCGATCTCTTTATTAAATTGCGATCGATCTTTCAATTTCAATAGAAGATGGAAGTGGATAGAAGCCAAAGATGTTACCTCTCAGATGTTCAGCAAATTAATTTCCCTTTACCTACCGTAGAATACATAAAAGTTAATTAAAATGTACTTACATAAATGTCATGTCATGTATTCTGAGACAATCTTGAGACTAATATTGAAATGTTTGGTACATATAGAAATGACACTTTTTACTCCTCTAGATAGAAAAAAAAAATGTATTTTCAAGATACTAACTTCAGAAAAACGAAATAATAATCCAGTTTTACTAATTAGTAAGTCAATTTAAATTGAAATTCATGAAATGTAACTACCCGTACTACCAACATTTAAATAAGAAGTAACGTAAATTTATTTAAATTCACACAATCGAGCGATAAGTTTTGTATAAATTACGTTAATACGTTATTATAACTGCACTAAGGAAGATTCAAGATTACGGATGGTCATAAAACTGAGCCAAAGCTAGCTGAAACCATCATTGACGTAGGTAAACGTCGAAAAACTTAAAAAAATCTTGAACAACAGCGCGCGTGTGTGAAACACTATTTACGTACACAGACGCGATACAGCTGTGGCGGGTCATTGCCCCCGCGAGGCGCGCGAAACAAGGTGAATCGTAATGTCTGTACTTTTTGTCCCCTTCATTATTGAAATGAGACTCCAAAACGTTTTTATACCTACAGTTTCGCAATTTCTATTAATAATAATAATGTATGAGATCACTAGACGAGTGGTATTACAATGTAGGTGTCAGGTAACGACTGTTACGAGTCATCAAGGTAAGAACACTGAGCCGATTATAATGAGACGGTCTGATAACATTTTCCTCTAATGCCTCTATGCTTTTAAAGATTTTAAATTTCCAATCAGGTAGCAATCAGTTACTACTGGGGGTTCTCATTCAAGTGCTACTGTAGAGCTCTTTTTTTTTTGAAGTGAAAACTTCTTTAGCGGCGTTGTACACTTTTTCTGTAATGGGTAAAAAATTTAAAACTCGCGTCAGGGTCACGTGACCAAAACTCGCGTCAGGGTCACGTGACCCTGATCGAAAATGAGTAAGACGTCATTCAAATTAAAAATAAAACATAGTAACAAAAAAGTTTTCACTTCTACCGGCACTCCTGGAGTGCAACCTTTTTTTTTTTTTTAACGTGGTAAAATCATCAAATGAGTCCTCCCACCCCGGGCAGGGCGGGAGGGACTGTCAGACTTGTACTGACTAAAATCCACGGTGTCCTTCAATAGCCCTTTATGTAGGTACCGGGGTCACGGTAAGGAAATAATCCCGCGACCCCGGCAGGCTTTGGCCCTCCGAGAGGGGGCCCCGTCATTATGCTGACGCTCTTTGAGGCGCGCGTGGGACACAACGCGCCGTCGACCCGGGCATGGTCCATGGTCGGGCAGCGAGTTGCCCTTTACTCGCTGCCCGCATGCCCGCGCCTACGGTGGCCGGAGATCGTCTTGCGACGTCCGTCGCCGTGGGCGTCCACCAACGCGGGTGTTTTTTATACCTACAGGGCGGAGGGAGGACTCTGTCCTCTCTCGCTCGCGGCCTGCCTCCTCCTTTACGAGCATTACTGCCTCGCAGAAGGAGCTGACCGCTTCCCACTCCGTCTCGCCCCGCAGCATGGCCGCAACCAATGCCGGGCGCGAGAGGTCTCCGCCTATCGCAGCCGTGAGGACACGTCGGTGCTCCGCCCAAGCTGGGCAGTCTTGCACCGTATGCTCCACCGTGTCCTCCGGGCGATCTTCGCAGTGGTGACACCCAGGCGTTTCCTCCTTTCGCATCAGACACAGGTACCTCCCGAAACTTCCGTGTCCGGTGAGGACCTGCGTCAAGCGGTAGGTCAGGACGCCATGACTTCTCTCCAGCCACTCCTCAAAGAGGGGTCTTACCGCCGCAATTGCGGCGTGCCCGACTGCAGAGCTCTTAGTAAAGAAAATGATTGGAGCTAAATTAATTTAATAATTAATGTATTTTAACTTTATGGGTACTTTATTTTAACTTAGGAGTAGGTACTTGACGTAATAATGAAAGACTTCAAACAAATATATAAATGTTGATTTAGCTGAATTCGAATCATCGACATTGTAAAAGTCGTTGGTTTTCCGTTTACTTAAATATTTGTTCAGTCGTGCATTACAATGTAAGGGTGTAAGTACAACATAATTTTTCGCAACGGGATAAAACCAAACTACCTATGTCTGCACTGTATCGACGAGAATCACTCAGCTGTAAACACATGCTGCACTCCTAAATTCCATCGGCAATAAAAATGTCATAAAATAGAAGCACCAAACTAATTTCGGGGTTAATTAATCTTCCCCACACCCTCGTACGTCACGTTTGTATACGAATCATAGCGGGCCAACGTGCACTCCCCACGGAACCTCGGCAAATAATGCGTAGGGGAATGAAAATTATATCGACTCTCCCTTCCATCTCCGGCCATTTTCCATAGGCCCCTATAGGGTCATATTTAATTGATTTCTTAAACAAACACCTTTTTCTTTATTACTTGGCAATAAAACTATTTTGTGACCGCGGTTTCAACCCTGCCACTCGGCTCCTATTGATCGTAGCCTTATGTTATAGCCTTCCTCGATAAATGGACTATTATCCAACAAATATTTTTTTTCAATTCGAACTAGGTATCAATTCCTGAGATCAGCGCGAAACCAAAAGAACTCTTCGGCTTTATAATATGTTTAGGTTTAGTATACATATAAATGTAGATACAGAAATATTAATTTTACAACATTTTGAGAGCTCTGGATAGTTTTTTTAAATAATAGGATTAATTAAACCATGTCAGTGAAGTGTTCCACCGGTTTAAAGATGATTTTGGTCATTAATTTACTTGGGACTAGCCCGACTGCAAAAAGACAACAGGACCATTTTATAATTCATTCGGAGTTGGCGGCTATTATAGTTCCTCAAATCCTCACGCTTATTGTTTCTGGCAACATTGAGCTGGATTAAAGAAAAAGACAAAAGCATTTCTAAGAAGTGGTGTGTGTCCACATTTCTTTAATTAACAATTTAGAGATTAGAATAAATCACAAAGGATCTCGGCAGTCGTATCGGTGCGGCCGGCCGGCGGGCAGCGCGGGAGCGGCACTGTGGCCCACATTGCGTGTTCTATTTTTCATCAGTGTTGCTAGCGCCCTCTATTATTAGATCCGCATTGTTTATGGCTGTCGACCGACTAACATCGACCAGTTTCAATTGCCTTTACTTCCTGTATTTGTTTCTATTTATGTTGAGAAATCTTGTGTTTTCATCTTCTGAGCATTCACAACAATACATCAATAATTTTATTCGCCTCACTAGCGTATCTTCATAGGAAATATTTTATTTTGCAATTCACCTCAAAATATTCACCTAAACATTACTCAGGGGTTTGTAAGTATTCTAATTTGCATATTAATAAGACGGAAGGTATTCTAATTTAAAGAGCACTTGGTACCTTGTAACAGTCATAAACCTTGTTTAAAATACAGAAAAACTAAACGTAGGTGAATGAGTTCGTTTAGTGAGAATCCCTACATAAAATAAGTTACCACAAGAAGCGCCTTTATAAAAACAATACACAGCAAAATAACGTGACATAACACAATAAACTTTGTTTCGTCACGGGGGTGCCCAGCAATTTTGTTTATGTTGTAAATACGGAAAATTATAGTTCACCATTACTACAATGAATGCGTCATACTATTCGTATAAACTATTGTATTTTAGTTGTCTGCATGAATTCCAATTTCATCGTAAAATGAAAATGAGTCAAAACAAGAACATAGAATACGTAAAGTTAAGTCCAAGATAAGTAACTTTGAACGTACATAAAATCCATTTTACTCTTAAACGCTTTTAAGTTGACCTTATCCAACTTAAACCTTAAACTAAGAAGCGTGGGGTTGAGAGAAAACAACGAAGATTTCGAAAAAATAACACATCCTACAGATTGTAAACTTGCTAAAATACAAAGGATTCACGAATTCCAAACCTACGCTTTCCATACCCAGCTGACTGTGATCATTAACTGTTGCATTGCTATTTCTCATTTAGATTCGATTTACAGGAGCGAACAGCTGTATCTCCTCATAAATAGGTTGAGATAAAATACCTACAGGTTCTATTTTAAGAGTTGTAACAACTAGAACTCGACGTTTTGGAGTGTCTCCAACATTCACTAACAATATACCTAAAGATCGCGTTGATCCTCCTTTTGTTGTGTATGCCTACGAACTACGAGGAAATGCTCCAAGTTTCCGAAACTTCTCAAGTTCCCACAAAGAAATGTTTGTTTTTGTTTTTTTCGTTTGTTTTTCCGTAAGCTGTTTTGGATAATCCGATTTGCATAACACGCAGTGATAAAGGTAAGGAAAGTTGATACATGGAAATTCTATTAAGGAAAGGAAAAAGTTATGAATTTAGATTTTTGAAAGGTTCCTTGTTTAAAAGCTGTATTGCGATGATACGCCATCCATAAGTAAAGTAAGAACAGTTAGAACAAGAGATTTTCTACGCGCTGTCGGTTTATATTTTTTTCACAAGAGCGTCTTTTTCCACGTATATTGAGCTTGAATGTAGATAATGAAAAATAGGTATTTTAAATGTTATTTTGGTACAGCCACATAAAACAAACGTAGAGCTCGTGTAGCATGTAATGCACAATACGTATTTAAAAATAAATACACGTCATTGTAAACATTTTATTGCATCTACAATGCTACAGTTCAATTGACAGAAGTCCGCTTGCTGATAAACTTGAGCATTCACTTGCAAAGTTGCAGTGAGCATTTTAGCAAGAAAACAAACGAGAGCGTTTTAGCGAGGTTTCTAAATTTCTAACGAGCGTTCTATTAAGCTTTTTGCCTTGCCGACTGTCAAATCTGACATCTTCATGAAGAATTTTTGAGAACCATCACTAATTAACGTTCGCTAAAAAGATCGTGAAAATGTTCGTAGCGATGTTTGGCTCTATACTCAGCTCTGTTCGTTGTACAATACGACAAAATTTAAAACGGCGAATGCTCGATGTTCTGATAAAAGTAAAAGTGATTGCTCAAGTCTATTATAGCACCTAAAGTGAAATTGTATTGACGGAAGAAGAAAATATGGTTGCATTAATTCCTATTAAAGCCACAAACTGAACTAAGTAGGTATAACGAAACTAAGTAATAACTGAGCTAAGATACTTGTACATTCCTATTTATGTAGAATCAACGCAATTTACCTAATTAATATGGAAAGCATGAATAACAACATGCTATTACAGCTAATTTACTGAAAGATATGATTATGTGTATAAATTGAAAATTCGATTACAAAAAAAAAACATAAAAATTAAATAATTGTAGCAACACTATACCAAACTACATAAATATTAATTGAACGAAAAATAAAACGTGAAACTTGTTTTAATTACTATACCTAATTTAATTAAAAATCGGTATCGTTTATCGTAAACGAAAGTAATCTCGATAGTTACATCGTCGGGTCGATTGTGACACTCAACTAAGTTGTTTTCCTTCAGTTAGTGTGTCAGTGGGTCAATAGTTGGCTGCAAGCAACCGTACAATTCGCAAACAACTCACGAACCTGCTCACTATAGCGTAGCTTCATAAACTTAGTGGCCTTTTTAAAATTCATTATAATAATTTGACCTTTTACCAACATTTCGACCCAAATATTTTTATCGTATTGAATGAAATGTGAAAAAATTGTGCCAACAAAGTCTATGACCAGAACGATGATTACTCAACAATATAACGTTTCCTGCATGCAATAGAATTGTACATAATTCAGTATATTGTTGCGGTTACATAACTATTGTAAGTGATAATCTTTCGCACGATTCTATAATAGCGCTGCACTCGATGGCGGATCGTACGTAGTGATGTGTATGGCAGTTGAACACTGCAGTTGTGCAAACGAATGGCGGGCGAAGGAACTTCGTATCGGTCACCAGGCCAATGTCACGTGACTATTCCTGTGCTACTTTACTTTTTTTGACATTCCAAATTCCAATTTCAAAAATCTCTTGTTTTGAATTTAGCTGCCGATAGTTAAGTATAATATTGATTCGAAATGTTAGTTATTAGGTCTCTGAGCAATCGATGTTTTCCCACGATATTTCAAGTGAATAGATAATCTTATCTTGAGATTTGGAACCACGACTTACGTCTTTTTAAAATAAATAAGTTTGATTCATGAGTAAGCAGGTGGTATTCGCGTGAACTCGAGGATGACTCGAGCGAATCAACTTCGACTTCCAAGAATAACATTTAACATATCGTACGCTTCTATGTAATATTTAATTATTTATGTACTTTTGTATGTACTGGCCACGTTATATGGGAAGCGCGTACGTTATCATAATAGGTAACCTTAGTAGCATAATGCTCTGAAATTATACACAATATCAGTGCTTGGTTACGACTTACGCATTTATCGATAAAACAATTTAACTCACATCGATATTTTGTCAGTAATAATATAAAAACAAATAGACGTCAGTAATAAAAGATAAGTCACTCCGAAGCATCAAACATTCCAGAAAGATTTCCACAAATTAGAAACAACATAACAATGAATCATACGTATCTGAATTATTTGAATGCGGTCTTTTACCTCATCCACTTAATTCAATTCAATCATTTGAAAGTTAAATCTGTAGCCGAATACCTAAAACAGTTGCCATGAGAATGCAAAAGTATGTTAAGAATTCAAACGCCCGCGTGAGCCAAACCTGCTAACGTGCTAAAACATAAAACGACCATAAAAATGTTGCAATATGCAATAATAATCTGTATAATAAATGAGCGCCAATGAGTGGCTCCAAGTAACGCGGAAATAGAGGTGAAAGTGGGGTGAAAGCTGCGCGCAACGTTTACCTAATCGCATTGGCGCGGCGGCGGCGCGGGCGCAGCGGCGGGCGCGTTACATCAGCGCCACACGACACAAATGTGAAAGTCAATGTTACATTCGATAATCGTGCTGTTTGAGACACACATGATGACTGGCAGACGGAATTCGCGAGAGGTCCCGTTACTTTGTACCGTTAAATCTGTTAAAACAAACGGCTTAATAGTTGTAAACGAGCTTAAAATGTTCTCGCGTAACGCTTAAATCTTTTTGCAACATCTTTTGTAAACCTAACTCACACGAGAATATTGGAAAGTATACATAATTGTTAAATACAGCTGGAATTATCGATCGCGATCAGTATATGAACGATGACAGACATCGTATTGATGATGAAGCAGACGAAGAAGTAAAAACCGATAAAAGGAAAGTTGAAGACGAAACAGTTACATAGAGTAGAGTAAATGATGATATTGTGGACAAAGTAAATGTGGATACAAAATTAGCACTAAAATACTAAGTAAACAAACACGAGGACGAGGTATTTCACGAAATGGAGCGTGCAGAGAAAGTGGTCGGACGTTATCGTAACGGTAAGTGATAGTCGGTATCTAAGTGGGTCGGTGCTCGGCGCAAATGTTAACTAGCGCAAACTGCTGTTATCTGCTAAATACGTGCCTAGCTGTTTGTGTACACAACAAACAGTCAAACGCTCATTTGCAAATCTGTACCATAATATTGCTAAAAGGAAAGCCGTACAATCGATTGTTATCAATGTAGGTGGCAGTAATTGAGTTTATCTATAAAATCCTTGACCCAAAATGATCAAGTGCCTCGTAACAAAACTATGTATCTAATTGTACCTAGCACCAATTTAGAAAATTGCCAATTTCAACTCGTAATGAGCCTATTTCACATTTCGAATGCATATTTTCGTCACTATTAACTTAATTGTTGTTAGATTTTCTAATCACAAGCACAAGAGCGTTTTCTCCAGGAAAAGATTTGCCAAGAATGCATCAGAAGCCAAAACTAGAATCTTATTCTTCGATCTGGCTTTTTGTTTCTACAACACTTTGTGGTCTGATTGGTTTAGTGGTAATAATTTGTCGTAAGCAGTTAATATCAGTGGTGGAGGTTGTTTTAAAGTGCGAATAACGAGTGCCTTCCTTGTAGTGTCGTCAGTGTCTGCGCGAGTAGGAAACGCAAGCCGCCCGCGAGCGTGCCTTGACCCACTTTATATACCTCTTCATGAGCGCGAACCAAGCTCTCGCTACCATATGTTTACGAAGCAGTCATTTAAAACTTCAAGTTTGAATAAGACTAACTCAGACAAATAGGAGCCTAACAAAATCACTTATAACGCCGAAATCAAAGATTTGCAGACCTGAAACTTGAGCCATTGAATATTTCACAAAATTTTAACTAAAATAATTCTGGTCCTTCCGATTTCGATTACCGAGATCAATACCAAAGAATCTGAACTGCACGTAGTGTAAGATTAACACTCTATATGGGTTGTAAACAGTGATTAAACATTTGAACAAGCATCGGGAGCACAGAATGTCAACCGTGTTCTAAATTTAGTGAACTTGCTCACGAGGTCGCGATGCGCGTCAGTCAAATCGTAAAGATGGCGCCCGTATATTCGCAATCTCGATGTCTCATTAGCTTTGCAGCCTTGCTCAACAATTCACAATGAGTAATTTATACATGTAGCAAATAGATTCAGAAGGCCAGCATAGCGAGCGAGCGTGAGAATTCGTAGAATGTTCACTGCACCTGCCTGAACTCTCCGAATCACAATTTATTGCTGACAGAAAAAATCTTGGGCCGCAAGAAGCTGACTGCTTGACTTTTTTCTCTAATTAATTTCCTATTGCTTTGTGGATAGCAGGCAATTTATTTTCATCTACAGTATTACGTTACGTTATTGATTATATGATTTCGGTGCTCCTTGGGTGCTCCATAACACCATCGGCATCGTATTGAACCGTAGTATCTAGTAGTATTGAAGGTGCACTCATTTTGTTTATTATTTTGCAGCTACTCTTTTTTTAACTTGATCGTAATTGGAATGCTGCGCAAGGTAAAATCAAATATTACAAGAATTCATAATGTAGCATGACACACATGAATATAACTAAAATTTTTAATAGAACATTGATTCGTGATTTAACTTTAGATGCCTAAGAAGAGGGACATAGCAATAAATGTAAATTTGATATAAAAGTAGATAAAGAAAAGAAAAACACTTACAATGGCCATTTAGCTGCTGAGAATCCAAATAAATAACAATCCAATAATGACACAAATCACTTGTTTACAGAGCATAACAATCAGAGAACTGTCGATGAAGTGTACACTGCACTTTTTATAAATCAATTAGCTCCGATACAATTCTGTCGTTGCACACACACTGAGCGAATATTTCACGAACTCCACTGTGAGTTACTTCAATAACAGTATAAATAAGATTACATAAAACCACACACACCGTATCTGGGTTCACACCCAGTTCCAAGTAGGTACCTGTAACAAGACAAAGCGGTAGTAAGTTTTATGAGTTTAGTTGATAATCACCGAAGAAGAAACTACATTCTTAAAAACAGAATGATATGATAAGACACGTGTCACTTACTAGATTTGTGTGAGTTTTAAAATGAGCACAAAATTAACTATGACGTAAAGAAGTCAGTAGTAGCGGAGCCGCGGAACGTGCAGTCTATCCGCCGACCAAACGCTGACTGGCTGGCGCAATGGAGGGGCGTCGGGGGAGGGGGGAACAGGCAGACGGAGGACAAAGCGAGGGAGGGAGAGCGTCTGGTCGACTGGTTGGTCGACCTATTGGCTTGACACACACACAGCAGCAATGTCAGACAAGATTGTAGGCTGTTTTGTGCAGTGCGACACTATACATATGGCTTCGATTCGAACCGATAGGAGTTTACATGTGCAGCTGCACGAGCCTCGCAGGTTTTTACTTGAGATACTAATGATGTTAGACCAACAGATAAATCTTTTCAAGTTGCTTACTGAGCGGCCATCCGAGAAGACGCAACCTTCGGGGTTTCTCATGGTCAGGCTCCCAAGCGTAAAGGTCGTCGCGTAGTTGCTACAGCAAATAACAATACTTGTCGAATTGCTAAACTAAAACTGTTAACGAACACATTTTTTTTAGAATATTGACTCTGAGATATCAATAGCTATCCGTAAGTTATCGGTGACAAATGAAGAACTTGCTTCAATGAGATAACTGCTGATAAGAACCGATAAAATGTAAGCTGAGGTTGCAAGGGCCATGAAAACAATCTTTATGGCATTGCTTAAGCTGTTTCCTCATCGTCTGTGAATATTGTAAGTAATAAGTTTTATATAAAATTTGTTGTTGCTAAGAAGCCTTGGTTTTTTCCTGAATTAGCTTTTGGTATAGTATGAATACAGCTGAGCTAGGAGCATGCAGATGCATACAATAAACTCCCATAAAGTGCAGACAATGTCACGGAATAAATTAACAGCTGTAACAAGGTTAATAGCTTGGAATTTAGGTTCCATGTTGAAAAAATACGCTCAGTAGAATCTAGTAAAGCTAGAAGTACGAGTCATAATGAAGGTGACAAAACGAAATAAACGCAAACCGGTCCAGCTAATTTTACATACAAACTAATTACCAACCTATTCCAACCACGATAAGCAGCGAAGGCCTGTTGGGATACTAATAACTCGTTTCATTAATGATAAGTAAACTATTACAGAGTTATCTCCTGAACACAATGTCCATAGCGATTATATAACTACCATAGATTCGATAAACAAAGGGTGATTAGGATTACTAATTAGGGCTTAGGTTGTTACAGTATTATCTAATAAGCTGAAGGAGACTGATGACCAGTGTAGGGCGTAGTTAACTACTTTTTTGTAATCTGATTACTAACTACGATTACAAGTAGTTAACTACATGTAATCGTAACTACATGTAATCGTAACTACATGTAGTTATGATTACTTTTTCTAAAAGTAGTTATAACTACATGTAGTTACGATTACATGTAGTTACGATTACATGTAGTTACGATTACATGTAGTTACGATTGCATGTAGTTATGATTACATATAGTTATGATTACATGAAAGTGTAGGAGAAGGAGGTGAAAGAGAAGGCGAAAGAGGGGGAGGAGTAGGAGGGTGGCAATAGCTTTACGTCGGCAGTCCCCGAGTTCCACACGATTTATTTTTCTTTTTTTAGCGAAGTAATATCAAATTAATTCTGCCACTCAGGGCCGGGACGGGAGGGACTGTCAGACATGTACTGGCTAAAATTCACGGTGATCCTTCAATAGCCCTTTACGTTCCAGGGTCACGACGGGTAACTGATGAGACAGTCCCGCGACCCCAGCAGGCTTTGGCCCACTAAGGGGGCCATCACATTGCTGACAACTTTTGGAGGCGCGCGTGGAACACGACTCGCCTTCGACCCGGGCTTGGTCCTTGGTCGGACGGCGAGCTACCCATCACTCACCGTCCGCAAGCCCGCTCCGCCGCTGTGCCCTCTGCTGATCAGAGGGACACGCGTTGGAGCATCCACACGACAGGCTATTCACATACGGGCAAAGAGACCACTTAGGCACGCAGTGCCTAAGGAAGAGTTTTTGACCGCATCCCAGGGTGCACCGGCCCGAAAAACTGGTCTTCCCCCCGGACGTATCCGAGAGGGAACTCCAGTCCACGGGCGCACGTGGAGGTTTCCTGTCATAGCACCCCGATCCAGGCGTCTTAGATAAATCGGAGAAAATATACACTTGCCGATACACGAAACGGACAGAGCGCACCCGCTCACCTCCCGCCCCGCCCCGCCACACCTGAGCGACACATTACAGCACGGTGTCCAGATTCTTTAACTTTTTATAGATAACATTGAGACGTGATAACTCGATATTTTTGTATTGAGTGATACAAAAAGAAAAATAGTGACGCAGTTACAACCCATCTAGGTGTAAAGTTATTATTATCTATACAAATTAATCAAGCTCAAACATAAGAAAGCTGCTGTGAATCGTTGAGGTTCCATCGACTATCTGAAGAGAACTGATCATGGAGCCGAGATCCATGATCAGATCTCTTCAGACCTTTATCAAATAGTAGTGCTTTGAAATACTTAATGAAATAAAAACCTTTTTCCAAAAAAATGTGACCGCCTTCAAAAACAACCACAAAAAAGTGTAAAATAACCTAAAAAACTTTTCTTTCGGAAGTCGGTGACTTTTTTAGGGTTCCGTAGTCAACAAGGAACCCTTATAGTTTCGCCATGTCCGTCCGTCCGTCCGTCCGCAGTTTAGCTCAGAGACGCACAGTACTATAGAGCTGTAATTTGGTGTAAATATACGGATTTGTTGTGCCGAAAAAGTGGTAAAATAAAATCTCGTAAAATATTTTTTTTTAGGGTACCTCCAGTACTTACACGTAAAGTGAGGATTTTTTTTTTCTCGCGTACCCCTTAGTGTGGGGTATCATTAAATAGGCCTTTAAAAAATAATGATAGTTTCCATTAACAATTTTTTGATAAAAAAATTCGTTTGTGAAATATTAAGCTTTAAAGTGCTAAATTTTGCTCGATTCGAGTGTCCCCCCCCCTCTACCAGCTAAACGGTTATGTTTGGGGGTGTGAAAAAATTCACAATAGTAGTACATATAACGAAGTTTAAAAGAAAATTATCATGACTAAGTAGGCTTTACAACTTTACGAGTAGTAGTCGACCAACTTATAAAATGTACTTGATACTGACTTGATATCATATTTTCTTAAACAAAATGTATCGGAGACAACTGCAAATGTAAGTTTGTCAACTTTATTTTTACAGCTTTTATAGGTATGTTTTTTGGGGATAGGTAGGTTTTTATCGTCAACTATTTTTAACTAAATTCAAAAAAGGAGGAGGTTCTAAATTCGTTGTAATCTTTTTTCTTATGTATTTTCCCCGATTTCTCAAAGACTCCTGGACCGATTTTGAAAATTCTTCTTTTTAAAATTAAATTCAGCGAATCAGTTTAGTTAGTTCGCATACGTATTTTGATGGGCAACTACGGAACCCTACACTGTGCGTGGCCCGACACGCACTTGGCCGGTTTTTTATTAATTTCATTGTCTCATTTGCCACCGACTTCCGAAAGAAAAGTTTTTTAGGTTATTTTACACTTTTTGTGGTTGTTTGTGAAGGCGGTCACATTTTTTTGGAAAAAGTTTTTATTTTACTCTTTTTAGTTTAAATATTCAACCAAAATACTTGTCAAATACATCATTTTCTTACATGCGCACTAGAATTTTGTAATCCGTAGCACCGGTAATAACATCGTTAACATCTCTTTCATTCCCTATCTCAAAAACTACTGAACCGAATTTGATGAAACTTGCAGTATTCCCTAAGTTGAACGCTACCCAGTACAACAAAAAAAGAATTACTTAAATCGGACTTGTAGTTCCGGAGATATGCGAGGAAAAACAAAATTTTCTTACTTGAGGAGTTGTACCTTCCATCATCAGCTCAGCTACATTAGATGATGATTTCCATACGCAAGTACTTGAATTACTTCATAAGATTTGCGAAAAACTATGTGTCAGTTAATAAAATTTGAGGGTTGCCCTCGATTTCTCCAAGATCCAATCATCAGATCTTGAAATGGTGACAATGGGACCACACGGGAAGCACCAGCTTTCGAATAAAAAAAGAATCATGAAAATCGGTTCACCCAGTCGCAAGTTATGAGGTAACAAACATAAAAAAAAAAAAAAAAAAATACAGTCGAATTGATAACCTCCTCCTTTTTTTGAAGTCGGTTAAAAAACATACAAATGCACTGTAGCCCCTTCGATTTTTGAAAGTTCCTCATGATTTCTCTGGTCTTCCATCATCAAATCTTATTTTTATATCATAGGACCGCCGTTAAAATATCTTCTTTCCAACAAAAAAAGAATCATGGAAATCGGTTCATAAACGACGCGTAACGTGAAAAAAACAAAAAAACGCCTAATACGGTCAAATTGAGTAACCTCCTTTTATAAAAGTCGGTTAAAAATATCTGTGGAGTTGTGTTCTATTAAAAATAGAAAAAGGAACGACAGACATAAAATCCGCACAACACCACTATCTACACACTAAAAAAATACTCTGTATGAAAATGTAGTTAAAAAAAGTAATCACGTAATCGTGATTGCAACTACAATTTGTAGTTAGTAATCACGATTCCTAACTACATTAAGTAATCGAGAAATGTAGTTACGATTACTAACTACAAAATGTAGTTAGGAATCGTGATTACATTTCTCGATTACTTAATGTAGTTAGGAATCGTGATTACTAACTACAAAATGTAATCGTAGTTAGTAATCAGTAGTTTGATTACAAAATGCCCAACTCTGCTGATGACTAATTAATTTAAATTCCGTTCCGCTTGAGGAAACAAAACAGGTAACAAGCATGGATTCATTTGAAATTGTAATAATGACAAACGTGAATATGTGTATCCTCATGCAGTAGTACTCGGTCCGCTACGCACAGAGATAAATAAAAATAAATACGCAGATAATCTTCGTGGGGGTAACGCACTTGTTTGGTTCTATACCTCTCTCTGTCTCGCATTTCGATCGTTTTTTTTTTTTCATTCCTATGCCAAGTCATTGCCTTACCAGTTTATTTATTTTTAATGGCAGCAACTTTGCTCATGGCAAAATTTACGAACCTTTCACTGGTACTTCTATGTTAGTTGGTTACTGTATTTTGTTTATATCGATGACATGGTTTCGGGTTAAAATATTTAGCTCTTCTATGAATTTTGTTTAAGTTTTCCTGTATTTGTTATTTGGTACGCCAATCTTTCTCAGCACTAAATACTTCTTCACTTTGTATGGTTTGTTTCTGTCGCTACACTATCCGCTAGATAACTTCTTTTTATATTGTAAAATGTAGATCGAGTATTTATCAGTTTCTGCACTGAATTCTAAATTTCTGATTTCCAATAGAAGTAACGGGACAATTATTCTGACACTAAATTTTGCAAAGCCAAAATACCATCGATATTCATGAGAACAGAGAATTTGTAATATACCGTATTCACGAGTTAGGCATGTAAAATGTTCAATTCGATTCGCTCAGAGATCTATTCGGTTATATTGCTAAATCGTCATCTTATTGCAAAACCGGCAAGGTCAATAATTCTTACCTGTATAGTTAAGCCACACATGCACACAGTTTACCTCAGGCTCAGCACTTTAACATTGTGGCCAACCGGTCAGCCGCATATCACGTATTTCACAATTTTCAAGCTTATTTGCACTACTGGTAGAGTGGTTGCGATGCGTGTGAGCACGTACCTCCGCGGTCGGATCAAGACTGGGACCTGTTCTAGAGAAAGTGACCGTTTCCAAGCGAATACTTTCCAAGTGATCGTTGAGTTTCGGCGAGTCGTACGCGCCAAGTTACTGCTGAGGCTCTAGCGGAATATCGTTACCCCGCTTTTGCGCAACGAGGTCGCGTTTAAGGTTCGTCATAATTATATCTGTGTTACGGTTAGCAACAAAATTTCACTTATTTCGACCAATTGCGCAACTGATGAACTGGCACGTATGGAAAGAATATAACTAAAATGTAATTGTCACGATGTCACGTCACATTCATGCGAGCTGTCGGGTTCGATGATAGAACATTCGCAACATGCGGAAGTTTCCTAAAACTTTTGAAGATGCTTGGTAACATTGTTTTATTAGATGAACCACTAGAAGACGCATCTCGTCATTTTATTTATTTCAACTTGATTCAACAGCCCGGAAAATTAAATAGTTAAAGATTTTTCTCACGCTCCGCACAGGTTTCTGGAAACCTAAATTTTGGAGAAACTAGCAGTGATTTTAAAACAGTACAAAAGAAAAGTGTTTCACCGTAGTGGTGTGCGGTGGTATTCATTTTCCGTTATTCGAAACGGTCTCTCGGAGCCGCTACGATACGCGATGTTACGTTGCACGGGTCAGGCTGCATACCTTACAAAATTACGGTCGTGTCACACTATTGAGTTACACGGCGGTACACGTGTGCTCTCAAACCTTATTATGATGTCACATCACTGCGTCATTAGGAATGTCGTTGTTTTCCCTTTGGCAGATGCTGCAAGCGTATAATGTAGATGTGGGTTAAGTAATTAATTACTTAATCGTACTAATATGACACGATAGAGACATGCGTGGGATAAATGTTTAGGTTTAAAGGTCATTCTTTAGTTTACAAACACGGGCAGACTGCGTAGGTTAGCTACAGTCATAATCTGCGATGACTTGGTTTGTACTCGTAATGAAACTAATTACGAGATTAATGGATCAGTCATCATTAGACACAATTTTCAGTATGATATGAAGGTGATTCTTATTATCATTGATCGCTTACAGCCAGATGTATGACAACTTTGAAAACACGCTACAATTTCGGAACTTTGGACCCAGACCGACTTTATCTTTTGTATCTTTCACCAAACCTTTTAAAATCTCAGACGTGATTGCATGGTTGAAAGTGGTTGAAATCATAACAAGTAATGCAGAACGCTCGTTTGACATACAAAACCATTAGTGCCTGCACAGTCGGCTACACTTAATCAACATTAAACAGAGATAATAAATGGGCGTTATCTTTAAGTAAATAACGTTCAATGACACTTCCTTATCAAATTACTGTATTCATTTGCTATTTACATTATCTGAACGGTGACAAACATAAATGTGTTTGAAATGACGGCCTAAATATTACTGATTACCTTGATTATAGTGAGTAGGAGTTGCCCCTGACTTTGGGTGCGAGCTGAATATGATCAGTTGTTCACGTTTGAGAGTAAATTGACTTACGAGTATTCCTATTGCCATAAGGATATGCTATAGATTCTACACCATTTCATAACGCTGCCTCGGCCCGTTCAAGAACTTGCCGCTGACCTTGCCTCTTGAAATTCAATTGTTTGAAACACGCCACGAGGCGTCACCAGTGGCGAATTTTCGTACTTTCAAGTACTTAATTATTAAGTATATTATTCGCGACGCCCATAGGCGACGCCAGTCGCTCCACTCACCGCTGACTTTGGTCTGTCAGACGGGCTGTAAGAACACTCCAGTACTTACAGATTGCTTCTGTTTCGACTTTTTATCGAAAAATAATTAATATTGGCAGCCAGTGAACTGAAAACTCCTCGTTCCGAGGGCAACTGAACTTCGCTTCGCAATAGATTTGTAATAGTGTTTCAATGTCAATTTATACGAGCGGAGAGATGCGAATCTGTTTCGAAGTTTGTTGTCAAACTTAGAATTGCTGATACTGTTCATTTTGATTTGAATGCATTCTAGAACCGTTGTATTATGGGCTTTTATTTTCATTTAATCAACTTGGTATACTTTATCGTAATATAGTGTATTTACTTATGACATTCTACTTCCTCCGGATATTAGCACAGGTATTAGTTTAACCGTAACAGGAAAAAGCCTGCTTTTAACTAGTAATTAGTGTTTGTTAGTTTCACTTAGTCCTACTATAAAGCTACAATTACCTGTCCCAGAAATCTACATCTATCGAAGTGTTTTAATAAATGTAGGTAAGTAGGCGATCGAGTTTAGTGGTCGGTATAAAAGTGATTACAAGCGAACAAGAGCGCGGGCTGACCTTGCTTCGCTCATGGACACCACAATTAGGTCACTAGGTCAGCGATTTTGCGCTTTTTCGCTCGCTGCATTCCCCAACAAGTGACAGACAGGTTTTTTTTAATATTTGCACAAAAAGTATGAATTCTGACTGTGTAACAGCTGTCAATCTTTTTGTTGCGTCTATTTAGAATTTTTGAATTTAGAATCATTTTATTGTATTATGATTTCTTTTTATTTGTTTAAAAATAGTACTTTATCTGTTGAATTATTTATTTCAACACAATTTTTTCAACAATTAAGTAAGATCTATATGACTTTCTGTAGTTTTTATAAGAAGTATTGCATGTAGAAGGTTACTAAGAACAGAATTACAGAACCTACATATTTTATTTTCCAACATAATTATATGCAAGTTCCTTGACTAAAACCTTGAAGAAGGTCAGAGGACGTGTACTAAAGTAACACGAGAAAACTATTTAGATTATTATACAAGTGCCTGGAAAACATGCGCATACCTACTTTGTTTCATAATTATTGCATTTACATTTTAACGTAAAACCACAGTATAAATATCTACAGTAGTGGATCTCGGCCGCATGATAGAAATAAATACCTACAGCCGCGCGGTACGTAAACATGCGCTAGGGCTGTTCGATCCGACGCCCGTCTCTAGCATTTTAATTACATTTGCCTACTTTCTGTATCTATTTAGTTTTGTGATTGTAAATATACTTTCCTTATATCAGTAAACAAATAAAATACTTTGTATATTGAATAGAAAGGATTTTAACACAAGCGTAAGTACCTACCGTATCATGATTCATTCAGAACTGTCTATAACTTACCTATTTCATTCGTTTCAGTAACTTTCCTTTAGTATATCCACTGTATTTATTAATTCAAATACCCTTTTTTTCGTTAGATAATAGAAAATATTTATCCATTAAAAAGTCACACATTATGTACCTACCTGCCAGCTACTAGTACTTAAGTATAATTATTTTATAGTCAGTACTTTCAGAGTTTACAGGTATTTAAAAAAAAAACTTATGACTGGATACGTTATTGACGAATTCATACACCCAAAAACAGCACAATATTTCCTACTCGTCATATTAAATTATGTCCATGAACTGATTTTGTTAAAAAAACAACACACCGTCCGTTCATCACTACGGTACGGCCGTGACTGTCAGCGCCCCGAGCGCGCCCCGACATCGAGTCACGTGGTATAGCTCGCGTTTCGTCCGTTTGTATGAAGATCAAATACTGTTAGATATTATTACCGTGGTAAAACCTTGTTCCGTTTCCGTTACTTTAAGAACCTATTTTGATGTTATCTTTTTTTCAATTATTTAGTAAACAATGCAGGGTGAAATAATCGCGTAAGTTGTCTAATTTATTGTTTTAAATTATTGGTTAATTAATTTTATGTTATCTAGGATATCTGGCACACAAACGAAGTAAGCTGTTAGATGTAACCTACTTAGGTACTTAGCGCCAAAATTAACAAAGCAAGTAAAAAGAAACTCCGGTAGAAAGCTCTATCAAATGTTGGCTTCTGAAGAGCATGGTAGAAGGCGAACAACACTAACATAAATCTACGTAGAATATATAAAATTTAATAAAGAACATAATATCATTAGCATCATACTCCATTTTACTTCACCTAGATTTTAAAATTTATTGAGACCATAAAATCTGATATTTCTACGTAAGCACTAATTAGTTGTTTTACCATTTAGTAGAATTCGACGATTCCTAGAAGAAACTAACACAATTTATCGACAATTTACAAATCTCCCGGAACACTACTTATGAAAGAATGAGAATTTTAAAGTTATTTATACAAGTTATGTGGATGATATATATACTTATAAATGCAATAATTAATGTAATTGATGAAGATGTGTGTAAACAATTGTTGACTAACCAAATAAATAAATAAATACTTAAATGATAAGAAAAGTATTGTGTTTTTAAAGGTGAAGTTGCAACGCAATCGCAAGTTTTGGTAAAAAAGTGTGCTTTATGAGTTTTTAACTGAAATCAATCATAGACATTTTTCTTAATTTGTAATTTTGTTCCTTACAGAACAGGCTAAGGTCTGAGACCATGCTGCCTAGTCTTCAGTTGGCAGTTTTCTTGAGTTCAATCATAGACAGTTAGAACACGACTTGCTTTTAAGAATACGTACAGGTTCATCGACATTAATAAAAGAATATGAAAAGGGAGAAATTCGAAACGAATTCTCGGTGTAATTGAATGCAAAGCTAGTTATAAGTATCAATTTGTGTGAAAAACACAATGCTGAGCAAAGTTGGTTACGTTATTTACAATCACTTGTCTCTAATTACATACCTAGTGTTGCTAACAATCATAATAAAGCCCTGTGTCAATGACCAGCATAAAAAATGAAACAAATGAACGCGACGATAATGATGACGAGTCGATATTATTGCGAACCACCTTGTGTCAAACGATTGTAAAGGATGTGGTAAAGGGACGTGTTTAGTTATTTTTATAGTACCTAAGTACTTAATTTCTTTACTTAAAACTTACAGGTTCATACAATGCATGATTATTTCAACTACACTATTATTTTCTAAACTAGACCTTGTGGGTTTCGTGTGCAAAATGATAATCATGTGACCGGCAAATGCCCATGGAGAAATAGTCAAGTAATTGTGATTGTCTACAATGATTTTATAATGATTGTCGTGCCTACAAAACCTCTTGGGAATGTACAAGTACCTAATCACCTTTTAGCAAGGACTTTTAAGTAGAATTAAACAAAAAGAAATAAAAGAGCCATGAAAGAAACGAATCCATACAAGGTCGTCTATTTTCGAACGAAACTACATAAAGCTTCATAAAGGATCTTGTAGTAAATTAAGTTTAGAATATTACAGACTCACTAAAAGACTTACATGGTGTCCCCGAAATAAAATCATTTTGGAGATTTTATTTTATTTATTGCCCATTGTTTTGCGACCCAGGAACCTGCGGCTTCGGTAAAAACGCTCTTCCGAAAGCGTGGCCATACTGGCCATAGACCACATAAAACCTTTAACCCATCCTTTTTTTTTATTTTTTTAAAGAATGATGAAGTTTAAAATAAAGACAATTGTAGACAAACGTGTGTTCGCTTGGATCCCGCTTCCGCGCCATTCAACTGTCTGACCTTCAAATCCAACCTTCAGCTAGACTCGATTATCGTTTACATTGCGAATTCGTATTTAATTGCGCTCATGGCTATGCGCACCTAGCGTTTATACGTCCGATTAGAAAATTCGGATAGGCACCTACAAAAATAATAATCAGAGAGATAACGTGGGAAACACCCCACCTACATAATTATGTATATCGATAACATCCGTCCGCCAGAGGTTCTAAAATTAAATATTCGGATAACTAGTTTATTGCTCGAAAAATAGTTTTCGAAAGGAATATTCTCGATAAGTACGTTTTATGAAGAAAAAAAAACTGTAATTAATTAAACTGTATTGCAAAGTTGAGCGCATTTAGAGAGTAAAATTCTTATAGGCTGGTGTTCTATAATCAAACGAACGAACCTGTTGTAGAGGTGCAGACGCTGTGTTTAATAATAGAACGCCAACGACAACTTTTTTCAATAACTTTTATTTTTTTTGTGAAATATCTACGACATTGAGTTGGAAAGGGTCCCCCATTTACTGCATTATTCGTGATCGGGACAGCAGCAGGTAGTTTGACTTCTCGTATACACAGGTCTAGGGAGGGGATGTCAGTATTTTTTGTTAAACTCACCAAAAAAAAACCTTTACAATCTATTGCCCTTTTGTATTATCGCTGGTGATTTACTATTAATAGAATAAAAAGTCGGGTTACGTCACACATCACATTTTTTTTAAGATTATTTAAATTTATTAACATTTATCTTTACTGCTATTTATTACAGCGTTTTGAAAACCTCTCTTTGTGGTTTTCAAACTAAATAAGTTTATCCAACGTAATTTGCAAATCCGTCTCTATTTCAAATTGAACATGAACAACAAACAATCAATAACTCTGAGTTACAATAGCGCCCACGTCAAGTTCAACACAACGTAGCGAGGGCGTGAGGGTAAAGCCTGGTTCACACTAGCCAGTTTACTGATCCCGGTGAGCTTTCCCTCTAAATATAAATGTTAGAGAAAACGAAAGAAAATTGCGGCTTTCCCGCTACGCAAGCAATAAATCGTTGAGTGCGTCACGCTTGTGCGCCACGCTGATGTAGTGAGGTGTGTGACACGCAGCTGAGCACGTACGACACGACACATCACACGTTTGTGCAACGTTGCACGCACATGACACGTTGCATTGCTTATTGTGTAGTTCACTGCATGTTCTTTTGATGAGTGGCCGTAGATGGGAGAAGACAATTTTGTAATACATACAATTTTAAGAAAACAATTTCACAAATATCAACAGCGTTTAACAAACTCCGCATACTCTCACATTTCGGAACACAAATCATCATCCCCCATGCCCGATTTCAAAGATAATAATTTGTTTTTTTGTTTAGGTATCTCATCATGTAACGTATGGTGTGGGCACAGATGTTGCGATGTTGTTTTTGCTGACAAATTCGTGTCCATTTTGTTGCCGGCAACGTGTATTGTTTTCCTAAATTATTTTACTTTGGTTAATTTATTCGAAACATGTGATTTTTATGTACACTTGAAGAGTACTGATTTATGTTAATTTTTCAGTCAACTTTTTCAATACCTTCTTAAAAACACTTGTCAACGTACTAAATTGCTAAACAATTCATTTGAATAACAACTTTGCCAAAATTCCCATTAAACTTATCAATTGTAATCGCCTGAGCTGTTTGAGCGAACAGGTTAGGGGAGAGAGATAATAAATGAACCCATACAAGATTATCGAAAGGGGACAGTGCCATTGTACGCATCGATACGTGTCTCGATACGAAACACTAGTCATAGTCCCGGGGTGGGTTAACAAATAATAATAACTCGCAGCGATTACACGCGGCGATGTCATCGACCTTCGAAAAATCTGACCTGCGCCGCGCGCCGCAAGGTTGCGACTCGAGCACGCCTCGCTACTCGCTCGCTTGCTCGCTCGATTCACTTCAATAAAATATTAAACATGCTTCCTTACAGATTTTATGTTCGCATCTAAATCACTTATCAATTTCCATTACCGATTAAATACCTTCACAAGTTCACAGTATACTGAACTTAGTAGGTATAACATCAAGACCTGGGGGCCAATTCTCGGCTTTAGAGATCGTGTCGAACTCGACAAAAATTTCTAATGACGTCATTTTCTCGACAATTTTTAATAGTTGCTATTCTGGGGATGTCGAATTCGACATTTGTCGAAGGCTAACGTTAGAGTTCATGTCGAGTGCTTCTGAGCAGTAGAGATGTAATGTCGATTGTAGAGATACGTCATTTCTGAGTGAATTTGTTGAGTTTTGGATTGTACACTGTTTTCTTTTCTTTAGTTTTTAAATAAAATACGGATTGGCATGTCATACCTACTGGAAATTCGATTTATACTTGAACGCGAGAGAGATTTCAGTGGACTGTATTTAATTCAAGTTAACAAAAAAAATGGCTTCGAATGCCCGAGAAACGAAAAACGAAAATCGACAATTATATACGAGGGAAAGTGTGCTATGAATAGGCGCTCACCTGAGTGTTTCCTTGGCGACGTATTCCGAGCCAGACCTTCACAAGGAACCCTTTCGGCTGTTCAGAGCTGGCCAGACTTACCCGACACCTTCCGTGTTACCTTTCAATGGCCGGCTGGATCTGCTAGGAATCTCGTGAACACCCAATTCACCAGCACACTCGAATGTACGAGAAGTTAAGTTTGTTCGTTAAACTAATGATTGAAGCACCACAACGGTTTGATAACTTTTTAAAAAACGAAAGAACGGTTTACGCACATGCGTTTCACCGACGAGCAAAAAGGCAAGAGAGTTACAACGGAATGTTGCTATACCCCAAAAAAGGTTTTCAGGGTTGCCATTACAAGACTCTAAATTACCATTTAATTAAAGTGAACATTCCGCCCACCTAAATACAAAGTATTTATTAACTTAAGACAACGAAATTAAACTATTCTAACGACAGCGAAAGATTATTTCACCGCTAATCGGTTATTTAATTATGGATAGGTAGTGGACATAATTTTACAACTGGCCTCTTAAACTGACCAGCAGCAGTCTTTACTGTCACCACTCTGCAGACCCCATCAGCACCGGGATATAGGGCTGTGATACGACCCATACCCCACTTCAATGGAGTAACTTGTTCATTTATTAATAGAACCATCATGCCTACAGTCACGTTTGTGTTATTTTTATTCCACTTACCTCTCTGTTGTAGTGTATGAAGATATTCGTTTTGCCACCTACGCCAGAAATCTTGGTGAATTTTTTGGATTAACTTCCAACGGTGGAGAACGCTGATGTTCTGGTCAACGAAATTTTCCTCAGGAATAATGGACAACGGTTCCAGAGTTAAAAAATGACCTGGAGTTAGGACAGACAGGTCATTAGCATCTGAGCTAAGAGGGGTGAGGGGACGAGAGTTCAACATAGATTCTACCTGCGTCAGAACAGTATAAAACTCCTCGTATGTCAATCGCTGCGTACCTATAACACGAGAGAGGTGCGATTTCACTGATTTAATACCGGCTTCGGCCAGTCCGTTAAAATGAGGACTTCCGGGAGGACTGAACGAAAACTCTACTTCTTGGGACTCAGCAGCATTCTGCATGAGCTTGGCAAGGTAGTTACTGGCACCAACGAAGTTTCGCCCTTGATCGCAGACAATGCGATTACATCGACCACGGCGTGCCATAAACCGCTTTAATGCCGCCAAGAAAGCCTCCGTCGACAGTTCCGAAGCGACTTCTATGTGGATCGCCTTAGTAGAGGTACAAACGAAGACGCAGATATACCCTTTATATGTTTTTAGTCCGCGACCACGACCGAGAGAAATATCGAAAGGTCCGCCATAATCGACAGCGACAACCGAGAAGGGTTTGATTTGATTTATTCTATATGACGGCAGGTTTCCCATCATAGGAGCTGGAGCCTGTGTGGGGTTTACACGAAAACATTTTAAACAACCAGAAATCACAGAACGAATGGCTCGTTTTTCCAAAAGGATTGCGCAAGCAAATTTTGCAATGTTTGTGCGCCAGGATGCATGAATCGCTGATGATATTCATCGATAATCAGAACGGTTAGGCGGTGACTGCGCGGCAGTAACAGAGGATACTTTTTTTTTTTTTTTTTTTAGGTGGTAAAATCATCAAATGAGTCCTCCCGCCCTGGGTGGGGCGGAAGGGACTGTCAACTCTTACTGACTAAAATCCACCCGTGTTCCTTCCTATGCCTTTACGTTGTAACCTGGGTTAAGAAAAAACCCGCGACCCCAGCAGGCATTTGGCGCGAAACACGACGCGCCACCGACCCGGGCTTGGTCCTTGGTCGGACGGCGAGCTACCCATCACTCACCGTCCACAAGCCCGCTCGCTGTGCCCTCTGCTGATCAGAGGGACACGCGTTGGAGCATCCACACGACAGGCTAATACGGGCAAAGAGACCACTTAGGCACACAGTGCCTAAGGAAGAGTTTTTGCCCGCATCCCAGGGTGCACCGGCCCGAAAAACTGGTCTTCCCCCCGGACGTATCCGAGAGGGAACTCCAGTCCATGGGCACACGTGGAGGTTTCCTGTCATAGCACCCCAACAGAGGATACTTGACGTTGAATTCTACGTCAGCATGAGCCAAGCGACCGCCCACCCTTAAAAGACCCGCATCATCGAGAAAAGGCGACAATTTGCGCAAGCCCTTAGGAAGAGAGTTGGGAGAACCCCTTTGAAGGTTTTCAATCTCCTGTGAGAATGCACCTTGCTGCACATGTTTTATCAAAAACATAAAGGCTCTATTAATTTCATAGACCTGCAAAGGTCCGCCGAGTTTATTTTTAGCAGCGGAATTCCTTGAATTCAGTGCAAAACGAAAGCAATATGACAAGACGCGTTTAAGTCTTAAAAGCGACGAGAATCTATCTATTAATTTGTCAACGCAATTAACATCAACGTCAGTCAGAAGGCTAAAAATTCTTTGTTCCACATGCAAGCTGTCATTTTTGTCAAGCGATAACGACGACTTGGGCCAATTTTCCTCGGGTTCCGCAAGAAACGAAGGGCCATTCCACCAGACTTCATTTGCAGCGAGATCTGCGGGAAGCATTCCCCGAGAACCACTATCAGCAGGGTTGATGGTGGTACTCACATGACGCCAGCAATCAGGAGCAATAATTTCTTGAATGTGGCTGACTCGATTGGCTACGAAAGTTTTCCATTTGGAGGGACACGATTTAATCCACGTCAGAGCAACACTGGAGTCAGACCAGGCGAAGATTTCTTGAATATTGTGAAAGGGCTTAAGAGCCTCCACTACAGACTGTAACAAGTCTGACAGCAACACTGCAGCCTGGAGTTCCAGTCTAGGGATAGACAGTTTGCGAAGAGGGGCAACTCTAGATTTTGCACAACAAAGACGAACAGAGACAAAGCCTTCTGCGTCAACGACACGAAAATATAATACAGCACAATAACCACGCTCGGAGGCATCACCGAAACCATGGAGTTGTATTGTGATGAAGGACTGAACCATACGACGGGGAATCGAAACTGATGCCAATAAAGGCAGCTGAGATTTGAAGCGCGACCACTCAGACTGAATATCTTCCTGCAAATCATCATCCCAAGAGACACCAGAAGTCCAGAGAAGTTGCATAAGATATTTAGCATAAAACGTAACAGGGCCGAGGAATCCTAAAGGATCATAAATACGAGCTATATCGGACAGGATCGTTCGTTTCGTACATCTCTGATTTCCATTGTTGGCGACCTGGAACTGAAAGCTATCAGACTGAGGCGTCCATAAAAGCCCCAAAATTTTGAGAGAGACATCAGAGATATCCTCAAAGCATCTGAAACTCTCCGAGTAGAGTTCTGAAGAAGCTAAGTCAACGAAGAAATCTTTGTGATTGGAGGTCCATTTCCTCAAATGGAAACCACCCGACGACAGTATTTTTGTAAGTTCAGATCTCACAAGTAGAGCCGATTCGATAGAGTCTGCGCCCGAAACTACGTCATCGACGTAGATATCACGGGTGAGCACTGAAGACCCACAAGGATAATCAGCAGCAGAGTCCTTGGCCAGTTGGCAATAGTGCAGCTTGGAATGGGGCGATGAAAATATGTGACGGTACGAAGCCTGTAATCACGGACAGGTTCTTCAGGATGGGACGCCACAAGATGCGTTGGTACTCCATACTCAGGCTCTAGAATATTCCTATACATTTCAGTGCCGGATCAACGGGGTACGTAGCAAATGTAACCATGTAGAGTTAGGTACCTACATTGCCTTTTTTCAATAGTCCTTTTCGTTCCGGGGTCACAGGTTCGCGACCCCCGCACGCTATGGCCCTCTAGAGGGGGGCCCCGTCATTCTGACACTCTTTGAGGCGCGCGCGCGCGCGCAACACAACACGCCCTCGAGTCGGACAGCGACGCCATTACAAGATGCGTCTGCTTGTCTGTCATTCCTGGAGTATCTTCCTCTCACTCTTTTTTTTGGGCTCAGGCGCGGGGCCCCCTAAGGCGCGGGGCCCGTAGAATATGGCTTCCTGATACATTTGCTTCACATCACCGGTGAACACAACCTCATGCCAACGAAAGCGAGTTAACAAATCGAAAATATTTGTCTGCAGCTTTGGCCCAGACAATAAAGTGTCATTCAGCGATACTCCAAGTGCGTCCTTGGCGCTAGCGTCAAATACAACGCGCAGAGGAGTGGTAACTGATTCCGGCCGCATGATACCATGATGAGGCAAGTAATAAAATTTACCATCTCTACTTGGAGGGGACTCTACCTTTTCCATGTGACCACTATTTTCATAATCTTCCATGAAAGAGGCATAGGCCTTTCGAAAATTAGGATTACAATTTAATTTCTTTTCTAACGAAAATAGTCTTTTGAGAGCAATCTCACGAGAATTCGAAAAAACAGGCTTATTCGTAGGATCGACGAAAGGTAAGGGCACTACGAATCGACCTTCACTATCACGAGAATATGTTTTCACAAAATAGTCTTCGCATAGTTGATCCTCCTTCGACAAGAAATAACTAGTAGGAGAATTAACATTTTCTAATTCCCAGAATTTTCTAATGGAATTATCTAACGACAAATGCGAAGAATGCGACACGATAAAGCAATCATTGCTACGACAGCGAGAACGAGAAATATCATTGTGAGTGGGGATAGCAGGAATATCATAACAACCACCCATCACAATCCAGCCAAAGACAGTATTCAATGCCCTTGGTTGACCAGGCTTACCTCGCCTAAGACCAGGCAAGAGCGACGAAGCGAAAATGTCTGCACTTAGCAGCATATCAATAGGCCCTGGATTTGCAAACCCAGGATCAGCAAGATCCAAGTTATTTATGTGAGACCAACCCGGAAAGCCGACAGGTTGAGATGGTTGATCAGCACAAATCGATGGAAGAACGAATGCTTCTAATTTAAATGTTGATGTCTGACCTGTTTTAAGAGTCTTGACCTCACATGATAACAATCCAAGAGGTGAGGCCACTGAATGACCAATTCCACTAACCGACTGCTTACTGCAGGTTATACTTAGTCCTAGTCTTTTTGCACAAGGCTCCGAAACAAAATTGCATGCACTAGCACAGTCCAATAAGGCCCTTATTGGTTGAAATTGGCCAGTGTTATCCTTTACCAAAACCTTAGCCGTAGAAAATAAAACAATAGAACTTTCAGCCGTAGCAGTGGATGTTAAA
This sequence comes from Agrotis segetum, assembly GCA_036375495.1. NCBI lineage: Eukaryota > Metazoa > Arthropoda > Insecta > Lepidoptera > Noctuidae > Agrotis > Agrotis segetum. Next base: position 444,702 of record JAQSVV010000001.1, read on the forward strand.
ACTGTGTTACTACCTTTATTATCAGTTTCTGTCACTGAGGGGAGAGGCACAGGCTCTTTATTAAAATGTAATAATGTGTGATGAGAGTAGTTACACTCTTTACAACGAGAAGCCACACTACATTTTTTCACTCTATGAGTGTTCGAGAAACACAAAATACAAAGACCTTTTCTTTTACAAATTTAAACCGAGAATGAGTGTCCAATTTCAAAAATCCTTCACATGTGGTGAGACTGTGCTGGCCAGAACAATAGGCGCAAGTTGAGTTTGATACAACAAGAGCAGCCTTCAATTTATTTTTATTATTATTGTTACTTGCAGTTTTGGAAGCAACGGGATTACTACTGGTCAAAGTTCTAACATTGGCAATTTCCAATGCTTTGAAATGTTTTTCAATGAATAATCCAAGATCCTCATACTTTGGAATATCAGTGGAATTATGTTCCAGCTGAAACAATTCCCGAGTAGACTTGTCCAACTTTGACCACAGCAAGTAGAACAACATAAAGTTTTTGTCTGGCAACCCATACTGTTCCAAAACTGATAAGTTTCCTGAAAATGTCTGATAAACCCGTTCTAATTCAGGACCAGATTTAGTTTTAACTGGTTCACAAAATACTAATTTATCATAATACATCATTGCAACTTGGCACTTTTTATTGTAATGCTTCACCAAAACACTATATGCATCAACATAACTGTTATCTGTGAGAGGGAAATTTTTTATTAAGTCATATGCTGTACCTTGAACACTTGTCAACAAATAATGCAACTTTTCAACATTTGATATATTTGTACGCCTATGAATGAGTGAGTCATACAACTGTATGAATGAAATCCAATTCTCAAACTTACCATCAAAGGGTTTTATGTTAATTTTAGGTAATTTCGCTGACATTGGTTCACCGCTTGTTGCCACAGAATGCTTCAAGTCAGGCTGCGATAAATTCGCACGAACGCGAGTTTTGACTGATTTTAATTTATTCTCAAAGGTTGCCAGAGCTTGCAACTCCGTATGCCGTAACGACGGACTTAGCGATGAAAGAAGCTTCCGCTGTGCGTCATGAAAATCGTTTGCTAGGTCAGTTAAATCCTGGTCTACATAACCTACCAGATCAGTGCTATCCATAAATTCTAAGCGCATAATCGCGTAATCCCGCGCGATTCTGTTAACATCCGCATCTTCATTACCCTTTCCGGACATATCCTGATCATCACTATTCGGCCTATCACTCGGCATTGTTGCAAACAATAACAATTATTTATACGAAAACGAAAACAAAAATAATAAACGTTAATTTCACAACAATGACGAATGACAGCTACGAATCCGTTTGATCTGCCACTTTTGACAATTGACAGTCTTGTAAGGCTGCCAACATAAAATACAGAAAAGGCAAAAGTCTATGATGTCTATGGCCGCTTACAGATTACCAACCTAATAACGCGATTAACTTCTCACGAAAACTAATATGGGCTATGGCACTTCAAACAAAAGTTATTTAGTTATACCTTCGAAAGAAAATAAAATTAACAAAATACGAAATTTTAACAAAATACGATTTTACTTATCAATTCAAGCCATTTAGAATAAAAGGATGCTTTTAACAGTTATAAGGCCAACGGATCACTTTTTCTTGTGCCAATAAATGTAAAAAAGAAAACAGAAAAAAAATCGAAATTTTAAAAGTTTTAAAAAGTTTCGGTTTCGGTTTCGGTTTCGGCCGAAACTGAGAGGAAGGCCGAAGGTTCGGTTTCGGTTTCGGTTTCGGCTGAAAAATCATATACGAAATTTTAAACAAAATACGATTTTACTTCTTCGATAAAAGGATGCTTTTACAGATATAAGGATTTGGCGAAAAGGACCAAAAAAATGAACGCGAGAGAGATTTCAGTGGACTGTATTTAATTCAAGTTAACAAAAAAAATGGCTTCGAATGCCCGAGAAACGAAAAACGAAAATCGACAATTATATACGAGGGAAAGTGTGCTATGAATAGGCGCTCACCTGAGTGTTTCCTTGGCGACGTATTCCGAGCCAGACCTTCACAAGGAACCCTTTCGGCTGTTCAGAGCTGGCCAGACTTACCCGACACCTTCCGTGTTACCTTTCAATGGCCGGCTGGATCTGCTAGGAATCTCGTGAACACCCAATTCACCAGCACACTCGAATGTACGAGAAGTTAAGTTTGTTCGTTAAACTAATGATTGAAGCACCACAACGGTTTGATAACTTTTTAAAAAACGAAAGAACGGTTTACGCACATGCGTTTCACCGACGAGCAAAAAGGCAAGAGAGTTACAACGGAATGTTGCTATACCCCAAAAAAGGTTTTCAGGGTTGCCATTACAAGATTCTAAATTACCATTTAATTAAAGTGAACAATACTCTTGATTTTTGCATTTTGTTTTCTTGAAACGACGACCTTCGCACAATTAACAAACTTTGTAATTCGTGTACCCACGATTGCACTAGAAACCACTGAAAGATGGACGAGTTTATTAGCATTTTATCTCGGAGTTGTTGGAAAGTGGAGAGCAACTGGCCAATACACGGCAACAACAGCGCACTTATCCCGCCGTCGATATTTACGATTTGAGCGAAACAAAAGTCACTAAAATAATTCCCTTCCATGTTAAAATAAAAAAAAACGTGAAATGTAAACAGCACAGCCCACTAGTGATTTATAAACACAGTCCATGTAAACATAACAAAAGACGCAAATTCTGACACTGACAGACAATCAACTGTCAAACTGATTATTTTTACGTAAAACGTTTCGTTCCATACTAAAATAATTAGATTTAGCCTGCGTTTTAAAACAAAATCATTCATTCACCTATAGTTACCTAAAACGGAACGTGCGTTTCTTCATAATGGTAACATTATGTTCACTCGAATCGACATTTTCGTGACATTTATGTCTATTTTGACTGAGAATACGGATTTCTGCTCAATGGGCATTTTCACAAAAAAATATAGGTATTTTAAGAAGTAAGATTTAATTTCAACCACATTTTTTATGTGAGATTGTACTTGTTTGCATTTCATTATTCTCTATATTTTACGATTTTTAGCTTAAAACCAATAATTTATCACGTAATTATGAGAAATAAAATAAAATAGAGGGTAAGTCAATGATATTTCGTCAGGTTTGTTACTTAAATTAAATGCGATTAAAAAATAAACAATCAAAACCATCAAATTTTCTTCAATACGAAATAAAAGAGCACACGTTGGATCAACAAAATCAATTTGAAAAAATACGATATGTTATAATATAACCAAGAAAAATGTCTCCATAATACAATTTTGTTACCAGTGATGACATTCGAACATTACGATATTCTATTATTCCAATTAAAATAGGAAAGTCCACAAAATGAATATAAAACATGTCTTGTTATTGAAATTTGTCAGTTAATTAACATCGGAATTTAAGTTTTAATGATTTAAATTAATCAACAAAAAAGATTTTGACTTGAAAATTAGGGGGACAGTAACAAAGCTGATGGTAACAAAATTGTTACGAAGCATTTACACTAGGTTATGTTTTCTTATACTAATGAGGTACTTATTGAGCTTTTTTTTTCCAAATCAATCACAATTGAAACTTATCCAAAAACATCAAATTATCTTGATACCAATAACCAATGATGCACATTTTACACGATAAATAGTAAGTATAGGTATTTTTCCATTATTATTAACAATAACGAATAGTAATTTCAAATGCAAGGCGTGGATTCAAAATGCAGATCTGAAATAAATAAAAAACTCTTTTAGTTGCTATGCTGTTGTTTATATACTTATTTATAAATACAGCCTATTAAAAATAAATAGTTGTATTCTATGTTATCACAACCTCTTTAAACCAAGTTGTTAAAGTAGCATGTGTAAATTGTGTAATCTTCTTAATAGTCAATTTTGTTACTTTGCTTGTCAGGCCTATATGTTACCACACAAAACTGACGTAACGTTACCTTACCTTTTCGCGATTTATATTAAATATAAATAGGTACGATTGCAGTGATTGGTCATTAACTATTTATTTATAAAGCTAGATGTTAAAGCTTTCAATAACTATCACAATCATTTTGTTTACATAATAAATTATACAAAATTTTGGTAACCTACCTTGACAGAAAGTTTTCTACCGAACGATGAGTGGTGCTGGGCACGCGCACCTTCACACAGTCTCCGGGCAAAACTGACATAATTCAAAATGGTGGATGACTTAAAGCTTCTGGTGATGCTATTAGATCAATAAAATGTACCAACATTTTTTTAATCACGGAAAAAATACGGTAACAAGCTTGACGTGTCAGGTTGTTCACAATTTAAGTTCTATTTTTAAATTCCCATAATTTAATCAATTAAATATATAATATTTTAATTATGCTTTAAAATAGTCTACCACAATCTTTTGAAGAAATAAAATAGTATACCTGTAGTCAATTCTAAGGATAGAACGTAATTATTGTATGTTAAATATACCTGCACAGTCCAGGGACAAGCCAAAATGCTATCTCCCTATCACTTAATAAATATTTAATTTATATAATCAAGTACTTGGGGAATTAAGTTATTAACGGAATAAAACCTAGATGTCTGCTAAAACTAAAGTTAATCGACTTTTGTTGATACGGGTAATATTAGAAAAGAAAAACGACAATCTTTTCGAGGGACAGGACTAAACACACACCTATGCATTTTTGTAAAAATGCCCCAATTCGACATTTTTTGGTAGAGATAGAGATATTTTTGATAGACATAGAGATCGACTTATAATCTAGAACTCGAGAAAAATGGCGAAAATCGAGAATTGGCCCCCTGTTATCGTACATTCGCTTGCCAATTAGATAGGATTTTTGATTACGAACGCGACTCGAGACTGAAAACAACAAACCATATTTCGCTGTCATTCTTTGACCTTTATTGGCGGAATTGGCAAACCCAAGGTGTTCGATTCGATTTGCAGAAAGTGCAGAAACTCGTCTTTCTTGAAAATAAATTAATTTGTTGGGGTCACAAAATGTCAACAAACTGTGAAGGTGATGGAGGTGGGTTTATGTAAACGATTGTGTAAACAGTATAATTAAACATTGAATAAAAGTTTAAACACTATAAACTGTACAGCTCATGCATTGTTATCTTTAACGACTATTTAAACTACCTATTTAACTTCAGGTCTTATTTGTTTAAATATCGTGGTAGGCAAGGTAATGCTTTAAGGGGGATGCTCCAACCAGCCCGCGAAATTCAAATTTTTTTAAGTTTTTTGCAATTTGCAGGCCAGTGACATGTTGTAACTTTATAAATATTTGTGTTGCGCAAATAACAAGTATAATTTTAAATATAAAAAATATCAAAAAACTCGCTCCATCAGCTCTCACATAGAAAAGGTGCATCATGTTAAAATCTCCGAAATCTAACTACGATGCACCTTTTCTATGTGAGAGCTGATGGAGCGAATTTTTTGACAATTTTTATATTTAATATTATACTTGTTATTTGCGCAACACAAATATTTATAAAGTTACAACATGTCACTGGCCTGCAAATTGCAAAAAACGTAAAAAAAATTGAATTTCGCGGGCTACATCGAAGCAATCACCTTAAGTCAAGCAAGAAGTTTGCACTTAGTTGCGCTTGCGCCGCCCGTAGCAACAACCATACGGGTTGCTGTTGCCATGCAGGCTTCATTCAATATTTCCACAAGTGACTCCAATTTTGTATAAGTTACTTATTTAATGATTTATTGCTCTACTTTTCAATATCAAATTGTAAAGAAACTGTACAGCCTAACATACACATTATAAATCGATTTCTAAAAGGACTAAAGTAGAAGGCAAAAGGGTAAACAAACTGTACGGTAAGTATAAAGTATTTACAAAAACAGGTGTATGAACGTCGGGGTCGGGGGCAGAGCACTGCGGACACACGTGGTTCAGTTTGTTTAGCTCCAGCCGTTCGTCGCAGGTCACCGTGACGAAAAAGCCAATCTTCTCGTGTAAATACTTGAACGGGACCTCAACATGTAATCACAAGCTTAAGATTCATGTCGGTGTCGTAAAGTAAAACATTGGCACTGTTATTACACGCTTAGTAACCAGTATCTGCTACTTCGACAACTTACGCATTTAGCTGTGCTTGATTCTAGATACAAGCACAAAGTTATCGGCTTTTAGGTTTTTGAGACATGGGAGACATGCAAAGAAAACCCAGATACGCATTTATCTATCTGTGTAACCACTCTAAACAATAGTCATTGTGCAGCTATGAATAGTTAGTAAACAACCTCACAATGTAAGCACAAAAGTAAAACATCTGGTTGGACCATAATCTGCAACAGGAACTTTACTGTCAGCACGTCAAGTCAGTTGTGGTGTAAAATACGTCAATTTCCCTAATCGAGTAGTATAGTACGTACAATACGCAGCGAATGAGGTCGTGCAAGGTGAACACCCCTCCAAGGAAAACCGTTGACCCCCTCGGCCACATCCGTGTGTATACAGCCGAGGCGTTCGGCCAATGTGCTCTTTAATATAGTCTTTATAATAATAAGGGGTTTTTTAAAAACAAAACTAAAAGACTTATGTTTATTGGTATTCCATTTAGTAGTCTCTATCTACTTTCGTAAAATCAATATCCGTTACAGGCTTTAAAACATTTAAAAATGGTTGACCTTGGCACCTTGCCAACATAGCTTGACAACGGGGACTGCATTTCCCTGCGGCAGTGTAATACTTGGAAATAATCGTTAAAATGCAAATAATTAAATCAGACAATTTTTGAAAGTCATGGCGAGATGACAGGGTTATTGGAATTTGATGACGTTAACTACGGACAAGTGGTTGTAATCAATCTGATCGATCTTTTGTTCAATATTCTATTACCATAAGACCTATATGTTACAAGTCATACGAGCCCCTTTGTGCACCATAATCTAATAAAAATACTGAAGAGGTATTTGAGCACCCCGGAATGCAAAATTGTAATAAAGACATCCAAACAATCGCAGATAAATAAAAAACAACGCTGAATTATCTTCTCCGCAACTTGTTTGAAAAGTTTTTCAACAATATCGCAAAACTTCGCACAGTAGATTTAATCAAAGAAACGTAAGCAATGAAACGAGTGAAGGGAGATTGATGATGATCAAATCGTTGCGTAATTTGTTTCTTTTTACACACATACAATGAACGCTTGTTTACCAACACGTTTCATTGGTAGTAATCAATTCTGATCAATAGAATTGACGACTGTGCTCAAATCACGTGTCTCGCCACATTTTTTCTAAACACTCCCATTTTACGAGGACGTCGACCGAAGCAGGTAGAGATTTATGTTGTGTATGTTTTCGGTTTCGCAAATCAGTGTGCAAACAATTGGAAACATTATCGTGTCAGACGTCTATTGAAGGAAGAATGTTTCTATGTTCCAAATATGAATCATATCTTCAAATATTGGATTAGGTCTGACCGCCTATACACATTTGTATTTGATATTATATGGGACCATTGGTAGGATTTCGATGTTAGCTGGCAAAACTATTACGACGAAATATTTAGAGATAGTTAATAGTTCTCGAGTGGCGACCACGGACCGGAAAACGCAGCGTAGGCAGGCCTCCCACTAGGTGGACCGACGACATCGTGAGGGTCGCGGGCAGCCGATGGATGCAAGTGGCAAATTGTCGATCGGCGTTGCGGTCTAAGGGGGAGGCCTATGTTCAGCAGTGGACGTCCTCCGGCTGTTGATGATGATGATGATGATTTAGAGATACAGTTAAAACCTTTACAAGTTGATCATTGTGTTGATTCTATGACTGCATCTGTGGATGTAGACTTTGCAAAGCTGAATTTCAACTTTTTGAACGAAGAAAAGATATCATAATTGCGTAAATTCATCGTAGTACCATAAAATAGCTCATGTCTAAATGCTCATTGTTTTAAAACGACGTTCACAAATCGCAGCACGAAGCGATAGTTATGCAAGCCACTGAGCGTACATCATTACCAGTGGCAACGATTGGAAATGCAGGATACCGTTGTTAACTCCCGCTATAGAAAATTGACGTACACACATATCACTTTTCCCTTCCTGGTAGATTGAAACGAGCACTTTACCTCGCTCACAGACTCACGGTACAAGTCAAGTGTTGTTGTTTTGTGATCGCAAATGCAAACAGCCGGCGCCGGCGACAGTCCTTGAACTTTGTTTGTAATATCTCCGCAAACGTATTAATTAACTTCAAGTTCAATAATTTATCGGCCACAATAGTCCTTTCGTATTTTTGTTCCAAATGCTCAAGGTTGGCTAGAAAACGAAGTTTAAAGAATATTGGCACTTGGTTTTACAACAAGAAGAGCATTAAAGTGAGGTTCATGAGTCTATTGAGGCACGCTTTGGGTGAATTTTCCTCTACTATTATTGCTGACTTTAAGTCCATCACTACTTTTAATAAGACAGTAATCGGCGAAGAAGCAACATGCGAGTGATTGATGAGCGAAAAATACTAGTGAAAAAATTCACGAACATTACAGATTTATCACATTTAATAACGTTGATATCCTTGAAAAAGTATCATTAGAGATTTCGCGATGTGTTGATAAAATTCCAATGGGTAATTTTAGAGAAAATACCTATTAGGTTTCCTAGAAAACAAAGATAAATTGAACAGGTAAGATGTAAGATTAATTTGTTGGGTTCGTTCATTGTTGGCAACAAACAAACAAAAAAGTATCAAAAAGTAAGTTTTGAGGTAAAAAAAAATCCGCAAAATTCATTTTACGGGACGACCGGAAAGCTAGACGTGCGTGAGGAGACAAAAAACATGAAGTAACTTTCGACTATTTTCGGCATTCAGTGTTACGAAACCATTTGCGAAAGCGATTGTTGCAACATCGCCGGATCGACCGCTCCGCCGGATTTTTGACAGTAGTTGGTGAGAGACTGCTTCGCCACCACGATTATTGTTCTAATTTATTTTATTCTTGGCTTCCATCGAAACTAACGCTGCTATCTTGGCTTTTTCTACACCTTTTTTTCTTTTACACCACATGCACGTTGGCCAACAAAGCCTTCCTGTGCACAAAAAGAAGCTAACTTCTTTGAGGACATGTTAACATCTACCAACCCACTAAGGGCTGCGTCGGTCATCGATTACGGACCGCTCTCTTTCACAATGAGGAGGCCTGTTTCCCAGCAGTGGGAACATTATAGTCTAATGTTGATGTTGGTAATAGTAAATTTTGAATTGAGAATGTATTACAATTAATCTTATTTTTTGTTGTGAACTTGCAAACAATAAAATCGTGACTGATGTCTCTGTACAATTTGAGTCGCTTGTTTGTGAATGTCATTGTCATTGTCGAGATGACTATTCGTATCACGTATACCAGGGCCGGATTAACCATCTCGGGGCCCCTAGGCACAGTTCGTTTCGGGCCCTCCCTTTTTCATACCACAACCAATTCAAAGTCAAAATAGACCCTGATTCTGTTTTGCCCTGTCAATAATACCCACACTTGATTTTCTGATTTCAAATTATTTTTCATTTAATAGGCGATATTTTAATATAAAAATTATATAAAATAAATCAAATTAATAAAAGTGTCTTACAAAAAAAAATTTGTGTCAGTAATTGGGGCTTTTACCCACGTCATGAACGAACATATACAATACTTGAACTACTTATACGCGTGAAGAAAAATGAAGAAAATATGACACCGTACGGCGGGAGGGAGACGCAACTATGCGCAATGTGGCCAATTGGCTTCATTTTTTGCCATTTTAGAGTGCGGACAATGTATCTATAGTTTATATAAATCATTGCTCTTACCTTATAATGTGAAAAAATTTTCACTATTACCGTGGTTTCATAAAACCACACAATCCTCTTTTTTTCATTTTTTTATCGGGAGTGCTGGGCCCCTGGTCATGCTGGGCCCCTAGGCACTGGCCTAAAGTGCCTTATGGATAATACGGCACTGACGTATACACATGTGTTTCATCGTATTCATTTCCCATGTAATTTGGACGAATTGAATTTGTTTTAGTATGGAATGTCGATCGATTTATTTTCGATGTCAATTTGAAGTTTGCCGAAGGGGGGTAAATACCCAGGCGCGGAACATACTGGTATAACCCAAGTTATCCTTATTAATTTTATTGAAATTATTTATTACATAATAGCTTGTGTTTAAAGTGCAGTTAGATATAAAATAGAAGTAAAGACACTTTATCTGGTTTCACTTTTAAAGTTTCTTCGAAAGAGTAATTGTGTTTGTTCTGAGTTGACCCATTTTACTTGAATGTTGAGTTACGAACTGATAGTTTTTACGGCTGCTTGCAGATATTATGTGCAAGCTAAGGAGAATGTTCAGCAGGTAAGCAAGTAGGTACTCGGTGTAAACTAGATAGAGATGACGGTAAGCTACATGTAGAACTGGTTCAGGCGGGCTGGGGCCGGGGGCGCCGGGGCAGGGGGGCTGCGGGCCCCAGACGCGGGGCGTCATTGACCTGCGGCCCGGCCCCCGGCCCCCGGCCCGGAGCCCCGGGCGCGAGCCGCGACACCACGACACCGTAACTTCATTGTGTCGCCGCACTGCGAATCAAATTCGCTGTAGCGGACACTTTTTTGCTAGACCAGAGCGACTGAAGCAACCACTTCGGTACCCTCCACACGTTCCATTAAGAATTTTAATGCGAATTATTCGTCTGCAAGTAATTAAGTTTCGTATAGCAGGAACTTTCGGCGAAAAAGTTTTTTTTTAAACAAGCCACGGCGAGCCCGTCGCCGAACTTCGCGGAAACGGTTCATTATTAATTAATGGATATTTATTTTGCGATAAGCCCTGAATATTTGATTAAGTTCAGTCACCTTACAGACAGCATATTTTTTATTTTGACTGACAAATGGCTGACGTCACTCTGTATTTTTCATTCATTTTGTATTCTCTGGTCTGTACCTACTTTTTTTACATTTTTTTCTGTAGCAAAACATGCTGAAATATGTTATTTTATATTAATTGCACTCTAAGGGTCATGGTGACCCTAGTTGTCCCAACAACCCTTGTACAGAGCACGTGGTCTAACCCTAAATATTTAATGATAAGTTCAACATTTTACAGGTCTAACCAGACTTTTACATTGTCAGCACAAGCTCTTTACCCACAAAAAAGATACCCCTGACGATTAGTCAGAGATGCAAATGCTAAGGAATTCAATTGAAATACGATTTCCGTAAAATCGCACGCGAGGCGACCAAACAGTATCAGAAGTCGTATAAATTCAGTTGTGCTACAAATGCTACAATAAGTTCATCGAGAATCGTACAGTTCGTGAACAAATGTAACAAAAACTTTTTCGAAGGTCGTCCGGGCGAGACAAGTGAGTATTGAGCCCAGTCCGCCTCCCGACCTAGCGGGTCAAGTTCATTATTATTTAAGGACTAGTGTTTGCCCGCGGCTTCGCTTGCGTTTTTTAGAATTTGAGAAACAATACGGATCGTGTGGCGCCATCTGGAATATGAACGTAATTGTTTTCTCGGAAACAGCTCTCTTCTGTTATTCGGGATGTAAGATACCTTATATCCGTGTCTATACTCCTAACAACGTATATGCTAAATTTTGGGACGATCGATTCAGTAGGTAGTAATGCGTGAAAAGGTAAAAAACAAACATACTTGGATTTTTATTATTAGTTTAGATCAATAATGTTATATCTAGGTACATAGTTTGCATAGGAAACGTCCTTATTTGAGCGACATTAATTTCAAAGAACCGTGTTTATTTAAACATTAGACTATCATTTTTGGGTCGATTTACAGTATCGCTGCAAATTGAACGTACGATAGCATTGCTCTTCTCCCTTTAGCATACCGCGTGATACCTAAAAAATAACTAATTATCTGACTCGATGAGTACAACTTGTCGTCGTGTAAAACAGAATCTATGCACTGGTTTGAGCACCAATTCAAAACGTAAATAAACACAAATTATAGAAACCCTGATTTTTTTCTAATCTTTAAAATTCCACACCTCGAAACAATTACAATTAAAAAAAATATCGAACTTACTACTACAATTTAAATCGGTGTAGATTTATATCCTAGAGAAGTATTGAAAAAAAATAGTAATTATTTAAAATCGCGAATAATGTTGAAACAAAAGTATGCACATTTTTTTTTTAATTATTTAAAACTCCCAGGACAAATAAAAAAAAAACTCAAAAAGAGAAAAAGAAAACTGCGAGATTTGATCCAGAGACCCCTTGCACGAAAGTCAAGCAGGTTACCGACCGGACTGGCTAGTACGTTGACAGTGATTTTCAAATAGCGGTTCTTGTACAAATGTCAACAATGACTGGGCTGCGTTTAAATCCTTTATCCAGTTTAAATTTATACTGACTAAATGTCAAACACCCCGTTCAAGCACACCGCGAGGTGAAAAATGAAGCTAACTAAAATTTAATCTGCCCCGTTTACGGTCGTCCGCTGGTATAAGTTTTTACTAAATGGAATAAATATTTGCGACCTTTTTACCACGCAAAATTTTATCCTGCTGTCAGATTGACATTAAGTTTTGTTGTTTTGCTCGATTCGCGCCGTAAAAACGAATATTATTTTTATTTTATAGAGTAAATATTATTTGTGGATTATGGATTTATGTTAAAACCGGCAAATTGATTATTTGTTCAATAAACTGAGCTGTCAATTGAATTTGACAACTAACATTGACAGAAACTTATGACTCCGTTCAGCGAAACCTCGCTAGTTTAATATTTTTCCGGCGAAATACCGCCGAAGGATTTAAACGCACCCCTGAAAATCAACATATTATAAAATTGCTAATCCCCCAAGGGGAATAGCGTAATTATACATATCCTATTAATAGAACAGCAGTTTAAGGAATATTTGAGGAAAAATTGACTAAATAATATCTAGTGGTTTAGCTTCCAACTATCAACAAACATCTAAAAACAACAAAATTAAAAATTGCTTATCTCCCAGGAAAAATAGCGTAATAATACATAGCATATTAACAGAAGCATATTATTAGGAATATTTGAGGAAAATTTGATCGACAACTTTACAGTAGTTTCGGAGATAGATCAAATCAAAAAAACATAAAAAATTTCGAAAAAAAATAAAAGTTGATCTGGCATCAGAATCGATCCCTTATCTCGAAAAAAATACAAAAAGAAAAAAATATTCAATGTACAGGAATGACATCTCTACGATTTTATTATATGTAAAGATAATAAAGAAGATAAAGATAAAGAAGATGAATAGATACACTGAGGGAGAATTTCGAGCGAAGAATTAACACCCTTCTCAACCATGCCTTTTAGAAAACTGTCAAGGTGATCATATAAATAACTCAAGTTCAAAAGCTGTCGTGCTCATTACTTTTTTATATGAAGTTATTAAAATACAGACCGTTTCACTTTTTAACTTTGGAGACATACTTATGAACAGTTTTACTATGAGATACTTAAAACCACAGAAATATTATATACTCGTATCTTTGCATAAAACACTACCCTGCTTAAAGCTGTTGTTGGCACGTTATAGGAACTGATACACCCTACTAAAGGTGTCAAACTGATCGCCAATAAGTAAATTCAATTGAAATAGCCATTGACACACTTTGAAAAGAATAATTTCATTACAAAAATCTGTGTTGGCATAAAAAAAAATACAAGGCCTTGCGATTTCTGAACATCAAACGTTTATTATTACGTACGACGATCACACTATCTGCCAAAGTGCCGATTCACATCATATCTTTGAGATAAAGTACATATCTGATAGATTGTACAGTTCAATGGTTTCATATCCTACTTTCACGTATTCTGTAATACCCCTTCTACACGGTAAGACCCGACCACCTGACAGAGGTGATCTTGGTCCGGTGGGAATGAAAAGCGACCGTGTAGACGTTGGTCGTGCGACCAAATATGGGCGGAGCCAATCGAACCTTGGTCGGGAGCGCAGCCGTCCCGACAGGCTGCGTCCGCAGTGGGACCCGACCGTCAGCCGACAGTCTTGTACTGTTGACACGACCAAGTTCACCTCTGTCAGGCGGTCGGGTCTTACCGTGTAGAAGGGGTTTAAATAGCTATTCCATAAAAAGCAGTTAGAAAAACTCACTTTACCATAGAGTGTACAAGTTTCTCTATACTTTCTGCAAGTAATGACATTATTTTATAAACAAACGTATCCATATCCGTATGTCAAAATAATTTTCTCATGAAAACAATAGAAGGCTATTTAAAAATAAAACAATAGAAATAACATTAGACCGGATGCACTAATAAAAGAAATGGCAGGTGTAGACAACATCCAATCACAGGAACACTACATACTCGTAGTTTGAAAGAATTTCTAAAAATAAAAGTTTCGTCTTCTATGTAGGTATTTTTGCTTTTATTTACAGATGAAAAATTATTTATGGAGATCGGAAAGAAAAAAAATCGGTAAATTAGTAGTAAATGAATTTTTTTTCAGAGTACAGACGTCAACAGATAAATCTGCCTCAATCTGTCAGATTTCTTTATGTATTTTCAACCTTATCACATTAGAGAAAGGTTAATGTTTTATTTGTAAAATTTGATAGATTAGGGTGGCTTGACCTGCTGGCGTGTGTATAATTTCAAACTCACATGGAATTGATAGCACAAAAGGCAAAATGTCTACATTTACTGTGTATATGAGTAGTCTAAATAATATATGCTAATGCAAAACTGGGTAAACGTAACACATAACATTTATTTTAGAATGTAGGTAAACAGATTCCAATATGAATTTCAGATGTGTAACAGACTACATATTAATAAGAAATAAATGTATGTATGTATGTTGGCTCCGAACATAGCTCTTAAAAATATGCGGGTCAGACGTTTAACCTTCTATTTTGTGAAGTTTGTTAATAATTAGGTCAGGAAAACTGACTCATTTTCTTGTGTGTTTTTCCTTTATTGATGATTTTTTAACAGACCCGCGCAATTACCTACGTAACACAATTTTGAATATCGCTAATCCATTTCTTCTCTTGTTAAAAATCGACTGTATTTATCTTCTTTAAAAATGTAATCGATATTGTTGAAGTGTCAACATGAGTGTCATTGTCACTGTTAATCATATTCATTTATGAATGCAGGTTCATTTGTATTGCATCCATATTCACAACTACAAAATTTAAAGCAACAAAGTTGACGCACTCAGAAACAAACATTAAAATGGACGATGGTATTCGCTACTCCACATTTCAATCGAACTCATTTCCTGATTCTTGATTGATGACGGCAATAAAAATAAAACTATAAAATGCTACTCACTTTCTTTCGAACAAAACTTCGTCATAAAACTTATAAGCAGAACCGCGGCACAATGATGTTTACAAAATATAAATAAACCAAGGTGACGCCACATGTCACTGGCTTTTTATCTGTAGGCGTTCAATTTCATCGTGTTCACGTAAAAAAACGTCAGAATGAATATTAACGTCAGCTACGAAAATAAATCTACAACTACAGCAGTTTTTCTGCGTTCCAAATGGCCATGAATTTTTATGCTGGTAACTTTTCTAGACAGGTTACGATCGTTTTACGACGGTACTAATAACATTATCTATATGTATCGTATACAGTAAAAATACTGACTAAACTACTTAACTAGTAACTATTTATCAACAGATAAAAGTATCAACGGCCTACCGGATCCTGACGTAAGAGACCGGTCATGGCAATTAAATACGTAGATCTACACAAACTTGTATGTCAAGATAAATAAACGATAATACTAAGTTTAATTACGAAACCAACAAAGCAATACTCAAATGTCAAGGAAGACACAAAGTAGGTACACAAGGGAGAATTCCAATAAAAACATTAGGAGGGAAAAACAATTCTAGACGTATAGACAACCGTTCAGAAATGTCCACAGGTTTATTTTTAAACGGGCGCAGACAATGCAAGTACGTACGTATTTCTGATATAAAAAACGAAAAGAAAAAACTTTTTTCGTTTCCGCATATCAGAAGCATGGACCGCCCGTCATAATCGTAAAGCTATTGTTTGCATTGCATAGTAAAAGCTTTCTACGGTCAGTTTGGGTCCTGTGAGGCTGTGAATAGTGGCGGCCATTATTACCATAGCCTGTGGCATAGCCTTGCTTATCGAAATGTTTCCGACGCTAGACATTGGCCAGTCGTAAACAGCTGATACATGTGACAACAATATGAGGTTTTGAAACAAGAATGCGTTGGATGGAATAGACACGATAGTTCTATGTTTAAATATTCAGACATTATTAACGATATTATATACCTCTAATTCTCCTGTTAAATCCTCATTTATTTATTTTATTTATTCATTCACTGTGTGTTCTTAATTTAATCTAGTCTAGATCTTATCGAAGTAACTAAAAATGTGGTTCTATAAAATTTACATATTTAATTTATATTTCAGGTTCGAGGAATTTTAGGACGGATGAATTTCTAATATTCACGAACGAATCGTGTATAAACGGCAAAACGACTAAACATCTGGCATACGAGGTCAGAACATTCTTTTTTACGAAACGAATTTGAGCGATTGCCACAACTCGCGATTCTAACCAAAAACTGCTAACGCTAAGTTAAATAAAGAAGTCGCAAACTCGGAAGGCCTCTGTATACTTTTATTTTTATTTTTTGCCTTAAAGTTACAGGTCTACGAGGTTGGACTTCTAGGCCCTTTTGAAGGTCAGCATGTTTACTATCAGTTTCATAAAATAATATAATTAAACACACGATAATTAAGCATTAATGATAATGAATATTCAGGTCTTGAAGGTCGACTGGGGAATTATTTATAAGTATCCGTAATACACGATTTGAATGGTTGATTTTCTTATAAGTTTCAAAAAATGTTGTAAAATAAAATTAACTTTTGCTTACCTTTGTCTGGCAATACCGACGCAGCGAAATTAGTTGTTATCTGCAAAAAAATGATAATTTGATTCAAAGAGGAATATTAAAATTAATTAAAGTTAATAAATAGTTTTTTTAGTAAGAGACTGACGTCTACGCAGCGCCTACGCCACATCGTCTCGTAGTAGAGTCAGATGCAGGGTCTACGCCTTGCCTACGCACCGTCTACGAAATGTGCTACGCTTTCGCAATGTCTTAAAGGTCGATTCATACCGAGAGGCAAAACTGCGCGCACATTCAATTAGTGCGACTCAAATTCTAACTCTATTTACTAGACGAAAAGATACACTTTTCTAGTATTATCGCATCACGTAGCGTAGCGTCTCCCTCAGTCGAATCGAACTGACCGTAACTTTCAGCGACATAATTCGTACACAATAAAGTTGACTTGTTGAGTTGGCAAAATGTTGTTATAGCTCTCGTAAAATGAAAGAGAATTACTATCACAAATCAAATTATCCTACATCGTATTATGAGAGTGGATTTAGGCTTCTATTAACGACGCGACAGACGGCAACGACTGTCCTTTCGTCCTTTTCTCGACTGTTTAAGAATTGAGTTAGAGAGAGAGTTAGAGTTAGGTTGGTTCAAGCGCAAAATGTCCCTTTCACAAAATGTACCTTTCGCAGAATGTCCCATTTCTCAAAACGTTCCTTTCGCAAAATGTCCCTATCCCAGAATGTACCTTCTTAAAACCAGCCATACTTTTTTATAAAAGACAACTCTCAGGCTGTAAGCGATGTAGAGCTCGACACTAATGCTGTAAGTTACTTAGACCTTAGTCAATACCAAAACTATAGTTTTGATCTTAAAAAATAGCACTGTTGGTTACTCTGGATCAAAAAAATAGCACTGTTGCCTTGCTGAAATTTTACTTAGGAAGGTAGAATAATTTCAGCAAGGCTTAGAATATGAGACAAAAAAACAATATGATCCTGTAGCAGCTGGCAGCTATATTATATTTTCTTGTGAAAATACCAAAAAGAAACTACACATTTCAAATTGGTAAACAACTCGATGTTTACCGATGACTTCTCAGGTTTTTGTGAGGGGAGATGGAAAAAAATAGTACTTCGTTTATATACTAGAGGCGCTTATTATTTTTTCCATACATAATTATGCTTTAAATACTTGAGTTTGTTAGTATGTTTGTTTTTGCAATGTAGTTTTCACCAGAGCCCTGTGTATGTGTAGACTTAGAGTTTCTTATTAAAAGAGAATTCAAAGTACTTTGAAGTCAGTTAATAATTCATAGTTATTCCTATTATAGTTTGTTGATTGACATTAACTTGCGCTTTCCAATTTGCAACTCATTCATCTGGTTATGAAATAATGAGAAAGCACAGTTTTTTATGGCAAGTGGGAGAAGTGCCAACTGCTGAGCTTTGGCAATTTTTTGGGCTAGAATATCACTACATAATTTAAAACAACGTTCCCCTTCGTCTCTGTCTGAATCTGTCGATTTCTGTATTTGATTACTGATTACAGCGAATTTCCAGCACTTATAGCGTTTAGATTAGAATACAGCGATTAGAAGTAGAACTAGGTATTTTAAAAATACTTGAATATAAGTAAAAATATCGAGTTTCCAAGAGATCCTAATGTAGCACCCGCGCCACCACTCATGACCTTTAGAAACGACGCTAATGTCTATTTCATTCAATCAAATTGCAATAAAAAATTAGTACTTAACTCGAATCGTCTTTTGCACCTTATTGTACAACGTACATGATGTACAGACGCCAGCAGGTCAACGTACCCGAATCTGTCAGATTTTACCAGTCAAATATTAAACTTCTACTTTCGTGATTGGTTGAAACTCTATTAAAGAAAATTAAATATGACAGATTGTGGTAGCTTGATGCGCTGGCGTCTGTACATAATACCTAGTTCATTTGGGTATCCAAAATCGTTAGCTATATCATGGTTATGTTGCTTATTAAAGAAGCAATATTTATGTTTTGTAATGTAACGATAACTCATTGATTTTGAGATAATAAATATTAATACTATTAATAAAATTGTTATCTCTAGATTAATGACGAATTGACAAGTTTTAAGAACCTAATCTTGCCTTATATAAGTGTATATTAAACTAAACAATAATTAAAATCCATTATCCAAAGAGACTGTGACTTTAAAGACTTTATTATAACTTCTTTACTATTGAGTTAATTCTAAAGTTAATTATAACGGAGTACCGGGGTGGAATAAAATTGCATTACTCTATGCCCGGAAGGGAAGTACCAAATTATTAAACGACGTTATACGATACATGTGTAGGGT
This sequence comes from Agrotis segetum, assembly GCA_036375495.1. NCBI lineage: Eukaryota > Metazoa > Arthropoda > Insecta > Lepidoptera > Noctuidae > Agrotis > Agrotis segetum. The sequence goes on from JAQSVV010000001.1 coordinate 463,971, forward strand.
TGCCACACGTCCTTGTATACCCGGACATATCTGGCTTTTTTGACCCCCGACTGGACTTAATCCAACTATTTTCCTGTAAACTGAAGAAGAACTGTAGTTAAACCATCCAGAGAGTCCTCTCACGCTGAGTGGAGCGGAAGGGACAGACTCTAAATACTCTAAAATCTAAAAAACTCTAAAATAAAGACTCTAAAATGAACCGTGCCTGCACTGCATTCTTTATGACCTGTTAAGACATTCCCTATACATTTTCGGAACTACATTATTTACTAGCTGTTGTTTCCCTCGGTTTCTTTTGGTCTTAGCGTGATGTTATTATAGCCTATATATACCCTTCCTCGATAAATAGGTTACCCAACACAAAAAGATTTTTTCAGTTCGAAACAGTAGTTCCTGAAAAAAAAAACTCTAAACCTCCATAACATTAGAATAGATAAATCCAGATGACTGAACAAAAATAATACAAAGTCAGTCAGACTTTTTTCTTTGACAACCCTACCTACACGTGGCTTCGGAAGTTGCAACAACTTGCAACTAGAACATTATAAATGCATGCTATATCTATATTATATCAACTGTTTCACTGAAAATAGATTGCCTCAACTATTCCCCAGCTAGGGTTGAAAACCTTTACACGTGCTATTAAATAATATGATTTCAACGAACTTAACGAAGTTATCGTTCGATAAGACTAAGCTAGTATATTTAAGAGGGACACTGATTTCTGAGAACGAATTAAACTAAAACATAAGAGTTTTGACCATTGTATCTATTTATTTATCTTTTTTTTTCGTTTGTCGATACTGGTGGCGGCCTTTTGCTGCTAAAGCCAACTAAAGTCAGGATCATGGGAATGACTTAAAAGGCTACCACAGCCCTGAAACACAAAAGTCAACTTTAGGAACAGGGTAGTTTCAGTCAGTCCAGCAAGACTAAGTCTTGACTGACAGTCCCTTCTGATGCGTCCAGAACGGGATTAAGATAGACAAAGACAAAGGTATTTTAAGGTATACAGATATTTTAATGGCTCTGGAACAACCCGATTGCTTTATCGGCTTGGTCAAAAGTTTTCATCAATGCAGGGCACACCGCAATCACGGCGATAAGAGGGTCTTCGTGGAGTGGCTGGAGAGACGTCACGGCGTCCTGACCTATCGTATGACGCAGGCCCTCACCGGACACGGAAGTTTCGGGAGGTACCTGTGTCGGATAGTTAGGGAAGAGACGCCCGGGTCAGCCCGGGTGTCACCACTGCGAAGATCGCCCGAGGACACACTGTGCAGGACTGCCCGGCTTGGGTCTGCCGAACCGTGTCCTCACGGAGGCGATAGGCGGAGACCTCTCGCGCCCGGCATTGGTCGAGGCCATGCTGCGGGGCGAGACGAAGTGGGAAGCGGTCGCCTCCTTCTGCGAAGCAGTAATATTCGCGAAGGAGGAGGCGGGCCGCGAGAGGGAGAGGGCTCGTTTGACGATTTTACCACGCTAAAAAAAAGGCATTTCATTATCGATGGCCGTGAAAAGTATCATTGGGTGAGTAAATGTTAATAGTACAACAGTGCTATTATTTGTCGCTGAGGCAGAGCTGCACAAAAGCCTGTAGGTACTAAAGAGAATGACACTGCTGGTCATTCGCGAATTTATTTAAAACAAGTACGTATGTCCCGCATGTACAAGGATAATTTAGACTAAAATCACTCCTTTTTAGTGGGTTTTCCGGAATTCTGATAAAAGATTTGTCAGAACTCGACACTGAGTACAATTTCATAGAATTGTTTGTTAATTTCCTTGATTGTCGGTACTGCATATTACCTATATTGCTTTTTTCGAAATATAAGTTTATTTACAAGAATTTTATCAGTTTAGGTATCTGAAAATAATTGATTTATCAATTTTCTTGGATATTATGTTTAAAAACTTTTGAAAGCTCAATAAATAACGTTACGTAAGGATGCTCAAAATGTTTGATAGAGAATTCTTGTTTATTCAACCGATTAGAGAAAGGAAAAAGGAAGAAACTTAATTGATTTTTAGCTGCAGTACTTAGCTTTTATTGATCTTCATTACGTGGCTTTTATGTACTTGGTAGTTCGCGTGCAAGGCGGAAAATATCCCACGGGAATATTTTAAATAATAGTCTATGACACTTGAGAATATTCCCATAATTTTCTGAGAGTTGTGTGTTATGTAAACTATGTTTTTTAACATAATATTACAAGTACTTTGTGTCAATTAAAGTTTAAATCTATATACCCAACTAGTCCAAACAAAGTTACGTAGCCAAAAATTGTATTCCAAGATTTTCCCTCTATACCTTGTTTTGAGCATAGTTTTTAGAATTTTTGTCTGCTTGTCTGTATTTATGTCCGGGATAAACACGACATGTACTGCATGAATTTACTTCAAATTTAGCTCGAATATTATTAAGAAGTCGGGTCAATATATAGGTTACATATTATCACGTTATCACCTACGGGAAACGAGCAATGAACCATTAATTCTTCAACACGTTCACGCAGACGACGTCGCCGTCGCGACCTATCAATATTTTTTTTATTAACTAATGCATGCAGCATTGTCTGCCTGAATTTAACTTCGTTAAACTATCCTTCGGATCATCATATCGGTATATTTGTTAGATTACTGTAAATTCATCAGTGTGACAGTCGGTAATAATCCCAAGTGGTGATCACGAGCTACCTGAGTGAAAATTATCCGCATTTTCAATACCTATTAGGCAGCTACTGGGTAAATCTCCTGGAACGGATTATTTTTGTTTGAATTTTGTGGATTCTTGAAAACCTGCGTGCATCGCTCATATTTTTTTGCGGTAATGACGGGCATGTTCAGATAACAAGTTTCATATTAGTGTCACAGCAGATAAACAAGAATTTAAAGAGATAATCAATTTTTTTTTAAAACTGTTGTTGAGGATAATGATGTCATGTGAGAAAAATGATTTTCAAGCTTAGGAAAATGACGATAATTGAGGACAATGATAATGTTTATGAACTTAGTTTTGTACTTAAAAACATTGACGATAATTAAGTATCTAAATTATATTTTTATTTGGTTAAAAGTATCAGGTTAGATAGATTACGTAAATTATAAGTATCTATCAAAATTTTAATATCAAAATATTAAAAGTTTCCGGGTTATGATCTAAAAACTATTGGTGAACTAACGGTTTTTAAGATCATGCGGCAATTATAACAACTACGACTATAACAAAACTATAATCTCATGGTTTTCTAAATCATAAGGTAACTGAATTATACAAGTCTAACAACCAAAAAACAGACCCAGTAGAAAATTAGTTTACGACAGGACAAATCATTTTGATTCCCGAAAATGAAAACACTAATGAACCACAAAACTGGCGCCCCATTGCATGTTTGCCGACTATGTATAAACTGTTTACTTCCATGCTAGCTAACGAACTGTACAAACACTGTGTAATTGACGACATTATTTATCCATAACAGAGAGGACGCAGGCGACGCGCCAGGGTCTGTAAAGATCACCTCATAGTTAACAAAGCAATACTAGAAGACGCACATCAGTGTCAGAAAAACTTAAGTATGGGATGAGTAGACTTTCTGAAGGCCTTTGATAGCATCTGACACGAATGGCTTCTTCAGGTGTTGAGGTTATACAAGTGCCCGGGTGCTATCATGGGCTTTCTAGAGATGGTCCTGTCATGCCCACATGGAATGTTATCATGAAGGCTCGTAGACGCTAGTGTAACCACTGATCCCATAGTTATACACGGAGGAATATTCCAAGGAGATTCATTATCACCACTTCTGTTTTGTTTAGAAATAAACACAATTTCAACCGTAACCGTAACAGTGAACCACTTCCTATATAAAGTCTATTTAAATTTTATGCCAATTATAAAAGTCGTTTAAAGATTTAACTCGATAGAAAAGAAATATTTACTAGAGACAGGAATGCAGTTTGGATTAAGAAAGTGCAATGTTCTACAGTCATGTGACAACCGGTAGAGTTAGCGAAGAACAAAAATTTAAAAATTGAAATTTGAACATTAGAAAAAAGACGAGACGTACAAATATTTACATAGATATAAATGAGGCGGGCAAAATAGGTCATAACAGAATAAGAGACCAACTAAAGAAAGAATACTTTGGCAGGATAAAATCAATAGCGAACACACAATTAAATGCTAGGAATCAGGTAAAAGCTATCAATACTTACGCGGTACCGGTTCTACTCTACTCGTTTGTAATATGGGCCGTATTATAAAGCAGTACTAGAAAAAGTAAACATAGATATATAATATCTTTTTAATTGGCTAAAAAAGCAACCGGTATCATTTTTGTTAGTTTTCAATATTTGCCACTATAAGCAGTTCGAGAGAGCAGGTTATGTCTAACGAAAGATGAGACCACACAACACATCATCTCTGGGTGTGAAAAACTAGCAGGCATTTAAGAAACATTAACCACAAATAAATAAAAAATGAGTCTGCAGAATTAATGTGAGACATTTCAGTCTAGACAGACATCACAGTAACAAAAATAGTCCTGATATAATTTATGTATCCGAATTATTTAATAGACATTTCCGCAAAATTTTTAGTGTGAGTTTAGTTCCTGTCCCCTGTCCACAGCACTGAAACATTAATTAGAAAGATTTTAAATCTTTCTCTGGCTGATTTTAAGTGTCTTGCTTGAACGCCTGGAAAATTATTTGCCCGGATTCAGATGGGCCCGTGAACCCGAGGCAGGCTTTCCAGAGGCAGTGGGATGAGCCGCTCTGTAGGTTGGTACGGTACAATCTTGTTAATACGTCAGCCAATTCTGTAGAGCGTGCTGGCCTGCTGGCTGTGGGCGAATGGGAATCGGGTCTATGGCTTCAGGCACTATCGTCATTCAACATAGGTACCATGCTGAGTGACACTACTTTCTGGATCGCTACATGCCTGCGTTTGGGCGCTGCTTACGGGGCTCCACATCGCTGTCAATGTGGCGAAGCAGTCGACTGTATCGGGCAGCAAGAGTGCGGGTCGGTTAGCACGGCACGCCAGCTTAAATGACATTATACGTCGTGCTCTTGTCATCGCCAAGATGCCAGCCGTTTTAAATCCCACTGGCTTGGCACGCGACCATAGGAAGAGACTAAATGGTATGACTATAATGCTATGGAAGCTGGGCAACATGTGTCGAAACCCTTGCGCCATCCTTTCGTTTAGGTACGGCGTGCTATGCTGGTGCGGCTGCTGCAAGTGCTGAAAACCTCAACCAGCATAAATACAATGGCTTGACTAGCAGCTATGTATTTGAGCTGTTTGGAGTTTTTAAAGAACTTGCAAAACGTATAGTCGATTCTTCGCGTGTGACCAGAGGGCTGGCCTATTTCTTGGTGAAAGAATTAGCATTGCCATCCAACGTCGCAATGAAGGCAATGCTGCCAGCGTTCTGGGCACTTATCCCGTTGACAGTGATGTAGATAAATTTTTTGATGCTCTTTGTTAGGTTATTTTAAATTGTCACTTACGATATATCTTCCGTGATTAATTATGTTTGTTTGAGTTCCCGATATTTCGACGCTGTTGCAAGCGCCATGATCGCGGGTTAACTGGAGATTGCGGGTGGATGAAAATAAATTGTTAGGAGCAGACAAATCTGTCTACCCTCTTTTTTCAAAGAAAGAGGGTAGACAGATTTTGATTTAAACCCGCAATCATGGCGCTTGCAACAGTGTCTAAATATCGTGAACTAAAACAAACATATAATCACGGAAGATATCCCTTATGCGACATTTTAAATTTAGAGACAAACCGTGAAAGCTTAAAACAGGTTATTTTAATTCTTTTTAGTTTAGTTAATACAGTATTTAGATAAATACACATATCAATACCATCAGATTATCACATAGTTCCTAAAGAGTTAGACAAATTGAGTAAATACCACTTACTAAAAACAAAAATAACACGATTATGGAAAACACCTACAGAAGTCATACCGGTAGTAATAGGAGCAACAGGAATACTTAGTAGCCAAAAGCATACATAGATATTGTGATAAATTAGATGTAGACATACACATACGTATATATAATACAGAAACAAGCAGCTATTCATAAAGTTATCATCTTAGCAAAGTACTAAAGGATACATAATTTGTAACTTCTTAACAGGGGATCTGAACCTCTTTTTCTCTGAGGTCTCATTGCGGGAGCAAAGAAAAACCACCAAAATAATTAAATTATAATTTAAAGGTAATATTAATGTCCAAAATAAGTGTTAAAATTAATAAAGATAATAAAAACGTCATTCTTCTCAACGTGAGTCATTAGCTTATGTCCATAATGTCATTCTTCTCAATGTGCGTCATTATCCTGGCAGTACAAATCCAGGACAATGATGTTGAGAAAAATGATAAATCGGAAAAAAACTTGGTTAAACCTGTTTTGCGCACATGCTATTTCAAAAAACGTTTCATAATTGTGTAAGTACACAAAACCTTCATACTTTTTTGCTAAATGAATATATTAAAAAAATATTTGACGGATTAATAAATGAAAATGTAAATGACGTTTGAAGTGAACATTTGAGGAGAACGAATTTCAAAGTCATATCTGCTAAAAACGAGCGCCTGTATCTTCAGCAAAGCTTGTCGCCCGGCTGTGGTGCGGGGAGGTCTGTTCGCACAGCCACCAGTTTCCCTCCCTCCTGTCTCTTAATCTACTTAATATTGAAAACAAACATAGCGCAGGACAATGACGCACATTTTTTGACCCTGAGTTTTCTCTTTATTTACTTAGCGAGTATTGCCCATGTTTTTAAGAATATGTAGATTGATTATGTATAATTACGGCCATCAACATAAAATAGCTAAATAAAGTCAACATTTTTTTTTATCATCAAAATATAGCCCGCGTGTGCCGTGGCGACACATGAAAAAATGGCAATTTTGTGTGGTTTTTTTTTAATATCTTTTTTTTTATTGACTTTTTACGATGATGATTTAAAGCGCCATTTTTGTTGATTATTTAGCTTTTAAGACTAGCACTTAAAAAAATATATATATACACACGTTCTCGAGAAATTGCCGAGGACATTAATTTTGAGCCTCTCGGAGATTGACCCTACTGACGAACTGTCTAAACCTAATAAACAATCTAAGTTCTTTGAGCACGAGGAACGAAGTATTTAAAAGATAATGCGATACCTAGTAACCTAGAATTTCAATATTTCAGACGTCAAATTCATATTTAACTAGCTCTAATAGAACTAAACACAACGAGAACTGTTGATCCACCGCAGAACTCCCAACTTCATATCATTTCATTGATTCTTGATAAATGGTTCGAGTATTAAATCCCGATACTATCAGATCAGGTGAGTGCAGTATAAATTAAACGTATCATCTTTCGCAACCGACTGTCAATATGAAACTAAACAGCTTTCGTTGATTGATCGAAAATATATAAATAGCGAGTTAACCAGAGTAAATATTTAAAGCTTAGGTCTCAGTAAGAACGAAGCGAAACGAAGCTGAAGCTAAGTTCGTTGAGCTGCGCTCATGTAGCTACAGCGTCTAAAATAGGTAAAATAGGTAGGAAGTAGCAAACTGGCCTTCACGCTGATTTTTGCAAAATGAAGATGTGAAAAGTAGAGTAGTATAACAACATTGCTGTTGTTGTATTACACACTAGTACATTATTCACTTGACATTTGTTCCCTGTGTCCACTTTGTTAAGTTCGCAAAGCTTTGCCTGCATAGTCGAGCAACACGACCGAAGCTAAGCGAACTTAGCTACGTTTCGCTTCGTTCCAAGTGTAGCCTGTTGTAAGCACTTGGCGATCGTAACGTAACCAGTACACACAAGTTAACCCACTGGCACTGGGAATATTGTGGAATGCAGCCCGTTGCCATAACTGATGCTGTTGTATTTTCTTTATCTGCGAGACTGACCGTATAAGCTCGTATGTCCTTTACGGGCGATGTATCATACGTTGCTAAACGATGAGACTTTAGAGGTCAGGAGAACGTGCCAGCAGGCAAAGAGAAGTATTGAGGATTCTGGGCGAGGTGCAAATGACGGAATCATTTCTTGAAGACTTATCCAGCCATGAATTTCTACGGGAGTTAAGATTCAGGTGATACGTAAAGTGAGTTGAGTCATATGACGAAGGATACATGACTCTGTCTTGACTATAGGAAGCAAATACGGGGGAGGAACATGTTTTACTGATGATAATAACAAGATACTTTAGATAAGAAAAGCTGAAATAGACAACTCATAGAAAACACGTGATTGTAAAATGTCCAGTCCTCTTTATAGCGTTTCATAATACTATAATAAAGTACCAAGACGAAGAGTCATTTACGATTTTCCTGAAACAGTGACGTGTGTGACGTCACGCGCAACAATAGGCGTGCCAATTCGTCAATGAACGGCGCAAGCGCACGACATGGCGGCGCAAGATGGCGGCGGTGAAAGTGGCCGGTTGCCGATGGTCGCTGCCGTCGGCCGTCGTCGGCGTCGCCTCGTTAAATCTTTGCACAACCTGTTCTAACTGTTATAACTAATACTAGGCTAATTGCTCGCTTTTGAAGCTCCAGTATGTCTGTGAAGTTGGTGAGTTTCAAGCTTGCTTTTATGTTGTTTAATTTGACCTGATTTGCAAAATTTGGTTCTGACAGGCTTAAAATTTCCATAACCTTTATCATATCGTTGCTACTTTCCAATTTTATGAGCAACGTGACCTAATTTTGACTTGCTCAATAATTTTACAGTGCTAAAATGAATTATACAGATACGTAGATATTGCCAGAAAAAATCATTCAAGAATGATATAATAAAATGCAAGCCAATGTCAACGAATATTGTTTGATAAAGCAATCCATAACGCTGACCCTCATCGTAGATTGAGGCCGCTGACGGTTTCACAACAAGCGCTCGCGCATCGCATCCGGAACTTGCATCGCTCCAAACTGTATCACCTACATACATGATCACGCGAACTATTGTTACATGGGGATTTAGTTTCCTGTCCAATATTGTTATAAAACATTACGTAAAACCACGTAAAAGTAACCTAACTGTGAATGTATAGAAAAGTTTATTTACTCTAAATGCTTCTAATCATAGGCTTAATAAAGTTGTAGCACTGGTTTATAGGAAGAACGTAACGCAACGTTACGTAGCTGTTCAGCAAGATACGCATTTAAAGCAAGGTAATAAATATGCAACAAGTATTTAGCCAATAAAACTTGGTGAGAGCTGCCAGCAACACTTTCATTTGTTTGGAGTTATAACTGTGAATGCCAGTATTTATTTTCGTTTCGTGTGAATGACAATTGCAAACAGTACGTTGTGGATAATTGTGTTAAACAAACATTGGTGGACTCATAAACTACGTATCGTTTTATTCTACAGACTTAACGTGATCACATGCATGCTTTTGTCTTCACTTTGATGGCAAATCAATTTATCTTCAAAAAGTACAACGGTGAAACCACGGTCAGCGGACAGGACAAAGATGTTTGTAAAACACTTTATTGAATTATGTCTGGTCTGGAACATCGATAACTTAGTTGCTCCCGGCGATGGCAAACGCTAAAGGTACTCCGTAAAGTGCGTCTAATAGGATTCCTGAAGATAGGTACCTCCTCTTTATTGCCTTTTGTGTGAACTCTCTCTCCGCCCGACGAGACGTCAAAAGCTTTTGATAATTGCCTTTACTGTTAGAACCGGATCATTTATTATTTAAAGCAACTTGTAAATATTTTCAAAGTACCGTCAAAGAAGAAGGATAGCAGCTGATAACTAATTCAAGGAAAATCTCTTTATCTTTTAGATTCTGATTCAATTAAATTCAGAATTTTCCCATTTGAATCGTATAGTCAAAACTTGAAGAATTTTCCGGTAGGTGTTTTTCAAGGGTCAATATTTGGTCCTTTTCTATTTTGAGCCAAAATAACAATATAGCTATGTAAATACATAAAATACTTAGTGCCCTTTATAAATTTAACACGAGATCGTGCCCCATCTCCAATTTGATAAAGAGCGATGAATTTTTGAGTGAACATACTCCCGAGGGAAATACTCAACAATGTGTCGATTCAAGGCGATTGACTCTTTAATATGCGTAAATCATCTTGACAATCAAGCAATTACCATATGAATGTTTGATGTGTTTAATAAATATTGAACATTATTGGCTTTGGTCAGACTGTGTTTAATATTATATTCGAAAAGGGTTCGATTGTTTCAGGTGTAAATGAAATTTTTCACACATTTTACGAGACAATACACAGAATTCTCGAGACTTGCGAATTAATGGACATAAATCAGACAAATCGTCTGTTCTTGCGATGAATTATTATGAATCATGGACGCGTGTAAAGGCAATCTTGCTCAATTACTGCCGAACGCCTAACCTTGCCTGTTCGTGAGGATGTGACGTCATGGTCCCCGATATCACAATGTCTGTTTCCTTTTTACCCGACTGCGCGACGCAAAGGAGGGTAATGTGTTTATCAGTCTATGTATGTATGTATGTATGTTTGTATGTATGTATGTATGTATGTATGTATGTATGTTTGTTTCTATGTGGCGTTCTAGAGACCAAATGCGTAGGCCGATTTTGATAATTTTTACGTAAATCGATTCGTCTTAACCTTGCGAGTGTCACTAAAGACATGACAGTAATCAAAATTAACCACAGCGACAACCAGACGCCATATTGTCAAAATGAAAAAAAAAAATGTCGATGAACCATGTCATGTGGGGTATCGTTGAATAGGTATTTTAAAATCATCTTTAGGTTCCCTTTATCATTTTTCATTTTAAATAATAGTTTAGGATATATAACGATTTAAAGTTGTTTAGCAAAACAATAATTCTCTGAATAGTAACTAAAAAGTATGAAATAAAAAAAAATATTTAACGAAAAACAAAAAACCCGACTGCGTTAAAAAAACTAAAAAGAAAGAAACAAGCCCAGTAGTTAAAAATTCACTCATTCACACTCACAGTCGGGGCCCGTTGGGAAGATTTGATTGGTATAATTTGAATGGGCCCCGACTGTGAGTGTGAATGAGTGAATTTTTAACTACTGGGCTTGTTTCTTTCTTTTTAGTTTTTTTAACGCAGTCGGGTTTTTTGTTTTTCGTTAAATATTTTTTTTTTACACTGTGACTATTGATTACCGTACTAGCGCCAATTTTACAATATTTGGACAATTGACTGTAGCAATTTATATCAAGGTTAAGACTAAGATGGCTGTCTACAATTACGGCTAATGCCGAAATTTTAATTCAAGGTTAATGGCACATAACTCATGCTTCAATATTGTTGAAAATATCATCGATCATATTTTTCTTTATTTCAATTTAACACTTCCACTAAAGCCAACATGCATGAATTCTTCATTCTCAAGCCTTGGAGTATATGCAGCAGATTTCGTTTGCTCGTTCTATTCCAACTTCTTAGCGATTGTAAAATTCACGGAATTATTCAATCAATTCAAATCTACTGTATCAATCAAAATAATCCGATAACCCACCGACCTAACTCCGGGGAATAGGACGATACGAGCGTGAGCACCGAGACAAAGTCGAGGCCATTAACCTCTGGCTATCAGCTGACGACATCGGTCCACCCGCGAGAAATTATCATTAACGCCATATTTCGGTCGTTCACTGCCTCCGCCCTTCGTCACGGAAACAAGTGACATTCTGCCAACTACGAAAAAGGGCTACCCAACAATATTGTTGGCTGTCGACATACTCATGAATTTAATCTTTATAGTCTTTGGAACCAACTCAACGACCTTTGAATTTACTCCCTTCTCGTTAATCAACAATCAAACTCTTATTTTAAACAAGCATCCAGTACAGTAATTAAAATGCAGACATCGAACTGCAAGTATGATTCACAAAAACTTCCGGTTGCTCATGTTATTTTGGGTGTTTGACCTGATTTTTCGGGAGCATTCTTCGAAATTCATCTCCGATAACGAAGATTAATCCAACATTCCTACTCGTTTGGGAGACGTCTTCTAATATTTCAACATTTACTACTAATAAATCTTGTCAGAATAAGTTCAATTTATCATGACTGATGTGGGATTTGTTTTTATTGATATTGAGGTGGCCTATTTAGTGGTATATTTTTCACGTCCTTCGTGCAGTGTCATTGACTACGCGCCGCTTGCGCACGTTCAGGTACGCGCGCAAATATCGCGACCTAGTTAGTTGGCGCAGACCGACCGCCCCAGCTCATCGCGCATGGCATCCTTCTAAAAATAGATGTAATGTTGAGAAAGCACGACCAACATCATATTATCATGTCGTTCTTTCGTCGCCTCTCTGTCTATCTTTGATATATTTGTCCTAAGTTCCGAACTTGTGTTATACGTTTCAATTTCTCAGTGCCAATCTTGCTTTGTATTGCTATTATAGTTGTCATCGAATAATCGAGGTTGTCATAAGTATAATGGGGAAGGCAAGTGTCAAAGTGAAAAGTGACAGTTTGGTCCCCAAAGAACTGTCAAATCAAAGGAATTTTCAGAAAAAAAACGATTTATTGATGTAAAATGACTAGATGTTGTGGAATAAGCTGTAAAAATGATGGAACATAAAAATTTCCAACAATTCACACTATCAAGAAATAATGGGTAGCTGCTGTGACTACTGTGAGAACAAAAATTGTATTAATACTAAGAAAAAGCTATAATAATAAACAAATATCCACCCTTGCGAAGCCGAGACAGGCCGTTAGTTGAGTTAATTAATGAAATTCTATGATTATACCATAACTAAACAATCGAATACACTTTTCAAAATAATATCTACTTTTCTTTTGGAGGTTAAGTACCAGTATTGCATCGCTCGAAAATCGAAGAATTATCACCTGGAACGAGTTTTGTAATAGTTGTGGTGTTAAGAAATTAAATATATTGTGATATTTCTCGAATCTAAATAGAAAAAAAGGTTAAAATTACTGACTTAAAACATTATGATATTTTATCAAAATAGAAAGTCAAAAGCAGCATTATATTCTTGATAAAGGAGAGGACAGGTAAAACATACCTAAACTCAAAAATTGAAACCTCAACTACAAGTAATTGTGGATTTATTACGGTAAAATCAAATGTATCACCACTCAATTAAATCACTTTTTTCTTCTTGTAGATGCACCGCGGCGTCTTAATTCTTCTTTTAGTATATAGTACTTGCATGGACGAATAATTTTCCATATTTGTTTTGTATTTATACTCAATTTTTATAACAAATAATCTTGTTTGTTTTTTTGTACAAGGTAGACGTGGGGACCAACTATCGCAGCGCCATCTACGATTAGCTTTGAGTTGCCATCCCCATTATAGAGTTTATTTTTCTGTTAGCTTACGTCGAAAATCAAGTTTACTAGATTATCTAAGTCTCAGGATAGATTTATCATAGTCATGAAATATTCTTAATCATTGTCCACGTTCTTATAACGTATTCAATTTGGCAAGAAAATAACGCTGTCATGCTCAGTTCTTTATTTCTTAAGAAGTTAATACTAATCCATTTCGGGTTAGTCATCTCATTCATTCAAATTATTAGAAAGTTAAAGTAGGGTGAGTGCAGAACTTTGAGCAATTGTTCTGTTGTTGCCGCCTACTTTAAACTTTTTTGTCAATCGTGGTGTTGGTTGCGCCAGCAAAAAATATAAACTGTGTTTATTTATTGCTGAAACACATTTGTGAAGACGTATTTTTTTGGAATTTGTCGTCGGCCGAATGGTTAACAGATTGAACAGAATCGTGAGAGCTCGAGTGTCTGGTGACCCAACGCTCGTCTGCGATGTTGAAATTTCTCAAGTGGGCACACTCGTAGAGCACGATTTAAAAACCCGTCCCAGAGAGCCTTGAAGCACTTGGCCACTTGCCACGCCCATTTGTGGAGCTGGCTACCACTATCGAACAGTTTCGTCAAATTAACTTCCTAATTAGAAAATGCTAATCTCAATTTTCTCATCGCTTCCTCTAGCCATGTCTTCTATTCAGCACTTCACATTCTGTTTCATAATTTTCTATCCAACAAAGGCCAGATGTTCAACACTCGCTGATTAAGGAACAATAAAGTTGCTCATCGCCGTTTCCGCATACGTAACCGTCTTTATCAAGATAATGGCATTGAAACATGCTAACTCAGTAAACATTTCCTTATTTTAATTCACCAGTGGTAGCGACCGCCGATTTCAGATCATCGCTGACCCTAACGTAGCTCTACTTCTGCAGTAACTTTTGATAAAGTTCGCATTAACCAGAAGCATTAGTAACCAAAGCCTCCGCAGGCAGGCATCGACCGCGCCGTCGGCTAACGGTACACGTCTTTCGAACTACGTTCAGCTCCGTGCCAATCGTGGCGAGAAGCGAATCCAATAACTTTGCACTAACTTTTTTTAAGAAATAGATTTCATTATAAGCACGACACCGCAATCCGGTTTCTGTCCACGTATGCGCTCTCCTCAGAGGAGTCTCGGCATTACCTCGCGAGAGTCGGAGGGACGACGCCAACTCAGGCACGACGACGGACGTAGCGCGACCAGCCCCAATTCACTGTCACCGATTCACCACAAAACTAACTTTAGTCACTTCGATAGCGCTCCTGTGAAGCGTATCATCCAGTTTTTATAACAACTTCCAAGAGTTTTTCAGGTTATTCAAAGAGAACACACGAATTAAGAGACGGCCAAAATCACTTTTGCGAGCGACAAGACGTCCACACACGGGCGAGGCTCGAGGTAGACTGAGTCAAGTAGGTACTGTCCCCGGGCGGGTAGAGGGGGGGCGAGGTCTCATTCGCTCTCGCAATCACGTCCAAGCTGGGGACGCGAGCGAGTCGCGACGCAGGCCGAAAGGTAACGAAACGAGCCGAAGAGCACCCGCTAATCCCGCTATCACCGCTACGGGCATGACGAGAGATCGCAGGGGCGTGCACGTGCGTGCAGCAGACACACGGCCAGTGCAGCAGGACCTGTGGCGTAAAAGGACATTGACACATATTTTGTGTGAGTGTACCGAAAAGGAAATCTAGTTCATTTAAAAAGAAATAAGGCCGGTTCGCGTTTAAAAATTTATGAAATAACAACAAAAATATGAACAAGATTTAAACAATTTCGTTTTACTTTACTCCTTAAAGTTTTCCTCCGCAACAAAGTTTTTGGCCATTATATTGTACGGTTGAGTTAATATCGTATTCTTGGCCTTTTCGACTGAATGTTGGGCCATTTATATTTATTCTTGTTTTGTTACATTGTATTATTATTGTTTTATAATATCATTATTTTTATAACTTGATTGTACAATTTAATCTTCGTTTTTCGAATAGACTACTGATAGCGTAATATTTGTTATAATTTTGTGTTGTTCTGTGTTCTGTTATTGATACGGAGGCATAACATCTTGAACAGTACCGTAAAATGCTGTAACATTGCCTTTATAGCTCAACATTGCCTAAATTCAAAAAAGTTAAATTATTTCCGCTGCGAAATGTTTTTTACTGTCTATGGTATTACTAAAAGAAAGTCGGCAATCTCTATGGCAACATTCGATCATACGTCACTCCAAATTTTAGTTAACAAACTGTCAGTGTCAGTTTCATTGTCACTGCGGATACTCGCTTTTTACCGGCTCTCAGGAAAATTTAATTTTGTGAATATTTATGCTTTATTTTCTAGCGTAATATGTTATATAGCAAAGGAAATATGCTCTTTTACGTATTTAAACTGTTTTTTCTGTATTATATCTTAATTTAAACCGTTAAATCATGGTCGGCAAGGTTGTGTCAGATTTTCGCAACTTTTTACTCAACATTATCTAGGGTTAGGGCTGCCACTTTAAATTTTTTCAACAAACTCTTAATCAACCGTGGTTTTGCTTGTGTAATTGTTTTTTTGTAATTGATCTAAAAACGTTTTATAGAAGCTAGAACTATTGTTCCTTTATTTATCATGATCAGAAATTAATTTTATTTAAGTCATTTATAGTACCTATGTTATCATATTGTTCGACAGATTTTAGTATACGTAATAGGTACCAACATTATTATTTTTTAAATGTTATTACCTACCAACATACTTGTTTTCCTATGAAAAAAATGTTATTAGATTTTACAACAATTTTGATTTCTTAAAAATTTATTTGAATATTAAGAAAAATTGTTGCATTTCCTTTGGGGCAGCCCTACACCGAACTCACTTTTGTATGGAAGTTTTAGAGAAACCTGCACAACTTTGCCTAGCATTGTAAAATAAAATTTCTTGTGCTATTCAAGATTCAGTGAAGTCTGACGTGGAAAAGAACTTCATGGCAATATGGGTGTCAAATCCGTTACCAAAAAACCTATTCATTTAAAACGATATTATGACAGGCAATGTTGTAGTTTTTACCTCAACTTTGCCTACGTTTTCAAAGCAATTTTTTGGTGCTTTATAGGTGTTTTTTTTTACTAGTAGCAAACGTATTCCTATAGCTTAAAGTCCAATATTGCACAGTAATTGAAAAAACAAACGACTTTCTTAACGATTAAAGATTTATCGAAGAAAAACGTCAAAATCCGTGCAAAGTTGCAGCATTTTACGGTAAGCGTACAGTATAAAAACAAATCCGTTATGTAGCAATCAAACACGCAACAAAAACTTGAACATGAAGCAAATTTCTCTGCGCGCTGCGTTTTTGCACAGTTCACGGTTGAATCGCGTTCCGCGGTATTGCCAGGAAACTCGTTACTTATCCCCGAGGCTCGAGTGAGAGGGGGTGACGGTACTGGTACTGTTGTATAGCTTCAACTCTTTTTAACACTTAATAAAATGTTGGTTGATGTATTCCGTCGACTTTCTTTGCTATCGCCCGCGCCGTGTTTGCGGT
The DNA here is from genome assembly GCA_036375495.1 of Agrotis segetum. NCBI lineage: Eukaryota > Metazoa > Arthropoda > Insecta > Lepidoptera > Noctuidae > Agrotis > Agrotis segetum. The sequence continues at coordinate 480,865 of JAQSVV010000001.1, forward strand.
TCGCACAACTTTCCGATGTCATTGTTTTGTGAACACGTGGGAAGGTTTTGTTTTTGTTCCACTTCCATTTGATTTTCTGGTATTTATGAGTAACTTTTGTTGTTGTTTAAGGTTTTATTGAATCAGTTCGATGGCTTCTGTCCTGCTGTTTGACAACGAGGACAGATAACCGTGCGTGGGAGTGCCGAGAGATTTTGGATTTACATTGAAATTTATTTTGGGATGACGACTGATCAAGTGATTTATCAGCCGTACGTAACACAGCAGGCGCTTACTATCAAACTATTTATTTACCATTCCTAGCAGTTTATTCAAAAAATGTTAGAATTGTTTCCGCTATTTTATATAAGTAATCTTTTGTCATAAGGTAACACTAGCACTATATCCCACCTCTTACAATTTTCTTCATTGTCAAATATTTTGAAAATAACAAAATGCTATCATACTTTATAAAGTTTTGCCTACATAGGTTCTTCGTAAGTAAGTTTGTAATGTGGCAGTGACAATGACTTAAGATAGACGAGCAATGACTGTTGCTGTTATTGACCTTAAATGAAAACAGTTCTATTTATAATGTAACTTGCTCTTCCCCGCGGCTTCAGCACCTTTAAGTGCTGAATTTCAAACAAGAAAATCCGTACAGGCCGGTCAAATTTTGACAGGACACGCAAATGAAAAGTCTGACTGTGTCCGGTTATATCAACACGCCCGGCTACGCCAGGCTATACCGCAGGCGTAGAAACGTAGCATTGACTAGATATAATAATTATGCACTGCGATAAAAACTCCGCCTAACCTCCGTAAACACGTAGATCACAGAAATATTTGACGTAGATGAATAAATAATGACATCATTTATCTGTCCTTACGTTGGTAATCATCTATCACGAGTCCACAACAATGCAATAATGAACGCGAACCACTTGACGTACTTGGATCCAAAACACACGAGCTACTACGAGTGGAGTAACAAGTTGAAAATTGACTATCGCTTAACACGAATGAATTTTTTTCTAACGCTAGGGCCGCATTTATGGGAAAAGTCGTTATTTATGGCGTCAATAATTAACTTGCACCGTTAACTTGACGGCACGGTAGCGCAGTAGCAGAGCGATTAAACTGCTTCGCAGCTTGTCGCAAGTTCAATTCCTATGAATGAATATTTTTATGACCTACAGGTAATTTTTTCGGTTCTAGGTGTTTGAGTTTCTATGTTTAAAACGCACACCGTACGACACAGGACTTTTTAAAAAAGCTGCCCCTTTTAAAGACTATTATTAAACTTAACGGGAAATGCCGTTAGTGTAGCCCAGTTATACAGATTATTTTTCACAAAATAAAGTTTCATTTACACGCTGCAAGAAAGTGCATGCAAGTTGACTACATGGCTGACTGTAATGGATATAGTAAATTCCGTTGATCAAAAACTTTTTCAAAAAAAATATGACCGTCTTCAAAAACAACCACAAAAACTGTCTCTTTTGAGTTTTGCCACCGACTTCCGAAAGAAAAGTTTTGTAGGTTATTTTACTCTTTTTTGTGGTTGTTTTTGAAGGCGGTCACATTTTTTTTGAAAAGGTTTTTATTTTACTGTTTTTAGTTTAAATATTCAACCAAAATTCTTGTCATCTTACATGTACACTAGAATTTTGTAATCCGTAGCACCGGTAATAACATCGTTAACATCTCTTTCATTCATTCCCTATCTCAAAAACTGCTGAACCGATTTTGATAAAATTTGCAGTATTCCCTAAGTTGAACGATACCTAGTACAACAAAAAAAGAATTACTTAAATCGGACTTGTAGTTCCGGAGATATACGAACACAAACATAATTTCTTACTTGAGGAGTTGTACCTTCCATCATCAGCTCAGCTACATGAGATGTTTTGATTTCTAATACGTAAGTGCTTGAATTACTTCATAAGATTTGCGAAAACTATGTGTCCGCTAATAAAATTGATGGCGTCAATAATCTCCAAGATCCAATGCACCAGATCCTGAACTGGTGACGGACCACACGGTAGCACCAGCTTTCGAATAAAAAGAGCAATTAAACTCGCTTCGCAGCTTGTCGCAAGTTATGAGGTAACCTATGAATATTTGTATGACCTACAGGTTCTATGTTGATAAACACACCTCACTTTTTTTGACAGTCGGTTAAAAGTAATAGCGTAGTGTACCGCAATGTACGTTTTTCGTAGTTCATCAAATGACGTCCTGCCCCTTTGCCAAGGTTGGAGTAAAATTAATGAAGAAGATTTGCGGTGCGTTCGCCAGATGTAGGCTCCTTATTGTTTTAGCCCCGTATCCACCAAAGCGGAGTGGAGAAGATCTGTTTGAATAATCAAATGACACATCTCCTCCTCCGCTTTTGTGGATACCGGACCTAAAGGTGGCCCGTCAGATTCCTGACAGGTCTGATCGTGTCAGAACTCTTATTAAACCCCTTCTACACGATCAGACCTGAACGCCTGACAGAGGTGACCTTGGTCCTGGGAATGAAAATCTACCTTTACGTTCCGGGGCCTCGGTATCCTGGGTTAAGAAAAAACCCGCGACCCCAACAGGCTTTTGCATTTTTTACTCAGCAGTAAAAAATGGTTCAAATAAGCACTACAATTGAAACGCCATATTGTGGCGCCATTCTGACTAATAATTAGCAGACTCGACACCCTGGTCCTTTTCCTAAGATACGAAGACAAACACGCGTGGGAGTTTAAAGACCGCGACGATATCACCTCATGAGTATTGACAGGTTACTAACCCATTACTCACGCCCGCGATAAGGGCTTGCTTACACAACAAACAATCAGACAAAATAGTAAACAGAAACGAAATGGAACGTTTTAAATGGTTTATGAAGTTATTTTCTGAGAACTGCTCCCGGGAATATAGATCACGACCTTGTGACTGGACTGGCCTATTTAATTAGACGGCACAGCTCTGTTTACGTTATTCAAATATAGCGCATTTCGCAAAGAAAGATAATAAATAAATAATATTGATGTTTCTTCAGGAATTCATTTGCAGGTTAACTTCCTGAAAGGTGACCTTCTACTTCAATATAATTGGCTTCGAAATCTGAGCAATTTTTTTTTCAAAAATGTATATAATAATTATTTTCTATTAGATAGTTGTTTTAACCGTAAAGTTTAAAGCGTGCTGACACGTTTAACAGTAAAACATAAGCAACAGATATTTTTCTTTTTTTTAGTAAGTTCTTTTATTTCTCAGTGAATTGACAATAACTGTCATAATTAACAATAATGAGCTTGACGGGTGTAGCATCCATCGACAATAATACTTTGACGTCAAACGTGTCATGTAGCGCCCCCTACCAATCATTACAAGCGTTTACACACGTTCGGAATTTATTATCGACGCGTCAGTTTCCTCGATGCGATTTTCTTCACGTTTCTCCATACTACTAACATTAGCAAATAGAACACATAATATTGAAAAGGTTTCATAAGAATTGGTGTTTTTATAAACACGTTCCAGTACCATTTACATTATTTATGTTTATTATGGTTGGTATGATAATGACGTGATATCGTAAAGTGATATGATAATGGAAGCAGAATGCCTAAGAAAACGTGATGAAAACATATCCCACAAAATAGTTTATACATTTGGCACTGGCACACTTTTGTGGAACTGTGGAATGTGGATTATAAGAATGGTGTTATCGTATAGCGCAATAACAGTATAATAATTCTAAATACAGAAGGAAAATATTGTATTATTTAACAAAGTTTAAAAACATCTGGAAATACCTATTTATTGGCGAGCACTTAACGCGGTTAATAACCTTCACAATGATTTTCCTTATCTTCGACATGGAAGTAAATAAACAAACACAAAATATTTATTTACTTTCCTTAAATAAAATTAAAGTTTGAGTATGACTCAGTACCCAGAATTCTCCAGTGCTATAATAATAATAATAATAATAAGCCATTTATTCTCAGGTAACAAAGACCCATAGATAAATACCTTAACCTAAGCATACATACGTTTTATATTACAATGGTATTAGTAAATAAAACTTAAAACTATGTTAGTATTATCACTACGTTGCACTAAGCTACGTTGCGCTATTCTCTATGTAAAGAAGCTTTGAACTGCGCGACTGCAGCGCTTTCGATACCCTTTTTTAACGTGGTAAAATCATCAAATGAGGCCTCCCGCCCAGGTTGGGACGGGAGAAGCTGTCAGATTCGTACTGACTAAAATCCACGGTGATCCTTCAATAGCCCGTTCTAGGGTCACAGTTATCGGTGGCGGGATCTTATCAGGTCCATGAAAGAAACAGTCCCACGACCTCTCTCATCATCGAAATCCTACTCTACACTACTCGCGAAGTTGCCTCGACGAAGTAGTACTCATCGAAGTTGATCGAAGTCCCGAAGTATGTGACTACACTACTCGCGAAGTTGTCTGTGTCATCATTGTGCCCTTTGATTCGGTCGTAAAATACGACAACAAATGGAAGTCGCCCAAGCGAGCCGAAGTTGCACGAAGGTAAGCGAAGTGCCCTTCTACACTATCGTATTCGGTCAACTTCGACCAACTTCGCGAGTAGTGTAGCTAAAGACAAAAGTTTGCTATTCACTAAGCTTCTGACAACGACATTAGCGCTCCTCGCTATGCCCCTTCGGAGAATTTCACATCGGAAAGTTCAGCAATGAGATTTCATAGAATAATATCATAGCTGTACCAGTCAGTCAATGGGTAGGCCACATTGCTCATAGAATTAGCAACCGATGGGGAAGAAAAGTTCTCGAGTGGCGACCACGGACCGGAAGTCGCAGCGTAGGCAGGCCTCCCACTAGGTGGACGACAGAGAGAGGGTCGCGGGCAACCGATGGATGCAAGTGGCGAATTGTCGTTCGGCGTGGTGGTCTAAGGGGGAGGCCTATGTTCAGCAGTGGACATCTTCCGGCTGATGATGATGATTGAGCCCCAATAGATAGAAAAATTTAACAGTCTATTGACACTAAAAGAAGGTCACAAAAGTAGAACCTCGAGATGCTATGATATATTATATTAACCCATTCTTGACCACTGTGCCAATTTGGGAACACTTAATTAAAAAGGGTAAATAAAAAAAGTTTTGACAATAGTAAAGATTGTGTTACTTTGTTGTGCAGTCGAAGGTGCGTTCATTAGGTAAAGATATCGGATTATACTAATTTGTTCAAAAATCTTTCGTTTTGGATACATTCAATTTCGTTATCCGGAGGCCACTGCAGGTAGGTGTACTTTTGTTCTTTTTTTTCAATACAGATAATGAATATCGTGAATATTGGTGATATTTTTGTATTATAGGTACATAATCTTACCTCTAAAGTTATTTTATTGCAGATATTTTACATGTATATAAAAACATAGTGACATAAATATAGGTGTGCCAATTTGGGTACAACGGCTACAAGTGTACTAAAAATACCCTTTTCATTTACGGAATCAATATGAATTGCAAGCAATATTTTAGTAATACTAATGACTTCAGGGGTTTTTTTTAGCGTTGTAAAATAATCAAATGAGTCCTCCCACCCCGGGCAGGGTGGGAAGTACTGACAGTACCTGTCTTGTACTGACAAAAATCCACGCTGTCCTTCAATAGCTCTTTATATTCCGGGGTCACGGTAGGGAAATAAGTCCCGCGACCCCGGCAGGCTTTGGTCCTCTAAGAGGGGGCCCCATCATTTTGCTGACGCTCTTTGAGGCGCGCGTGGAACACGGCGCGCTGTCGACCCGGGCATGGTCCATGGTCAGACAGCGAGCCTAGACAGACACAGCCTACGTTGGCCTGAGATCGTCTGCCGACGTCCGACGCCGTGCGCGTCTACAACTGTGGATGGGGCGGAGGGAGGACGCTGTCCTCTCCCTCTGGCGGCCCGCCTCCTCCTTCGGGAACATTACTGCTTCGCAGAAGGAGGCCACCGCTTCCCACTCCGTCTCGCCCAACAGCATGGCCTCGACCAATGCCGGGCGCGAGAGGTCTCCGCCTATCGCCTCCGTGAGGACACGTTGGTGCTCTGCCCAAGCGGGGCAGTCCTGCACCGTATGCTCCACCGTGACCTCCGGGCGATCATCGCAGTGGTGACACCCGGGCGTCTCCTCCCTCCCTATCCGACATAGGTACCTCCCGAAACTTCCGTGTCCGGTGAGGACCTGCGTCATCCGATAGGTTACCGCCGCGATTGCGGCGCGCTCGGACTTCAGGCGCTTAGAAGAAGCTATGGAATGGGCATCTATAGTACTTTCACAGTTTTTTTGCAGTGATTATGAACCTTTGGCTGCTAAAAGGTCACGACCTTCCTTTAGATCAGCTCAACCAGAGCAGAGAGAAACGAGTGCGATGTGCTGGGTGCCATATCAGAGGTCGCTGGGGTTGCAAAAAGTGCAAGAAAACCCTGTGTATTCACAAATCGTGTTTCGCAAATTTTCACTCATAAGGAGCCGTTGTGCCAATTTGGGAACACCGCTGAAAAATCATGAAAATTAATCCATTTGTTTTTTTTTGTGATACTGTTTGTTCTTGTAGCTACTAAATTTCAATTAATAAAAGAATTTTGAAAATCCGGTCATTAGTTTTGATTTGGCCACTAATGGGTTAACGCGCCACATTTCCTGCCTCTGATAATCTTGTCAAGTGCGGCTTGACTCCGCAAGGCCGTGCGGTCAATTGGAAACACGATTGCTTTATATTATGCTACTTCCTGTTTAAAAAGACCCGCTACACAATTATGTAACTGCTATAGTTAAGTTGTAAGCTGGTGAACTCTACAAAAATACATTTTTACGAGAATATGAGAGTATCGGTGCACAAACATCTGTTTTGTTGCCATAGAGACCGCAGTAAACTTTTGACCTCCTTTCTGAGATCTTTGTTTTATTATTACGATTGTTTTCAAAGATTATTCTTTTGAAGTACTTACCTACTTTGTTGTAACCAATACATAATTATTATGCTTTATATATTTTATCTTTAGATAGTTTACTTCGTTATTCTTCTGAATTATTGAATTAATTAGAATTTAATTTAATTTAAATATAATCTTTCATAATTTCATGCTCATTCCAAATGGTAATTTCAATCAGAAATTCCTTACAGTTTGCGTGATAAAATCTAGAATTTATGACTTAACTTTAACCTCTTTTATTTATGTTATTTGAAGGCGTATTGTGCTTTCCGTTCTGAATAGCTGAATGGTTGAACGACTGTAAATATTAAATGGTTTACGGCTTCCGTTTATCGTGGTTTAGGTCGTCATGAACAAGTGGTTTATTCAATTACACTCTTTTTATTCATTGAAAATCAAACAACAGAATAAAATAAAGCATTTTTCAGGCTATAGACTGGCGGTATTGCCACTTTATATGGCAAAGGCAATACAAGGTAAAAGCCAGCCCTAGTTTTATAACCAGTGTCTGCTAACTGTTTCTATAGTTCTTTTAAAAGGTTTTTATTGTATAAAATTATCTCTGTTATCAAATATGTTTATCACTGTCAAAGTAAACAGAGGCACAAGAAACTAAAAGATTATTCGCCCACCACAATCACAGTAACCCATTTCTCAAAGTCTAATACATAATTTCGGCGTGGGAAGAAAAATGGCCGACCTTTCATTTTTATTACTATTCTCTACAATCCTAACATTATCTATTTATTCCTCATCTGTGTATGACCGTGATAGTCCTAATTTTTTAAATTCAAAGCTCAAGGTTTTTATTTTATATTTCCTATTATTTAACCTCTTTGCATTAATTTATTATGCCTGCTCAACATTATAAAGTCTAAGTCAATTCACACTTAGACGCGACGCTGCGCGCACATTTTAATAGAACGACTCAAATTGTTATTTACTACTTGAAAAGATCAATGATATTATAAAGTCATAGATATGTTATACGCGTACAAATCGACGGAAAAAACTGTGCCGCACCGAGCGGCAGCACAGATACACACTTTTTTATTCACACATTACATTTCACTACAAGTAAAAAGGATAGCTTGATACAACGCAATAAGAAAAAAAGTGACAGCTAGATAAACAAACAGCGCCACGCGTCATCAATCCCCCCGCACGTCAGCGTCTCCTCTCACTCGCACCCGTGCTCGCACTCTTTCTTTTACGACGCCATATTTATAGAAACGTAATGTTTTATTTGTGAAAATATTAAAGATAAATAGTATATTTACGAATGTCATGTGATTCCTTGACTTTTAGAAGTCTTGCATGTTTAATTTGTACAATATCTCATCACACACGACGGCATTTTCGATAGTTTTGAGTCACTTTTACTTTTAATTCAGTCTGTGGCACGTGAAGTGCCGCTGGCAACGTCACACTGAGATCAAGATGTGTGAATCAGCCTCATTTGAGCGTATATGTTATTGAGCGCGTATGACGTATCTACACCTTTTTTACTTATAATATCATTGGAAAAGATACACATTTCACCAAAATGACACGACGCAAAGCACGTCCGCGCGATAAAAGGTGTGCGTCCACAGGTCGGCATCGCACGTATCGTACGTAACGAATTTTAGTTTGCCTTGTATGAAAACTCATACAACTGCGTCCACTGATCCGCATCATACGGACGGCTCATCGGCAATGCCTTAATGCGATGCGTACCGATGACGTCATACGGAATGCCGATCAGTAGAAGCGATGAAGGGGACATCGGCAATCCGATTGCTGATATTCGCGTCGGCAATCCGATCGCTGCCGATGCGTCCGATACGTACGATGTGGACCTGTGGACGCTTACCGAAAATGTAACATGGTCGCGTCGCGTCGCATCACATCGCGTCTCGGTCTAAACTGACCCTAAGTTGATCCTTGTTCCGTGGACTAAGTGACCTGCCAAACAATCTAGACCTATTACAGTACAAGCGTAATAGTAACTCGTAACTTAAGGATATTTAGGTTATCGCTGCTAGCCTGAGTGTAAACAATACAAATTGTACGTGAATAGGAACGTAATGGAACGTTTTCGTGGCCGACTTGACCTAGAAAACAGGTTGTGTGTAAATTGTACCATAAAAAGCATACTTAGCTTCATATCTCAGCGAATAATTACGTTATTATTTAGAACAAGACAAGAGTGGTTTCTAAAACGGTATTTTACTTAATCACTGCTTCTTGTAATTGTCGTTTAACGCAAATTATATGTAGAATATCTGGTTGACCGAACTTCGCTCGGTTTTTAAAATGTCTATATCTAGAGAACCGAGCTTTTCTCGAACCTGGGCCGAAAAGCCCCTAATCTGTAACTTTCATGAAAATCCTTGGAGCCGTTTCCGAGTTCCTGATTATATATAAATATACAAGAATTGCTCGTTTAAAGATATTAGATTTAAATAAATATACGGTATGAGATTAATAAAAGAGGTTATGGTTCATTTATAAAGGAGAGTAATTGGTTAATTATTATGAATATTAATTGGGTACTTAATTATTTAAATAGAAATATATAGAACAAAAACGAGCATAACTACGGACGATCGATTAATTAATAATGTCGACGACACTGAACTAGCTTATAAATAGGCTCAGATAATGGCTATTATAGATAGAGTAACATCAAAACTTTTCAACATTCACAATTTCACATTTCCGCATTCGTAGCAATTACGTAGCGCATAGGTCTACGAGCCTACGGGATCGCTACGGGCTACGACTTTCATAGCCCAAACACTTTTTTCGCAAATAATGATTTGTGATGATTGCTTTTAACGTATAATTTATCATTAATTTGATGAATGTTGATTTTTATCCCTGACGCAAATAGAGGGTTCATGAGAGTAATACGAGTATGTCAGCTGTTTGTGGCTTCGTAGGTATGATGTGGTTTTTTGTTTGTAAGCTGACGTTTGTGTAATGTTCCTTAGCTAAAATTAATAAGGATTTGTTCAGGCGTTTACTGATCAACCGATTATTTTTCTGTCGTTGATTTTTTTGGTCTTGTGGGCAAATATTTTTATTACTGCTAAAACAAGAAACACGAGTTATTTGACTTCTAGACATATGTGCGAAAAGAGAAATCGTAACCAGTTTAAACCCAAAGTAGATGCTACAACTTTTTAGCTTTCAGTAAGCATCTGATGTTAAAATCTAATAAATGGCGTGGTGAATAGAATAGAGTAATTATTTTTATATAACGTCGGCAAGTTCGCACATCTGTGCATTGTGCGGCTGTGATGCAACGCGTTGTGAAAGCCGATACCGCTGGAATTGGGTTAGCACTGCGCGCGCGTCGCTCGCACCGCGCATGCGTCGGGCCCCGCTGTTTTTATTTTTGTTAATTTAGTATGGCGATGATATTGTTGTTGTTTAGAATATAATGAACTTACATTAAAACGAAAGTTGTTTTTGAATCGTTTTAATTTGAGTTTGACCTCGTATATTTGCTCTTATTTTTGTGAAAGCTTTTTGAAACGGGTCTACTGTACCGATTCTTACGAAATTTTGCAAACAAATCAGGTTCCTGACAATACATAAACCGAAAATCCTCCTGAAGAAATGAATCAGAAAACAATAAGCAATAATAAGTGTAGTTAAGTGTCATATTCAATGTAAAAAGAAAAGGAGAATTGTATGGTATAAAAATTCATCCGCATTGCTGTCAACTGGAAAAGTGCCCAGAAGGCAGGCTGCATTGTCTTGTTGGATAGCAATGCTAATTCTTTGGCCAAAATATACACCAGACCATTTAGTAAACGGAATTGATGTGTAGTGTGCTTACGTCATTATGTCGATCACAACATATGGTAGAAGGACATAAGGTTTTAAGACTACTTTCACAATAATATGATAAATCAAATGTATGTTTCTTAATTATTAACATTTATTAATCAATCTATTTATAAAATATATTCGAGTCATTAAAATTAAAGTAATGAACCAATAATGACTTTATAGAATAGCTATTTAATAGGTGTAACTGATAATTTCATAACATTATGCAATTTAGCAACTCATCTGATGAATCAGCAGATTTTCTGTTTTGTTTTCGTGTTAAATTACACTTTCACCATCTAATCAGGATGTCTTTACCTAACCTCTGATAAAAATACATTGTTTATCGTTCTAGCCAAGTATGATTTCTAAAAACTTGACAACTAAAATTTGCATTTTCATATCAGTAAAAAAAAATATGACTTGCCTGCGGCTTCGGTCATCGTCCCTTTTATTTACGTCTCCAGGCTATGCCTTAAACTTAAACTAAAAGCTTTATAACTTAAAGCTTTATAAAACTCACTGTCGATGTCGCATTTATAACATTTTAGTAAGGATTCTTCATCAGCCTATTAATGTTTCTAATGCTGGAACACAGGCGTCATCCCTATGAGAGAGTGGCCACGCGGGCATAGGGCCCAGTGCTGATTGATTTATATTATCACAATGTGATGTCATGTCATGTCTTTGAATTTTTGGACACGGCGGTTCCTTAAAAATGTTTTCCTTCACCGTTTTAAGAGCAGAGGTGACGAAATAAATAACTCAAAGCAATGCGCTTGGTCGGGTTCGAAGTTCGAAACCACGACCTACAACTCGTAGGTAGGGGCCTTCTTTATTATATCCTTATATCTATGGTAGGGGCCGATACCATTGGACCACCACTGCTCTACTCTCTAGTTAGGATCACTATGTTTTTGGAACGAAGTTCCTTATCGCGCGTTGTGAAAGGGGTCTGGTCGGAAAAAATTCTTACGAAAAGTTGTCACGACACTTTTATCCGACTGCGCGACGCAAAGGAGGGTAATGTGTTTATTACCATGGAATGGAGTGGAGTGGAGTGGAGTCGCGGCGGTTATTTTTGTTGAGTGTATACCTACACTAACTTCGTTCCATCCGGGTGTCCCTTGACATCTCTCAAGTTTTTTTTTTTTTATACCTACTAAGTATAAGCTAATCTGTGTATGTAAACAAAGAACTTCATAATAACATTATGAAACATTATTGTCCTTCCGGATAAACTACTATCCGAACCGTAGCGCGTGGCGCCATTTTCTATTTTCCTTGTCAACGTAAACGAGTATAATAACCACATAATAATGTGCACTAGGCTAATATAGTAATAAGACTATAATTAATACTGCAGTAAATAAATATAGTATATGTTCGTATATTACGATAATGGTTTCAAAGCCGGATTCTGGATTGCTTCGATGTAGCCCGCGAAATTCAAATTTTTTAACTTTTTTTGCAATTTGCGGGCCAGTGACATGTTGTAACTTTATCAAAATATAAATTGGGGTAATAGCAAGTATAATTTTAAATATAAAAATTATCAAAAAATTCGCTCCATCAGCTCTCACATAGAAAAAGTGCATCGTAGTTAGATTTCGGAGATTTTAACATGATGCACCTTTTCTATGTGAGAGCTGATGGAGCGAATTTTTTAGCATGAGCATGAGCATCCCCCTTAAGCGATTACATAAAACGTCTGTGCCTGCAAATCCGGCAAACAACATTCATTATGTAATTAATATTTAACAAAACTACTATAATTTTAGTGAAGGTAGCAGTAGCTGAGATGAGAAGGGTGGCAGAGTAAGGAGCCTTGCTTGTACGGAAATAATCAATATTAATATGTGACTCGCTGTCCGATCCGACCAGTCGACAACGTCACGTCGTGTTACAAGGAACAGGTAGAAGTTACAGGAACATATGCGGGCCTATGATTGAAAGAACACCGTGGATTTTAGTCAGTACGAGTAACGGGAGTACCATTCGACAATTTTACCACGATAAAAAAGACTGTTAAGTATTATTATGGTTCTGGCAAAATTATTTGTAACACCACATGAATGCAATAAATATTTGAGTTATTCGATAGCATTGATGACATAGGACTTTAGGGCCGATTACACCATACGATTCATCGTGCCCTAAGCTGTTAGTGTCCTCAGCCTAACAGCGATCACACCACCCAATCCATCGGAAATTAGGGACCTAACAGCGATCACACCACCCAATCTATCGGAAATTAGCGACTTAGGGCACGATGAATCGTATAGTGTAATCGACCCTTTTAACCTAACTTACATTCTAATCGCGTTTAGGTAAACGGTCATTGATGAAAATCGCCCCTAATCTTTCAAAATATGTATATTCATATAAGTAGTAGTACTTTTACCAACAGGGCGACAATGATGACCCCACGACGAATAAAACTGTAATCCTATGGCCATTAAACATAAATCATAAACTCGTGTCGGTAGACGAATAAAAGGAAGCAGCGAGGAACAACCAATGATTACATAGAGTTAAATAGTAAATTGCAATGAAACAGTCAGTGCGCAGGCGCAGCGCCGGTGCACATCACGACAATCGTGCGCATCAAACAGCTGATTCCGTGAACACATCGCGCACTGGATTGGAACAACCTTGTGTGACATCCTTGTGATTATTATCTTGTTCCAAATGATTGCCTAGATGACACACAGGATAATTTGTAAAGGCAGGTGTAAACCCAAAAACTGGTTTAGAATTGTGAAAAAACTAAAAAGTGATTGAAAATATCTTTCTCGATCTATACGTCATGTTTTAGGAAGATCGTGGAAAGGGGGTTTTTTTTTTATTGGACCTACCATCTTGGGCCATCAACATTTCTGAAAAATATATAAATAAAGTAAGATGTAGCGGAAGGTTATGAGAAGCGCTGAGTAAGAAGCAAAGTGTCGGCTGTTGTGACGACACATGGTATAACTATCTAAAAGGTTCAAAAGTGCGCATGAATTTCTAAACACATTTACAAGATTGTGTCGCAGAAAAGCAGTTATTGCCCAGTGGTATCGGTCCGCGGACTTACGAGTTGTCGGTCGTGGTCTCAGACCCCAGTCAGGGGCAATCCTTTGTGATTTTTTTTCATCATGCTGCTCTCATAAAGGTGAAGGAAAAATAATTCGAAGACTTGTGACATCTACCAACCCGCAATAGGCACGTGTGTGGAATTTTAGCCCACTCCCTCTAACCGAGAGGAGGCCTATGTCCCAGCAGTGGGAACATTATGTGTATAGTCTGATTACGATGATGATGATCGCAGTATCTAAGTGCAGTGAACTATTAATTATGCATCGTTGGTTTGTTGGCCGGTAAACAACTGCCGCCACGTGGCTGCACCCGATGCCAAAATATGTGTAAGCACCTACTCAAACTGAGACAACTGCATAAATAACAGTCAAGGTACGAGCACGTTATATTCAGCGTGTTTGTGCACAAACACATTACTGTTGCTAGATTATCTAGCCTAGATATTAGAATAACAGAACACGCTATAGTTCTCTAGTTTGCTGAGAAAGTGCTTCTGGCCAAGAACTATCCTGAGAGGCTTGATAAAAAGGTCATCGTTAGCTATAAACACACAATCAATGGATAAATTATTGTAGTATTTAAATTCACATTGTATGCAAAAAGCACTGATTAAAATAAGTGAGTGACTCACTAGAGTCATAAATGCAAATTGATATTTAGCAGAGAATCAAAGGACCGAACCTCATCCACAAGTGCCAGAATCAGGAGAAAATCACGAGTAAGGGTCAGTACAGACCGCGACGCGGCGATGCGCGCACTCTTTTAAGAGCCATTCAAATTACGACTTTATTTTCTACAACAAAAGATATATTTCGTTGAGAGAATTTAAGCGGCGCCGGATGAGTCGCGACGCGCCGCGCTGCGCAGCTCGGCGCCGCTTAAGCCGCTCGAGGCCGCTCGTGGCCGCTCGACTCTGCGGGATGAAGGGGGTTGGGGCGGGAAGCACATAGCGAATGGTAGACACTACGTTGCACCGCGCGGCGTTTAGGTGCGCAGCGCGGCGCATCGCAGCGCAGTGCATCATCGCGTTGCTTCGCGTCTCGGTCTGAACTGACGCTAAATGAGAAGAGAAGAAAAATGAGGTAAAACAATTATTTATGTGATTATGCACCTTTTTATGTAGGTCAAAGAGTTCCGATGAAAGAGCCAGACAAAAAGCACACAAAAAAAGCTTCACAAGCAAGACTAAAAGCTTATTAAAAATCCAAGTCCAACCAGACATTATTATTCCGGCCGACTAGGCAGTGACATGGCTTTGACCCACACGGATTTAGGTCAAGAGGAATCGATTTATAACAACCAAGTTTGCATCTATTCGTCTGATCCGATGAATTAGTAAGTGTTATCAAAGTAGAGTTGTATTTTGGGCTGACAGATTTATGAAAATCTTTTAAATTATTCGGAAGGGTGACGTAACCACTGCCAAGTTGAGCGTGGAGGCTGCAAGCCACTACCTTACGTTGAATTTGTAAGTTATTTAAAAACACAAGTTAGAAAATAGACTATCGCTTTTTTAAATAGTGATTTAGAAGGCTCAGGCGCAAAATGTCCCTTTCGCAAAATGTCCACAGGTAGCAAAATGTCCCTTTCGCAGAATGTCCCTTTCGCAAAATGTACCTTTCGCGGAATGTCCCATTTCTCAAAATGTTCCTTTCGCAAAATGTCCCTTTCGCAGAATGTACCCTTTTTCAAACATTCATAGAATTTTTGCATCAGAGAAAAAGCTGGTTCATGACCAGCTTTTTCTAGCTAAGCTAGTCAAGTGCCAGGAGGTGTAGAGCACAAAAACCGGTACTGTTGTGATGGTAATTAACTGTCTCAAGTAAAAAAAAAAATTACGTTCATACAAATTGTATGAAAAATAGTATGGCAGACGGTTTTTGTGCTCTACACCTCCTGGCACTTGACTAGCGTTTTCTCTGATGCGAAATTCTATGAATGTTTGAAAAAGGGTACATTCTGCGAAAGGGACATTTTGCGAAAGGGACATTTTGCGCCTGAGCCATTTAGAATAGTAACTGTTGTGTTTGCGGAAGATTTTATAATGGTAAAGGAGATAATGTCGGTAATAGATAAATCACCAGAGTTAGTAGGAGAAGCATGAATAAATGATGATCTTAATGGAAGTGGATCGATGGTACTTGAATCGTAACTTGTTGTTTTAGACCAGAGGATACTTGAATACAGACCCATCTTTCTAGAAGCCCAGACATTTTAGGTGACTAAAATAACTATTTAGCGAGTAAACAAGCTAGAGAGGTCAAGGGGGGTCATTTAATTTGATGAGTTTTAGAATTCAGAAGCTGAAATAATAAGCCGATAGAGACAGACAAAGCCATCTAAACCTGTACTGACCTTGATTCTAAACACAAAAGGAAATAATTTGCGTAAATACTCTAATCTAAAGGTTATCGTGCCGAGAAAACGAGATTTTTCATCGTGTTTTTTCCTTCTTTATTCCACTATGGGTACTTAGCGTCGTAATTATTAGGAAGGTTGATGACTTTGTAGTTTTTTAATGCTACTCAAGTAGTTAAGACATTAAAAGCAACATACAAATAACGTATATCTACGGATATATTATTATTTAACTTCAATTCCGATAAAAACCTTCTCCTTACGGGGAACAGAAGAAGGTGAAATCCTTCTTTGAGTATTCTCTCTTTGCATCTTGCAATATATCATCTCGGCCAAATAAACCTTCGTGAGTGAATCATTTGAGATATTGCTAAATGGCGGTTTTAGAACCATGGTTTTAAACCGCTACTTAGCAATATCAGAGGTAGGTTATTCATTTCATATTTGCATGGTTTTGTATTGTGGTCACATTGATTGAATATTGAAGTTCGATAGATCGATAATACCACTTTGCCTAAGCAAACAATCGACTGAGTTTACAATTATTAATTTATAATTTTAAGCACACTTCAAAAACGTGTTGATGGCGTTGCTTGAGTGGAAGAGCTATTTTTAATATTAAAAAAACACCACTGCAAAATATAAGGTTATAACATGAAGTATTTACAAAGGGTAAGCCCCACTTAATCTCAGAAATCAAAAGGACGCCAACGATTTTACCTCTACCACTACCACATGTGTGATTATGGGAATTTGTATGCGTCATTTGAGTTTAATGACTCAGTTGAAAGCTATCGACCTTACTTAACGACATTGTATTCGGAGAAATAGGTTTTAAATTGTTCGTCATTATTAAATATAGAAAGAGAAAACGTTAAAATTTTAATATCTTTATTTATCAAACAGACTCTAAAGTAGAATGATTTGAAATTTGTGACAAGTTCTTTGAACACGATCTATTGAAACATACTCAATTCTATGTACACAATGATGAGAATACATAAAATACAACAGAGATAAAAGCGTTTGGACAGATATACCTACACTGACAGACATAATGAATGAGTGTTACTAAATCAAAGAAACAATCATCACGGTTGTTTGATATTATCTCAGATTATAAAAAAAAGCTGTTAGATTCGTAATTAAACTGTTGACAATGCGACGAGTGCGAATGCTTCGTTCTTAGGTATTTTATTTTCACATGCCGCGCTTCGGGTCAATTTTATCAGTTGAGTAATACTGTGACAATGCAATAATCTTATTTATCTGTATACTTGTAATTATACTACATGAGTAGGTATTATAGCATGTAGTAGGTAAATATTTACGTCTGCTTGTTGAACTATATCTGCTCTTATTAACGTGTTATTAACTTCGTAATTTTCAGCATATTAGACATTGACTAAATAATAATTTAATTTGGTATGTTATTGGATTCCCCTTTACCAATTCTCTCTTTTTCCTTAACCTCTTATCTAACGTGTGATTAAAACAGTTACCATAATAAACATGAAACAATGATGTTAACGGGGTAAACCGTAAAACCCAATTAATAAACCTAGCTATGGACTTATGGCACAGATTACTGCAAGTTTTATATGTATAATTTAATTGGAAACTGCAATATACCAAATGCGTGCGCGCACCGTTCCACATTGTCGTGTCGGTATCGCAAAAAGTGCTTGCAACCGGTTTCGATACCAAGCTCGTCAATCAGGTAACCAACCACCATTGAGCACACGCGACTATCAGAAACACCGTATTGTGTATGACCACCACTCTCCATTTTCAATGTTATTAAATTAAAAGTGATTGGAAATGACCTCACTAAGGCATTTGACAAGATGACTCTCCTCGTTTTTTGCAAAGGCTAGGTGAGTTTTCTCAAAAATAATATAATAGCTTTTTAAATAAGACCCCTTTTCGAAAATCTTCACTCAACCTGTTTAAATATCTACTGTGATGCGATATATTTTATTAATTATTATGGCGTTCTGCAGGGATGCATTTTAGGACTAACTCTTTTTAAAATCACATATCTGAAATAAGTGATTATTTGTTTATTCAAGATTACATCTATTTAAATCTAGTATTTTATTAAGACTGGTTTCAATTAAATAAGGTTAAAAGATTCTACAATTCTATGGCTACACTAAGCTGTAATTCGCATGTCGTGGTACCGTCAATTGTACCTCAGAAAGAGTGATTTATATTGAGGCCCGCCCACGGTTCAGCTCCGCTCATTAAATCGATTAACAAACACTGTAATTACACGAACTTCAGCATTGATTATCGTGTTCTCCGGAAATTAACGGCTATTTTAAGAGCAGATAAAAGATACGGAATTGGGATTAAGAATGAGTACCTAGTAGTTACTTCATCCCGATCAACATACCAGAAAGATGAATGGTTATACAAGTGTTACAACTTAGAACTTGCATGTACTTATTTACGTTTTTTTAGAAAACTAATTGGAGAATTGATTAGAATCTCATAAAGTCGCCCAGAGTCTATAGATATAAAAGGAACAAAATTAATTTTAAATTCTTAGATACTATCTATTCATCCGATTCAGAGAAATAAATACAGACCTTTTTAAATAAGATTAGGTACATACTTACTAAAAAAAAATTAACGGATATCATTTTCATCTGGACATGAAGCACATATTTTCTATTTCAATAGAAGTCTGTCCATAAAATGCTGTCGCTGACTGGATGATAACTTTGTTTGTGGCCACCGCGTTTTATGGTAGCCATACATCATACTGCCTATTTGTCAATTCGGCATAAAACTGCCAATTTGCTCAAATAGAATTGAACGTGTATGGGGGTGGAATGCCAATTTGATGGCATGACATGCCAATTTTGATAGGTCATCAAATCGTTTTTGACACAACGTCAAATCGGCAGCAGTGATGCCATCTTAGCAACTTCATAGATAGTTAGCCAATTTTATAAAGGTGCTAGAAAAAAAGCTAAAAAGTGTAACTTGTGGCTAAACTTTTTAGCTACTTTTCTACAGGGACGGTTAGGCCACGTTCACACGGCGATTATTTTCCCGTATACCGTACACGAGATTTTATCGAATAGAGTTGACCAGTTTTAGGACAACTTTGCACGGTACACGGTAAAATATAATATTTCTCAAACACGGGATTTTCCCGTATGAACGCCGTTTAAACTATTTTTAAGTTTTCATTTGTGAACTGTTATTACTGCTCTATTCGATAAAATCTTGTATACAGTATGCGGGAAAATAATCGCCATGTGAACGTGGCCATACCAGGAAAACTGAGGCTTTTCGCACACACATGGATCGCATGTACACTCCTAAAAAAAAAGAGTTATTCATTTTATTTTAAACCAAAATACGATTGAAAACTTGAGGTGTCAAGGGACCACGAAAGCAAGTTAAAAAAAGGTTCATGCTATTTTCGACCTTATTGACATTTATGCAAACACCTGATTTTAATGAAGGAGCAATGTTAACGAATGAGAATGTGAGAAAAACAAACTAAATTTTAAATGTCGATAAGGTCGAAAATCGCTTGCACCACTTTTTTTAACTTGCAATCCTTAAGCAAATGTTTTCCGACCTTCAAGCGATTTTCGACCTTATTGACAACGATGCAAACACCGGATTTTAATGAAGAAGCAATGTTAACGAATGAGAATGTGAGAAAAACAAACTAAATTTTTAATGTCGATAAGGTCGAAAATCGCTTGCACCACTTTTTTTAACTTGCTATCCTTAAGCAAGTATTTTCCGACCTTCAAGCGATTTTCGACCTTATTGACAATGATGCAAACACCGGATTTTAATGAAGGAGCAATGTTAACGAATAAGAATGTGAGAAAAACAAACTAAATTTTTAATGTCGATAAGGTCGAAAATCGCTTGCACCACTTTTTTTAATCTAATTCGATAGTCTCATGATGAAATGAAAAGGTGCTAGAAATTGTAGCTGTCGTCACCGAATAATAGCCAGATCTAGTTGCTGAGTTGGCATCACTGGTGCAGATTTGAAGATGTGACAAATCTATCGTATCGATAGGCAGGATGGTGTATGGTGTATATGGACGAACTGCCGATTTGAAACAATTGCAAGCGTCAAATGAAAAACAATTGCAAATATCGATAGGCAGGATGGTGTATGCCTACTATTATTGACATGTGAACGATTTTCACTTGTTTATCTGTAACAACAACAAACGGAGCGAACACACGATCTGTGTCAACACATCGTAGCCTAGAGCAAACATCAATATCCGACCAGATAAAATTTATTGGGGTGAAAAAGTTCATAGATTTTATTGAGAACTAATAGCTTTTGTCCGTCGCTTTACTCGCCCCCAATGCCACATTTTTTTCGAAACGTCTCCGTGCAGGGTTTCGTTTATCTGTATACCAAAATTTATCAGAATCGGTTCAATGGAAGCGTGAAAAAGTGACAAGCAAACTGACTTTCGCCTTCTCTTGATTAATTAGGATTCATCATCATCATCATCATCACTGCTGAACATAGGCCTCTCCTTTAGACCTCCACGCCGAACGACAATTCGCCACTTGCATCCATCGGCGGCCCGCGACCCTCACGATGTCGTCGGTCCACCTAGAGGCGGGCCTGCCTACGTTGCGTTTTCCGGTCCGTGGTCGCCACTCGAGAACTTTTCTTCCTCATCGGTTGTCAGCTCTACGAGCGACGTGGCCTGCCCATTGCCACTTCAACTTGCAAATTTTATGAGCTATGTCGGTGACTCTGGTTTTTCGCCGACTATCCATGTTCCGGAATTAGGATTGTCACTGGAAAACTCGAGGATATAAGTATTGATTTCAAATTGAAATAGAAAGAATGAAAAGTCTATTATTTGAGCAATTATTCAATTGAGCAATAAAAATTCCTAATGTAAGAAAGATCTAAGTGGGTCGGTACAAGTTAGAAAGATACTTACCAAAATGATCTTGTCCGATCTCTATCTTGATTGAAAACCCTAGGAATCATTATTATCATTATGAATCTATTGTGTCTACTAACAACAGCCTCTGAACTGACTGGCAGTTGATTGATATAAATCTTTAATCAAATCGGTTCGATAAGTGAACAGTAAATTGTTCGATTGTCCTCATTCTAGTATCGATAGCGCGTCGCGTCACTAAACGAAGGTTGGTCTGAGCGTTGAAACGAGATATCGATATGGAGGGTGGTCGTTTATCTCTGTCGCATTGTCGCTATCGGTCGGCGGTGTCCGCACTTCGGCAATGCTCGGTGGTGGGTTGCGCAAACGCAGGCGGTCAGGCGCGCGAGGCCGCCACTCGGCCTCATTCTCGTTAGGTACGCAAATGTCAGGATCAAGGCCGCTGTATGAACATTCAAGAATTTATTCAATCTTATTCATGTTTAATATTTAACTTACAATACCAATTACTCACCTTTTTAAGTCTGAGGGCCGAAAGCCGTCGTCGTGACGTCCTAAAGCGCGAGTAGTTTCGCTCAAGGAACGAGATGGCGCTAGACGCCGTGTATAGCTCTGTCTCTTTCCCTCAGCGGCCTCAGCGGAACTATTCGCGCATTAAGACGTCATGGCAGGTCACCTGAAAATAACAAGAAGTGTAAGTAAATAATACAGACATTACCTCCTTTTTTTAAGTCGGTTAAACATAACTAATACCAATACCACAGTCTTACCATGGGGTATCGTATGTATTGCCCAGTTACTGGGCCGTAGAGGTTCTATAGGCAGTCGCTCCATGTAAAAAACTGATATTCAGCTGCATCTGGTTCGACTGGAAGCCGACCCTCAATACACTTAGGCCGGTCATACATTCAGTTTTTTTTCCGTTCGGAATTCAAAATTATGAATGAAATGTGAACAACACACAGTACACAAAACATGCACACACACTTGTATGAATCCACTGTGTTTGGAATATATAACGGATCAGGAATCCTGAGTCGTTTCAGCCAACTCGGAGTTTATTTTCAGCTTATTTTACAGGTACTCGCTGACATTTCATTTGTGTGAAGGGTCACTCGTTTTAAATTCAATAAAATCTATCTGGGTAGGTACCTACTGGTTTATTTTTTCTCCTGACGACAATTATTACTGACTCGAATCTTTTACCTACATAGTATGAAATAAAGTCGTTTCCATCTGTTTTTCATCATTTGCTCATGAAAATTACATCAAAATCCATTGCTTGATTTTGATGTAGTTTTCACCATCAGATAAATATTTCAAAAAAGGTTTATGTGTATAACTTTTTTCTTATTTTAAATTGCTCCCGTAGCAAGCCGGGGCGGGTCACAATAAAAAATAAAAAAGACAATTACAAACACAAAAACATTAAACTATAGGTACGAGCAATAGACGGGACTTCAAGAAGAAAGTTATTCAAATTTTTTTACCAATAGGTAAAAAGTCCCTCAGTCTAGTAGTCGCGTTGCTAAGCAACGCTTATAAAGCGCTACTGACGCACGGCATCAACAATTTTGTATGACAATTTTCCCAATGCCCGCTCTATAGGTTCTTTTAAATCTCTTTGATTACAAATATACAAATAAGGAACCTAAGTATATATTTTTTTAATGGTAGTCAAATAGCAATCAGGGACCAACCGTCTAATGACGTCCTTTGTTGAGCAATCAATATTGCATTATTGTGAATCTACAATTTAAATTGGCATCGCCATGAGACCATGCCGTAACGTAACTGGTAACATCTGCGTTCTTTTCAATTTGAACAGAGACACAAAGGCGTTTTATAGGTCATAAAGCTTGCCATCTTATTGCCTGTTACTGCTTTGTTCATACCTTTGTAGTTGATATACAAAGTGGGCATAATGAAATACACCATTTCATTATAGTACTTAGTTTATTTTTTTATAAGATATAATTTAACGATCCCATAAAGAAACGGTCATGATGCTGATCATTTATTATTTAACTGGAACTACAACATTCAATTCAATTATTTCAATTTAATATCAGATTTTTTTAAAAAACAGAGATCTCGCTTTATGATTTACATAGGTACTTAGACCTTTTATACCTGAAGTATTTTTATCGGCGAATGAGGAACTTATTTTCCATCAAACTAACGTGGAAAGTTACTCTTGAAATCTAGAGCCTCTCTGGTATTTACTTCCAAGGTGTCTCTATTTTGCGTGTGTTTTATGTAGGTAATCTGTAATGAACAGCAAAAGTGGATTTGGTAGCGTTCTAGGAAAGTGTGGAAATAAAACAAGAACAAAATGGCAACGCTCTCATTTATTCGATCAATAGCAATCAGTGGTTTATTAAATTCGGTACAATATCCTTTGCTGAAGACAATTGTTTGGACGTAATATCGTATTCCAGTCAGAACTACCGGTACATATTGTTCACAAAATCGTAAACCTACTTCACACGTACAACATTTATAAGGTTTTCTCGGAAAAGAAATAACATAATCAAATAAGTAGTCTTAAAAAGAAAGTAAGCAATGCGCGGTAGCATTTACCAATTTTCTCCCTTTTACTACTTCAAAATCCGTATATAATAAGATTATAAAACTTTCGCGCCTTATTTCCGCCATATTTAAAAACCAATTAAAAAGTTACCCTCTATAAAAAGTGACGTGTGAAAAAGGTTTCGACAACTTATCTGTGGTCTGACCCGACACTGCCGTAATACAAACAATTTCTTACCGAAATAGCTGCAACGATCATCGAGCTTAATTTATTAAGAAAAACAAGCTTTATTTAACAACTACTTGAGCTATTTAAAAAGGTCAAGTTAATATTGTCTAGTGAAACTTCATAGACGTGATGGATGACCGTGAAAATTGTAGGTGTTGACTAAAAACGAGAAGTAACCAGAAAAACCAAAACTACGAGAAATCATAAAACGGCAGGATTTAATTAATTTACATAAAATATTCAAGGTGTAACGCAAAAAGCAAGATACTTCATAGGTTCTCTTTTAGACCATTATACAAGAATACATTGATCAACTTTCCATAAAGAGCAAAAGTCGAAAAAAAGTTTGGATTCTTCAAGTTAGCTGACGCCACAAGGGAAATCCAAAGTTTTGTTTTTATTATGTTTTTTGACCGTCCAATATATCCAAGTTCCTTAGGAAAAACCTAAGAAACTTACCACACAGGAAGAATTAAATACGCTTTTTGCATTCGATCATTTTAACTTACACATCACGTCTTCAGCGTTCCACTAGTTATCTTGACCTCAAAGAATATTTTAATATTCAGACTTTAAATGCAATGCAAACGTGAAATATAATAATAAAGTTGTACGGATGGACTCACAGAGCCGGCAGAACGCTCCAGCAAGCAATAAAGTAAAACTAACCTTTAATTAGTCCCAATTACCGCGGGCGTCTTACCGACGTTATTTATTGTATAACGTCCATAGGTAATACTTTAAATAATAACTTTAAGCTTCTTTTACTGTTACTTGAGTCTACTACTTGGATTAAAAAAAAAGAAACTATTATTTTTGCTTGCTACCAATTTCGACTAAGTAAGAATTTGAACCAAGGAATCTCGCTCATCACCGGTGACTTTTTGTAGCGATGCTGTAACACGTTTCATACAAAAAGCGCTACAGAAGCAATGCCATCGCTCAACTAAGCCCCTTCGTCTAAGCGATGCAAGTCTCCGATACCTTACGACTTTCGTATCCATTGACGCGAACCTGAGAACAAAGTTCTATTGGCGGCTCTTCATTAGTGCCGTGAATCCCCGTAAAGAGGCGCGAACGAGAATGTGGATTCGCGAGAATTCGCGGCGTGAATTCACGGCACTAAGGTGTAGCCGCTATATCAGTGGATTTGTAATGCGATAGTCGCCTTGATACTAAAGTCGTAAGATATCGGAGACTTGGATCGCGTTGTGTATGAAGAGGCTGCTGCTCTACAGCCTCGCGACTAAATCGATGTGAACACGCCACAGCATCGCTACAAAAATTGGCCGTGGTTGAGGGGCCTAATCTACAACTAAGTAAATCCGTAAATATTTTTGCACTGTTGATCTTCGACTCTCAGGATCCCGCCGAGCGGTGAAAAATCATTAACGTACGTTTATTTCGATTTTAGTGCTAGGAGGACTTAGATAAAGCTTCTTCAGTCATTTGAGTCTATTGCTTGACAAAAAAAAAAGAGTTTTTTTTACTTGACTGTTCTACATTCAAATAATTTGGGTACACAACGTTAAAGTCGCTAAAGTTACTATTATATAACATTTTTCATCATTGGAGAATGAAATGTCATGTAAATTCTATACTACATTATAATATTACGTATATTAAATATATGTATATTGGTATTCGTTCGTAAACTATCATAAAATTCTTTGTTGCACACGTTTTGAATGCTAAAATTGTGTTTCAGTGTGATCTGCAATTTGTACTTTAGTTTTAGAAGATTACTTTGTAATTCGCAGTCTTGGGGTTTCTTCAGTGTTTGTTATACAAAAAACATTGAAAAAGGTCTGAAAAACATGCTTCGGAGACGCAACCTAGGACCGTTCTTATTGTATTAATTTTTTACGACATTTGCAGGCTTAATTTCCATCTAAATAAAGATGAATGAGTGTGGGAATCGACCAATCGGATTGGTACAATCGACAAAGTTGAATCATGACCCATTTTAACAAAAAATCGTTTGAATCCGTCAAATTGACAAAGAAGTCGTTACCATGGATATGACAATGTATACTTGCGCGAATGTGAACCTAATTGAATTTGAATGTCTGTAAGAATATAAGCTTATGGTGGGTCAAGATTCAACTTTGTCGATTGTACATAGTAATCATTATCGTTTATTTTACCCCAAATATTAGTTAGGTACACACATTTTTATAACAGGATAAAAATCAGTTCAGCTCAGCAATAGAGTGCTGGCTTCTGACGGCGCATGATATCAAGAGTCGCGCTGAACATCCTCGATTTCAGGCGCAAGAGAGTCGCGCCGAGCCATTACTACCATGCGGCGCGTGAACGCGTGGGGCTCGGTGCGCCGCCGTGTGAAATAGGGTAGTTTCCAGGGTCAAAATAATTACATTCTATTTAGTCCGTATTTTAGATTATAAAAAAATATTGGACACGTATTTTTTCTTTTTTCGATTAAACAAAAAAGAACAAAGATAATAGCCTATTTAAGTTACCTGTGACGTCACTCTGCGCGAAAAATGCCACGCATCGTGACGTCACACGTAACTTTAATAGGCTATATCTTTGTCAATTTTGGTCTAATTTACAAATAAAAAAATACGTGTCCCTTATTTTTGAATAATCTAAAAGACGGACTAATTACATTTTTTTAGGCAACTAGCCTATTCGTCACTCTTGTTTAATCGATACTTGCACATCTTTGAACTCCAGTCGTCTCCATTTTGGTGGAAAATCAGGCCTAAGCCGCGTCCAAATGAAACAGTTTTATTTACTATCATCTGCAATACTTAAACGGGACTAGCCGCTGCATACATCGACCAGTAACTATAACACACGCAAACACTACGTTCTATATCGTACCTATTCAATAAAAATGTCAACTGCGATCCTCTGCGGTCATGTAATTAATTTTAGTAAATACTTTATGTACCTACTCGTATATCGTTATTCAAACATTACGACCTAAAAAACAACTAACAAATATCTACATTCACACATTCATAAATTCTTCGTAAAATTCTTTGGCCTGTTTCACTGCATAGTTCACTAATCTCATCATAAACTTAAAAGTTTAAAACATAGTTTTTTGGGTCCCGTACCCCAAGATGTCAATATAAATCACCGCTGCCTGTAGGTGCGTCTATCACAGATTTTTTTGAACCGTGATAAACGCTGAAAGCCGCTATAACATAAAATAATAAAAATTCGTTGATAAAAATCAATTAAATTATTAAAATAGATCTTTACACCTACAAGAAACGTATCTTATTTTTATTAAACTTTATACAAATATAGTGTTATGGACATTATTGTACGGTGCAGTACTGGTACGGAACCCGTCGTATCTGACTCACACCTGGCCGGTCTATTATAAATGGCAGTAGATATCCGGCCATTGTGAAACAAGCCTAATGCATCGTATTTTTATATAAATCGTATTTATTTTCGTACCTAACTAAATCAGTGGTGTATTGTCCTATTTATCAATGACAAATAGATACCTACGTGTGATGTCTTCGAACTTCAAACTTCAAAGTTAGAGCTGTGGGATACTTCAAAATATTCGGGCCGTTGATTCGGGCATTGCGTGGGCCAAACACCTACACAGAGTAGATGAATTTAATTCATTTTTCGCATCCTTTAAAGAGGCATCTGTATAGCTGTCATATCAATATTTTTTCACAGTACCTATACTAATATTTTAAACTGAAAAGTTTGTTTCTTTGGTTAACGCGCTAATCTCGGAAACTACTGGATCGAAGTGAAAAAAAAATACCTTGCATATTCTAGCTATCGAGGAAGGCTATTGGCTAACACTTTTTTTTTTA
Organism: Agrotis segetum; assembly: GCA_036375495.1. Classification (NCBI taxonomy): domain Eukaryota; kingdom Metazoa; phylum Arthropoda; class Insecta; order Lepidoptera; family Noctuidae; genus Agrotis; species Agrotis segetum. The sequence continues at coordinate 508,565 of JAQSVV010000001.1, forward strand.
ATAAGTCTTACCTACTTATGTCGCAATTGGGACTTTCCCCAAGATCGGAAACTGTATATTATCCTCATTTCATACAAATTATAGCAGAAAACTACAGGTAGATGAATTCGTTCAAACAAAAACCCACTACGAGGGACTACATACATTTTCATTGCTAACAATTCTTTGCCTACCTATTAATTTTAAATGAGTAGGTCAGTGGTATGCCACGTCGAATAATTCATTGAACTTCGATCCCTAACCTACAAAACAAAATGTAGTACTCAATGAGCCCCCGAGGAAAATGTTTTTCCACTAAATACTGATCGATTTTAAGACTTATTTTTCCAAAAAAAAGGATTAATATCGGTCTGTGTTTTGGTGGCACAAAAACGTGCCATTGGGGATCGGGCGGTTAATGTAGGTACCTAAATTAATTGTTAACCCCGAAACAAAATGAATGGTTTTAAAAATGTTTGATGATTTTATTTTGGATGGTAATTAAATTTGACAGCTCTATGTATTTATTTGACTGTGGCACGTGGCACCGTGGCTCTAAAACGGATGAAAAAACTTGTCATCCCCAAATGAAAAGATGGTGCTCGAAAAGAATTCCTAAAAAGATATGGGGAAGGCCTTTGCCCAGCGGTTGATCAAAAACACAAAAAAACAGTATTTTCATAAAATAATAATACAGTTTCCCTTTATATACTTTGGGTGTTCGCACATAATATTGGCATCTTTATTTCAGTAATATCGCTCAAAATAAACGCGTCAATATCAGGTTTCATGAAGGGTATTCAGGATTCACGGTTGAGCGGCGCGTGTATGTTCAGGACACGTAAAATTATACGTAATTGTACTATTTATATACCACTCTGATATTCCCTTACTTTGTTTTCGTATTATAACTGAAGTAGGAAATATATGTTATTGTTTGTTTATATTTTCGTGTGATTGCGTGGTTATCTACGAGTATATTGACAAAGTTTATTAAAACGTTAACAGTCCCTATTTTGGGTATCTCGTGGTACGTCCAATAGTTCTTTTTTTTTAAAACACCTTTGTTCATACGTCTTCAGAAAATAATAACTCTAGCAGCTCACATGTTCAGCCCAAAAAACGCAGTTCAGTTGCCTTTGGCAAATACATTACATGTAATGTTCGGACGTCACAGATAGACCAAAAAAGCCTTACATCTAATGCACGGTTAGTCGCCTCTGGGGATCCCAAACATTTTAGACTTAGATCACTCGGAAAACCTCAAGCAACATATTTTTATCTGACTCTGAATATCAATCGGACAGGGTTCCATAACCTAGCCTATTATGAAGACACTCTCTAAGCTAGAAAACGTAACACATTCACCTTATTTTCATTATAGTCGGTTAAAACTGAATCCTATAGTGATGAGTGCGTTTATTATCTTTCGCAGACTCTGCGGACCTTCTCCTAGCAGCTGCATATACCGCTAGCTTGGACGGTGAGGGCAGGCTGGAGTCCCGGGGACGGACAAGGGACTCCCGGGACTCCGCTGCGGGAAGAGACGCGGATGTCGGGACTGAGGGTAGCTTGCGAACTGTGTCGTATGGCAGTGGTGAACTTCGGGATGCCGTTGATGCGATTGAACCGGAACCGTCTGAGTCCTGGAACAAATTGACATTTTAGAGCTGATTAGCGTACCTGTCATTAGAACAAGCTCAACTTGATTAGTATCTAGTAACTTGTATTCTTTTGAATTTCTTTATATAACTTTTGGAGCTATGCCTATAAGTCAGAGAGTTACGATGCGTCGTTTGAAAAACAATGTCAACCGCAAAAGACTACTAGAGAGTTTGACATAAAAAGTCCTACGGGCCTAGAGGAAAATCTCCGAGCTTCCGGATATCCGGATTCCGGACTTAATAATTTAATACCAGTTCAAATTATAAAATAAAAAGTATTTAAGTAGGTATAAAGAAAAAAATCAGTTAAAAAATCTAATGTTTTCCTTATACAATTTAGTTTAGACGAACTAGAATGTAGAGAACCAGCACAATCTAAATGCAGTTTCTGAATAATACAGCACGATGTTATCTGGAGCAATGTACTAACAATACCTACTGCTCACATTGTAAAGCGATAAATTATAATCACGTTGTTACCATAAAGCGGCCTTGGGGCTTGTATTAGTACAGGGCAATGACACCCATCCACGCAGCAGCTTTAGCGAACTAAATACCTCATTTTGTTTATAATTATAAACAAAATGAGGTAGGATTTGTTTAAATATTTGGAGCTATAAATATAACTAATCGTTGTATTTATAGCTCCAAATATTGTTGTTGTTGTTGTTGTTGTTTACGTTGTCACAATTTCTGGTTGAGCTAAAAATAGAGCAAACGAGAACGGTTGACGTCAAATCTATCAAAAAAAATATTGATATCTCCTTTCAAAGAATTAATTTTATTAAGAGCTAATTCATCACTTGTTATTTAGGTATGTAGCGACAGGTGAACGATTAGGTCAATTTCTGACCTAATCGTTCACCTGTCGCTACATAAAAAATGACGTAATGAACATGGAAAGGTAAAAGTATCGGCAACAAATAATACACATTGACGCTTGAAAAGAGTTAATGGAAAAATAAATGACGTCTGAAAGGGAAAATAGGAGAAGAAAGTAAGAAACCCGTCAAGACGCTTACCATGAGAATAGGTCATGGGAGTCAATAACGCTAAATTTTATTAAAAAAAGATAACGTGTTGAAAGAAAACCAAGAAAAGTGGGATGAGTGCAGCACGCGTAGCATGGCGATTCTATCTCTATTCTACCAAGAAAATACAAAGTTATTTCATCGTTATTTCTATAAAAATCGACTGTTTTTTGCACAAGTATGACAGGATTCGTACACCATGAAAGAATAGAAACATAATTATCTCTTCTATATTTTAAACATTGCTATGCTTAAATCGATAAAAATACTTTAGGTTCTGTCATTTTGTCTATTCTCGCGTCGACAAAACCAGTTTCTACGGCGCCATGTTACGCGTGCAGGGCGATGATAGAAAGAGACATTCGACGAGTATCGATATTGTAATCTGACGTGCATTCTTTATTGCCGGTACAGTACAAGCGACACTCTCTAATCACCCATCTGGAAACTACGTGAACATTGCTTCCACCATAATGACTTAGTGGCTAGGTACACAACTACCCAAGCGACTCGACTTGTCAATTTAGTGACAAGCAAGGGCTCGTTCACACAGAGCATCCATCCGTATTTACAGTACCGCAACTGGAGAATGTATGTTTTGTCGGATCCGTATTTTTACTGGATCCGTAATATTGCCATGTGTTTGAACTCGCTCATACAACAACATAGGTACCTCATCACCGATTAAAAACATTTACGATAAAGCGCTCCTGTAAAATGGACGTCATTAATAAAGTCTAGATCTCATCTGTAATTTGAATGTGAAACTTATTCAAAATCGTGATTTTACAAATCTAAAGAGACGATTACGTTACGAATAACATGAAAGAGAAACCATAACAAAATGGTTAAGTAGGGCAAAGAAAATGTTCAGTATGGCCGCATGCAGTGCCGGATAAAGGCGTTGCGGCCCGTAGCAAATGTAACCATGGGGCCCTAGAGTTACATTGCCTCCTTACGTTTACACTGCCCCGAATTCGAAGATACAGTCTTCGACTACATGCAATAACTTGAAATGTACCACTCGCAAATGTTAACATTATTATAGGTAAGGTGAATAGCCTGTCGGGGTCGCGGTACTGTCTTAACAGAAGAACGTGGTCTCGGAACGTAAAGGCCTATTGAAGGAACCCCGTGGATTTTAGTCAGTACGAGTCTGACAGTCCCTGCCGTAGCCCTGGTTGATTTTTAACATCATCATCTGCCTAGCCTTTTCCCAACTATATTTGGGTCGGCTTCCAGTCGAACCAGATGCAGCTGAATATCAGTATTTTACGTGGAGCGACTGCCTATCGGTCCTCCACAACCAAGTAACTGGGTGATACGATACTCCACGGTAAGACTGGTTGTCAGACTTTAGAGCTTCTGATATTTGATGATTTTTAACACGATAAAAAAAACGTACCTAAATGATTACAGGACATTAACTTTTTAGCAACTATTTCCTGTCTGGCAAAACACAATCAATAACAAAATATTCTATAATCAAGCAGGTAAAATAAACTTTGTTGTGGAATATGGGGATATAGTTTGTTTTATAGGTAATTATAAACTTCGTAATTTTCCGGTTAGCAACTATAAGGATAATCGCACTGACTTCCCCTACCTACTAGGTTTATTTTGATAGGTGATGCTTTTTGTGTGGTGCGGTGGCTCAGGGTTTTCCAAAATACATGGTACACGGCATAAATAGTACGGTGAATTGATATAAAATGTTTAAATTAAATTCATAGACTTATCACGAGGAAAAGAATACCTGTAAAAATACTTAGATGATTTCTGAAGGTCAACGTCAACAATGTTCAACATCTAATAGGTACGGTACTTGAAATATTACAGTAGACATAATGATCCGCCGAAATAGTGTGGCACACTTGTACATATATACCTAGGTACGCGCATTTCAACAGTGTGCTGATATTCCCGTTTTGCGAGAATTTTAGTACGCGCACAGTGCAGCACAATTGTGCGCGAACATTTTCACCGAACAAGCGTTTGCTTGATTGAGTTCACCAGAACGAACATTAAATTTGTGCCTCACAGTTCCGCACACTGATGAAAACGCATACTTACGTTTATGAAATACAAGATCTAAGGGCCTAAAATAATGTGTGGTTTCAACTTTATCGAATGTATCATATGTCTACATGTCTTACCTTACGAGCATCCCTATGTTCCAAGCGGTCGTATCTTGTATTCCTTGCAGAAGGTTTCCTCGGCGGGCGGGGCAGGGCGGAGGGCGGGGGCGGAAGGCTTGATGAGCGGGTCTGCTGTGAGGCGCGGCCCTGGCGCTCAAGTAGCAAGGCTTCCTCGCCGCGCCCTCCTCCTCCTCGAGCACCCACTGTGCCTAGTCCAGGGAAGCAGCATAGCCCTCGCTGTGGAGGTAGAAAAGATCTTATAATGTGAATAAGGGATGCAAGACTTGGTGGACGTAATGCTGAAAGTAGGGGTGTGCCAACGGTGTCCAGGCACATTGCGCCCACCCAGAAAGGGCAAGACCAGCGGGGCTATTGCGTATCTCGGTGTCTATAGGGTTGATCATCAAATAGCTGTCAAACTGTATACATTTCGTATTGGTTTTTGCATTTGCAATGAAACTGGTAAATTTAAATGTTCCCTAAAATCAACTATTCTAACGCTCTGAGGCACTCAACTCCTCAACTAAGCCTCATAACAGGCATCAACATCAACTTGCGTCCTATTTTTAAACTCTCTTAGCTCTTAGGGGATGAATTTCCTGAAACTCGTTCCTAGTGCACAACTACTGTCATATAAATAACGTTTGTGCAAAATTTCACGCTTCTAGGCCCAGCAGTTTCAGCTGTGCGTTAATCGATCATATTTAGTCAGCCTCAGCCAGTTAGTTTTTTCTTTTAATTCAGTAAATAGATGATTTAAAAGTAATCAGGTTCAGCTGTGGTAACACTGTTACAGAGTTAATGAACTGGCACAATAGAACAATACAAACAAACGCCAATAAATTAGTGTTTCTTACCTCATTGCGGAAGCGGCGCTGCCCGAAGAAAGTTATAACGTGACCACTCTAGTAAGACCACTCCAATTATAAATAATTAAATATGTATACAAGATTTTAATCACTCCCAGCGATATCTTTAATTATAAAGAACACGCGGTCGCCTACCATGACGTCTTATAGGAGTTGTTCCGCTGAGGGAAAGCGACACAGCTATACAAGTCGTCTAGCGCTATCTCGTTCCCACAGTTGAACTACTCACGCTTAAGAGGAAACAGCACGGCCGTTTTTCCATACAAACGTAGTCCCCTGTTTTCTCCCTGGATAATGCCAGTAGAGCAATATTTTTTTTACAAAAAATCTATGACCACTATTGGCATGTCTCTATGTTTTCCTTTTTTCTATAAATTAATTATTAAAAGAGATATGAACATTCAAAATCCTAAAAAAAATGCCAGATTTTCCGCTGTGTTCAAATATGCAGAAAACAAATTAGACGAAATTATATAAAAAAAGGAAAACATAGGAACACGGCCAATGCCTTTCTTTAATTTTTAAATAAAAGAGTAGTGAAATCGGTTAAGTTTTGGAGGAGTAATCAGGGGACTACGAATCTAATAACTAACACGAATGCGCGACAGCAATAGATTTTACAAATACCTATTTTTCAATTCTCTAGCCCTTGGTGTTTCCTCTTAAAGATATGGTAGTCCACTAGTACTGAATAGTACACCCGCATATCGCCAGTGGTAATAAAAGACGCCTATTTGCCGTCAACCGGTTACGAGTTCAACGGCAATTCGATGGCTGCTATTGAGAAATTTGTAATGGAAAGACCCAATAACACTTCCCCGACCTCATCCTCAGCAGGCGCGCTTGTGTACTACTAGACTAACTTAGTATTTTAGGTCGTATTTCGAGGTGCAAAATGCTCTACGCAAAATGGAGTAACGAAAAAAATACCTAATTTTAATTATTGTTTTGATTTGATTAAATTGTAACCGAGTAAACTCAAACTGTATGACCTGCTGTTATCTGTCAAATAACACTAGATAAAAATGTTAAGTGAAAGGGTTTATCAGTATTACGTATGTAAATAAGTACTGTATAAGATTGAAAGTGGCCTATATAGAGCAGTCTTGTTATAACAGTGTCAGTAGGCTATCACTGCAACACTCCAAACAAAAGCGAATACATTAATGTTAATATTAGGAAGAGGGCTTTTTTTCGTCTTTTAATTTTGGGGGAAAATTTCACACCCTGTTTTTGAAAGGCCTATCCAATCTCTGAATAAATAATCGAATATTAAATCTGGTGTTTTGGTGATCATCCGCAAGAGCGCTTTTTTTTCGGGCGTTACAAAAGCGCTGAGTGCGCCCGCGCCCCGTCTCTTCTGTAGGTACGTTTTACGTCGCGACGCTTCTATACATTTTGTATGAAAGAGACGCCGAAGAGACATAATGTCTCCGCCCCGTCTGCGACTTACGTCTTTTCTATGTGGCCCGCGCCTTAAGCGAGAGTAGTTCCACTGTGGAAACGAGATGGCGCTAGAAGACTTGTATATCTCTGTCTCTTTTCCACAGCGGAACTACTCTAATTTTAAGTCTCATCATAGTAGGGCCCCCTAGTGAGTGAGCACCTTATATGTTGTCTGAATCGGCAACCAATCGATTCACTTATTTGACGGCCGATTAAGATTTGAACAGCCTATCAAAAACGGGTTAAACACTGCCAAAGCCTCTAAGTGTTAGGAACAGCCATTAAAACCACAACAAACAAAACATGATGTTTATTCTAAAACATGCGTCTAAAAATATGATTAATATTACATCGAATACACCTTATAAAAATATATCTGTATACAATTCCTTAGCACTTAAAATATAAAGCCTCGGGAGTGACGGCGGATATAGGTAAATAGTTTTCATTATAAGGCCCCCATAGTTTAATAATTTACTTAAACAGAAAAAATATTTTCGTTTACCTCTTAGAAAAAACAAACAAATCAATTTTTAAATACATTCGTGTTCACGTATTGCTGCATAAATACAAAAGAGGCGAAAGTATTTTTTTTTAAACCAAAAGTCGTATCAATAATTTGCCTGAATTAGTACGATTTTTTACGATATGTTGTTGATACCAAAACTGTAATTATATGCCCTCGATTCATTAAGTTGTCTAAATGTATTTTGTTTTTTAGTTCTTAGATTCTTTTATCCCCTAAGAGGTTAAGTTTCAAAAAATACTAAAGCTGTATGTTTTTAAATTCCTGAAATTAATAGTATTTATGAAATATATATTTTTCACACAAAATATTTTTTATAAGCTCCAGTTGTTTTAAATTAATTGTTTACATTGGTAATAATAACAACAGGCATTCAATATCGAAATTAATGAGATTTAAAATATAATAAAAATATCCGTATAATCTGCGTATAATAGCTGCACGGTTTTTTAGCCTATACACAATATATTACCAGAACGTTTGAAAGTCGTGTTTATAGACGAAAGATCCCCCTAATCAACGCTTTATAAAGATAAAATTATGTTAGGGATATCTCTCAGTAATTACCAAAGCCCGAAGAAGGGATTCCGGGATTTAAGATTTTTTTTCGGTAATTTAAAATAGGAACATGTAGGATGAAGGTATACGAGTATAAGCATCACTCGCTGTTGCCCGCGGCTTTGTCCACATGCATTTCAATTCCATCCCGTAAGTACCGCTGTCTGCCCATGATTTTCCCGGATGATTTTCCCACGTAAAAAAATAATAGTACTGAAATGACATTCCGGGTATAAGGTTTATTCATTTTATAATTTCGATTACTTATTGCCATCAATCTACCTACTTCGAGCTATGGTAATCACACAACTTTGCTTCTGCAAACCGTCTTGAGGCAACTTAGTGGCGAGACTATTTTTCTCATTATTATCTAAAAGTAAAATAGGCCTTATCTTGTTCAATTATAGGAACAAAATTAACTTGCAGACCTTCAATAAAAACACATATTATTTCAAATCCTTTAGCATGTTTAAATAAATACAAAAATAACGTAATTCTTACATCTAAGTTCATTTTAAGGAGTACATTTCATAAATGGGCCGAAAAAAATAATATAATAGGTACTAACTTTGGCATATTTTTGTGACCAATGCCTCTGTTTTTACTTCTATATAAAATCAGAATCACACGAATATAGAAGTAATTATCATTAAGTTTTTACCTTTTCACCTTGTATGATAGTTCTTACAAAAAGTGAACCTTAAATAAAATTAAATCATATAAATAAAGAATGGACTAGGGGGTCTAAAAACCGACTTTACCAAAATGAAAACAATATTCTTAAAATGCAAAACTCTAGCTCAAGCAATAAAATAGATAATAGAATTGAATAATTTTATCACATTTATAATATCATGTTTCTGCTACAGTGCCTTTTTAGACCCCTGAGCAATACTCGCATGAACTTGACGAAAAACTAGAAAGAGACGGAACCTGTATCATTCCTTCAGCTGCATTCAAATGGTCAGAAATTCGCTTAAACGTTCCTGTCATTTAACTGAAAGTTATGTAGGCAATGCTCAGTCCATTATCTATATCTATGAATTAAACACTACTACTGTGCTTACTTTTTCAATATTAGTGTTGTCTGTTTTGTATATCAAATACCGTTATTTTGCAAGTATACTTCTTTTGAATGGCGGCTTGCGAATAGCTTCAGCCCTTTGTTACGTGTCTTAACAGTTTTCTTAATTTCTAATGAAAAACTGAGCATAGTAGTAGTTAGTCCATATACTAATAATATTATCTGTTGGTCATCAAGTAAATGACCGAAAATCATAACCTTTTCATATGATTGGTTTGGAAATGAGAGGGTTATTAATACAATAATTATCTTCTTTTAAAAGTAACTTAAAATATGGAAATTACTTTACATATTATTCTTAAAGACTAGGTTGCTACTAGTGGAGTGTAAGAAAACAGATGTAAATATATATTTACGGAGATTCTTAAGCTATGTGGCACCACACTCATGGTTAAGAGACACGGTTAAAGGCACATAATTTTACTAATATTCAGACTTTATTTCACATCGTAATTGTGTAACACACTCTTTATTTAGATCCTGAACGATTACTTTATCACCAGTATTTAGGTAAGCAAATCTATTGTCATCATAGCATCATAATCAACCTATAGTGTTCCAATTGCTGGTTGACAGGCCTCCTCTCTGTATGAGGGAGTGGACTGTAATCCACCACGCCTGCCCAGTGTGGGCCAGTGGATGTCAAATTCAGATTTCAGGTGGTTTTTGGGAAATTCCGAAGATTAAAACCAGAGACGCTTTAACCAAGTTGGAAATCAAACTCAATAAAGATCTCATGTTTCGAAAAACCAATTCAACGCATTGATTTGGTAACCATAAACATCATCTGCCTAGCCTTTTCCCAACTTAGTTGGGGTCCGCTTCCAGTCGAACCAGATACAGCTGAATATCAGCATTTTACATGGAGCGACTGCCTGTCGGACTTGCACAATCCAGTAATTGGGTAACACGATACGCCTTGGTAAAACTGGTTGTCAGACTTTTAGAGCTTCTGACTAATAGTAATGACTGTTACTCGCAAACATGGAATTTAAAACATATGAGACAAAGGTCATTTCCGAATAGCAAAGAATTGTCAATAAGAGTGTGTTACACAGTTACAAAATGCTTCAGGTTAGGGTTAGATAAACACTTGGAATAAAATCACACGGAACACAAAAACGAAGCTTAGTTCGTGATATTTGTACATCGCCGGAATGTTTGTGTGAGTAAGCGGTATCCTAGGAGTGAAGGAATGTTTTTAAATAAGTTGGAAACTTTATTTTTATAGTTAACATAGTTTTATGTTCGAGAGTTCTGTTGAACGATCGATTCGATTAAAATTTCGAGACATCGTTTAATTTATTTTTAAAAATCTAATATTCGTTTTCGAAAGTAATTTGATTATATTACAGACAAAGTCTGCAATGTATTTTTCAGGGGCTAAGTTGGTTTGTTCTCGAAGTTAGTCCAAATTCTCATGAAATTTTCTTTTCATGGATATGTTGAAGTTTTTGTTTTTAACAACGATCCAGTCATCATGAGATTTATAGCTAGCACGAATCTACGTGCAAGACGAAAAGTTTGTCCACTCTGGATGTTCTTGTATGGTCTGCTGATCGAAATTGATGTTAAAATACTAATTTAGACTGATCAGATTTCTAGGAAAATCTTAGTAAAAGCGGCAATATTGAAGAGTGACACGTCAAAAACATTCAGATTCATACATTTAGCGTCGCGTGTGTAACTATACTAAACGCATGAAACTATGCTCCTGGCACGCCACGACACGACACTCCACGACATTCATATCTATCTTTAACTATAGTAAATGTATGTTACTGAGATGATTTTGGGGAATATCGACACGTCACAACACGTAACTATGTTTCCGCCTCAAGTGAGTGAAGTCAGGTAAAGTCATAAAGGAGTGTTGTGTAAGGAAGCATCCCCTTGACGTGATTCGTACGATCTGCAATTTCTACTAACTAAAAATAAAAATCGTCCTTGCTACTACGATATAATGATGCAATTCGATTGACTTGGCGTCGTCGTGGCGAGCGTGTTTTGTTTTTCATCTACCCGTAGAAAGCCGCACGTTTTATGTCATAATGTCGTGCTCGTAAGGGTGATTTTTACTTTTAGTTGGAATCGATGGAATTGCACCACATTGGGAAGTTTCCTAAAGTTCGGCCGTTCAGAGAATGCGTTCCTGACACCTATCAGTAAGTACATGTATTTTTCATAAAATTATAACATTCATTGATGATTGATATAATTATGTTGTTTTAATGCTCATCAATTGTTAAAACGGTAAAAAACCAGCAAAAATATTTTTATCGTAACTGCAACGCCATTACAAAGTTACGTAGTCAGTTCAATCGCGACCTGTCAGGAACGCATTCTCTGAACGGCCGAACTTTAAGTGATGTCAAGTCGGAGTGTGTGTGAGTGGTGTGTCAGTAGTAGTCCCGGGTCGCATGCGCGGCGTGTGGTCGCTGGTCGGGCGACATGTAACTCACGGCGGGCACGGGCGGGCGCTCCAGCCGGGACTCCAGCGCCGCCAGCTGCTCGTCCAGGCGGAGGGACGTGCTGTCGAAGCCGCACCCTGGGGAACAACAACATAACAAACCTAGAAATCGGCCATAGAATAGAATACTCTTTATTATGTACGCCATACAAATTACAGGATACATCAATTAACAATATCTTATAAATAGGGTGACACAATGAGCGGTCTTATCGCTAAAAGCGTTCTTTTCAAGACAACCTTTGGATGGATTTGAATAGATTCACGATGTTTGAACAAGACAGCTGGGAAAATCATTATAGTGAACTTGGAAGACACTCTGTGGCACGGCATGAATATTGTATAATTTCTCATCATCTGCCTAATTTTTCCCAACCACATTGAGGTCGGCTTTCAATCAAACCAGATGCAGCTGAATATAAGTATTTTAGTTAGAGCGACTGCCTATCGGAACTCTAGTAAGACTAGTTGTCAGACTTTAGAGCTTCTAATAGTAACGACTGTCAAAGGTCTACTAATGACAACCGGGACCAACGGCTTTACGTGCTTTCCGAGTCACGGAGGAAACTCGCTATGACAAATGGTCACTCATCCACAGACCAACCTCGGCAAGCGCGGTTTAACGCGGAAGATCGGCCTGTGCACCTGTAATTATTTAGCCACGAGCTCCTCCTACGAATATCGTATAATTTCTGATAATAATCACAACGACCAAAAATATGCGAGAAGCATAATTCAACACAAAATTATATCTTTTGTTTTCCATGAGATAAATGTATCTTGTGTAGTCGATGATGTTGTGTCTTGGGGTGAACTGAGTTCAATACAGACTATAATCACCACACTTATTATTATATCAGCCGATAGTGTCCCACTGCTGGGCAAAGACCACTCTAGTTAACCAATAACATTGGTCATATTAGGATCTCCTTATAAGCTAAGCACTTACCGCTAGAGTTGTCATTATGCGGCGAGTAGTTCCTTCGCGCGAGGTGTCGGTAACGTCCCGACACACTGCCACCGCCCACACCCTCAGCACTCGAGAACGATGCGCCGGAGGATAGACCCACTAAACAATAACCAATACAAGTTAGCTATGAAGAGAAAAAACACTTTGGGTGCACACAACTACGCGACAACGGGAATAAGTGTTCCTGTACCCTTAGCACGAATTTTCACTCTTTTGCTTTACAGTATTTACAGCGTTTCTTGTATGAAAAAATGGAACAGCGCCTCTGGTGTGCGAAGACGGAACTAATTTTTTCCTTGAAAAATGTCAACTTGAAATTGTCAAAGTTCCAGTTTACGTCTCAAATACTGAAAATTCGTGCTAAGGGTACTGATCTCGGGCACGCCGCAATTGCGGCGGTAAGACCCCTCTTTGAGGAGTGGCTGGAGAGACGTTAAGGCGTCCTGACCTATCGGATGACGCAGGTCCTCACCGGACACGGAAGTTTCGGGAGGTACTTATGCCTGATGGGGAAGGAGGAAACGCCCGGGTGCCACCACTGCGAAGATCGCCCGGAGGACACAGTAGAGCATACGGTGCAAGACTGCTCCGCTTGGGCAGAGCACCGACGTGTCCTCACGGCGGCGATAGGCGGAGACCTCTCGCGCCCGGCATTGGTCGCGGCCATGCTGCGGGGCGAGACGGAGTGGGAAGCGGTCTGCTCCTTCTGCGAGGCAGTAATGCTCGTGAAGGAGGAGGCGGGCCGCGAGCGAGAGAGGATAGCGTCCTCCCTCCGCCCCAGCCGCAGTGGTAGACGCCCACGGCGACGGACGTCGCTTGATGATCTCCGGCCACCGTAGGCGCGGGCATGCGGGCAGCGAGTAAGGGGCAACTCGCTGCCCGACCATGGACCATGCCCGGGTCGACGGCGCGTTGTGTCCCACGCGCGCCTCAAAGAGCGTCAGCACACTGACGGGGCCCCCCTCTCAGAGGGCCAAAGCCTGCCGGGGTCGCGGGATTATTTCCTTATTGTGACCCCGGAACATAACATGCTATTGAAGGACACCGTGGATTTTAGTCAGTAAAAGTCAGTCCCTCCCGCCCTGCCCGGGGCCGGAGGACTCATTTAATTATTTTAGCACGCTAAAAAAAAAAAAGGGTACTGATCTGCATCTGGGCATCAAAAGCTGTAACAAACATACACTTGTTTGGAGATTGATTCGACTGCCAATCAAATGACTTTCAGTCATTGTAGAAAAGTGGGCAAAATCAGCAAGAATATTAGTACTTTTGTTACCAAAAAACATCTGACAGTTGTCACAAATTGTTAAAATGTACCGCACAGTAGGTGTGCGGTACATTTTAGAACTTCAGCAGTGCACGTGCTAAACTGGTATCGCGTTTAGCCTCTGTGTGTGTACGTAGTGAATAAAGCAGTAAAATACCAATACAACCCATAAGAGAAAGTGAATAAGGTTGGCTTTCAATTGTTTTCAAATAAATTAGATCAACACCTCAGTCGATTTCAGTATCTAACGGTCCTTCGATAAACATGGCTAATCCATTGCCAATTCAGCGACTAATTAATTGCAGTAATACCTATTTTTTGTTCACAAAATCCATAACTTACCAAGTTCCTCGCGACTGGAGTTATTCCGCAGCGAGGCGCCGCTGTCGTACGCGGCGCTGGTGTGTTTCTGCAGGACTTTGATCATCGCGTCGCGTTCCGCTACTTTAGATTCCAACTCCTTCACTCTGGAGAGAAAGAAATATATCTTTATTGACTGTGATCTTAAAACAATGGAAATAGAGAATTACAGCTTTACTGGTAAAAGTACAGGCCTGAAACAATGGGCAAAAAAATGGTATGGCGTTTAACGCACGTATTTTGAATTCTACAATCTGTAATCTAAAACTGTACTAGTAATTACAGGTGCAGTAATGGCCTATTTTAACCGTATAGTTCGGTACCGCCCCCGAAAGGGGCGCGACAAGTAAACCTACGCTGGCTCAATAGTGGGTCCAAAAGGGGCAGACGTTGTAGTCATACGACATCCTCATAATAAATTTAAAAAATATAATATTCTCTGCGTAAAATCCTATGAGTGCGCATTAATTAAGAATGTTAAATAAAAATCTGATTTATTCACGAAATTAAAACTTCTACATTTAGCGCCTATTTTCATAATTTACCGTAACAAAATCCAAAAGTGTAAATACGATCTTCGCCATTTTGATGGCAGTGCTGGGTGGGGCTAAAAATCATAAAAAACATGGTTTTCGGACATCCAACGGATCATTATAGAAGGAATGAATAACTCGTCATTTAGTATTGTAACGAATTCATACGTATTTCAACATAAATTAGCAGTGGTAATGAAAAATTTGATATCTGAACTCGAACTTTCGCGCCACTTTTGTTTGTTTACATTTTTATTTTGCACTTGGATCACACACGCGAGCTTTAACTCCATCTCGAGTGTCAAAGTGACGTGACATATTTTTTCATCAATTTTATTTTAATTTCAATTTCTCTCAATATTTACTCGTTTTCAAGCAGTTAATTTCATCGTAATGTGCAAAATGAAAAATCAGACTATTATCATTAAAAACCGGACTCCAAAAATGCAGATCAAGAGAAACATAATGTGTACATAAAATGTGTCACCTATGCTGACAAGAAACCGAGCAAGAATCTTAAAAACACAACCACCATCTCCGGGCTCGTCGCTCAGCTCCGCCTCGCCGCCGCCGGAACCCAGCCTCATCGTGAACGCTGTGACACCGGCCGCGGCAGTTGCGTCGAGCTCCAGCGACGAGTATTTCTCCCCGCCAACGACACCACCACCTGCGCGTCGACGGGGAGGACGCCGGCCACCGGAATGCTTCGGACCTCGAGGCCCACCGGCCTCTGATAGGGTCCCAGCTCCCGGCGGAAGTGTGCAGCGCATGCGATGGACTCAATCCATCAATGAAAATGTCATGCGCTCATATTATGGGGCTACGGAGGGAGGAAACAACCTGACCGCGTACCGTGTTCGGATGCTCTCTCTGTTTCAGGTACTTGAGCCAGCTGTCAACGTATCGGCACAACGACTGTCGGATCAGGTGCGGGTCATCCAGCGTAACCGTATGTTGGACGACTCTGTACTTGATCGCTTGCGAACTGAAATGCAGAGGAACCATGTCATTGCCCCGTCGCCGTCACAGGCTGTGGTTCCACAGTCCGACGAAATACACAATCACGCTGACGACGTAGTGAGCAATGACATGGTTACTAATGTAAGTATCCAGTGCAGTGAGGAAATGAGGAGTACTTTGGAGGGTGCGATTCGAGAGTATCGTTTCATGTCGCCTGAACTTAGACCACGGATACCTCGTTTGCCCATGCATAACAGAAACAGGATGCTGGTGGCTGGTCTGGATTCGCAGTTGTCAAACTATTTTGATAACTGCGAAGACCTTGCTGATGCTCATTCAATCCTGTATTGTGCTGCTGTAGCGGCATGTCGTGTAGCTCACGTAAAATTTTCGGTTGAGAGAGCTACACGACCTAAACCAGCCATACCGGTATGGCAGTACAGGATTGAACGACGTATTGGCGAGGCCAGAACATTCATCGGCAAACTTATCTGTTTCAGGGAGGGCAACACTCGCCCTAGAGTGATGCGCTTTGTGAGGCGGGCGTTCTCGGGGACTGATATAAATCCTCGGGATTACCTCTCCCGTGTCACAGAGCGCATCGACTTCCTGAAACAGAAAGTGTATGCATGGGCAAACCGTATCCGTAGGTATAGGCGGCGCATGGAGCGATATAATCAGAATCGCACGTTCCAAAGAGATGAAAGGTGGGTTTACAGGTCTTGGGAGCGACCAGACCAAGGTGTGGCTGACGGGGATCTGCCAGATGATGACGCCATGTGTTCATTTTGGCGTAGTATCTGGTCGGTACCTGTCAGCCATACTGAAGGTGAATGGACCGGAGACGTCGAGCGAGCGTGCGATCCTATAATAGAAATGGGGGCAATTTCGATAAGCCCCCAAGACGTAGCACGTGCAGTCCGTCCGTTACCGAACTGGAAATCTCCGGGGCCGGACGGACTGCACAACTTTTGGATCAAGTGGTTCAAAAGGTCGCACGTTCGCCTGGCGGCTTTGTTCCAGTCAGCCTTAGAGTCTGGATCGCTACCAGAATTCCTGACGACAGGAATAACCCACCTGCTCCACAAATCAGGTAGTACTGCGGAACCCAAAAATTATAGACCGATAACGTGTCTACCAACTTTATATAAAGTTCTTACATCCATTTTGAGAGCTAAAATTAGTAAACACATTGATGAAAATTCTATCATGTCTGCTTCTCAAAATGGATGTAGGAACGGGTCCCGCGGTACTAAGGAGCTGCTCCTCATTGATATTGCCATTAGCCAACAGGTTCGCCGTTCTCGAAAGGATCTGTCAACATGTTGGATAGACTATAAGAAGGCCTATGACTCGGTGCCACATACATGGCTCATGAGGGTGCTGGAGTTGTATAAAGTTGACACAACTCTATGCACTTTCCTGATGTCGTGTATGAGGCAATGGAGGACAGTCCTTCGCTATCCAGGATGTCGGCATATCCCGAGAACTAGCGAACCGATAAGGATAGAGCGAGGTATTTTCCAGGGCGATAGTTTGAGTCCACTTTGGTTCTGCTTGGCCCTGAATCCTCTTAGCACACTGTTGGAGGATTCAGGTCTAGGCATTCGGTTGAGGAGAGGCGGTCAGGTTATATCTCATCTCCTTTACATGGATGACCTTAAACTCTTTGCCCCCAACAATTTGCAACTGATGAAGCTACTGAAGGTAACTGAAACCTTCAGTAGCGCCATCAGGATGGAATTTGGTGTGGACAAATGTGCGGTCATGCATGTAAAGCGAGGGGGGATTGTGGAATCCGTGAGCACCGAACTCTCGGATTCCATAAGCCTTAGATCCCTCTCAGCAACCGAAACCTATAAGTATTTGGGTATGTCAGAAGCGTTGGGCATCAATGTTACTGGCATGAAACAATCGTTGAAGGAGCGCTTCTTTGGCCGCCTGAAAAAAGTATTTAATAGCCTTCTATCAGGTGGTAATAAGGTGCGCGCTTTCAACGGCTGGGTCATGCCGGTCTTGATGTACTCTTTTGGCATACTCAAATGGACTCAAACAGAACTTGATGCCCTGGATAGGAGGGTCCGTACATTGCTGACTGCATATCGAATGCATCACCCACGGTCTTCGGTTATGAGATTGTATATCCCGCGAAAATGTGGAGGTCGAGGTTTTCTAAACGCTAAGACTCTCCACAATCGCGAGGTGTGCAATCTCAGGGAATATTTCCTGAAAGCCGACGTGGGAATGCATCGAGATGTAGTGGCGGTGGACAAAGGCCTCACCCCGCTCTCCTTGGCTAAAGAGAACTGGCGCAAACCTGTGGTGCTTGACACTAATGATCGCATGGAAGTATGGCAGAGCAAGGAGCTTCACGGACGCTTTTTCCGGGCTCTACATGGGCCTGATGTAGATTTGTCAGCGTCCGTGGCCTGGCTACGATCCGGTGACCTCTTTGGTGAAACCGAGGGTTTTGTCTGTGCAATTATGGATGAAGTTATGATGACGAATAACTACCGGAGGTTTATTGTGAAGGATGGCACGGTTGACATATGTCGGGCATGTCACCGTCCCGGCGAATCAATACGTCACATTATTTCCGGGTGTTCTCGTCTGGCTAACGGAGAATACTTGCATAGACATAACCTTGTAGCCAGGATAATCCATCAGCAACTTGCTCTGAAATACAGCCTTGTCGAAGCGGAAGTGCCGTACTACAGGTATGTGCCCGACCCAGTTCTTGAAAGTGGCAATATCACACTGTACTGGGATCAATCCATCATCACTGACAGGACTATTGTAGCTAATAGACCTGATATAGTGGTGGTGGATCGATCAGAGCGGCGCACAATGATTGTTGACATAACCGTCCCGCATGACGAGAACCTCGTGAAAGCTGAGAAAGATAAGCAAATCAAATATCTTGATCTGGCTCGCGAGGTTGTCGATATGTGGGATGTGGATTCAGCTGTCATTGTGCCGATAGTCGTGTCGGCCCATGGCTTAATTGCCAAGAGCCTCGACCAACACCTAAGGAGGCTCTCGTTAGGCAGCTGGATCAAGGGCTTGATTCAGAAAGCAGTTCTTCTGGACACGGCGCGCATTGTTAGGAGGTTCCTCTCTCTGGAGCCCTGACTGCCGGTAGCTTGGACCCTGTTCCCGATACCGGTGGGCCACTATTTTTATATTTTTAAATGTTTTAAGTATATTTTTTGTATTTCATTTAAAATATTTAAAAATGTAAGTATATGAATACTGAATAAATAAAGAAGATAAAGATAAATATCATGCCAAATATTATAAATAACGTAAAAAAGACCAGATCTTGGCGTAATTCTCTAATACGGGGCCAATAACACGTATTTTTCATTACCACTACTCAATTTGTATTCGTAATCGACAACCATGTTATTTTTTTTAATCGTAATGATGTGTGAAAGCGAGTATTCTAATCGATTCCATAATTGATTTTTTTGTCAACTCGAGTGAAAAAAATAAGGAAATTAGGAAATCGATTAATAAAAATTAAAATAAATTTGTTTTATGCTTAGAATACAATTATTATCTATTATAATATAGTTTAAAGCTTTTATAATAATATTACGTACATTGTCATTCCCAAAAAACAATAATAGACAAAGGAACAATGTCAGATAATAAATGTTTGAATGCGCGGCAATTATTTAATTCAAAAATTTTGAATTAGAAATGCACTAGCTGTGGTACTCGATAATCAAAATAATATGTAATGCTACGTTCACACGCGCGCCGTGCAGCCCGGCGGGCTGCCTGGCGGGCTGCGTGGCATGCAGCCGCGTGCGAGCGCGCGTGTAAACAGTCACCGGGCGCCCGCACATTCATCCTTTGAACTGCCAAAAAACCGACACTTGCCCAATTCGCGGCATTCACGTTCACAGGCGCGTTCACGGGCTCGGGCGTACCGTTTACATGCTCGTGAATGTGAATGTGCACGTTGAATGTAGAGTTGAACGCGAGCGTGTGAACGTAGCATAATAACTTTTAATTTATTAGCTAATTTTTACTGTACATTTTATTTTGTACAATCATATAATTTTTAATGTTGAATGAATATAGAATGCCTTGGATTTTGATAGGCTTATTATAAATGAGTTTGTTTCCTACCAAATAAAAGTTTTTTTTTTTTATCGTGGTAAAATCATCAAATGAGTCCTTCCACGCCGGGCAGGGCGGGAGGGACTGTCAGATGTGTACTGACTAAAATCCACGATGTCCTTCAATAGCCCTTTATGTTCCGGGGTCATGAAATAACTCCCGCGACCCCGGTAGGCTTTGGCCCTCTAAGTTCTCATTATGCTGACGCTCTTTGAGGCGCACGTGGAACACGACGCGCTGTCGACCCGGGCATGGTCCATGGTCGGACAGCGAGTTGCCCTTTATTCGCTGTCCGCATGCCCGTGCCTACGGTGGCCGGAGATCGTCTTCCGACTTCCGACGCTGCGGGCGCCTACTACTATGTTTGGGGCGGAGGGAGGACGCTGTCCTCTCCCTCTCGCGGCTCCAAACAAAAGATAGCCAAATTAATTATTTTATTGTACAAAGAAGACGGATCAGAATCCATAGAAAATTACCCCACGTCCTATATCAAAGTGAAATATCTCAAAAGAAAGATAAAAATGTATAAAAAAATATGGGATACTCCCTAACTTCATTTTTTTACACCTTCATATGGAAAAATTGCTTTAAAAATAGTTCAGGCGCTGGTAATAAAAATTCGTTCGTAAGCGTATTTATCAACCGATTTAAAAAAAAATTTTTTTGTTTGAAAGGGTTCCCCCATGGTAGTCCAATGGCCATAAAGTCAGGTCTTCGGTCTCCAGGACCCCGGATAAATGAAAGAAAATATTAAAAATAACCTCATTTTTGTACTATACATTATTAGATAGTCACTCTTGTTATTTCTTTTGAGCCGCACGTTTAGCGCGGTGGTTGAGCGGTTGGACTGCTGCGCTACGTGTCGCGGGTTCGGTTCCCGCACTTAGCAAAGATTTGTACGATCTACAAGTATTTGTTTTGGGTCTGGGCGTATGTGTATGTGAGTTTAGTTGTTTGTAAACGCACCCATGATACAGAAGGAATTCCTGGTGTGAGGCAAAGTTAAAAAAAAGTAATTGTGACGCATTATGATGAGACAGAATCAGTGGTATCGCGAGGGAGTGGTCGACAGAGGTTATTTCACTTAAAATGAGATCTAAGACGAATAACGTTTGCATGGGAAAATCATAACACACGAGTTGATGAATTTGAAAGTCAGTATTTATATCGAGGGTATAGTGCTCAAACCCAATAAGTACGAAATTGACACTTTTGAGATATTCAATATTTAAGTTTTAAGGACATAAATACCTATGTTATTCAAATAATGTCGGTATAATGAGTATTTGTGGTAAAAGTGGATACGTTGAATTAGTGTAAAACAGTACTTTTGAGTTTCTGAGGTAGTCCATTTTGTCATAATAAAAATTTAAGTTACAAAGGGTACCGACTTATTGGGTTTTAGATCTAGAGAAATCAAACATATTATGTACTTCGAACAATTGTTTTTTGTAAAGAATCACAAAAAAAATCAGGAGAAATCACTCTTCGTTACTTTCGAAAGCTGTCGGTTTGGTGTACGTCTTCATACCACACATCCATCCATGAAATTCCTCTGGTATGATAAGTTTTTCGAGAGATATTTTTTTAGCAAGACTAAAGTGGTACGGCGACCTCCCCGATGGCGTCGGCGTAATATGTTGCGCTGACGACACGCTCGTCCTGGCATCCTCGACAGCCGGTGGAACTTCAGGGAGCACTTCCTGCGTCTGGCCCCAAAACTGAACCGGGCAGCAGCCGCCCTCAGGCGACTCCAGCCTAATCTCAGCGGGCCAAATACCTCCTGCCGTAGGCTGTACGCCGGTGTCGTGAGGTCCATGGCAATCTACGGGGCCCCTGTGTGGGCCCTGAGCAGCCGGACATGACCACTAAAGTTGGTCGCATGCCAGAGGGTCATGGCTATCCGGATGAGCCGGGGATACCGCACGATCACCGGCGAATCTTTCAACCTTGCCGGATTACTGCCCTGGGATTTCGAGGCGCCCTCCAACGCGTCTCGTATCCCCGCTGCCTCGACAAGTCGAGGCGCGGCGTGAAGCGCGATCTTAGGGCAGTATGGAGGGGACGACTGTCGCGACCGACGTCCGGGCACGCCGCAATCGCGGCATTAAGATCCCTGTTTGAGGAATTGCAGGATAGGCATCACGGCGTCCAGACCTACCGCATGACGCGGGTCCTCGACGGACACGGAAGTTTCGGGAGGTACCTGTGTCTGATAGGGAAGGAGGAAACACCTGGGTGACACCACTGCCAGGATCGCCCGGAGGACACAGTACAGCATACGGTGCAAGACTGCCCCGCCTGGGCAGAGCACCGACGTGTCCTCACGGCGGCGATAGGCGGAGACCTCTCGCGCCCGGCATTGTTTGTGGCCATGCTGCGGGGCGAGACGGAGTGGGAAGCGGTCGCCTCTTTCTGCGAAGCAGTAATGCTCGTGAAGGAGGAGGCGGGCCGCTTGAGAGAGAGGACAGCGTCCTCCCTCCGCCCCAACCGCAGTGGTAGGCTCCCGCGGTGTCGGACGTCAGCAGACGATCTCCAGCCACCGTATGCGCGGGCATGCAGGCAGCGAGTAAAGGGCAACTCGCTGCCCGACCATGGACCATGCCCGGGTCGACGGCGCGTTGTGTCCCACGCACGCCTCAAAGAGCGTCAGCATAATGATGGGGCCCCCCTCTCAGAGGGCCAAAGCTTACCGGGGTCGCGGGACTTTTCCATCACTGTGACCTCGGAACATAAAGGGCTATTGAAGGACACCGTGGATTTTAGTCAGTACAAGTCTGACAGTAGGGGTTCAGGACTCATGTGATGATTTTACCACGATAAAAAAAATGCTGCTTTAAAAACGATTTTCTACTCGCATAAGCTTAATTCGGACTAAGCAAGTATTTTTAACCAACTTCAAAAAACTTTGCTTTAGTTTATTGTAATATCGCACTAAATAAAAGAACTTCGATAACAATACGCGCGATGCAAATGCGCCTCGCAAACTGACAACAGTAAATGCTAGAAGTTCATAGGTCCAATTGATTTATATTGGGTTCTTCTTCGAACAAAGTATCAAGAAAGTTAGTTGACGATGAGAGCTAATACAATATAACTAAACATAACTTGTTACTTTTGAAACATAATCGAACAGTAAAACCGTGGTAAAACCCAACAAATACATTTGTTTTGATTTAACTTTTGGTTTTGTTTGTTTTTTTAATCTACGTATTTGAAGGTAAAACCCGATAAATAGAAATAGTGATTATTGCCTCGAAACAGTTGGGTCATTTTAGTTAAAATTGTTGAACACTCAATACCAATAAAAAGCTTTATGTGGTTTAAGCGTGAAACAAAAATATTATGTTACAAGATAACACGTTTTATAGGGTACCAGTTTTTAAGTCTTGACCAAACGTGGTGACTTTATTGGGTTATTACCTTCAGTAACTTTCTTTCTGCTGCGAATTCAACTTTTTTTTTTTTTTTTTTTTTTTTTTTTTTTTTTTTTTTTTTTTTTTTTTTTTTTTTTTTTTTTGTTGAGGCAGGAGTGGGAAATCCCCGCGGACACCCCGGCTGTCCCACCGTCTCACTGAGACCATGAGACAGTCGAGGTAGTGTGGGACTCGAACCCACTAAAACCCACTCCTGCCCTGCCAGTGTCCCCCTGCTGTAAGCTTGCAGAGACCTTAGTTTTCGGGGCTTTGCAGTTCGTTACTCAGTATTTGTTGCAGTTGAAGAGAGCTATGTGTGTGTTTTGTACAGTTTTATTGCTCTTAATTTTATTTTTCTACCATTTCTTCTTTTTCTTTATTTTTCTTGATATGTGTTTTCCATTTTATTTTACTTTATATTATTTGCTTTCCTTTCTATGTTTTATTTGATTTTATATTTATTTCCTATAAGCGTCCGACTATTTCATTTCATTTCTTCTAAATTATTTCTAGACCCGATCTACTTCTAGCTATATTTTGACTTTTTGACCCTTTTTTGCCCTTATTTCCTTGCATCCATTTGACTGATTGTCGCTAGTTGTGTCCTGTGTGATCCTTCCAGTTGTCAATGTTTGCAGGATATACTTTACTATATTAGTCAAAATTGAGCAACTTTTGGGACAGGCACAAAACAACCGCCAGTCAAGCAGGGTTTTAACCAATCCGACACAACTCGGCGATATCACCAGGATTGACCCACCACGCGGCACAATTCCAGCCAATTTCCAACGAAAGTAACTGCAATTAATACACGTTTCTGAGCCAACCCTGATGGTTCGCTCCATACGTCTGTCTTTTGGCTGTGCCGAATTGGTGATGTCACTGTACGCGGGAGTGGGCGCATCGACGCCTTTAGCAATATTGTATTGCCGCCCTCGCGAACGCGTCCCACTTCCCACGCACTGGGCACTCACTACTAAAGGCGTTGTGTGAGTGCTCCCCCCGCTTTGCCCTGGTGCAGTTCACGCACTCCGCTGGTTGGCCGCTCTGCTTTTTAGGGCAGTCCACACTAAGATGTGGACCGCCGCAGTGGCTGCATAGGTCAACCGGCTCTGTGCAAAGACGCTTGCCGTGACCGTATGCTAAGCAGCGCGTGCACTGCACCAGGGGTGTCTGGTCTTCGACGCGCACTCTCTGGAGATCAATCCTAAGTTTGCCTCCTTCGAGTGCCCGTCTCCAGACCGCAGGGGACACACTCAGCACAACGCTAGATACGAGGGGGTTTCGGGACTTTTTTCTGAAGCGCACACACATTTTTTGCTCCTCGTCGCCGAGGCCATGGAACACCTCCCGGTTCTGGTTCTTAAGAGCTTTAAGGACTTCCTCGTCGCTGTGGACCGAAAGTACGTCCCTAAGAACCAGAAGCGGGTTTCGGTTTTTCACCTCCTCGACGACTAGGTTCTCTCCGGCCTCACTGAGTCGCTTACGGAGTTTAGCCCTCTCCTCCGTTGTCTCGCACCCCAGTATAATCTTTCTATCCTTCGCTTTCCGGACTCTGTCCACCCGTACCCAGCCCTCCTTTGCGTCCACTGCTTTCCTGACCTTCTCGAGGATCTCGTCCCCCGTATCCATCTCGACTGTCGAGGAGACAATCACCGAGTGCAGCGTAGTTCGCTCCGGGACGTGCGCCCTGGTATGGCTTTTTGTACTGGCTGCTACACTCGCGTAGGTTGTCTCCTCCACATTCATTCCGCTGGTCAGACTGTCTCGGAGCGAGTCCAATTTCTTGGAATTGTCTCTCAGCTCCGAGATATGCTCTTTGATGGCGTTTAGGAGTTCAGTCTGACCAGCATGAACGTTACTCGAAACGGGGTCCGGACTATGGTTGGCAGTGGAGGCAGGTACTGGTACGGCGGTAGGGATGGAGGGAGTCCGGTCAAGCTCCGACTCCTTGACCAGTTCAAAGAGCCTGTTTATGGCCTCGAGCACCGCAGCCTTAATGTCGGTTCTAAGGTTGCGAGAGTTGCCCAAATTGACTTTTGCCTTACTTAGGCAAGCCCTCGCCTCCTCAACACGGCTGCGGTGCCCAACCCCAGACTTCTTGAACGTTTTGGCAGCTTCTACGGTTACTCGCCGCGTCGCCGGAGTGTGAAGGCCGATCTGAGGGGGCGGAGGACTGTTTTCTCCGAACGAGATTCTCCTCCTGGCCTCCGTGGGTGGCGGCCCCACCGTCTCCACCGATCGCGGCGAGCCCCCGGAGCTCTGAGTCTTGGTGGGAACGACTGGGGTGCGGTACATTTTTTGGCGTTGTGGAGCAGATGATATGTAGGAACCCTGTAAAAAGGGGGTTATTGGTGGCGAGATATCTGCTGGGAGAGAGAGGGTAGGACACTGGACCTTTCAGATTTCCTGTAAAGGGGGAAGGTATAATAAATCAATAAGACTGAATCCCTGTAAAGAGGGGATACAGTCAGAATAAATAAATGCAATTAAAAATAAAATTTACAAATTAGGTCACGAAAGAGTTAAAATGTGTCCCTGTAAAGAAGGGAACACGATCTAAGAGTCAAATTGAATTTAAAATACTTAAAACTAGTGTAGGTTCCTTAAAAAACAACCCTGTCTGCGCTAACAGCGACGGTCAACCTCCTTAAGGGATGAGGAAATTAAATTAAAAAGAAAAAATTTTCGTCAAAATAAAGTTTTCCCTCCTACCTATAGGCCAATGGGCGGGTGGGTGGGGAAAATTTTTTGCGAGCTAGCCGGTCGTGCGAGGTATCGATAGATCGGGCTCGGCGCGGGCTAGACGAATATGCAATAAAATTTTTTATGACAAGAGACAAAATTTTGAGTTATGGCCGAAAAACCAGTTTTTTCAGTGAAATTTAGTGATTTCCACCCCCACTCCGGAACTACGGCCACGGAAAGCGGTCCTGGTCACTGGAATATTTGAGGGCGGTGGCTGAGACTATTTTAAATTTGAAACGGTGAATTTAGGTTAAAAACTGGCGAAGTTATAGAATTAAATGTGCTAAAATTTTGAAAAAAATGGCTAAAATGCAGAATACGGGTAAGGGTTGAAATTTAGGGGTTGCGATTTGTGTCAAATGATAGGCGTCCGCCTTTTTAGGTCTATTGAGCTGAAAACAGCTTCAAAATCGCACTTATAGTTACAAAGATATCGATACTTTTCTAAAAAACCTTATCCAGTATATCAATTTTTGGACATAGACGGAATTTTGAAAAAATTGAGGAAAATTTTTTGCGAGCTAGCCGGTCGTGCGAGGTATCGATAGATCGGGCTCGGCGCGGGCTAGACGAATATGCAATAAAATTTTTTATGACAAGAGACAAAATTTTGAGTTATGGCCGAAAAACCAGTTTTTTCAGTGAAATTTAGTGATTTCCACCCCCACTCCGGAACTACGGCCACGGAAAGCGGTCCTGGTCACTGGAATATTTGAGGGCGGTGGCTGAGACTATTTTAAATTTGAAACGGTGAATTTAGGTTAAAAACTGGCGAAGTTATAGAATTAAATGTGCTAAAATTTTGAAAAAAATGGCTAAAATGCAGAATACGGGTAAGGGTTGAAATTTAGGGGTTGCGATTTGTGTCAAATGATAGGCGTCCGCCTTTTTAGGTCTATTGAGCTGAAAACAGCTTCAAAATCGCACTTATAGTTACAAAGATATCGATAATTCAACTTATTGGATTAGACCACTGGAAAGAGCGTCAAAAATGCATTAAGATGTACTAATAAAACGATTTTTGATTTTTCGGCACTTATTGGGTTTGAACACTATACCCTCGATATATATACTACATCAGAAATAATCATACACGTGTTTTTGGATTTTTCAAATATCATTCCCAAAGTTAGTGAAAAGGGGTATTCAAGTTTAAAGCAAAGGATCTGAAACAGCTAAACGTATAACCTGAATTTTGGACGGTAGTTGCAATTTATTACGTAGGTCAGCACTAAATAAAAAAATAATTTAACGAAAAACAAAAAAACCCGACTGCGTTAAAAATACACTAAAAAGAAAGAAACAAGCCCAGTAGTTTAGAATTCACTCATTCACACTCACAGTCGGGGCCCCTTGGGAAGATTTGATTGGTATAATTTGAATGGGCCCCGACTGTGAGTGTGAATGAGTGAATTCTAAACTACTGGGCTTGTTTCTTTCTTTTTAGTGTATTTTTAACGCAGTCGGGTTTTTTTGTTTTTCGTTAAATTATTTTTTTATTTCATACTTTTTAGTTTATAATATTAGTGTGAATTAGTCTCTCTAGAGACCTAACTCGGCTCAAAGCTACATAATTATGCTTGATGAAAGACCTTTAGCAAAAATGCGTGAACTTAAGTCAACCACAGCTCGGTCCAAAGTAGTTCCTTGCTGCTTGTGTATTCTTAGATTATTTTTACCAAAAATATTTGTTCGTCATGCTTATTCACTGTTTCTTTTTTGGTTGGAAAACCGTTTCTTTCCGAGTACTAGAAATAAAAACTTAAATCAATAAGTAAGAAAATGAGCAAAATTATTGTTTTGTTAAAACTTTAAATCGTCATATATCCTAAACTATTATTATAAATGAAAAACGATAAAGGGAACCTAAAGATGATTTTAAAATACCTATTCAACGATACCCCACATGACATAGTTCATCGACTTTTTTTTTTTTCATTTTGACAATATGGCGTCTGGTTGTCGCTGTGGTGAATATTGATTACTGTCATGTCTTTAGTGACACTCGCAAGGTTAAGACGAATCGATTGACGTAAGAATTATCAAAATCGGCCCACGCGTTTGGTCTCTAGAACGCCACATAGAAACAAACATACATACATACATACATACATACATACTTACATACATACATACATACATAGACTGATAAACACATTACCCTCCTTTGCGTCGCGCAGTCGGGTAAAAAAGGATTTTGTGTGGAACATGTAAGGGGGTGAAAAGGGGTGAAAACCTTTGTAAAATCTTATTCCTTGGGTTTATAAACTTGAAGCTTTGTACGAATATGAGTATTTGTAAATATGGGCATTTTTAGTTATTGTAAGTTTTTTTTTTAAATACCCTCCATTTGTAATCTAGACGATGTTAAAGTTTGTATAGAAAAATCATAACGTGCGACCCGATGAATTTGAAACTCAGTATAAAGAAATTAGATAAAAAATAAACAATCACGAGTTTTTGGGTTTTTCGAAAATCACCCCCAGCATTGGTGCTTCGATAAACTGAAAAGTAGGCCTAAACTTAAATAATCTCTTAAACGAATAAAGGATCCGTATCATTTAAGAAATCAACCTCTAGCGGGGTGAACATTTGAAAATCAGTTTGTCCACATTAATATTTTAAAGAGACAAGATTTGATTGTTTGTGTGTATTGACTATTCATGTGAGCCTATGTTCCGAAACTACTGGAGCATTTTTAGATTTTCCAAAAGTATCCTATAAGGAGGGTGACCGGGCGTTTAAATTCACTGAGTTCGAAGTTAGAAACACGAGCAGACGAAGTCGCGGGCGAAGTACTATTTCATCATCACCAGCCTATTAACGTTCTGTTCCCACTGCTGGGACACAGGCCTCCTCTCTGTGAGAGGGAGTGGGCCATAATCCACCACGCGGGCCCAGTGCGGATTGGTGGACGTCACATGTTTTCGATTTTTTGTTTCTAGGATATGCCGGTTTCCTCACGATGTTTTACTTCACCGTATTGAGAGCAGTGGTGATGAAATAAATAACACAAAGTAATGCGCCTGCCTGGTTTCGAACCCACGACCTACAACTCGTAAGTCGGGGCCGATACCACTAGGCCACCACTGCTTTTTCGGAACGGGAACCGGGCTTTTCTCGAACCTGGGACCTTGATAAATCGATTCCTTGAGCCGAAAAACCCCTAATCTGTAACTTTCATGAAAATCCTTGGAGCCGTTTCCGAGATCCTGATTATATATAAATAAATATAAAAGAATTTCTCGTTTAAAGATATTAGATAGATAACCTCTGGAGACCACTCCCTCGCGATACCTTTGATTCTGTCTCATCATAATGCGTCACAGTTACAGTTTTTTTTAACATTGCCTCACACCAGGAATTCCTCCTGTATCATGGGTGCGTTTACAAACATAGAAACTCACACACAAATACCTAGGGGTTTGTGTATGTGAGTTACATACACAAACGCCCAGACCCGAAACAAATACTTGTAGATCGTACAAATCTTTGCTCCGTGCGGGAATCGAACCCGCGACACGCAGCGCAGCAGTCCAACCGCTCAGCCACCCCGCTAAACGTGCTGTCAAAAGAAACAACAAGAGAGTGAATAACTAATAATCTATATTACAAAAATGAGCTTATTTTTAAGATTTTTCTTTTATTTATCCGGGGTCCTGGAGACCGAAGACCTGACTTTACGGCCGTGGGACTACCATGGGAGAACCCTTTCAAACAAAAAAAGATTTTTTTAAATCGGTCTATAAATACGCATACAAACGAATTTTTCTTATCAGCGCCTGGAATATTTTTAAAGCAATTTTTCCATATGAAGGTGTAAAAAAATGAACTTAAGAATTAGGCCATATTTTTTTTTAATTTTTTACCTTTTTTTTGACGTATGTCTCTTTGTTATAGGACGTGGGGCAATTTTGGTCCATCTTCTTTGTTTCGTGAGATTGGTTTGGTCATGTAAGTATTACACGTCAGAAATCGAGCTTTTGAAATAAAAAAAGAAAATGCTAGGTATTATATTTTTTTACACTATTCGATGTCGCTGAGGATCAAATTCGGTGAAGTAATGATAACTTAGTAAAATATGAAAAACTAATATACAAACAATAATTTGCAGAATAAAATAAAAATTCGCGCAAACTCACTTAAAGTTCGAATTTCAAAAAAATCGTTAATGTATTAACACCACGAAGTGATAATAAAATTTTGAAATAAGAACACTATGTTGTGAAAATGTAGCGAAACATTATTTAATGGAAAAAAAATCTTTTAACTCAAGTTTGTCGCATGTTTCTACTTCACAGAATATTGATAGTTTGATTGCTGAATTTATATTTCAAAAATTTAATTTTTATGATGTTATTTAATTTTTATCAAATCGGCCTCGAGACTTCCTTAAGGATTTTCCGCTATTCCTCATAGTTTAAAATTTAGGCAAACACGCCCCGTTGGAAATTCTAATTGTTTGTTACTGCAAGGAATCATTTAGAAGTACATTACTCCCATCTCTCAGCATTAGATCCGAACCCGGTGTTTGTCTTTTCACGTTTTTTAGATCCGTTTTAAAAAGATAAATTGAAATTAATTAACGAAAACACAAAATGGGTATAAGTAAAACCATATGATTGAATTTAAGTTTAGAAGACACATAGGTATGTTTAGCCTCCAATGAAACACCGATAAATAAATTATTGCGTAAACGAAATAATACTTGAAAATTTGAAATATTATAAAATGATTCAGATTTAGTTTCATAGACTTATTGCATGGACTCAGCTTTCTATAGTCAAAAAGCAGATAAATCAGTCCATGCTCTATGTCTTGTTTTACTTTTTTTTTCATGTTCGATTATGTTGCGAGTATCGATTAGGCTGAATGAAGGTTTTTCATCGTTTTGTGAATATTGGGTTTACGGTCAGCACTAAAAAGAGTCATGTTGCAACATAGTTTCGCAAATTTTTATCCAGGCTTTGATCGTTATTATTTATGAAATTATGTATGAACACTGGCAAATCTAGTAATGTATATAGTAAGTTATTTTATTTATTTCACTGTTTAACCATTATTATCATGTGATAAGCTTCTTTATGTACATATTTTTCAGCACATCTAAATTACCTAGTTTTTGGAACGATGTAGCATTTTGTATGTTACACACATTTTACAACAGAATGAGGCAGTTTTATTGACCTCAACATGTTCTTAGAGATATTGTTCACAAACTTATCGCATGAAATAGCTGTAGTAACATATTTTTGATCAAAAATTGGATGCTGAAAGTTGACAAAAAATATTGTGTAATAGCTCAAATTTCGAATCACCCGGTCGACTCAGCTGATGTGTCATGTGTCAAAATATTGTCGTGCAGAGTGGTTAATATACCCATCCCTCCAGTGGCCCTAAAGCAAAACGCAAAAGAAAACCGTGTTAGAGAGTCGCGACACATCTTCGAAACGTCACTTCAGCGACTGAATTATCGGTCGTAGTCAACGACGATATAATACTAGACTCCGCATACACGATCTAAAGAACAAAAACTATTCTACCAACTTGCTGAGGTACTACGTAAGCGAGGGAGACGGGGTACTGCGTTGTGATTGGCTAACTCAAGGTCTGTGCTGTCTCAACGTATGTTTACGGCTCACAGGATTGGTCGAAATGAGACGAATATAAGACTTTTTTGCCTAATGTGTTGGCAGACATCGGTCGCCTGTTATTAGGAGTCTAATACTATATCGTCGTTGATCGTAGTTTTCGGTTCGCATGACACACGTAACGCGCCGTACGCACGTAATTTCGGATAATGTATCATGGGGAACTTGAAAAACGCTGTGAACTCATTCAACCGAAAGTTCGGCGACGTGTTTCGTAGATTTGTCGACAGGACACATCATGAATGTTTTTTTTTGTTAAACAATCGGCAAATATTGGTTTAAAAATATATTCGTATTTTAATGCAACGTTGAATCCTCATTTTTCATGTTAAAACCTACCTGCCCTCCAGGTCAGCTAGTTTCTTCTGCGCGGAGTGCAGTTCGTCCATGTGTCGTATCTTCTCGTTCCGCGCCTCCGCCATCAGTCGCTCGGACTCAGCCGACGTCTTCTCCAACGCCGCGATCTTGGCGTCCCTGAAAACGGAACTGTTTTGAGTTACAATGGTACTTCCGTTGAGATTAGAAGCGATGGTCAAAGTATTGTTTTAAAGGGGGGAAAAAAGGAATTAATTTCTTAAAATAATGACTTTAGCACTACCGTAACCCATAAAATATCCAATGTAAAAACCGAAAAAAAAAATTGCGAGCAGGACTTGAACCAGCGTCCTGATTCAGTACACCAAACGCCTTACCAACAAGGCTCATTGCCGATTATGACTGCGATTGTCTAGTCGGTATAGAGACTGGTGTCTTATAAATCTTTCCCCCTCCAGCGCCAGCAGCCGCTCGTCTCTAATAGTATACAGCTGCACTAGCTGCAGGTGACTGACTTGGGTATGGAGGCAGCGGACACGGCGGCCTGCCTGAGCGCGGCCTCCTCCAGGTACCGCTGTCTCTAATAGTATACAGCTGCACTAGCTGCAGGTGACTGACTTGGGTATGGAGGCAGCGGACACGGCGGCCTGCCTGAGCGCGGCCTCCTCCAGGTACCGCTGTCTCTAATAGTATACAGCTGCACTAGCTGCAGGTGACTGACTTGGGTATGGAGGCAGCGGACACGGCGGCCTGCCTGAGCGCGGCCTCCTCCAGGTACCGCTGTCTCTAATAGTATACAGCTGCACTAGCTGCAGGTGACTGACTTGGGTATGGAGGCAGCGGACACGGCGGCCTGCCTGAGCGCGGCCTCCTCCAGGTACCGCTGTCTCTAATAGTATACAGCTGCACTAGCTGCAGGTGACTGACTTGGGTATGGAGGCAGCGGACACGGCGGCCTGCCTGAGCGCGGCCTCCTCCAGGTACCGCTGTCTCTAATAGTATACAGCTGCACTAGCTGCAGGTGACTGACTTGGGTATGGAGGCAGCGGACACGGCGGCCTGCCTGAGCGCGGCCTCCTCCAGGTACCGCTGTCTCTAATAGTATACAGCTGCACTAGCTGCAGGTGACTGACTTGGGTATGGAGGCAGCGGACACGGCGGCCTGCCTGAGCGCGGCCTCCTCCAGGTACCGCTGTCTCTAATAGTATACAGCTGCACTAGCTGCAGGTGACTGACTTGGGTATGGAGGCAGCGGACACGGCGGCCTGCCTGAGCGCGGCCTCCTCCAGGTACCGCTGTCTCTAATAGTATACAGCTGCACTAGCTGCAGGTGACTGACTTGGGTATGGAGGCAGCGGACACGGCGGCCTGCCTGAGCGCGGCCTCCTCCAGGTACCGCTGTCTCTAATAGTATACAGCTGCACTAGCTGCAGGTGACTGACTTGGGTATGGAGGCAGCGGACACGGCGGCCTGCCTGAGCGCGGCCTCCTCCAGGTACCGCTGTCTCTAATAGTATACAGCTGCACTAGCTGCAGGTGACTGACTTGGGTATGGAGGCAGCGGACACGGCGGCCTGCCTGAGCGCGGCCTCCTCCAGGTACCGCTGTCTCTAATAGTATACAGCTGCACTAGCTGCAGGTGACTGACTTGGGTATGGAGGCAGCGGACACGGCGGCCTGCCTGAGCGCGGCCTCCTCCAGGTACCGCTGTCTCTAATAGTATACAGCTGCACTAGCTGCAGGTGACTGACTTGGGTATGGAGGCAGCGGACACGGCGGCCTGCCTGAGCGCGGCCTCCTCCAGGTACCGCTGTCTCTAATAGTATACAGCTGCACTAGCTGCAGGTGACTGACTTGGGTATGGAGGCAGCGGACACGGCGGCCTGCCTGAGCGCGGCCTCCTCCAGGTACCGCTGTCTCTAATAGTATACAGCTGCACTAGCTGCAGGTGACTGACTTGGGTATGGAGGCAGCGGACACGGCGGCCTGCCTGAGCGCGGCCTCCTCCAGGTACCGCTGTCTCTAATAGTATACAGCTGCACTAGCTGCAGGTGACTGACTTGGGTATGGAGGCAGCGGACACGGCGGCCTGCCTGAGCGCGGCCTCCTCCAGGTACCGCTGTCTCTAATAGTATACAGCTGCACTAGCTGCAGGTGACTGACTTGGGTATGGAGGCAGCGGACACGGCGGCCTGCCTGAGCGCGGCCTCCTCCAGGTACCGCTGTCTCTAATAGTATACAGCTGCACTAGCTGCAGGTGACTGACTTGGGTATGGAGGCAGCGGACACGGCGGCCTGCCTGAGCGCGGCCTCCTCCAGGTACCGCTGCTCCCACTTGGCGCACTCCCCCTCCAGCGCCAGCAGCCGCTCGTCTCTCTCCCTCACTTGTCTTCTCAGCTCTGCTTCTCCTCCACCTGCCCCACCCGCTGCGCTTGCGCCGCCACAGTTGCACTCTCGCTTCCTACAAACATAAAGAATTCATTGGAAACGTTCGTCAAATAGAAAATATTTAGTTTGAGCGTTCCTGTGGTGCTCTTTCATTAACTGAAACCTATAATCCATCCAATTACCTAAGAGTTTGCAACTCCTTCTCTAACTGCGCGCGCAGTTTCCTCTCGGTGTGTTCTCTTCGGTCCGATGCCTGCTGCAGCGACGCGAGCGCTCGCTGTAGACCCATCACTCGCTCCACATAACCGCTGGCGTGACGACACTGCGGAGAAGAATAGGTGCCGTGACAGTTTCCACCAATGAAACAGGAAGCTATTCACTATACAAAATAGACTCACGTCTTCCTCCAGACGGACGACGTTGGCCTGGGCGTTGGTGAGCGCGGTGTCCAGTATGTCGATGTGCGTGCGTTGTTCCTGCAGGGTCGCGCCTTGAGCCGCCATCTCGATCTCTTGACGCTCTTTAGCACATGCCAACTCTTTGTCTGTAAGGACATAGCGTGATGATTTAGAAAATAATAGTCGGTTTTTTAATGAACTGGTACATTAGATTGTTATTGATCGGTAAAAGTAACAAAGCACTATAATTGACTGGGTACCTAACTACCTACGAATCTTACTGACTTGTATTACCCTGGTGGTTGAGAGGAAGTTTATATTCAATCAAATGTCACGCTGATGGTGGCGCGTGTGTCGGATCATTTAGTTCCCCTCAAAATGGTTGAACTGAGTGGTGCTGACACATGTGACATATTCGTGAACGGGCACTGTGAATTGGGACTGGTAATAGAGCTGTAAGGTTTTTTTTTAAACTAGAATTCAACAAGATGTTGGACAATAAATACTGAACTGTGTTATTTCCATGTGAAATTATTTTCAGGCGGAATGCACTCAAAATTCCTACATTAATTGATCTAAATAAGATCCATAATCTTACTCTGTGTGATAAGTTGTGCGATCAGCATCTCTCTATTCTGTAATTCCTTTCGCAAAGCTTCCACATTGTTCTCGTTTTCAGTGCGCACTCCCTGTGATAGTAGTTCCACCTGAAATATTATATTTCAGTTAAAAATTATGAAAAAGTAAAGAATCAGGCTAATGTCCACAGTAGAAGTAAAGTTGCTTCTACCAATCAAACAACAATTAAAGAAACCCTTACTACGATGTCTTAAAGCAGGAATAAATCCAGTGTGCAAAAGGGGGTTAGACGGAAAAAAATAAGACGAAAAGTTGTAACCACACTTTTTGCTCGCCTCGTTCCACGTGACTCTTGTCGCATTGCGGCGTGCGCATGTTTCTCTGTCTGTCTCTCTCTCTTATAGAAAGCAAGCCAGATATTTAAGTTTCGTCTTTCTATTTCGCATTGAACAGTGTGGTATTGCGACGATTCTTTTTACTGAGTGTATACAGTAACTTCGTTCCTCGTTCCATCCGGGTGTCCCTTGACACCTCTAAGTTTTTTTTTTGTTTCTTGGGGAACTACCTAAGTAAATGACTTTTTTGATGCTCTTCTCAGCAATGATACCAACTTTTACATAATATCTCCTAATCATATAAGGCCTAGTTCAGACACGGCGGGAACCGCGCGATTTCAGAATCGCATGGAAATCGCGTGAGTCTTATTTGTATGAGTTATTAAGTAATCGTTCAGACATAACCACGCGTCGCTGAACTAGGCCTAACACGTTACCTGTTGTTTCAGCGCCCGGTTAAGATCATGAAGCCTGCGACAGTCAGCTTGTAGTCGAACGCGCGCCGCTCGCTCCAATCGCTCCCGACGCTCGCATGAACTTACTAACTCTTCATGCGCTGTGCGGACTTTCTCCACTTCTTCTTCAAGCTATAAAATTAATATTATTAAGACTAATGGCAAAGGCGCCTCGGTATATTGGACGAAAGCATTAGAAGTTCTCGTCATTTCATTGGGCTAAGCGACATTTATACCAACGTTGCTCCGACTCGCGAATTCAATCGAATGCACGCGTTTTATTTATCTTTGATGAAATATGAGCTTTACGTTGTGGAAATAAGGGTGAATTTGTTAACTTCACCTACTCTACTGCGCTAGACGTATACAGGGTGAATTTTTCAAGTGGGCGTGGATGGCTATTTTCGAAACTATGAGGAATATCGAAAAACGTTGAAAGGAGTCTCGAGGCCGATTTTGACGAAAACTAAAACTGCATCATTGGATTTTAGAAAAGTCTATCATCCTGGCCAGGAATCGAACCCGCTGATTTTGGAAAAAAAATCACACCCTGTATTATTACACCATTCGATAGTGTTGCTAATAAGGATCAAATTCTGGGAAATAATCATGTACGGATTTCAAGTTAAGGAAAACGTATAATTACAAAAAAACTGATCAACCATCAAGGCAATATGGGTATTTGAAACATAAATTACCAATAATAATGTTATTTTTAGTTCAACTCCATAATTTCGTATTGCCAAGTACAGGGGGATTGTCGAGACGTCAAATCCAGTGAAACATTAAAAAAATTTAAATTTTATTAATATCGAATAAATTATGGCTCAGTAGAAGTAAAGTAACATGAAAAAAAAGCAATTTCATAAAAATCTGCTATTTCCTTAAGTTTTCCGTATATGATTACTTCCCAGAATTTGATCCTTATCAGCAACACTATCGAATGGTGTAATAATACAGGATGCGATTTTTTTTCCAAAATCAGCGGGTTCGATTCCTGGCTAGGATGATTGATTTTTCTAAAATCCAATGATGCAGTTTTAGTTTTCGTCAAAATCGGCCTCGAGACTCCTTTCAACGTTTTTCGAAATTCCTCATAGTTTCGAAAATAGCCATCCACGCCCACTTGAAAAATTCACCCTGTATAACGACCATTAGTACTAAAGAAATTCTCCTTTTTAATTTTAAAATGTCTATTCTCTACATGATAAGATACACATTTCCAGAAACGTCGTGTCACGTCGCAACTCGGTGTGAAATAGTGTGAATTAACCCTAACAGCTCGGAGTCTGGTTTTGTGCCCTGTTGATGGCAATAGACTCGCACCTATTTCTACTATTTTTATAGAGAAACGAATGTCACACATGGCCAAAATGATAAAATTGTACATTCAACTATATTCTCTACTTCTTTTGAAGGTCATATCGGTACACTGATTGACTGAACTGTCACATTTAAAAGTAGTAACAGTTAATCGAGTAATAAATTGGCACGGTAAGTTCAGTGGGCGACCGCGACCCACGTCCTGCTATTTCAATCTTTATTACTTTAGAAATCCGGTGTAAATTCGTGTGAAATCGAAAGCTAGTCATTGTTACAAAATTACTGTTATGTTCGATAAAAACAAAATACCAATTGCTGGAACCTCCCCTACTTTAACAACACTTCATCTTTCCTTCGTCAAACCTAACGCGCTTTTAAACGACTGGTTACCATCACCATTATGTTTCCAGTGGCGAAACATTCACATAAAATACTTTGAAATCTTGATTTCTTACTTTTACTTGAATTCATTTTATCTCATTTAGTAACTTTTTATGCACTGGGTGCCAGAAGACTGGTATCGATGATGAGAGACGCCTATTAGACTCTAACCGTCTTACCACAAAAAGATAAACACCCGTTGAAAGCTTGTCTAAAAAAAGTGTAACTGTAAAACGACTCTTGTCGTTTTGACGTTGTCAATTTTTTAAGCAAGTTTTCAACAGACGTTTTAAAGTTTTTGTGGTAAGACGGCAAATATCACTGGTTTACTTAAGGCCTTAACCGACAAAGCGCGATCCTTTTCCGACGATACGATCTGATCGCATGCGAACTCTGTAACCCACAGACTAGATAGGTTCTGTAACCTGTGAATAGCCATCCGTGCTTTCTCACTGCCGAAGATCACATTGCGTTCAGCCTTTACAGAGATCGCATACGATGAAATCACATCGCCAAATTGTGTTGCCGGGACGGAACACGCTCTGTGGAGCGTTTATACGAAATTAACCGGAGAAAACTGCGTAACAAAAGACGTGGAAAATAAAAAAAGGTCTTTATGTTCAGCAGTAGGACATTGAACATAAAATTATATGTGAACATTTCACCATTGAAAACATATGCGTAAATAAAAAATCCATCGACTTACTTTGAACAGATAGCTTACTTTATTAGTCTTGGCAACACGTTCACACGCATCAGCAAGCTGTCTCTTGAGCTGGTGGTTCTCGGCAGCCAGAGCATCCAGCACAGCTGTGAAGGCATCGTCTGGCTCCTCCAGTTCTCCCTCACCGCCGCTGCACCAGCCGCTGGACTCCGAGCCTCCCGGAACCGCGCGCACGCCCACACTGACCCCAAAGAAATCATTGGAAATCTCTACATAATATAAATGACGTTCATCGGTATATTTTCTCGATTTCTTGATGATTGTATGAGTAACCACCCTTGGTCTGCCTGTCTACAGGGGCGCAGTGAGGCTGCGCGGTGGAGAAACAGAGAAATATTAACCAATGGGATTGTATTAAGTCTCCTCTTCAGTGGTGCAATCCTAATGGTTAATATTTGTCTATTTCTTCGCTCTGCTCCTATGGACAGGCAGTTTTATCTACGTGTAATGGCTTAAGATGGTGAGAAAGAGCATTATACGAATGTTCCGGTGTTGAAAACGAGAGAAAATAGGCCCAGGGCCTCGTGAACATATTAGAGACCCTGAGTACTTTAGGACTACAGGGTTCGTGTAGGATGCAAAAGATAACCCAAGTAAATCGCCTCGCCTTGGACACGTTAGGTTTACATTTGGTCATACATACAAAAATATCTGTGGTGTACTGGTAAAGATTTTACAAACCCCGGAATAGATTAATGAATGGTACTTGGGGCCCTCACGGTTTGCGGGGCTTAATGAAGACGGGCCAACGTCTGTTATCGCAGCATGCACCTTAAGTTCTTTCTGGCCATCTCATGCATATTCCGCGTAAAGGATTTCGAGATGATAAAAATAATTTCTTACAGAAGTAAGAGTATGATGCATTCATATTTATAATGTGTACGAAACGCGACAGGTGGCTAATATACTACTTAGTCATGACCCCTGTTCATCGACCCCTATCAAGGTTATCTGAACATAAAGAACTACTAATAACCTCGTTTCTTTGAATATTATTACGATGCATATTATTTGGATATCGTGGCATCAACTAATAAAGTGGCTTCCTTGAACAAAGTTATCATGATGATCTGGGACTGCAAGAAGCCACTTTTGCGGAATAATAATAATTATCAATTGCGATAAAATGTGTAATTGCAGGCATAGAACAGCATACAATATTGGAATATTTATTCGTTTGCTCAAGCTATAGAATATAGTATTCCAATATGTATTCTGTTTAATCGTTTTTACAAAGCTTATTGTTTATTCATAATGGCCTTTGAGACCCTCTGGTCTTTAAAAGCAGTCTTACTAACAGGTTGTTCATAAGCAGAATGTGGAAGACAGGGACAGCATTCAGAGAGAACACTAGAGGAAATAATTAAAAAAAAAAAGCTACATGATTATGGTATGGGGATGGCAACTGGGGAACTAATGGCGCTAGTACCTATAGCTTGTTCCAAGCATCGTCATTTTGTTCAAATCTTATAGGTACTTCAAAATAGTACTACCTCATTGGTCGGATTAGGGCTTAGCTATGGTGTCGCCATCTACAGCTAGCTTTGACCGGCCTTCCCCATTGATAGTTATTTGAACAGACCTATGATCATTACCACAACAATTCTTATACAGACATCTGCCCGAAACTCCGTTGTCATCTCATTGGCGTAGCTATCAGTAGACTACTACAAAAATAATTTAAAATTTCCGAACTCACCTTGTAAGATCAGGCTGTGACCTCGACAGATTCAGTTTCTCCTTGCTCAGCTTAGCTTTGGAGCACTTCCCCTTAGCTTTCCTCGAGTCGTCGTGGACAGGGGCGGGGGCGCGGGGGGACGCGGGCGGGGTGGGTCCCCGGGGGTCGGGGACTGCGCCACTTCTTTAGCTAGGTGCTTCAATACTGATGATTGGTTTAAGAAGTCGTCGGGGATCTCTGTTATTTCCTGGTGAATTGAAAAAAGTCTACTTCATAACTTACTTATTTTCATAAAAACTAGTGTGGGAATTAAAGGCAAAAAATATGATTTTGGATGCGTTCAGAGCGGGCCTTTCTTTATACTCGGTACGCCCGTACGCGTTACCGAGTATTACGTCTTTTTATGACCAAAATATCCATTTATTTTTCTGTCATAACAAAAGGTAAAACTGGCTTCAGTTATTGAAATAATAAATTAAAATAGCCCTTGTTATTAGATTATAACTGTTGTGTTGAGGTCAACATCAGTATTGATTCTTAAACTTTATATGGTCAAGCTTAAAAAACTACATAAACAGTCATATTCATAGAACTTAAAAAAATACAAAATACATAGAAACTCATAAGGCTCGATATTTGATCCTGAAGAACATAATATGTTGCAACGAAACTAACAAAGTTTTCAAAGGTATACTAGAATGTGTAGTACCCCATGTAAGCAATTAAGGGGTATATGACTGGCCTGTTAGTCTAGTGGTTAGTGACCCTGACTGCTATGCCGGAGGTCGTGGGTTCGATTCCCACCCAGGACAAATGTTTGTGTGATGAGCACGATCATTTGTTCTGTGTCTGGGTGTCATTTATCTATAATATGTATGTATTTAGAAATATATAAGTATGTTTATCAGTTGTCTAGTACCCATAACACAAGCTCTGCTTAGTTTGGGACTAGATGGCGTTGTGTCATAGTTGTGGAATATTATGTGGAATATTATTATTACTATTGCACTGATTATTCAACATACCTGAACACCATGGTCAGGTGGGCTAGTATAAATCCTCTGGCCTCCAATATCAATGTAGTTGGCCGTCACGGTCACATTTTGTTCCTTATGAGACTTCGGTACAGGTATCCCACTAGGTTTCTTCAATCCTTCGCTTTTTTTCAGTGTGTGGTATGGCGAGGACTGTGTAGTTGGGTGTTTTACTTCACTACTAGTTCGTTCGTGTTCTCTGTTGATGAAAAATAATGTTGTTGTTTTTGCGGTTACGATACAATTACAGAAATTATCTGACTTTTTCTTGATTCTTAACAACTGAACTGTCCTGGTAACTTCATACTATTACACTACTACATACAACATAATAATCCGGATCTATTCAAGAAAAAGAAGAATAAAACATTTCGAAAGTGATTAATTATGTATAAAAAGATAACTTGGAACAGTGTTTGATTATCACAAACCGTCATAAATCTGTAAATTAAGTAATAATATAAAATGAAGGTCTTACCTGATGGGAGTAGGCCTGGGAGGCCAGGAGTCGTCCTGGTTGTGTATGATCAGAGTGTTGTATGAAGATGAGGATACGTCTAACGAGCTTCGGTTGCTGTTGCTACCG
The DNA here is from genome assembly GCA_036375495.1 of Agrotis segetum. Taxonomy (NCBI): domain Eukaryota; kingdom Metazoa; phylum Arthropoda; class Insecta; order Lepidoptera; family Noctuidae; genus Agrotis; species Agrotis segetum. The sequence continues at coordinate 550,562 of JAQSVV010000001.1, forward strand.
CCCACTGAATCTTTCAGAGAGTTTCTATTGCTCCCCGTAACACTTTCCTACAACAACAATTTGTGTTACTATTTATAACTAAATAATGGTTAGTGAATTTAGTGTTAAGATACATACACCAGATGTATTTTATTGCATGAAGAAATAAATAATAAAAAGTGTATTACTTTATAAAGATCCACATGTGGTAAAAGGACATTTTCCTGTATTATAGACGGTGCAATGCAAAACTAACAACTAAAACTTCTGTAGAACATAGATCATTTTTACCAGAGCAGTAATAGAACTCTGCAGTTTAATGTTAATATTTTTCATCAAACTGTAGAGTACAAAGTGGAAGTTATGGAAAGATTTTGCCCATTAGTGGGAAAATGCTAACAGTAAAAGCATTACAATCTAAAGATATTGTATTCTTACTTTGAGGGAATTCCTGTTGTTATTGTTAGGCTGAGCCTGGTTCTCCTGTCCCTGTGGCTCTACCCTGGCTGTGTGTCGCACCACATAGCGTTCTTCTCGGGACAGGTTCTCATTTGATGTAGACACATCTGTCTCACTACCAGACAGGCTTTGAGGGAAACCGCTAGGCACTACAAAATAAAGCAAAATCTTAAAAAAAGACTGATATGTTTTTTGGCAATTAACATTAGAATTTATGAAATTTTGCAAAAGAGTGCTCTAAAGTCACATCATAGCTTATACATATTATTACACATGGATTTTAAACTAATTTATTTATATTTTTACTAACAGCCTATTTAATACAATACTCATAATCTAAACTATAAATAAAAACTAACTAGTAATTAATAATATTTACCTCACTTCATATTAATAATACTATAAAAATGTGTTTAAAATTGAAAAAACTATTTATTCTGTCTAAAAAACTATAACACATGGTACAATTCCCACATCAACAAAATGTAATTGTATTTGCGAAAACAAACAAGGACATTATGTATCTATGATTCATAACTTAGGTATGTGATCAAAATTATTGAAAAGGTAAAGTTACTTAATTACCAGGTTGTTTCTGTGTCCTCTGGATGTTGTTGGCGAACGATAGGAACCTTCCCGTCGGTCGCATGGACCCCATCTTTGAATCGTAATGACCTGATAGATTTCAACATGAAACCATTTCACACCACTGACCAACTACACTCGCATACTCCTGTATGTTATGCATAAAGCATCTGGAAGTAAGATAAGTTACTCATGTTTATTGATACTGTCATACTGCTATTCTGCATAGAAATAGAACACAATAAAAATCACAAGGTATTGAGGATGAGCAGAATTTTGACATTTTCAGCCATCCTCATTATGGAAAGTATTAAGCTATAGTTGTGATTGATTAAATAGCTAACACACAAGCACTTACAACTTAAAAGGAGATAAATATTACGAAATATTAAAAATATTTTTGCACAAGCTACAAGCTTTTGATGGATGGGGTCAGCTGTCAAAATTCAGTGAGAATACCACATGTCAAAATCGAAACCAAGCATTTTGTTGCCATCTGCTAATAATGTTTTTGTCAAAGAGTCTGCAAGACTCTAATTTTTATATTTATATGGTTTCTATGCAAACATTATCAATATAATGTTTCAACGACAAATAACAAAAAATGTATGACTGCCGTCCTTATTCGAACCAAACTTGGAAGACGAAAAGTCAATGACCATGTCAATGACGAGAAAAGAAACAAAAGAAGAACGACGGTGAACTGTCACTGTCACTTTTTATTTTATTATCAGAAACTGTCAAAAAAATCGGACAAAAAATCAAAATTTATAAAATTTAAATTGGTTTAGGCTTCAAAAAATTAGTACGTTTATCATTTAACTGCTAGATAACTTACTTTTGTAAAAAAATGTTAGCATTTACACGAGCTATCCGGCGGTGTCTTCCGTCGCCTTGCCAAACATTACGAGGGGCGGGAACTCTAAATATAAGAAAATGCTTGAGAAAATTGAATATGCCATGTAAGTAAATGACCAGTACAATATTAATTAAAGTGTGAATATAGGACTTAAATTGAAAATAGTCTTATTATACGAAAAGTCTTACCCTCTATTTTTTTTAGGTATTTTCAAATATGCTCCATCATCCCATTTTCCTAGTATCAGCACAGTGCGTTCATATTCCGTACAAGTGAACCTTGATGAGTTAACTGTAGATTATGATTATGTGAAGAAGGCAACGGCAAACAGCAGCACTCTAATAATTGATGTGAGAGAACCTCATGAGATCTTGGAGCATGGCAAGATTCCTAACAGCGTCAACATTCCATGTAAGTCAATGGTATTATTTTATACAAATTGAGATAAGATTTGATATTTCTTTGATTCCAATCACTAGTTTCCGCCTGCAACTTTGTCAGCTTAGATAATCCAAGTCGTAAACTATCTATCTATAGATTTTCGTCCAAATTCATTCTGCTATTTTTGCATTTTTAATAGGTAGGTAAAAATGTTTTGTAATCATTTACAGTGGGAAATGTGACACCAGTGTTGAGTACAATGCCAGATAAGGAGTTTGAGAAGGCCTACAAAAGGCCCAAGCCAGCGGAAGACACTGAGATCATATTCTATTGCATGATCGGAAAGAGGTCTGGCATGGCACAACAGAATGCAATCAACTTAGGATTCAAGAAGTAAGTTGTTAACTCTTAAAAATATGAGAGAAGTGTTAAAAAACTATTGATAGTGTGCCTAACCCATTATTTTGTCTAGACCTATTTTAGACCTGCAGTTATCAGTTTAGTCTACATAAGTACATCAATATAATTTGTATAAAGGCGCGGATCGACCGCGTTACTCGCTATGGTCATTCGACTTTTCGGCATATTATGACGTTAGCTGCGTGGATTCTTTAGTTTGGCAACGTGGATCTATGGTTCCACTGCAGCACAGACATCCGCCTAGTCCACGTGTGTCCGTGGCTTACGGTCTATACCGCTAATGTAGGTCTGCGTTTCCACGGCAACAAAAACTACGCGGCCGCGGCTTCACGACGCACAGATATGCAAGAACCGTACTGTGTGTATATCACTGCGTCCATTTGGACTGCGTTGAACTATGTCGCGACTTATTCGATCCAGGGCCAGCCACGCGTGTATCGATGACACAATAACATGCATCGCGTGTCCGTGGGTTGCTGTGGAAACAATCACATAGCGAAACCCTGACGCTTGTGTAGCCTCTCCGTGTACCTCAGCGGGACACCAGTATTATATGTATAGCATCTAGGAAAAGAGCTAGGTAATAACTTTATTTCTAACTTTGATTGTTTTTTTTTTTTTATTACAGTGCAAAGAACTATCTGGGCAGTTTTACTGACTGGGCTACCAGAACCAAATGAGGCGGCTGATGAGTAGTAATCTGTTTGTTGATAAAGTTAGTTTGTCCTTGAGATATGCTTATACTTTGTTTTGGTGCTGTGAAATTATAAATGATGTTATGTAACGCATTTGTGATAAACAATAAAAATGTTTTATATTCCTTTGCTTACAATTTTGAGTCTACTCTACGGTCTCTACGTTAGATTTTTATGCCCTTCAGCTTCACTGAATCCATAATGGGTACATTAGCGTCAAGTGGATGGCAATACATACTTTGTGTCGTACTTTGTGTACTTAATTTATTCTGTTATTGGAAAAAGTGGGATGGGAAGATTATTCGATTATCGTAGTAAATGAAAGTCAGAAAATATACTAGGTAATCGAAAATACAACACCACTTATTTATTGCATACTAAGTTACATTCTTATTTTTTTTTTCTTTTTAACCGGCTGGAAACCTCATTGGTTCCGCCTGCTTGACCACTCGTCCCAGCTTCCCAAATAAGTTTTGGAACTGCAAAACAAAAAAAAAAAGATTTAGGTACATAATAGTAATTAATTTCTCTACTCTCGATCTCGGCATCAAATAAAAATTCAGAGCATTTAGAAAGGCTGACTGCGGACTGTACGACCACCCCCCCCCCTCCACTCCCCCCAATCGGCCAAACTTTGTTTGCTGGGGTTGCCGGACTCTACTATTTATGTTATCATCTACCTAAACCGTAAAGGGCAATCACTAATTTAATGGTGGATTTTAGGCCGTACGTTTTTGACAGCCCCTTCCCGCTGCAACCCGGGCGGGAGGACTTCTTTGTCTAAGATAGATATAATACTAATTTAGCAACTAGAAATAACCAAAACATCTAAAATGGTTGTAAAAAGCAACGAAGCGTTATATAAGCATGACTGGTACTTCAAATTGTTTTAAAAACACTCAATAAAAACAGGTGATAAAGATCCGATTACATGCATGCTTGTAACTTGAAACGCAAACAAGGCGTATATGGCGTGGAGTTACGGGGTGGACGTTATAGGCAACATTATAATTATAATAATGATTGTAATCGACGAATAAAAATAAGATTTTTTGATCTTTTTGGCTCAGGGAGGACGCCTGAGATCAGACACATGGACTCAACTCGTATTTATTTGATCATCATACCAGCCGTAGGATATCCACTGCTAAACATAGCTCAATGAGGGATTTTCTTTTTATGTTTTCCCTAGTCAATGATAGATGGCGCTGAACTTGGCATGTGACTACAATGAACGGAACGTCACGTCATTTTTTGATCTAAGCTTGTACCTAATTTTGAGATCTTAAAAAACGAAACGTACACATCCATAAACAATGGTCACATCACATCAAAGAGATTTAAAAGAACCTATGGAGCGTGCATTGGGAAAATTGTCATACAAAATTGTTGATGCCGTGCGTCAGTAGCAATATCTAAGTGTTGCATAGCAACGCGACTACTAGACTGAGGGACTTTTTACCTATTGGTAAAAAGTTTTGGATCACAAATTTCTTCGTGATGTCCCGTCTATTGCTCGTATATAGTTTAATGTCTTTGCATCACATCAATGACACTTTTTTTTTTTTTTTTTTTTTTAGCGTGGTAAAATCATCAAATGAGTCCTCCAACCCCGGGCAGGGCGGGAGGGACTGTCAGACTTCTACTGACTAAAATCCACGGTGTCCTTCATAGCCTGTTACGTTCCGGGGTTACGGTTAGGGAATAATCCCGCGACCCCGGCAGGCTTTGGCCCTCTGAGAGGGGGGCCCCGTCATTATGCTGACGCTCTTTGAGGCGCGCGTGGGACACAACGCGCCGTCGACCCGGGCATGGTCCTTGGTCGGGCAGCGAGTTGCCCTTTACTCGCTGCCCGCATGCCCGCGCCTACGGTGGCCGGAGATCATCAAGCGACGTCCGTCGCCGTGGGCGCCTACCACTGCGGCTGGGGCGGAGGGAGGACGCTGTCCTCTCTCGCTCGCGGCCTGCCTCCTCCTTAACGAGCATTACTGCCTCGCAGAAGGAGCTGACCGCTTCCCACTCCGTCTCGCCCCGCAGCATGGCCGCAACCAATGCCGGGCGCGAGAGGTCTCCGCCTATCGCAGCCGTGAGGACACGTCGGTGCTCCGCCCAAGCTGGGCAGTCTTGCACCGTATGCTCCACCGTGTCCTCCGGGCGATCTTCGCAGTGGTGGCACCCAGGCGTCTCCTCCTTTCGCATCAGACACAGGTACCTCCCGAAACTTCCGTGTCCGGTGAGGACCTGCGTCAAGCGGTAGGTCAGGACGCCATGACTTCTCTCCAGCCACTCCTCAAAGAGGGGTCTTACCGCCGCAATTGCGGCGTGCCCGCGCAATTGCGGCGTGCCCGACATCAATGACACTTTGAAAATAAATAACAAAAAATTTATGAGTTTGCCACGCCCGAAAGAAAATGTCCCAAGAGAAAAAGAAGAGAAGTCTGTGCATCGTGGATTTGTGCAAAAATGAAGGCACACATCTTTTTCCCAAAGATGAAAGCCGTAAAGCGCAATGGATACAAGCCATCGTACATTTTAAGCCTGGACGTACTATAAAAAAGCATTCGTACATATACTTAGCACACTTTAAACCAAGATTTTGCTTTGGCACCTAGTCACATAGTCAGTTCAACGCCACCTATAGAGTTCTTGGAAACTACTTTTTTTTTTTAAACTCCAAAAAGAAAACCTCTCATTGTTGGTGACCTTAGTGACCGTGTATCGCGCGCGGTTCGATTCCCGGAACAAATTTTTTATATGTGTACAAGTAGTTGTTCCAGTCTGGCTAAATTTATCTGATTAAATGTTTACAAATGATCCATTCAAAGAGAAAGGACAATGTTTAAAAAAAAAATGGCATTTGTTGGTTTCTGAGGTACCGTTAGGTACTATTATACAGGGTGAATTTTTCAAGTGGGCGTGGATGGCTATTTTCGAAACTATGAGGAATATCGAAAAACGATGAAAGGAGTCTCGAGGCCGATTTTGACGAAAACTAAAACTGCATCATTGGATTTTAGAAAAGTCTATCATCCTGGCCAGGAATCGAACCCGCTGATTTTGTAAAAAAAATCACATCCTGTATTATTACACCATTCGTTAGTGTTGCTAATAAAGATCAAATTCTGGGAAGTAATCATGTACGGCAAACTTAAGGATAACGTATAATTACAAAAAAACTGATCAACCATCAAGGCAATATGGGTATTTGAAACATAAATTACCATTTCTTCTTTAAAATAATAACGTTATTTTTAGTTCAACTCCATAATTTCGTATTGCTAAGTACAGCGGGATTGTTGAGACGTCAAATCCAGAGAAACATTGAAAAATTTAAATTTTATTAATTTCGAATAAATTATGGCTCAGTCTATGTAACATGGAAAAATAGCAATTTCATAAAAATCGGCTATTTCTTTAAGTTTGCCGTATAAGATTACTTCCCAGAATTTGATCCTTATCAGCAACACTATCGAATGGTGTAATAATACAGTCGAATGGTGTAATAATATTTTTTTTCCAAAATCAGCGGGTTCGATTCCTGGCTAGGATGATTGATTTTTCTAAAATCCAATGATGCAGTTTTAGTTTTCGTCAAAATCGGCCTCGAGACTCCTTTCAACGTTTTTCGATATTCCTTATAGTTTCGAAAATAGCCATCCACGCCCACTTGAAAAATTCACCCTGTATATTCTGTGGAGGTACTTACTTTTTATAGCCCAGCTTTAATGCTTTGTCTAGGCCTTCAGAAGCCCGTCGGCCAGAGCGGCAATAGAAGACCAGTTCATCATTACTGGTCGGCTTCTCGCGTTGAAACTGGCGCTTGAAGTCTTCATTAGACATGCGCGATAAAGTGTCATCGATATTGGGCACTGGAAAAAGTTGGATGTGAGTGGAAAAGTTGAGGGTCTAAATAGACCACTTTAAGCAATATTCCTAATGATTCACTACGTGCATTTCCAGCGACGTCAATGGCTTTTTTTTCTATTATTCATTCACGACGTGAATCATTAGCGAAATATTGCTAAGTGGCCGTTTGAGACCCGCTGTACTCAATATAAAAACTTTACCCATTATATTTCAGGAAAAAACACTAGTTTGGTGACATCAGCACTCTTGCTAAGGGTCAGCTCAGACGGAACGTGACGCTGAGCTCACATTTCAGTAGAGCTTCTCATAATCTAACTCTATTTCCTACACGAAAAGAAATACCTTTCTTTCGCAACCCAGCGAGACACATTAGACACATAGCGACTCAAAATCTAACTTAGTTTCACAGAGTACATTATACTCTTAGTTTGTTACAGATAAGCAGATAAGATATACATTTGCAGTGTCATTGCATCTCGTCGCGCCGCGTCCCGTCGCGTCTGTGTGTGAACTGATCGTAACACAAGACAATTTGTAAAAGGTACTCGCTTCTCACTGAATATTACACATAACGAGTTTATAATGAACCCTACGTAATGCCACCAAGGTTATGGGATACAATTATTCTATAAAATATTTTATGTCACTGAAATTTGACGGCATGGTGCACTGCCGTGCGATCGTCCGTTTTGTTACTTGTTGCTGGTTCGATTCCCGCACGAGTATTTATATGATCTACCGAAACCGGGACAAGTACTTGTTGATTCAGCTGCTTCAGGTGTTTGTGTATGTAAGATTATGTTTTTAAACACCCACAAGAAAGTAGAAATTCCAATTAAGTAGGACAATAATTAATTTAAAAAAATGACTGCTACACACAAAATTCACACACTTGACAATGCGTAGAAAATTGATAAAACTAGATAAATTGATTACATGGTATATTGATGCTGGATGGTATCTTTCCAGTGCTGGCCACTTCATCAGGATTTCGGACATCAATGATCACCTTCTTCGGTTCGTTTATCACCTCCAACATATCTTCGTAACTCAGTACTCTCTTAGGATCAACCATTTTATTGCTGTTATTTGAATTATTTCTGCCTGCTATACAAACGTACAGTGAGTCTGTAATAAATTGGCAGCTGATAAAATTGAACGGTGGGTTGAGAATGATAAGAAACTATGTGCTGATAATAATGATTATAAAAACAATAAGCAGTGTCAATACTCCTGTGTTAATGACCTTATAATCTTATTGCAAACTATATTACTATATGTTTAATAAATTATGTTTTCAAAATTGCAAAAAAAAATTACGAATTTTTTTTTTTTTTTAGTTTTCAATTGCAAAACACGTAGGTATTTTCGCCTATGCCAGATAATGTAAAATTAGATCAAGCTGTGCAAAAACATGAAACATTACATGCAGACAAACCACCAAGTATTAACTGGATCCAAAAATAATAATTAGTACATACAACATACCAATCTAGCAACAAGGATACCTAAAGATATTAATTAAATTAAAGACACTTGTGTACATAAATGTATGTTTTATGCCACTGAGGGTAAATTCAGAAATAAAGGTCCAATAAAATAATTAGAAACCAAGGAAAATAAAAAAATAATCTGTTAGTAATTCTAAAAATAAATTGAACTATTTCTTTTATGATAATGTTATGTAATAATAAAGGGTAAATTCTTCATAAGATTGCTTCAATATAGTGTTAGAAAGAGTTCCATTTTACTAAAATAATGTTTCTCTCTGACCAATAGTTGGGAACTTACCCATAGTGGCCAAAAATAAAACCAGCCGTATACTGTGCCGATGGAATGACATGGCAAATACAAACAGTGAAGTACTAATGAATTTCTGAGCTGATTACAAACACGAGTAACATAAAAAACACTATACTTTTTAAACCAATTTATTAAATGGTCATAAGTCTAAAATGTTACAACTTCTAGACGTGTTACTGCTAAGAGCACTAGTTTTATAATGAGCCTTTGTTAGTAGGTGCCATTTAATAACATTTGATGAGAAATCAATACGACAATGGACATTCATGCATCATTAAAAAGTGAGGTCACTGATATGATTGGTCAGTACTTTTAGTCATATAAAATATTTATGTAGGTACATTATGTTCTATATATAACTGGTACTGCCCAGATACGTACGTATGTTTGTCGTAGTAACAGCGTTCCTAATAGAAACTATTGATGTAGGGAATAAAAACATCATGCAATCAGTAAGTTCCGTCACCCACCCTTCTTTAGTCTAAATTACCAAAATAAATCAATCGGCAACTAAAACATAATGGACTTGTTGAATGATTAGAATAAAAATAATTACAATTTATATATGTTTAACGATGACGACGTTCACAAATTAAAATAAATAAAGTTTATTAAAACTGTAAAACATCAAAACAAACAAACAACCTTCAGCAGTCAAGTTTGTTTTGAACTTGAACCCACAGACTACTAAGAGATACTACGTATCAGACTGCCAACTCCAGAACAAAAATTTTCGGCGTAGCGCCATTTTGAGTTTTAATGTCGTATGACGTTTCTTTTTTTTTTTAATCAATGTTGCTCGCGCAAAAAAAACGCCGTACTCGATATTGCTATACTACTGAAACTTTTCAAAGTTAATTTTGGGAAAAAATCAAATAAAAAAAACTATTACATATTAAAACATTTATTTTTCAATTTCCTTTTAAATAATGCTTATTTTTGCATCGCAGGCAAATGGCGAAAATCGAATTTTTATTGTAAAATTATCAAATTGCACCAGTTTATTATTGTAAACTATTTGACGCAACATTATTTTTATGAGCATTGGGTTCCATGTTATGCATTTGTTATTTATATCACTGTACCGAAACACGTCACTGCACCTTTGGATGGGTAATTTAGTCTTTTTTTTTTTGCTGCCGTATATTCTCGATGGTTTATCATTCGCCTCTTTCCAAAACGATGGTGAGGTGATTTTTCTACATCTGCTATCCTCAGGATTTTCACAGGTCTTCATTCATCTGCATAATGAGCTGGAAAAGAAGAAACATTATGTTTAGTATAAAGAAATATTGTGAACCTCGGAGTCGGTAGATGAGGGAGCTTTATGTAGTCAGGTAGTGCAAACCAGTTGAGTTTTAAGCAAACATTATGTTATTATGTATGTAGTAAAACATAATTATTATTTTAGCATGTAACTGTACAATGATTTCTCTTGAAAAGATCTATTAAACTAAAGGAAAAATATATCTCTGCCTAATACCACACGGTCAAAATTTAGCAGCCCCCATAATATATAACAATTTGCATACTACCCATCGCCAGTGGCTTCGCCCGCGTTAATAACGAAGAATTAACAGGAATTTAAGCCTGGGATAAAAGGTATCCTATTATTTTAAAATAATCTGAGTACTGTTACTCCGTTCGCGTTACTGTAATGGAATGGATGTGTGTACATCCATCTTGTCTCCTCCTTTGGTATTTTATAATATTAGTTAAAGTAAGGTTAAGAAAGCAAGAAGTAATGATAGCTGATGTTTCATCATAATACTTACCGGTATACTGCCAAGTTGTGTTGTTCCACTCAAAATCTCATCTTCAGCAAACAGGGAAGGATAGGTAATGCCAATGAGACGAGATTTAGACGTAATGAACTTCTTTTCGTGCTTTGACAAACAAAAAGCTTCGGAAGTTGTTCAGGTTACAAGGATTGCAGTCCTGCAGATCATCACGGTTTAGTTTAGACACTCTAACCACACAGCGAGTCTTTTCCACACGGGAAATGATGCCAAATCCACTCGTAATACATTTTGAAAGTAGCAAAAGTAATAGAGACACTGGGGCTTTAATAATACAGAAAAAGCGGACAGGATAAACAATAAAGATCAATAGTAGCAACAGCAGTAATGTCAGACATACGTCATATGACGCAAAAACAAATGGCGGCCTGCCAGCGTCTGCGACGGCCAATCACAGACGACCAGAAACGTCTGTCGACATTAAAACAATATGGCGCTACGTCGAGCGTTTCGTTGTACGAAGATTATCACCCGTGACTTGAACCACAGACTAAGTAGAGAGTATACACTACTTGAACTTTTGACTTGAGACCATAGACAAGGATTAATAAGTCTGTTTGAGACTCTGTGCTTGAGACCTGACTTTTTATGTCTATGGACCTGACAGACATGTTCATAGATATAAAAGATGGACTGCGCGTTCCCCGGGGAAGGCAAGTGTCAAAGTGACAGTATGGTCCCCAAAGAACTGTCAAGTCAAAGGAATTTTCAGAAAAAAAAAACGAATTATTGATGTAAAATGACTAGAGTTGTGTAATAAGCTGTAAAAGTGATGGAACAAGTGTCAAAGTGACAAGTGACAGTTTGGTCCCCAAAGAACTGTCAAATCAAAGGAATTTTCAGAAAAAAAAAACGATTTATTGATGTAAAATGACTAGATGTTGTGTAATAAGCTGTAAAAATGATGGAACATACAAATTTCCGACAATTCACACTATCAAGAAATAATGGGTAGCTGCTGTGAGAACAAAAATTGAATTATCACAAAAGCTATATAATAAACAAATATCCAGGCTTGCAAAGACAAGACAGGCCGTTAGTTGAGTTTATTAATGAATTTTAAACAATCGAATACACTTTTCAAAATAATATCTACTTTTCTATTGGAGGTTAAGTACCAGTATCGCATCGCTCTATAAATCATGAAATGGTTCGTCTGGCGGAAGAATTATCACCTGGAACGAGTTTTGTGATAGTTGTGGTGTTAAGAAATTAAATAAATTGTGATATTCCTTTGATTTTACAGTTCTTTGGGGACCAAACTGTCATTTTCACTTTGACACTTGCCTTCCCCATTGACAAAGATCAAAGTCGTTACCATGGATATGTATATTTACGCGAATGTGGACCTAATGGGGATGGCAACTGAAAGCTAATCGTAGATGGCGCTGCGATATTTGGTCCCCACGTCTACCTTGTACAAAAAACAAACAAGATTATTTGTTATAAAAATTGAGTATAAATACAAAACAAATATGGAAAATTATTCGTACATGCAAGTACATATACTAAAAGAAGAATTAAGACGCCGCGGTGCATCTACAAGAGGAAAAAAGTGATTTAATTGAGTGGTAAGTGGTAATACATTTGATGTTAACGTAATAAATCCACAATTACTTGTAGTTGAGGTTTCAATTTTCGAGTTTAGGTACGTTTTACCTGTCCTCTCCTATCACAAAAATATAATGCTGCTTCTGACTTACTATTTTGATGAAATATCATAATGTTTTAAGTCAGTAATTTTAACCTTTTTTTTCTATTTAGATTTGAGAAATATCACAATATATTTAATTTCTTAACACCATAACTATTACAAAACTCGTTCCAGGTGATAATTCTTCCGCCAGACGAACCATTTCATGATTTATGGAGCGATGCAATACTGGTACTTAACCTCCAAAAGAAAAGTAGATATTATTTTAAAAAGTGTATTCGATTGTTTAGTTATGGTATAATCATAGAATTTTATTAATTAACTCAACTAACGGCCTGTCTCGGCTTCGCAAGGCTGGATATTTGTTTATTATATAACTTTTTCTTAGTATTAATACAATTTTTGTTCTCACAGCAGTCACAGCAGCTACCCATTATTTCTTGATAGTGTGAATTGTTGGAAATTTGTATGTTCCACCATTTTTACAGCTTATTCCACAACATCTAGTCGATTTACATCAATAAATCGTTTTTTTTTCAGAAAATTCCTTTGATTTGACAGTTCTTTGGGGACCAAACTGTCACTTGTCACTTTGACACTTGCCTTCCCCATTGTATTTGAATGTCTGTAGGAAAATAACCTTATGGTGGGTCATAATTCCACTAGGTCGATTGTACAAGGTAGACAGTAATCTGAAGTGGGGACCAACTATCGCAGCGCCATCTACGATTAGCTTTGAGTAGCCATCCCCATTGAATGATTATATTTGTGTTAACTGTTAGATAGTCCATTTACATAGAATATATAATATGACTGTTTTGCATTCCAACAAAACAGGTATTATGTGTTGAATAAGACGCAGCGTCGCCTGGAAGAAAGCTGTTGTAAATCTGCCTTTAAATTGATTATCTGTGGTTAAAAACTTACCCAAATGTCCATAGATCTATACCTGTCTCTTTCTTTCACCAGCGTGCATCCTTTTCTTACCGTGAAAAGTGCTTGACATCGAAGCTGTCAACTTCATAGAGTCTTCGAGGTACCAGCAAGAGACTTGCTGCGACGCTGCGTCTTATTCAACACATAATACCTGTTTTGTTGGAATGCAAAACAGTCATATTATGTGCTTTCCTAAGACGCAGCGTCGCCTGGAAGACCTGTTTGGTATCTGCTGGTGATAAACACAAACGCTATGATGAATGAATTATAATAATGTCTTCAAAGCATAATGTAATTATGTTTAAAGATAGTTCTTCAAAAACCCTTCATCAAAACCACACTGTAACAAGATCTGTAACGTAACTTTACAATTAGTAACTTCTTCAATCTTCAGAAATCAAAATAGTAGCCAATTGATAGAGGTACCTGGTACAAGGAGATAATTCTAAATTAAATCTTTATCCAGGATAAAGTTATGTCTTCTAAAGGTATAACCAATGAAGACAATTATTTATTTAATGAATATTGCATAAATCTAACTGCAATAAATAAGCATTGAAGTTGGTGTCATCAATCTTGTTGACTGGTTGACAGTAAAACTTCTGATACCTACATTTTAGTTTTCCTTGTCAAGTACTGCTTGAACAAGTATTTTCTTCAAGTAGCTTCTTGAGGCTATAATAGCTAACTTGTAATATCTGCCCAGTGGGGCACTAATATTAGCAACTTTGAAAGTAATGCTATGTTCCCAACTTGTGTAGAAGCTGGTTTTAATTTTCCAGATAGAGGAATAAATTTGTGACTGTGTTTTTTCTATTTTCAGACAGTTCTAACAGGGTAGACAGACATGGTCCTGATGTTTCCGCAACGACGAACCTTACTGTCTGTGTGATTTTGATTCTGTTTTTATACCAAAATTTTGTACAGACTGATTTCATCTTTTATAGAAATAAGATTTTCAAGGCTGTTGTCTAATTATCTCGATCTAATGTGAGATCATGAATTCTATGACCTGAGGGTAGGAATAATATTAGAGCTATTCGCCTAGCTATCTTAAATGAAGAATCTGGATATGCAGAGTTCTTTAGTCAATTACACAACAAAGTAATATTGTAGTGTTGTTAGATTGGCAGTTTTTGTACTGCAAGCTTTAAGAAGTGAAAAAGGTTCTAGAACTTTTTGAATGAAAGATTGTCCTGAGATATCTACCTCATATGTTGCTCAGTAAGTTGAGATAGTAAACTTATGCAGGCAAAATATAATAGATCAAATAGAATCTATAATCTAGTTTGTTTTCTCAAAACAATTTAGCCTGGAATTTTTACTTTATCAGCTTATACACCTACAGGTGTTTCAGCGTTAATTTGATTGGTGACACCAGGATCACCATCTTTTAAAGAGGGCTTTATATTGTTGTAAAAGTAGATGTCCGCCAGTTACTTTTTTAATAAGTCTTGTTCCGCTAGAGTTTAGGGAGAGACTTGGTCAGCCCATCCTTAATTTTCTAAGCTAGGGGGGATAACTTGTCCACCTGTGCCAAGCACTTGCTTGTAGTCCAATATGTTAAGACTTTCCACAGGTTCTTTATCGGAATTGTGTCCACCTGTGCAGGGCACTTGACTGTAGTCCGATCTAAGACCTTCCGCAGGTACTTTATTGGAAGTCGCTCCCGCTCTGACTATCGCTCTCGCTTGCAGATCGAGTAGTGAGAAGCATTTGGCGCACTGTGGCGTTAGTAGAATGTACTATCAACAAATTTGAATTATGACCCTTTTTGACAACTCGTCGTTTGAATCTGTCAAAATAACAAAGATCAAGGTCGTTAATATGGATATTTATGTTTATGACTGTGAACCTAATTGTATTTGAATGTCTGTAAGAAAATAATGCTTCTGGTGGGTCATAATTCTTTGTCGATTGTAATATTGTGCCTCGTTCAAATAAGTAGTTCATACTTCTAGTATTACGCTGGGTGGGGGAATGCCCAGCCCAGCCGATAGTCCCATTGTCGGCTGTAAACCTCGCATATAACATAAGGTTTTGGAACCTAATTTTTACGTACTTTACAGCTTTGGTACGAAAGCCGTTTCTCATAACGTGAATAAATCTACGTCTGGGACGCCCCACATCTTTAACATGGCCTCCGCGGCTTGGGGTAAAAGATGCCACACTGGTACATTGCGGCCCCTTGAGAGACGATCCGCAATTTTGTTTGCCTCCGCGGCTTGGGGTAAAAGATGCCATTCTGGTACATTGCGGCCCCTTGAGAGACGATCCGCAATTTCGTTTGCCTCCACGGCTTGGGGTAAAAGATGCCAACCTGGTACATTGCGGCCCCTTGAGATGCGATCCGCAATTTTGTTTACTCTCCGGGAGTAAGTGGCTGAGAGAGTTAGACACAACTGCTTTGCAAGTCTCTTGAAGCCTGTTTGTCAGCCTTAGTATTGCAAGGGTATGTATCTTCCCCCTCCCCCTTCGTTTCTGAGGTATGCAATAAGAGTCCTGTTGTCGGACTTAATATTTATGTGTACAAATACGACATCTGCTACAGAAACAAAATTTCAATAACAAAAGCATCTGGCATGGATCCCACCTTACAGATGAGTGATGTTTAATTGGGCTCCTTACCCCTAGTTGGGTGTATCCGTGGTCAAGAAGTGAGTTGCACCTTTCTTAACTCTACGGTATTGAGTTGTACTCTATGGCTTTAACCACCCTTGTTGAACAGGCAGAGGAAACTTACTTTTCTCTAGTAACCTGTTTTGATAGAACAATTTTAGAAACAGTTACCTTCTGCAACATTAAAGTTCTTTTGATACTGCGTAATTATCATAATTCAGTAAAACCAATAAAGTCTGAGCTTTTTGTGGACAACTGATTAAATTGCTCTATCTTGTCAAAAAAATAGTTTAATCTTTTTTTTATTTTATTGGAGGCGCGTTATACCCAGTTTTGCTGGGTGTCCCATACTAGACCAATATATTCTGCTTAAAGAGAGGACTCAAATAGACTTGTGATGATTTATGTGATGCCCCAAGATTTGACAATATTCTCAGCGTTTCCGCAATCTGAGAAACAAGTACTGTACAATCCTGATTTACCAGGAACAACAGTCCAGGCACACAATAATTATACAGAAACATTGTTCGCACAACGACATAATTGAAGCCATAGATAGGACAAACACAAAGGCTGTTAACAGCAGCACTTTGTTGTTATGATCACAAGGAGGAGACTCCGGTGTCTCTCTGCAATTGGTAATTAAAAATAAGCATAATAATTTCTGAATAAATGTATATCTTCACAAATGTTTCACTAGCATTATGAATTGAGACCTCCGCGGTCTAAAATGGGAAATAACCCATTTTTAATATATTTTTTTACTAAATCTTTTGATATAGTAAACTCGAAATAGGTACGCCTATATGGCCCTTTTGTAATTGGGGTTGCAAACTTTTCTATAAACATCTTTGACTTCTTGGTATCTAACCAAGGGGAGGTTCCTATACGAATGGAACATGGTAAGCTGTTATTAATTTTAAAATATGATTGCTTGCTCCCTGTGGTTGCCCTGAATGAGCATGGTCCTTTAGACAACCCCTCTAAATGTTCTGAATAGTCAAATATTCAAATAGTTTTTTGTTTACACTTGTTTAATTAGCTGGACCTTAAGTCCACCTAAAGAAGCTTTGATAGGGTGCAAAGCCTAAAACTAAATATAGATAATTATGAGTCCGACGTTGGTGGACCAAAAATAATCTTCAAAGTATGTGTTAAAATGAAAATAATTAAGGTATCCGATACCCACTTAAGCAAGTCCTGTAATGTTAATCATAGTAGTTTTCTCAATTCCAAAATTTTGTTGGATAATAACAACTCTGTTGAAACTTATTAATCTTTGGTTTTGATTAAATGATACAATTTAATCATTAACTTTAAGACCTTTAACCAATTTACAATGACACGCATCTGTGCCTAACGTCACACGCAAAAGAAAGTGATGGCACTGAAACATGCCCTCCGCAACGAATCGGTTAAAACAAGCAGTAGCGATACAAGATTGTACTGGGGTTTTGTAAAAAAAGTATCAGACAAATCTGATTAAATTTTGGATTTGCTTGTAATCCTTCATTGGAAGTGGAATAAATTGTCTTTCATCCAACTCCATACTAAAAACTTCGAAAAAGACAAATAGACATTTTTTTGAAGTGAAAACTTCTTTAGCGGCGTTGTACACTTTTTCTGTAATGGGTAAAAAATTTAAAACTCGCGTCAGGGTCACGTGACCCTGATCGAAAATGAGTAAGACGTCATTCAAATTAAAAATAAAACATAGTAACAAAAAAGTTTTCACTTCTACCGGCACTCCTGGAGTGCAACCTTTTTTTTTTTTTTTTTTTTCTAAATATTTGATGTAGGATAGCCTTCTCGTTGTTAGAGGAGGTAATACAAGTAGTTAAATAACTAGAAATAAGGTCCTCGTCTTGAATTTGTGTCTCGACACGAGGCGCGACGGTCCGGACAAGTTTGAACTTGTTTGTACTTACGTGACTTTGCGTCTTCTGTTGGGTGGATGTGAAGCTATGCTCTCGTCGTTCAAGGATGAAGATGATGACCAGTCATCATGTCTCACCGTATTGAATGCTGATCTACCGCCCGAGCATCAACATTCAAACCTCGTCACCTCACACCACACTTACCCACTCAATTTAGTTCGTAATCCTTCTAAAACACTAATTCACAAAGGAAAACGCGTCACGTACTCTAAATAAACGCTGCGTGCTAAATAAATACAATAAATTAATGTATTTCAACACTTTTTTAACTTTGGAAAATTTTCCGATGTCTTCGCGGCAAAATTTACAAACGCTATGAAGTTGACAGCTTCGATGTCAAGCACTTTTCACGGTAAGAAAAGGATGCACGCTGGTGAAAGAAAGAGACAGGTATAGATCTATGGACATTTGGGTAAGTTTTTAACCACAGATAATCAATTTAAAGGCAGATTTACAACAGCTTTCTTCCAGGCGACGCTGCGTCTTAGGAAAGCACATAATACCATTTATCGAGGAAGGCTATAGGGCCGATTACACTATACGATTCATCGTGCTCTAAGCTGTTAGTGTCCTCAGCCTAACAGCGATCACACCACCCAATCCATCGGAAATTGGGGACCTAACAGCGATCACACCACCCAATCCATCGGAAATTAGGGCCTTAGGGCACGATGAATCGTGTCGTGTATTCGGCCCTTATAGCCTATTTAGCATCACGCCATGGCCAATAGGAGCAGAGCAGCAATGAAAAATGTTGTCAAATCGGGAAATTCTTCTTGAGATATTCCGTTGCGCGTGCGCTGCGTACCTAAATGGTTTATATTACGCAAAAATGATGTATGGCCGGAATTATTCCTCATGAAACGTCCAATTTCAGTTCCAGCATAATACCACCGAAGCACACATGCGATGAGGATGGTTTCATCAAGGTGGAGAGAAAGAAGAAAAAGCCTACTTATCGCAATCAGTGCGGGACAGCGCTGGCAGGACCTAACATGCTGCTACGTCCTGCATTACCGACAACGCAGCTGTACGTGTCCCGTTTACACTACTCTACGAAGACGGATGACATCGTGGAGTACATACGGGTGAAGACCAACTGCGACTTGAGGGTGGAGAAGTTGGAGGCACGCCACAACACCAATTTTAATTCGTTTGTGGTGCGCGTTCCGACCCAAGATTTGGCGACCTTTCTCAAGGAAGAGTTTTGGCCGAAAGGTGTGCTGTATCGGCGATTCGGAGGCCGGCTACGCGACACCTCGCAGCGAAACACGACGCCGCCGTGACTTCGTGTACAGTAGTTTTAAGTATAGAATAATATTATATGTATTAGTTTATAGTTATTGTTTTATATCTATATGTGTATTGTATTTTATGGGCCTTTAGATGCCTGAAATAAAGGATAAAATAAATAAATAATTAATATAAGTCTATTTTTTAAGATTAATTAATGACCTTTTGTATGGAAATCAAATGGTTTCTAATAATTAAAACATTTCTTGCGACTATGTTTTAATGAACATAATATTAATCCATATCTAAACAAATGCGTTAATCATATTACATTTTCTCGGTCAAAAGTTCAAAACTGAAACTCAACTGTCGGACCCTCGGACCGAAACCATTATAATATTCTGTGCCGAAAGTCCGAAACACTGTACAACTGGGTAGGAGGAAGGAGAAGGGTTTTATAAAAATATTCAATTTTTATTCTCATCAATTTATTAAAAAAATCTGTATTAATAAGTTTGTGTTTAAAAAAAATATCCTAAATAATTCTGACATTATTTATCTACCAACTACGCCTACAACAGCCTACAATAAAAAAGATAAGTCGTTTTTAATTTCATGTTATTCAGTCTTGTTACTGTGATGTTAAAAAATATTTTTGATATGATCATTGTTGACCAATAAGTAATGTTAAAAGGTTTATAACTTCATTAATTATGTGAATAATTGCTGAAGAGTATTTTTTGTCCTTTAGAAAAAATAAATCTCTATTTTTTTAAATTTCTTGATAAGAAAAAGCAATAAGTGCATACATTTTGTTCTAAATAGATATTTAAAGACTGAGCATACTGTATCAACGAAAAGGCATTCTATGACAGGAGAAAAAAAACTGGCTGCTCCACTTTAACCCCTTCTCCAGAATTAACAGAATTTGTGATTTACCTAAGTATTAAAATTAGTTAAAGTTTCTTTAAGTATGCATTATCTTTCAATTTATGCCCATATCTAACCTTACTAATTATTTATTGAAACAACTCAATTTCTTGCCACTTTTTCAAAATACTTCTTCTTTTCATCTGGGTTCGGTATTATCTGTAAGTGATAAAAATATTAAACATTAAAAAGCTTATCTTGAAAAACACTTAATGAGTATTGATAAAGTAATATAAATTAAAACATTATCTTTCTTTATCATTCAATTTGTTTGATACATACCGTGTCTTGGCCTGGTTTCCAGCCAGCAGGGCACACTTCGCCATGCTTGTCTGTATATTGGAATGCTTGGACTAGCCTTAAAGTTTCATCAACTGATCGTCCTACAGGCAAATCATTCATTGTGATCTGTCTCAAAATGCCTTTATCGTCAATAATGAACAGTCCTCTCAAGGTATGGCCGAGATCTTCAAGATAAACTCCATAGTCTTTGGCAATGGAGTGAGTTAAATCACTGATTAGTGGAATATTAATTTTTCCAAGGCCTCCTTCTTTGCGTGGAGTGTTAATCCAGGCAAGATGTGTGAAGTGAGAGTCTACTGAGCATGCCACCACTTCAGTGTTAATTTTCCTAAATTCTTCTACTCTCTCAGAGAATGCCAAGATTTCTGTAGGGCAAACAAAAGTGCTGAAACAAAAAAAAATTAAAGTTAGATTGTTAAGATAGTGTTTTATTTGAAGTCAAAAATTAATGTCAATCTATAATGTCAATGTAGGTGATAAGAGCCACAAAAGTAGATGATTTTATATAATTAATGTACCTAGATAAATAGTACAGTGCCCAATTTGTACATAAATTACCCTGAAATGTTATTTTATTTATATGTAAAATAAAGAATGGAATAAATAATTGTTTTTGGTCTTCGAAAAAAATGGTTTAGGACCTATATCCAAGTTGTATCTGATATTTACTTACAAATCCAATGGGTAGAAAAAGAAGACCAAGTATTTCCCTTTGAAGCTTGATAACGCAAGTTGAGTAATTTCTCCATTAACAACTGCCGTCGCCTCCCATTCCGGCGCCGGCTTCGATACTAGAAAATTGCGAGAAAACAGCGCGAAGTTTAGCAGTTTTGCACTCATACATTTAATCGGTATCCTCATTTACTGTTTAGGTAAATAAATACTCACTCATCGCCTTAGTAAACTGCAATTTGTGATCAATCTTTCTTGCGCCGCCGGGGAAAACATTGCCGCTTCCGAAAGAATAACAAGAATCACTTTCAAATAGCGAAGATTCGCATGATATGCTAAATGTTAACACGAGTATTACCGAAACCAAGTAATAATACATGGTTTTTGATTTTTATTATAATTATCTTCTATTAGATACGGTGATAAGTTTTTAATGACCTAAACCTAGCTGACACGTTTCGTAGTGGACACCCACTAACACAACACAACAACTCTACAACAAGTCAACCAACTTTGTTATATTTATCGTCTGTGTGTGTATGGTGATTTTTTCATGTTGTCATCGATGTGCACCAACCACCAGGCGGTATCAACATGCACCAACACATGCACAGTGTGTTATCTCGTGATGTGACATGAAAACAATATTCACCAATGAAAACACAAACACGTATGCAAAAGCTAGTGTGTTAAACGCTCCATTTCACTCTAAATTCTTCTGTTTTTTTTTTTTTCATGTAAACTTAGCGGAACGCCTAAGCGCCTGGGAATAGGAACGCCACAGACTAAAGCCTGTTCTACACTACTCGTTAAGTTGGTGGAAGTTGACCGAATACAATAGTGTAATTTAGTGTAGAAGGGCACTTCGCTTCACTTCGTGCAACTTCGGCTCGCTTCGGGCGACTTCTATCTGTTGCCGGTTTTTGCGACTGAGTCAAAGGGCACAATGATGACACAGGCAACTTCGCGAGTAGTGTAGAGCAGTGAACGCCTGTGGGTACGCCGGCGGGCGCCCCATAAAAGGTAGTCCCATAGACTAGTATTAATAATAATATTCCACAACTATCACACAACGCCATCTAGTCGCAAGCTAAGCAGAGCTTGTGTTATGGGTACTAGACAACTGATAAACATACTTATATATTTCTAAATACATACATTTTATAGATAAATTACACCCAGACACAGAACAAATGATCGTACTCATCACACAAACATTTGTCCTGGGTGGGAATCGAACCCACGACCTCCGGCATATAGCACTGCAGTCAGGGTCACTAACCGCTAGACCAACTGGCCAGTCAAGTATTGACCACAGACTACTCAGAGATACTACGTATTGACTGCGCAATAGCTGCCACAGAACTAGAAATAAAGGAATCCTGTTACAGGAATGAAATAGGTAGTGGCTCTCCTAAACTATATCCAATTAATTATCTGTCAGTTGGCTTGGGAAGGCGCAGTCCAACTTTTTATTCTATGGGTAGTTTATCGCGCGCCGTTTGCAAGTTGCACGCGTGCAGATCGCGTGCCGCGCGCGCCATTCTCGCCCGCCTTTTGGCATACTAAATCATTGCCGAGAATGCTCGGAAACGGCGTGCGAACTGCGTATTTGCGGCGCATTCGCCAGATGTGGACGCACCCTTAGAATAAAAAAATGGACTTGGACTGCGCCTTCCTTAGCCAACTCTTAGCGTGTATTCCTCTATTTCTAGTTGAGTGGAGTCAATTTTAGACCTTAGATGGCCCTTATTCTATGTTTCAGCAGGTTTACATGCACTGCAATCTGCATGCTCTGTATCCCATAGAAATAGAGCTTGGACCGGGTATTTTTTATCAAATCAGCATTATAGTGTGAAGGCGGCATAAGAATATCGGTTTTAGACGATTTTGTAGGGATGTGATTCTTTCTAATAAATATTGATGTTTATATCGAATTCTGAAAAATAAATCAAAAAAATTATTTGGATGAAAAAATAGATATTTCATGCTACATTATTAAAACCAAAGAATCTAAATTCAATCGTCAAAACAATGAAGATACCAAAATAATGGATATTATAATATAATCACTCTTTTTAAAACCGTTCGTCTAGATTCGGTGAAACTTCCAATATTATTTAAATGGTTTTTGAGGAAAAAGAATACCAGAATTTATTTTCCAGCCGTAACGGACAGAACAAAAAAACGATTTATACGCCGAAATATCAATTCTCTGACTAGACTAGATTCAGTGCTAGGAATCGTTTCACACTATTCATTTTCCTATTTCTTTATACACTTAATTTTCTTGTTTTTTCTCACGTTTTTATAAACTCACTTTTCTTTTTTATCCAAAAAATCGATTATAAAGAAATCGATACTATATTAACATCTTGCATAATTTGAGTGACATCACTATTAGGCGCTTCGTTTCGTTCGTGTTCCGCGAGTGTATAATTTTTCTGTTTTTGTGTTTTCAATGTAATATTATATAGAAAAATGATTTTATTACCGTATTTACGTTTTATTTCCTAAATTTGACAAGTTTTGTGTCCGTCGCAGAGTATTGCGGTAAGTTTGGAAGTTTACTTTGGAAAACACTTGTCGTTCTCGTTCATTATGGCGGTCTCATTACTTCGTTTCGATGCTAGTTGTAAATAATTTCGTCATAACCACAAACATTTACCTGAAGTGGAGTGTACAGCGTCTGTAATTGTTTAATTCCACATTTTAGATGGACGTACAGGACGATAACGTTTTGGACGTTGATTTGTTAGCTGACGATGGGTCTGAAGAGGAAGGCGAAGCTCCGCCGTCGTCAGGTAAGAATAGATTTATGTCAATACATTTATTCGTATAAATTATAATGTGCTATCAATTATTTATCCAGAACATAAACAGTGAATTATGCATGGTATAGAAAAGTTAGTGGCTCTGTGTTTGTTTATCACACTATTCCTTGTGAACCTAATTCCTTCCCTTGCTATGTATCTAGAAACTCTTTGGAATAATCTTCAATTAATTTATTCATTTTGTAAGATATCTGAATATTTTGGTGATACAAAAAATATTACAAAACTTTGTTGACTAGTGATGTGTGGCAATATTCGTGTGTATTTAAAAAAATATATATTTTGATGTATGTAGTAAATGCTACATTGATACAAGAGAAATGTACCGTGGAAGTAATTTTTTTTCTAGACTTCTACACAGGACCTGGGTCAACACCAACATCGTGTGCATCATCACCGCGGGGCGAGGAGCCAGCTTCTCCTCATGGTGGTGTGTCGCAACCTGCCTTCTTCCATCACCAGACCTATACACGGCCATTCTTCACATCTGGCCGTAGGGGTCCGGGCCGGCCAAGGAAGGAAGGTCCTAAGCTAGTTCGAGAAGGCAAAATAGTTAGGAGGTAAGTAAATGAAATACTATGCGAATTTAACTAAAACCAGACAAACACTGATAGGCCTCATAGTACTCTTAATTTGTTTTTTTTTTTCATGTCTCTTTTTAGCATTTCTGACATTAATAATAAGTGCTACAAAGTGATTCAACTACTGGATAACTCCTATTTTATGTAATGCTTTAAAATTGCAAACTGTTACAAAGTTACAACCATTACCATAGTCTTAACATCCCAAATAAAATAAAACAATCATACCAGAGGTCAGAGGCCTTATCATGAGTCTTCAGTTATTCTGATATAAAGTAAACTGCAACTTTGACATTTTCAAATTGACAAAGAAAATATTAGTTCCTTCTTCACACACCAGAGCAACGACGACATAATACTAGACTCGTAATAACAGGCGACCGATGTCTGCCAACACATTAGGCAAAAAAGTCTTATATTCGTCTTATTTCGACCAATCCTGTGAGCCGTAATCATACGTTGAGACAGCACAGACCTTGAGTTAGCCAATCACAACGCAGTACCCCGTCCCCCTCGCTTACGTAGTACCTCAGCAACTTGGCAGAATAGTTTGTGTTCTTTAGATCGTGCATGAGGAGTCTAGTATTATATCGTCGTTGCACCAGAGGCCCTGATCCATATTTCCATACAAGAAACGCTGTAAATACTGGAGAGATGCTGTAAAGTAAAATACTGAAAACTCATGATAAGGGTACTGTAATAGTTAAACTAAAACATTTAATTCTCTTCATGCTCATTCTGGAGATCAGCAAAAACCTCAAACACTGAAATACTCCAGTGGTTTCAAAATGGCGTGCTTAAAGCCATAGTGAATCATGCCCCATGGTATACAAGAATGGATGAAATCCATGATTATCTGAAAGTTCACACCATCAAAGAGGAAATCAGTATTATGACAAAAGCTTACAGAGAGAGGATAATAAATCACGAAGACCGACTTGCTCAGGCTCTAAGTAAATCGCTGCCCACTAAAAGACTGCACACTTGGGATAATAATCAAACACTGAGTAAAGCAATATACAAAGGCAGCCTAACAACGGAAGGGCAAGCCTAACATGTCCAACACTCTTTTAAAACAACTGCTTATGGTTCAAGTACCGATCGCATGTTTGCAAATAAATATTTTAAAAAAAAACTGTTTATAACTTAGTTTTATGTTTTATTTTTGTTTCCGCTGAGATTTTAATCTGTATTTCTTTCGATGTATACTATGCAAAATTAAAATTCAGTCTTTTTAAATTGACTATTTTCGGGCAATATTAGAGGTGTTGGGAACCATTTCAGTTTCTTCTCACTGGAGTTTTACATTTTATAAACAAACACATTCTGTAATAATAATTGTTATCCGCTTGACTGCAACATTCATTCAGTTTACAATGTGAAAAGTTACCAAAAAAATTTTTTCCTTATCCCTTCAAATTAATAGGTACAGAGGCGGGAATGCTGGTTCTCTCAGAGGAGCTAAGAGACACCGCGGGA
Organism: Agrotis segetum; assembly: GCA_036375495.1. Taxonomy (NCBI): domain Eukaryota; kingdom Metazoa; phylum Arthropoda; class Insecta; order Lepidoptera; family Noctuidae; genus Agrotis; species Agrotis segetum. The sequence continues at coordinate 576,587 of JAQSVV010000001.1, forward strand.
GCCGAGATGATTCCCTTGAAGATATGATGGACGACGATGATTTCTCTATTCCACCCATTCCTGAAGAACCACCTTATATGCCGGAGAAATGGTAAGCCAAGATCAAGTTTGAATTGATAGATTTTCAACCTAAAGACTAACTATTAAAGTTGATAATTGTTATTATAATTTCTCCATAATCTAGGCCAGGAAAACTTTGCGGGCTCTGCAACCTAAGCGAGCGCAGTCAGCTAGGACAAGGCGAGATGCGGCAGATAGCGTGCAAACTAGGCGAAGGCGACGGCAGTACCACGCCAGCGATATGCAACTCTGGAGGTGCCACCCCCACCAACCCGACCACGCCGTCAAGCACACCCAGTACTCCTGTGACCCCGGGTCTTGTGTCCCCACCGCCTGAACTTGTGGACCCCAATCAACATCCTCTAGCGTTGCCTCTGAGTAGGCGACAGAAGGCGTTCAACAAGTGCAAGTAAGTAATAACTATAGGTCGGAATTAGGTAGTTATTTTGGTACTTGCATTGAATTATATTAATATGGACCTTCCCGTGATTTCTAACAGATACTCTCTTCTGGAAAACAGTATTACAAATAAATAATAATAATAAAAGCATCAGAGATAGATTAGACAAATAAATTGTTTGAAAGTAAATAACTTTTTATTAACAAGATTTTTTGCACTTAAAAAATAATATGATTTCGAGCACTTCCATTTCAACCTGTCGCAGCTTAAGTAAAAGAACTCTACCTAGTTCCGACCTATGGTAATAACTAAGGCGCTGGACACAGAAGACGTAAGATGTAGATGGGGTGCGGACATTTGTCTACAGCACCCCTAAGGCCATATACAGAAAGAAAGCTGGAAACTTATAAGCGCTTACCGGCGCTTGACAGCGCTGGTACGTTCTACACAAAAGCAGGTTTGTATATTAATTTTAAATAGCAGCGCCCAGCGCTGACCAGCGCGTGTTGACGCTTGTCGGAACTTGTCGGCACCGTTCAGTGCTTATCGGCGCGTGTTCATATATTTTCCTGCGCGGGTTACCAGCGCTGTCAATCGCCGGTAAGCGCTTATAAGTTTCCAGCTTTCTTTCTGCTTTCCGGCCTAAGCGTTGCGACGCAAAACATAGGAAACAGTCGGGTAGCGGGCGCAACGCTTTTACTTCTGTGCCTGTCCGCGACGCGTCCTCATCTTACGCATCATCTGTCTGGCCTGCGCTTTAGATTTTAGTTTCTGTCACTAAGGGCGACTTTCACCAACGGTTAAACAAATGTTTAATATTTTATTTAAGCACAAAATTCAATAGAATTTTGACATAAAATAAAATTTTAAACATGTTTAACTTTTGGTGAAAGTCGCCCTTAGTAACCTTTTTACTTTACAGTAAAACAATTTTTTAATCTTTAAGTTTTTTTATACTATTGATCAATGAATGCCCTTAGTCATTATAAAGATATGTTCAAGTGTAACTAAATTGTTTTGATAGTAACTAGGAAGTATAGGTAATGATAAGGTATTGAATCACTACCTGCAAAATGTCCCCATTTCTTGAAGACTGATCCGAATGACGTCACCCATGACACTTTCTCGATAACTAACTGTGCCCTTCTGTCTCACCCGGCACCGCTCGAATGTCGGATCAAACTTACTCAAGAATTAAGAACTATCAAATGCAAAAAGATTGATAATGAGGATGAGATGGAGCAGTGGTGGCCCAGTGGTATCGGCCCCGTCTTACTAGTTGTAGGTTGTGGGTTCGAATCCAGCCAGGCGCATTACTTTGTGTAATTTATTTCATCACCACTGCTCTCAAAACGGTGAAGGAAAACATCGTGAACAAACCGGCATGTCCTAGAACCAAAAATTCGAAATAGTGTGTTATCCACCAACCCGCACTGGGCCCGCGTGGTGGATTATGGCCCACTCCCTCTCACAGAGAGGAGGCCTGTGTCCCAACAGTGGGAACATTTATAGGCTGATGATGATGAAATGCAAAAAGATTAGTAGACAAATATTTGAGTTATCAAACAAACAAAAAACTGTAATGGTTATTGACAAAGATTTTCTTTTGTTTTTACAGGACTCCTTTATACAACATGGAGCACACTGACGAGCTATCCATCATTGGCCACGCAGACATTATAGAATTATCAGGGGTTGTATCATCCGGAGCCCTGCATGTCCACCGGTGCTGCCTAGAGTTCAGCCCGCCATACCAAGACCATGTGTTCGCCGCCTCTAGTCCTGAAGAGGATAAAGACCAGTTGGAAGAAGCGAGGGTCAAAGGGATTGTTTCAGCCGCTCTGACGAGGAAATGTGCCTTTTGTAGCAGATATGGTGCAAGCATACCTTGTAAAGTGAGTCTTAATTATGAGTAAAAACAGTGCATTTTCCGCTTTTTCTGTAACTGCTCAACTACGAACAGTTGAGCAGTTGGGATCCCAATTGCTCAACTAATCATTTCATAGAACTTTTGAGTTTAGACATTTTCTTTTCCCTACTGCTCAACTATAGACAAGTGGCGTATATACCTCATATAGTGCTCATATATAGACGGCTAGGCCCCTTGTCAAATACGAGTAGAGCAGTTTGTAGTTGAGCAGTTGGGAATGTAAATGGCACAACTCAGTTGGGCAGTTAGTAGAGCAGTTTAGAGCAGTTGGGCAGTTTAGTTGAGCAGTTGGGAATAAGTGGCATTTTCAAATGTAATTATTATCAAAGAATATCTAAATATTGTTTTGTTACAGATGAGCTGCAGCAAATATTTTCATCTGCCATGTGTACTTGCTTCTGGAGGATTCATAGACTTCCAGACTAAATCCTCCTTTTGCAAGGACCATCTTTATCAAGTGCCTCTTATTTGTAAGTTTAATATCAATATTTCAAGACTGAATAATCTAGAACTTGTTGTAATTAAGGAATAAATTAAATCTTTTTACAGTTACTTTGTGGCAGTAGCAACTTAATATCAAGCATATAAAACAAAACAACTTTCTATTAAAAACGTACACTACAAATGTAAGGTGAAACTACAGAGGTTTAACTTCTTTAAATAAACTAAAAGCTAAACTGCATTATGTGGGATGTAGCGTTGAGAACCTGTCGCGTATTTAAAAGTGCTTAAAGCTCTTTAAAAGCCTCGCGACGGAATCCGTCATACAAAAGCGGATCGGCCCGTTTCTAGCTCCACGACTAACCACTTTCTGATCGAACCGCACGTAGTGCACTTTAAGCCCAAGGTAGAAGATCTAGATTTGAACGACCTGTAATATTTCACAGGTACCGCAGACATAGACTGTAGGACATGTAGAACTATCGGCGATATCGCTAACTTGATGACATGCGTCACCTGCGGCGCGCACTATCACGGGACGTGCGTGGGTCTCGCGCAGTTACCAGGTATGTATACTTCTATTGTTGAATATTCATTCACACTGTGAATAGGTTTGCTTGAAATTGTATTTTCTACGTGTCAATGAAGTCATTTCATACGAGTAGATCTAGTATTTTTTTTGCTTTGATCTATGCTGACCCAATGCTAGATATAGGCCTCCCAAATACCTTCCAGGAGCTCTTATTCTCTGCCTCTGACTAGAACAGACCTGGATTAGGGTTTAGAATATATTTTTAACCTAGTAGTAACTTTGTATGGAATCAATTGTTCCCTTATTCATCTAACAACGTTTTTTTTTGCAAAAAAGAGAGGAATCTGTACCGTTCGAACCCCGCCAGGCGCATTACTTTGTGTAATTTATTTCATCACCACTGCTCTCAAAAACGGTGAAGGAAAACATTGTGAAGAAACCGGCATGTCCTAGAACCAAACATTAAAAGACATGTGACATCTACCAACCCGCACTGGGCTCGCGTGGTGGATTGTGGCCTAATCCCTCTCAAAAAGAGGAGGCCTATGTCCCAGCAGTGGGAACAAAATAGGCTGATGATGATAAAGCGAGACTCATTATATTTACACGGGAGTGACAGAGACAGATAATAATAGGTCAATGAACGAAATTCCTCCTGCTTTCTGACCGGACTGATAAAGTAATGGCATGTTCCCAGGCGTCCGCTCGGGCTGGTCGTGTCGCTCGTGCCGCACGTGCCAGGTGTGTCGCGGCGAGACAGGCCCGGCCGGCCTGCCGCCCGCGCCGCACGACGCGCGCGCCGTCACGTGCGAGCACTGCGACAAGGTGTACCACGCCACGTGCCTGCGACCCGTCATGGCCACCGTGCCTAAGTATGGCTGGAAGTGTAAGGTGGGTACTTCATTAAAAATTATACAGTTTATCGGCATCTACTATCAAACTATGCTTGCTTTATATCTGACGTCCTAATTGAATCCTACAGCTCGCCATCGAACGTTATCTACGTTGGTAACTCGTCAATGTCGGGCTTTTCAAATAAGTTTGAGGAACTCGACACCCTATTCTACATACTTCAATAAAAATCTTAAACGAACATTTTAAATATTTCCAAACCTTGTGCTGATCTAGATAATGAAAATAAATGTACTGTTAGAAGAAATCCTGTTTGGTTATAACCATTTTTTCAAAGTAAGATTTCGGCCACTCTGTGTAAGCATTCTAAAAAGCAGTTCTGTTTTCTTTTTAGGTAATTAAGATGTCGCATGCCTAAAGTTCTCCATGTTATCCTATCTCAGTCTTTATCTAAGTGGAACTCGCTGTCCGACTCGCTGTGCACGCGCGCCTCAAGGAGCGTCAGCATAATGACGGGGCCCCCCTATAAAGCCACAGTCCTGCCGGGGTTGCGGGACATACGTATACCGCAACTCTGGTTCAAAAAGGGCTACCGAATGACAGCGTGGATTTTAGTCGTACGAGTCTGACAGTGGGGGGTGGGAGGACTCATTTGATGATTTTGCCACGTAAAAAAAAAAACACCGTCTTTATCTCCAAGTTTAAAAAAAACTAGACGTTCTTCTCTACATAATTCCATTCTTCCCGTGTAGTGTTGCCGCGTGTGCTCGGACTGCGGGTCCCGGTCCCCGGGCGCGGGTCCGTCGTCCCGCTGGCACGCTCACTACACGGTGTGCGACTCGTGCTACCAGCAGCGGAACAAGGGCTCGTGCTGCCCGCTGTGCCGGAGAGCGTACCGCGCCGCCGCCTACCGGGATATGATACGGTGTATCCTCTGCAAGAGGTCAGTAACTTTATAACAGATTTTTTAACGGATCCAGGTACAGTCACGAGCAATAACATGTAAACACTTAACAAAATTCAAACGCAATTTACTCGTAAAATACTGGTAATAAGACCTATTTCGTAATAGTATGGCTTACAAAATAGAAGTGTAATGAAAAGGCAAAAGTTTAATTAATATGTTAGCAGAACATCGCTTTTGAATACTTATTAGTGTATCCATACTATTGCTCGTGACTGTACGTCTCGAAGTCCCAGGAGTTTGAAATTTTCGAGACTTTCCAATCCCTAGTTGCATTGTTGTAGACAAACGACACAATTCTCTACACAAGAGTGTACAGCAAAATTAATTTTGTGTGGGAACCAGCACAGCATTAAAACATTTGGTACCTTCTGTGCAGGTACCAAAACTGATCAAAAAACATTTAGTTTTCTAGTCTTCTCTCTCAGACATTCTTCTTGTATTTATATAAAACTCTAAATCTGATTGTACGATTTTACCAAAAGAGTGTGCAACACATTTACATAACTTATGTTGGCGCTGCACATTGGTGCGTGAACATTTTAACTGTAGCAATGTGTGCTGAAAAATAACGATTCCACTGCTCAGCTGTGCGCGCACAAAAGTATATTTGTATAGGTGTGCGTAAACATTTTTAGAATATTTGCCACAATTTTTAGGGTTCCGTAGTCAACAAGGAACCCTTATAGTTTCGCCATGTCCGTCCGTCCGTCCGTCCGTCCGTCTGTCCGCAGTTCAGCTCAGAGACGCACAGTACTAGAGAGCTGTAATTTGGTGTGAATATACGGATTTGTTGTGCCGAAAAAGTGGTAAAATAAAATCTCGTAAAATATTTTTTTTTAGGGTACCTCCTGTACTTACACGTGAAGTGAGGATTTTTTTTTTCTCGCGTACCCCTTAGTGTGGGGTATCATTAAATAGGCCTTTAAAAAATAATGATAGTTTCCATTAACAATTATTTGATGAAAAAATTCGTTTGTGAAATATTAAGCTTTAAAGTGCTAAATTTTGCTCGTTTCCAGTGTCCCCCCCCTCTACCAGCTAAACGGTTATATTTGGGGGTGTGAAAAAATTCACAATAGTAGTATATATAACGAAGTTTAAAAGAAAATTATCATGACTAAGTAGGCTTTACAACTTTAGGAGTAATAGTCGACCAACTTATAAAATGTACTTGATTAAATTTTTTCTTAAACAAAATGTATCGGAGAAACAATAAATCAACTGCAAATGTAAGTTTGTCAACTTTATTTTTACAGCTTCATGTATGTTTTTATGGTATGTTTTTTTGGGGATAGGTAGGTTTTTATCGTCAACTATTTAACTAACTTCAAAAAAAGGAGGAGCTAAATTCGTCGTAATCTTTTTTCTTATGTATTTTCCCTGATTTCTCAAAGACTCCTGGACCGATTTTGAAAATTCTTCATTTTAAAATTACATTCAGCGAATCAGTTTAGTTAGTACGCATAAGTATTTTGATGGGCAACTACGGAACCCTACACTGTGCGTGGCCCGACACGCACTTGGCCGGTTTTTTCATGTTTGTTTGAGTGTGGTACACCGGTGGAATCGCATCTTGATATTCTTTTCTGGTTTTTCTATAGATACGTGCATGGAATGTGCGACCCTGACGCGGAACCTCAGCAGTACAGACAGAAAAAAGAACAGAATCCTTCATATGAGTACAGCTGTCCTATATGCAAATCACAGATGCAGATGACTGGCTCTAAATCTGGATGTAAGTATACTTTCGAACAGTAGTAGTTGTTGCAATCTAAACCTTATGACAATGGCATAAAAGCGATATGTTAGCGTAGAGAATACTAATTTCTGCCTCTTTTATCAGCTTTCGACGAAGACACAGTTGCGTCAACATCTCAAGACTCGTCCTTCGGCGACGAGAATTCGCAGCAAGAAACGGATCCTCTAGCAATCGAACCTAAGGTAATTTATATGAATGTTTTTTCAGTTATTGTGATATTAAAATTACTTTTAAATTCCGGCTTCGACTAATTAAAGTTTGGTCAGAAAGCAGGAAGAATTTCGTACATTGACCTTCGATGGCGGCCATTGCATCTGTGCAAGCGAGGATCGTTATATTTAGGCGGGAGTGACAAAGACGGGTAATAGGTCAATGTACGAAATTCCTCCTGCTTCCCACTTGCTTTCTGACCGGACTTTAGCTTTTGGAACGTGACGTCACGAGTCAACGCGGACAATTTTAAATACGTTTTTATTTTTTCTAGCCGGATGTCGGACTTGGTAAGGGTAAACCCTTCACAGTCTCATCAAAAGTGGCGAAGAAAAAGATAGCTGGTTACAAGCTAAAGGGCGGGTTCCCTCCGGCTGGCAAACTGGGCTTCCAGAAGCGACAGAGGAATGTTCTAGACTTTGGACGGAAGCGAGGATCTAAACCAAAGATGAGGGGAGTTTTTGGAGTACCGGGATTGGGCCTGCAAAGACCTCAGGCGCCTGATAATAAAGCACCAGAAGATGATCCAGGTAAAAAATGTGGAAGACTTACTTTTTGTAGATATTCAACCAAGACTAGAAAAGTTTTCCCCTTGAATTCAATAGGAACAACTGTAAAGTGAAAAAAAAAACACTTCAAAGCTGGCTAAATATCTCAGAGCCTTAATTAAAATCTTAATCCGCTTTTTGCTATAAGCCAGAGCATTGAAGAAATGATTCTAAAATGGCGGCTTGTATTTGCGTTTGACAGATAGTACAGTCAGAGAGAGATAAGATTTCAAATGAAAGTTTTTTTTCAAATTAAAAATAATAGAAACAATACTGGGTCACTCACTAATTTCTCAAACTTAACAATAAAAGCGAGAGAACACGATAAGTGCCGCCATATAAGAATCCTTTCTTCAATGAACCAAGTTATATCAATAGCGAGAGGCTAGAGTTAATAAAAAGGAAATGGATTCCTGCTGTTGAAATAGAAAGAGAAAGAGCGAGATTCACTACTAAACTGCAACAAACCAGCTTTAAAACATAATTGTGATAATTCTGTATTCCTTTAGGTGTGGAGAATAAATTAGTGCTGTGTTCAAGTAAAGACAAGTTCGTGCTCACACAAGATCTGTGTGTGATGTGCGGTGCTATCGGGACTGATTCTGAAGGATGTCTCATTGCGTGTGCGCAATGCGGACAGACGTATCACCCTTATTGTGTTAACATTAAGGTGAGTTTTTGATTGTTATAGGTATATGTTAAGTTGAAAACTTGAAAATATTTATTTTATTTATTTATTACATGGAGGACTTACAGCTAACAAAAACATAACAAAAAGGGGTAATTATAGGCAACAGACATCCAATTACGAGTTCTCGCGTATAGTAAAAAAGTATAGTAAAAAATATGTATGATGCGAGCACAGACAGCAGCACACAAAGATTTAACATTAAAAATTAAAAAAGGTTAAAAGAGAAAAATGCAGACATCTGCCTGCCAGCAAAAACATAAAAAAAAACAGACAATTATTTTGTTATCATCCTTTCTTTAGTGTCTTTTGTTAGGTTTATTATTTTTTTTTTATTTTTGTTATATTTATTCTCATACTATTTGTGAATAACTTAAACATTAAAGAAGCCAGTATTCAATAATATAAAAAAACATAGTGATTTTAATAATCCTTGTAATTTTAAATGACCGCCTCTGGCCTGAACGTAGACCCTCGCCTACTCCTAGGCTCTAGAGCAGAGGCCTATTTTTTCAACTTCTATTCAGGAGCTAAGAAATTCTAATTAAGACAGACAGTTTTTTTTATCGTTTATACTAGGCTCTGGCTTTCGAAAGTATGTAGGTCACAACTTATTAGAGCCACCCGGTACCCAGTCCGCACCGCCTCTCCTCCTGCGGCTAGTTTGCTTTACATGGACTTGTGCTGGTATGCACTCACTATGTCGACTCCGCAGCGTCACTGGATCGCCTTGGTCATAATCCTCTACGTGCAGACAGCGGGTGGACTACTCGGTGAGAACTCGCTGCTCGTATGCATAACTTGCGCGCGGGTCTCGAGTCGACCGCGTACTGCCTGCGAATGATTCACGCGAGGACAATACTTGGCGATGTCGCTCCCCACCCTCAAATTCGTGGACCAAGCGATGTTCACTCGTTGACCACGTGTCGTTCGCTCGTTGAACACGTATCGTTCATTCTTTGAACATGTGTCGTTCACTTGTTGGGATTCATTGGTTGACCGCGCGCCGTATATTGGTGATAACGCGACGTCCACCTGTGGATCACCCGTCGACAACGATTGGACGCCGTGCGACGAGGTGGTGCAAGCGTAGTGCCGGGTGGCTCTAATGAGCTAAGACCTTAAGCGTACAACAAAATATCTAAAGACAAAACATGATGAGAACGCTTCTTATTCTTCAAACAGGTATCTCAAGTAATAGTAACGCAAGGCTGGCGTTGCCTGGACTGTACGGTGTGCGAGGGTTGCGGCGCGCGCGGTGACGAGACCCTCCTCCTGCTGTGTGACGACTGCGACACCACGTGGCACACATACTGCGCACGTCCACCACTAGCTGACGTACCGCGGGGACCGTGGCGCTGTGAGCGGTGCCGACGGTGTCTGGTGTGCGGGACGAGGCAGACTCTCGCCTGGTGTGATAACTATACAGGTAAGAGACTGCGACACCACGTGGCACACGTACTGCGCACGTCCACCACTAGCTGACGTACCGCGGGGACCGTGGCGCTGTGAGCGGTGCCGACGGTGTCTGGTGTGCGGGACGAGGCAGACTCTCGCCTGGTGTGATAACTATACAGGTAAGAGACTGCGACACCACGTGGCACACGTACTGCGCACGTCCACCACTAGCTGACGTACCGCGGGGACCGTGGCGCTGTGAGCGGTGCCGACGGTGTCTGGTGTGCGGGACGAGGCAGACTCTCGCCTGGTGTGATAACTATACAGGTAAGAGACTGCGACACCACGTGGCACACGTACTGCGCACGTCCACCACTAGCTGACGTACCGCGGGGACCGTGAGACAATTTAAGACAATAGTTATGCGCTTTGGTAACTCCTAAGCACTGATAGCGTTACGACTTCAAATGCGGTACGCGTTACTACGCGCTGTTTCCGGCCGTCATTAGCCGATGCTGTTCTCGTGCAACAACTTTAAAGTATAACATCGTGACAACCGCGATATCTAGGCCTCCCACAAGGTGGACCGACGACATCGTAAGAGTCGCGGGCAACCAATGGGCGTTTTTCCATTAGCCGGCACGGCACCGGCGCCGGTGCAGTGGAAGCAAAAATGTATTGGCAGGAGTGAAACCGCGCCGGCGGCGCCAGCGCCGGTAAATGCAAAAGCGAGCGTTTGTGAGTTTCTGTTTGTAAACGCACCCACGAAACATGAAGAAATTCATAGTTTGGAGCAACGTTATTAAAAAACATATAATTTATCTTATTTTGGCGGAATTTATGCCAGTGACAAAACCAGGCTAAATTCAAACTAAAATTACTTAATTTAAGCCTATTTTTCCCTCCAGAATGTGCTCCATGCGCGTCACTAGTGATGTGCTGCGTGTGTTCGGAGCCCTACTCGGACGGCGAGCTCATCATACAGTGCGAGGGCTGCCGCAGATGGCTGCACGCGTCCTGCGACTCTATACGCAACGAGAATGATGCGGAAGTGTGTTGTAGAGCTGGGTAAGTTTTGTCTCAGTCTACAGATCTGATCTGTACCCTTAGCACGAATTTTCAGTATTTGAGACGTAAAGTAAACTGGAAGTTTGACAATTTCAAATTGACAATTTTCAAGGAAAAAACTAGTTCCGTTTTCGCACACCAGGGGCGTTGTTCCATGTTTTCATACAAAAACGCTGTAAATACTGGAAATACGCTGTAAAGTAAAAGAGTGAAAACTCGTGCTAAGGGTACTGATCAGAATCAGATTATAGTATTCCCATTGTTGGGACTAAGGTCTCTGAGAGATGGGGAACGTCCAATGCGGTTTGGTGCAGTCTTTTGCAAATTAATTTCAGAATATTTTAAAGTTAATTTTTTATTTAGCGTTAGGCTCGTGATCGACCACTATATCGCCTGATGGTGAGGGATGATGTGACGGTCAAGCATGCTTGCCTAGAAGTAGCCTATTCTCTCTTGGCTTAAAGACCCAAAGGTTCTAGCTATCAGGAAATAAAAACCTAGCAGGAAATTCCACTCTTTAGCTGTGCGCATAATAAAAGAAAATGTACTTAGAGTGGTTGTGTTTAGGTAGAAGTTAAGAAACACATTTTTATGTTTAAACTGGCAGAATATTCGCCTACCACCACTTCACAATATGAAAAAGAAAGTGGAACTAAACATCCCTTTGTTAGGTACTCTAAACAAAACATCCTTTCAACCACCAGGTACAAATGCGTACTCTGTCGAGGACGGGAGCTTCCCCCTCCGCACCTGTCCCGCGCCATCGAGGCCGGCACGTCCCCCAGCACAGTGCCCGCGGCCGCCGCGCCCCCCCGCCCGCTGCCCCGCCCCACCCCGCAGTCGCTGGGGCTGGCGGGGGAGTACTACGTCGACGACGTGTGTCTGTCACAGCGCGGAGCTCACCACATGAAGCAGTTAGAAGCGGAGATGGGCATCACGCACACGAGACGCAAGAGACGCTTCAAAAATGAAAACACAGAGAAAGAAGCAGGTGATTATGCATCTGTCTTGCTCGTATCAGCTTTGCATGTTTTAAAAGTAGTTATTGGTATTATGCTTATTATAAAACCTCTATGCTCTATTCCTCAATGCCAGCCAGTATTTTTGCTTTATATTTAAAAAAACTGAGGGATATATAACCTCTTTTCTTTTTTATAAATCATTTATGCATCTATGATTGCTGTATGTAAATATATGTATAAAATAAATATTATTATTTACTTAGTACATGTAAGATGTGTATCTAACATGAGTTTTTGTATGTTCGACGCTGGCATTGTGGATTAGAAATAATGGCATCTATTGAAACAGTGGTTCAGAATGCAGACGTCGAGATGGGCGACGACTCCAAGCCAGACAGCACGGCCGAAGTTAAGGAGGAACCTGGTGAGTGCTTTACAACATCTATTATGAAGTTCATTCAAGAGAATTCGACTTCGAGTAAGTTTGTCAGACATTAATGATTGAAACAAGTGAATAAAGTGTTTAAAAAGGTAACTAAGTCATCATGATATTCTATCAAGTAGCGTTTTCACTAAGTACATTTCAATCAATTTATGCAGGGGGCACATTAACGGGAAATTCTTCCAGCTATCGCGATAATAGACTTGAATGTCTATACATGTATAAACATCCTTCGTCATCGTCCATGGCGTTGGTGTGACCCAGCATTATATGATGTTTAAAATTGTTGATGATTACAAGCGACAAATCCGCGCTCGTTACAACTCTGAAGTTATATTAGTTGAAACTCGGAACGGAACCCTAACAAATACACTAGAAAACAGGAAATATTCCTTAACCGATAGCACGCGGAAACAAACAATCAACAACTGAACACTGCTACTGAGACTGCTACGGCTAAACTAATCACAGATTTTCTGTAATATAATCTGTTCTGTGTCTCAATTTTTTTAAAGGGAAAGCCCTTTTATCACGAAAATTGAGACCTAACATACGTAAAATGCTGAAAACCGTCCTCAAATCCTGGCGTTCCAAACGTTAATAAAGTGAAAACCTTGCTAAACTATTTAAACTTTGATCAAACAGGTGTACCCAACACGAATTTCAAGGAAGGCATTCTGTGGAACGTCGCGAACGACGGCCCGCCGCCTGAAGGCTTCACCATTTACACTACTGACTCGGGACTGACGGTCCTACGTAGGAAGAGACAGAGGAACTTGAACAAACTAGGCATCGGCGGGTTTGTTGTTAGACAGAGACAGACGACGGCTAAAGCACAGGCTGATGAAGAGAAGGAAGGAGATGGAACACAGGCTTCTGGAGGTGAGCTGTGGATTGATATGTTTTGTTCTGTATAAAAGATTCTTCATCATGCATCACTAAAAATTATTTTAAAAAAAACGCGTTTCCTATTAATTTTATAAATCAGCTAGCATAGCGCAATATTTTTCCAATACGAACCAATACTTCTTAAGATTAGCGGATCAACCAAACAGCTTCAGCTCTGCTTTATAATTTAGTAAAGATTCTAGTGGTTTTTCTGTAGTTTGATGTAAAAATTCAATGCCCTTTTTTGTTTTTCCATTTTCAAATTGTATGCGCAAAGAAATAGCCTATAGACGACTTCTCCAGAGTCCTATTTATACTTTAAACAAAATTAGTTTTGTAATGTGAAAGCATAACGAACCCACCTTCGCCAATATTGGCTTTTTGGTTGTGAGTTAAACACCATTTAAAACAAAGACATTAAACTATATACAAGCAGTAGACGGGACATCACAAAGAAATTTCTGAACCAAAATTTTTTACCAATAGGTGAAAAGTCCCTCAGTCTAGTAGTCGCGTTCACAGAGTACTTTTATTAATAGGGCATAGAGATCTAACTTCACGGGTTTTTCGGGCAATGGACAACAGCGACATCTAGTTTTCCCGAACGAAAACATTTCTGTATATAGTTATATATATATAGGTTGTATATAGGTATATACAAAGCTTGCTCATTCCTTTTAGTGTTTTAATTGACTAATAATAATGATATGCCTACATTAGTAAAAAAATAAAACAAATTTGTTATGTAATTATATTTATTTCACCAACTATGAGGCCTTTTACAGTGTTTTTTACAGTTATTTCTAGCCACTTGATATTTATCAGTGTCACTGATAGTATCTCGCTTTCCAGTGAGAATTTTATTAGCATGGAAATAACACACGGATACACTACTTTAAAATAGGACCAAAAGCAGAAAATGCAGGAAAATAACGAGCCGCACCAAACGAGAATCCAATTTTTTCTGCTAAGTGCAATGTGACACTGACATTTTATTGACGTATTGAAAAGACATCGCACCTTCGGTGCACCAAAGTCACAAATAGCCAAAACTGCAAAATCGACCTAAGTATGCCAAATTGTTTCTAAACCATGCCTTTACTTGGGGCAACAAAGACATCCGCGAAAGTATCTCGAAACTACACTAGATGGCAGAAGTGCCTTTGTGGTTATTGGCGGTTTTTCCATGCGTTTTGGGCCGACACCGTTTCATTGTAAGTAGCGCCCCCTCGCCCGCGACTTTATTGAGGTCTTTTTTCGCTCAAAATCTTGGAACAACAAAGGCATAAAACATAGCAGTCATAAAACTAAATAACTTCTGGTGCAACAAAGTCACAGTTCAGGACATTTTTTTTTGTTATATTCTTTTATTAGGATTTCTTTGGCAATGAGGGATTTTCTTTTTATGTTTTCCCTAATCAATGGATAGATGGCACTGAACTTGATATGTTACTGCAATAAACGAACGTCACGTCATTTTTTGATTTTTTTCACTTGGATGTAATTTTGAGATCGTAAAACAAAAAGTACATGTCATGTCATTGTCAGTCACATCACATCACACAAATAGCATTTTAAAAATAAATAACAACAAGGAAAAAGAAAAAAATATTCATTTACCAGTCTTTTTAATTTATGAGTTTTTCGTGGATTTGTGCAAAAATGAAGGCATACATCTTTTTCCTAGAGTAACACCGTCAGTTCAACGCCATCTATAGAGTTCTTGGAAACAATTTTTTTTTTTAGTGCGAAAAGAAAACCTCCCATTAAGGTGATTGCGTCGATGTAGCCCGCGAAATTCAAATATTTTTACGTTTTTTGCAATTTGCAGGCCAGTGACATGTTGTAACTTTATAATTAAATGAGTTGCGGTAATAACAAGTATAATTTTAAATATAAAAATTATCAAAAAAATCGCTCCATCAGCTCTCACATAGAAAAGGTGCATCGAAGTTAGATTTCGGAGATTTTAACATGATGCAGCTTTTCTATGTGAGAGCTGATGGAGCGAATTTTTTGATATTTTTTTTATTTAGATTTATACTTGTTATTACCGCAACTCACTATAAAGTTACAACATGTCACTGGCCTGCAAATTGCAAAAAACGTACAAAAAATTGAATTTCGCGGGCTGGTTGGAGCATCCCCCTTAAATACAAGATTTTTACGTATAAGTATAGCCAACTAAAAAACAATTAATTAAATGTGAAGATTTCAAACCTTCTTTAGATAGTTATCCAGAACCGAGGAAAAACATGCAAAAAAAAAGTCTTCTGTAAAATTTAAAAATGAGCTGCTACGTCTGTTCCACCGAAGGTGCGAATGAGTGAAAATTAGAGTTACCAGTAGGTAGCCCAAATAATTATAGAATTCTATTAATAATTTGGGAAAATATCGAAATAGAAAAACATACTTATATAAATATTGAAAAACGACAGGGACATCATTAAACTAGAAACGTAATAAAATACATGATAAATAATAGTATAAAGCTATAGTAGCGACATCTATTGTCAGCAGACCGCAACTCTCGTATTATAATACTACTAAATTAAAAAATACATCTCTAAGAAGATTTATAAGTTACATTTGGTACTCCACAATTTTTTAGTATAATGATCTAAGTCATGCCAGGCTTTTAGTTAGAAGATTGATGACCCTGGTCGCGTTGCTATGCAACGCTTAGATAGTGCTACTGACGCACGGAATCAACAATTTTGTATGACAATTTTCCCAATGCCTGCTCTATAGGTTCTTTTAAATCTCTTTGATTTAAAAATAGCTTTATTGAGGTTAAACTGTCCCCAATAAACTTACTTTTTTAACTACACGAGCTCCAATATTCATAAGCATGTATTTATACAGAATCACCGAGCAACAAACGCAAACCGCGTCGTAAGCCTCGCTCCAAATTGATGGAGCAGTTCCCTTCATATATGCAAGAAGCATTCTTCGGCAAGGACTTACTGGAGCCAACCAAAGCTGCCGTCACGTCCACAGGTAAGATTTTACTTTAAATTGTTGTTAACTATCCTTTTTGTTTTGATATTAAGAGCATAGCTGGATGAAGATAGCTACAAATCGCGAAAAATGGTTCAAGTTGGAGGAGGCTTTCACCCAGGACCCAGGGCTACACACTAAAAACAAATAAGTTTTACTACTGAACTTTGCTTGTATTAATTCATGTGTAGACAAATAAAGTTTTATTATTATTATATTATCCTTTTTGTACAGGGAGAAATGGGAGAATTTAAAAGAGTGTCCGTGGAGTTTCTTACCCATTCTTCTCCATAGAGATCGATTTGTCTTCAAGATTTGACTCTTCGAGGCGCGCGTGGAACGCAACGCGCCGTCGACCCAAGCATGGTCCATGTCGGACAGCGAGTCGCCCATTACTCGCCGCCCGCATGCACAAACTGCCAGAACTAGAGCAATTATCTACCTGTAGGTCTCTTGTCCTCGATTTCGGCTAAAGAAAATGCTTATTACTCTTACTTTTTACTATTTCATCAATAATGAGTATGAGAGTTTCACGGTTCTAAGAAATATAGCTCTCAATATGTTGACAACTGGTTGACAATGTTAATTTATTGCTCTTTATGACTATTTAAATAAAGTTCCAAAAGTCATTAATTTTTCCAGTGTATATTACAGAAATGCCAAGCAAAATTGCTCATTATGACCGTAACAATACAGTTAACGGTCTAATTTCCTTCTGCCAGCGAATCCTGCATAAAGTACAAGCAATAATGATTTTTATTACTATAAAAATAGAGTTGTAAATCTCGTTTCCTTCTCCAGCGAATCCTGCTGAAAGCCCAGGCGGGACGTTACGCCCCGCCACTCCAGAAGGGTACCGCGAGCTGCGAGACTTCAAGTGGGAGCTCGATAACTCTGACAGTGATGGGGAGGATGTCCTCGCCGCTTTAACTAGCTTCAATGATCACGACACGTCGGTTATTATATCGCTGAATACGGTATGTTTGCAGTTGCTGCATGAGTTATAATTAATAAAAAATCCTGTATTAACCCAGGAAATATTTACATTGCGTTCAACTTTATCAAACAAATATTTTTTTTCTTTTTTTGTTACTAAAGTGTGCTCTTTCAATCCACTTTTGTCATTGGCACAATAATTGATCATCGACTGCTAGTTTGTTAATGTTATTGCAATTTAACCAAAATTTAAATCCAAAATATAACATAGAAAAGTATACTAGGCCATGTGCAATGTGCCTGGTGCAATGTTATATGAAGATGGAAAAATATGGAATGAACATCATAATACGAGTACCTATCAAATGTTTTGAGATTTTTGTAACAAGCTGTGCTGTCATCCATATTCGATATACTTCGTGTCACAGTCTGTACAACGAAGTTTGCCGAATAAAAACCGAATGCTGTCTTTTCAACAAAGACATACTGCCAACAACTGAATATTACTATTTCCTCCCACAGGACGAAGTAGACATCCTAAACTCCCTCAAACCGAAAGACGAGAAGGACGACTCTTCCAGTGCTAACGCTGATGGTACAGTCAAGATAAAGACGGAGATAGACGACGGACAACTGAAGCATACTGAAGACTCCACAGCGCTGAAGAATGCGATCCTGGGCCCGCAGCCCGCTGAGTCTGACCAGCCGCCTACGGTCGCTACTGAGAGCATACCGACCGTTCATACTACGAAGACTGAGCCGATTGGGAGTGGTGAGTGCCCTAGGAATGTAGTATAGGCACAACAGTATAAACTTACCTGCACAAAAACTAGACCTGAAACAACTACTGGCAGTGTTCGCAATCAACTTACAAAAGGGACTTATTTAAAGGCCAATTACAAGCCTAGCTTAAATTAATTAGATTTTGTTTTTTTTTTTAACATCTCAGCCACGTTAATTTGATTTAGTTTTGTTTTTTTTTTAACAGCTCAGCCACTAATAGTTGTTAAAGTAAATATGTGCGAAAGATGTAGACAGATTGCAAATAGCGCTTTGTAAAAAGGGCTTAAGGGCCATACCACTTTAATAATGAAAAAAGTCGCTTTCTTACTCAGCCTGTCTTCTAAAATATGATTGACTAAATGGTTCATTCTCAGTTGATCCATTGGCCAGATCCATGATGGATCTAATGAGAATTGTTTTTCTCATTGGATCCTGATTTAAGGATGTGGATCTAATGAGATTTTTTCAGTTTAGACCATAGGCACCACACTTGCAAAGACGTGTGACGCATGAAAATGAAATTTATCCATCGCATGTCAAACTGAAACGATAACCTTACAATGATCCTCTTTATAGAAACTGGTGGTTCATCGCAAGCGTCGACAATATCTCCCAAAGATGATCTGTCACTGTTGGGCGTCAACCTCGACGCAATGGTGCGCGACGGTCTACCGGACATGGATAGTAACGATGTGGACGAAATATTCAAGGGAGTTCTTACTGATGATTCGCAGGTTTGTAGTTAGGGCTCCCGCACACGGGCCACAGGCCACAACCACAAAACGCCGCCACCGGCATATTTTTTGTAGTTTTCATACATTTCATATGGACTCGCCGCACAGCGGTTGACGCCGGTGGCCGCCACACGCTACAATCGCCGCCGTTCGCTTCTTGTGGCTCGCACCGGCCACTAAACGATGCCACACGCTGTAAGTTTGCGCGATTCCGCCGCACCCCTCTCTCTTACCTCAGTGATTAAGAAAAGTAGCAGCCAGTGACCACAAGTGGCTGACGGTGGCGACCACCGGCGGCCACAAGTGGCTGTCGCGCTCTGTGGCCGCTTCTAGCTTCTCGTGGCGGCATTTTGCGGTTGTGGCCAGTGGCCCGTGTGCGGCGACACTTAAAGTATGTTTAAGGCTGGCAATACACGGACCGCTTGAAGCAGTCAGAGGCAACAGCTTCAAGCTGCGACTGCACAGTGAACTGCAGAGTTCTATGGACGCACATACACGAACCGCTCGAGCAGTTGCAACTGATTCGGGCGGTCGACAGCACGGTGAATTTTCATCGTGCGGTCAAGCAGTCGCCAGCCATAGGCTGACAGCACGAGCGCAGCCTCATTAGACTATATTACAAAGTTCGTCAAAAGATGTAATTGACATTCTAAAATAATTAAAAAACTTTTCTCCGTCACGTCTTAGTTCCAAAAACAAGTGATTAAATTCTCCATTACAAATTCTTGTTTCTAATATTGGATGAACCCACAATTTTCTATTTTTACGCCGCCGTCGTCGACGTACGAGCAAAAGCAGCAGAAGTGCTTCCTCTTCAAAACCCATGGTGCTGTTAAACCAACTACTCGAGCAGTTATCACTGGCATCTTCAAGCTGTTGACTGCAAGAGCGATCCGTGTATGTTGATAATTGGGTAACTGCTCCAGCAGGCCGTTTATGGCGAGCCTTAAGAAAATGAAAAGTGAATGAAAAAAAGCAAAAATATAAAAGCTTTTTGACCAGCATACATTGACAATTTTTTTTATAAACAAAATATATTTATTTTGTATCCAGGAATCACAAGAGTCGTCGGTATCGTATGTGAATTCGATGGCTAGTACTCCATACTCACAACAGCGGCAGCAACTTCAGAGTCCTATGGAATATACCTCACCTTATCCCGAGTTCGGCGGCAGCAGGTGAGTTCAAAATCTATAAAACATCTGAACCTATCTACCTATCATCATATTTTTCAAAATCATCAAATTCTTTAGGGAGGCGCCACGCGATTGTAATTCGACCTATTTCAACTACAAGTGAAAATCAACCTTATCACTACGTCATATGACAAAAAATACGTCTTTATCTACGGTTAAAACAAAACACGATCGCCGCAACGACGTAAAGTCAATCGAATTGCATCATTGTTTCTTACGCTGCTTTCACACTCGGGCGACAGTCGCGCGACAGACGCTGCTTATGCGCGGCTGTTCATATAAAATGTGAAGAATTAATGTGCTTCTGCCGCGCTGCTGTCGCGCGACTGTCGCCCAAATGTGAAAGCGGCCTTAGTAGCAAGTTCGAAAACTTTTCTTTCGGTCAAATCGCGTCGGTGATACTTTTTTATTAATTTCATTGTCTCTTTTGCCACCGACTTTCGAAAGAAAAGTTTTGTCAAGGGTTATTTTACCCTTTTTTATGGTTGTTTTTGAAGGCGGTCACATTTTTTTTTGAAAAATTTTTATTTTACTCTTTTTAGTTGAAACATTCAACCAAAATTCTTGTCAAATACATCACTTTCTTACATGTGCACTAGAATTTTGTAATCCGTAGCACCGGTAATAACATCGTACGTAGGCACATCTCTTTTATTACCGCCTTTCGGCTATCTCAAAAACTGCTGACGACCGATTTTGATGAAATTTGCAGTATTCCATAAGTCATCTTTGAACGATACCTAGTACAACAGAAAAAAGAATTACTTAAATCGGACTTATGGTTGACCCGGAGATATGCGAACACAAACAGCGGGCTAATACTTACTTATCTGATAGTTGTACCTTCCATCATCAGCTCAGCTAGCATTGAGATGTATGATTTCCGTACGCAAGTACTTGACATTACTTCATAAGAGGGTTTGCAAAAAATTAACTATGTGTCAGCCATTATAAAAAAATATTGACGGGTTGCCCTCGATTTCTCCAAGATCCAATAGCCATCAGATCCTGAACTCTGCGTGACAATCGGACGTCACACGGGAAGCATTTTTTGGCTTTCGAATAAAAAAAAGAATCCCTTATGAAAATCGGTTCACATTTTTTTCGCAAGTTATGAGGTAAAATGATACAGCAAAATTAAACAAAAAATACAGTCAGAAGTTGATGACCTCCTCCTTTTCCGAAGCGGTCGGCGGCAACGAAACACGATCGCCGCGACTCGTACAACTCAATCGAATTGGAGCTCATTGTTCGTTGTACGAGTTTGATTTTCACTTGTAGTTGGAATCGGTCGAATTACGTCGCATCGCTCACATGATAAAGTTCCTTACTGTCAGACTTATACTGACTTAAATCTACGGTGTCCAGCCTCCTTCTGCGAAGCAGTCATGTTTCGCGAAGGAGGAGGCGGGCCGCTTCAGGGAGACGATACCATCTATAACTTTTTACCGCCCGTTCAGACGCAGTCT
Source organism: Agrotis segetum (assembly GCA_036375495.1). Taxonomy (NCBI): domain Eukaryota; kingdom Metazoa; phylum Arthropoda; class Insecta; order Lepidoptera; family Noctuidae; genus Agrotis; species Agrotis segetum. The sequence goes on from JAQSVV010000001.1 coordinate 597,850, forward strand.
TAGACGCCCACGGCTTGACGGATGTCGCGTAGATAGCATGTCCTCTTTAAAAAAAAATGTTTAGATGCCAGCGTAGGCGCGGGCATGCAAGAGGCGGCGAGTAAAGGGCTTTCTCGCTGCCCGACATAGACTTATTTTTTTTACATGCACCGGGTCGACGACGCGTTGAGTCAGTCCACGTTTTACGCTAGCTCAAGGAGCGTCAGCATTTGACGGACCGGTCCCTGCTTAGAGCTAGCACGGTACTGCCGAGTTGCGGGACATACGTTTAATCGCGACTCCGGCACACAAAGGGTACCGAATTGCTAGTGGATGTTTTAGTCAGTGAACAAGAATGACATTCTTCCCTTTTCCTGCCCGGGGTATAAAGGACTCACTTCCCGACTCTTCGATTGATTTTGCCATTCGTAAAAAAAAACGGTGTCTTTTTGAGTAGCATATTTACGAATTAACTACTTCCGACGGTACACTTGATGCAAAGACAGTCCCAAAACCACCTATGTCAAGGCTAATAGCTTTTATGCCCGCGACATGGGTGCTAAGTAGTATATCTGTATATTTTATTATATTGAGTGAGCTAGTGTCGGTATTGCGGGACGGCTAGCGCCCCGCATTCATTTTATTCTTTACAGCGCACAGGGCGCGTGCCTGTAAATCAAGTTTCTAAAGTTGATATTTTGGCACACATAGATATTTCATTATGACAATAATAATAACAGCAAGGTCTTGATATTGAGCATAGTATTTACATTGTTGATACAGCAGCAACAGTGCGATGAGTCCTCTGTTCTCCGAGAGCGGCAGCGGCGGCACCACGTGGCCGGACACTGCGCAGGCGCCGCCGCCCTCATACAACCAGCGGAGTGCGGACAAGATGAGAGCTGATGAGAGTATGTATTTAACAAAACTTTATGATAAACTAACATTAGTAGCTCGAATGTACTTCTTGCCACAGCAAAGAACTCAAAAAGAACAATGTAATAAAGGTTCTTTAATAATTTTGGTGATTGAAAAAGAGTGTCCATGGAGTTTCTTGCCTATATAAGGAGAAGACCTTATAGTATGGACAATTGGACACCTACCATTCTTTCACAGTTCAAGTAATTGTGTCTTGTGACTGGGAGTGTAGCACCATAATTTTGTGCAATTTAATATTTTGTTTTTTGACAATCCCTAAGTGCCTGTAACTGGCCTGATTAAAATAAATGATTTAATTTGAAAACTGTATGGTACTTGTGATGTTCCACAATTTTTTTAAACTTATTTCTTTACTAAGTACTTTGTTTTAGCAACAACAGTAGCAACGTAGTCTAGTTGTTTTCTCGTGTATAACTGTTCTTTGATAGATAAAACCCAAATAGATGGTAAATCATTTAACCACTGTCGATACAAATTAAATCACGAAGATCTGACATAATAATATTTATTGTTGTAACTGTTAAAAGTAACGTAATACAACCTGTAACATTGTACCACGCGTCCCATAGGTCTAGGTTCAGCGGCTACAATATCAGCCGTGTTATACGCCAACACAAACCATCCCGAATGGAAAACAGAGTTCCCCAACTGGGTGGACCGCTGTAAGCAAATACTCAAGAAATGGCGCGCCTTGCCGTCCGATCAGAAAGCGCCGTACTTACAACGAGCCAGGGACAACCGCAGCGCCATTCGCATGAAGAAGGCACAACAGGTATGTTTGTTTGTGTGTCACTAGCTGTGGTGTGTGCTAACCCAACTCACTTACCACCGTGTTTATACTATTGTGTGTATTATTCACACTGAACGGCCATACTGAACCATTAGCTGGAAAATCGCGTGCATTTTTGTTAAAGTTCTTGAGGCACTCTGTAAACTTGTCCTATACTTCTTCAATTATCATAGTAAAGTAATGCAGATCTGGCTGAAAAGGGTTGAACCAAGCCAGACATTTCCCGTGGTACACCCATGTGAACCACGGGCAAAAATAATTTACCGAGGTACACCTATGTGAACTATGTGCAAAAATAATTTCCCGTGGTACACCTATGTGAACCACGGGCAAAAATAATTTCCCGTGGTACACCTCTGTGAACCATGGGTAAAAATATTTTCCCGAGATACACCTAGGTGAACCAGGCTGCTGGACCATTCCAAAATAAAACTTCAATATTTAAAAAATGACAAATTTAGTAAGCCACATTATTAAAAAAAAGTCGCATCTTTGGATACGTCTTGCTTGTTACAATCCCGCTTCTTCACAGCCAGGTCAGCATTTCTGTATCTAGGGATAATTGAAGAAGTATTGGACAAGTTTTTAGTGTGTACCTCAAGCATTTTCTCAAAAAAAGCACGTAGCTCTTAGTCTACACTGTTCAGTATCGCCCTACTAGAATCTCAAGTATTTCACTGTGCGTTGAAAAACGTATAATTGTTCTAGTTATAACCGTCTAGTAAAGTGTCCGTATATGGTTTGTCTCGCTCACGGTCGTCTTAGGAAGTGTTATCTGTTGTTAATACCATGTTGCTGTAGATTCTGTCGCCTGACTCAACGCTAGCACAAGTGTATATACCGCGGCTGTAGGATACACCTAGCACTCCGTAGTACTTATATGTGTTGTACAAACAATGACAATTTGTCAGCTCTTTAGCAGTTGAACAGCAAAGTGAGAGGATCTACAGTACTTGCCAAGCCACTATTTACTTTGGGCAAACTTGTGTTAACGAATTTTGGGGTAGTTACTTTCTGGTCTTTGTGTTCTGAATACTTGATTCTTTAGTTCTAGTACTTTATTGATACTTTTATTCTATCATATACTTCATGGGATATACATACGGGATAGATTAGCACTGTTTTATTCATCCATACATTATATTATTGTATGAAGCCAGGATGTTACCGTGCACGCATTAATAAAACACATTATATTTGCCACGTCGGTTCAGGGCCGCCATCTTTTGCCACGATGTTCATGTTTACCTTTGCTAGTACACCTCAATATCATCATTATTTCACACATGAGGGTAGGTTAAAGATTCCCGAACCCACCGCGTAGCCAGATACACTATCGACTTCCTTCCATCCGACCCTAACGATATATTGCGCACCTGAGCGAGCATCGACCGACGTAATCGGACGCCTCGAGCCCCGGGAGCGACTCGCCGGAAGCGTGCGACCACGAGATCTCGCCCGGGACACTCGAATTGTTACTAAGAAGTAAAATGGGGCGCGACAGAGCTCGAGTAGCGGCACCGGGGAGGCGGACAGCGGCTCAGCGGTGACCGGCGCGGCCAGCCCCGCGCCCGCGCCCAGCACGCCGACACCAGCACCCAGCGCGGCCAGCGCGGCCAGCAGCGGGCCGGGCCCCGGGGTGCGCGCGCCCAACGTCACGGTGACGGCGGGCGGGCTCCTGGAGGCCGACGCGCACATCCGCGTGCTCACTCCCTCCGAGATCATGCGCACGCTGCCGCGCCTCGCGCACAAGCCGCGACACACGGTACCGCGATACGCGACGCTCGCATATACACTACACACCACCACACCCACATACGCCTACGACTACACTACATATATCTCTCACATCTAAATTCACCAAAACAAATGACATGCCGATTCTGGCCGTTACTATTAATTTGACTGTAAAACATCATACTCGGGTGCTTTCTGTATGAGAGTGGAATGATCAAACACACTCGCGTCTTCTGCATAAACTAGTAACACCCGACACAACTTGATACACGAACACGTACCGTGTGGCGTGTATATGCGAGATACGTTTCGTTTTGTTGGGTGATCGCGCGACGTCGCACCACGCGATCCTGAGCACTTCCTCCGATTTTATTTAAATTCAGACATCACCCAACAATAATCTTGGCTGTTTAATGGCGTTGGACGCTGTGTGATTATTTTGTTAATTTTCTTTAAGCTTTTTTTTATTCGAGACCATTACCCTCCCATCGATTCCCAAAAGCCTCCCGGACTCGTGTCCCCTGTTTCCGTAATGTTGATTTTATTATTTTCGCTTTGCCTTGGTAGTGTTGGCTTTAACATTGGACGCTGTTGGTGGCTGGTTGTGGTGTGCTAACAATTCTAACACAGTTCGATGTAGTTCACAGTTTATTTGCGTCGTTATGCTCTTGTATAAAGCTTTGTGAAGTAGTTTGTAAGTTCACAGGTATAGATGTTAAGTTGATTCTATCCAACTCTATACTATGCAAGTAATCTATTAGGATTAGGTTTTATTTTACAGATAAAGCTGTTATGATTAATTCTGTACAAATCTTAGTTGTTACTAGGTATCAGTATTTTATTTTTGGTATTGTGTATAGTAAAAATATTAACATGACGTAACATATCATTGTGGGTCATACATTAGTATCTATTAAGTTTATAAAACTGTGTGAGTACTTATCAAAATTATATTTTTTAATTAAACTTAATGTATACTAACTATGCATCTCATAGTTCGGCATTATTTTTATTAACACATAAGCATGGATATTTCTTAATTTGAAGCATTACATACTAATAGACACATTAAAAGAGAAAAAATAATAAATGAACTGTATTTTTATTAGAAGTAGTTTTGATTTGAATGGTTGAATAACTTCTGAACTATTTATTTGTAGCAGTCATTTTAGGCCCATCTTCAGCAATAGAAGTTTATGTGCTAATATGAAGAGCCTTAATGATATTATAGACTTTGAGATTTGTAAAAAGTATGAAGCAGTAGTTGAAAAAACCCATAAAAAATGTAAATAGAGTTTCATTTAAAACATTAACTTCATCCGTCAAACAATGTAAATTGTCATAAGATAGAGTTCAATAAACTTGCCTGCGTAGTACAGCATGTTACAATTAATAGACAACAAGTACACGGAACAGATTGTCATTGTATAGGTTGCAATTAATATTATTTAGTGGTGCGGCGACTTGGTATTAAAATATTTAAAATTAATATTAAGTATTATGTCTTAGGAGCTTCACGCACCGAGCGCAGTCTGGCGCGATGGTGCCATGCAGAAGGAATTGGATGATGCGTTTCATGTGGATTTGGACTGCGTGCGTTGATTCAAATATATAATAAACTTATCGCACTGAAAGACGCATGAACTTGTCTGCTCTAAGTTCAGTCTTCAGCTGGATTTATATTGATAAGCAAATTCGCTGCGACAGCGGCTAAAACGGCTATTTTATAAGCAATTTTCCTAATGATTCATTTCGTCAATTTCCAGCAAACATTATTTTATTATTGGCTATTCTTCTATTATTCATTCATGAAGTGAAACAGTAGTATTAGGGTGCTCCCACATCTATCGACGCGGAATCGGCTTTTTCCGTCGCCTTTCTCTTTCTGTCGCTTAGAACTGCCATTTGCTAGACCGAGACAGAAAGCATAATGCGATCGCACGCGGCGGAATTCTCAAGCCGGCCGCGTGCTATCGCATTGTCTCGGTCTAGCAAATGGCAGTTCTAAGCGACAGAAAGAGAAAGGGCGACGGAAAAAGCCGATTCCGCGTCGATAGATGTGGGAGCACCCTTATTGCTAAGTGGCCGTTATAGACCCGCCAGTGCATGACTCAATACGTCTGAAATTTCTTATTGATACAAAACATAGCTGGAAAGACAACACTTAGACCAGATATTTTTATGTAAAAAAAAAAGCTTTGTTTAAATATACACGGACGTTTTAACAAATACATCCGTTTAATAACTTTGTCCATATACAATGACAATTGATTGCCGTGTACTTACGTATGGTGTCGTGTTAATTTGCGCCGTGTGACGTAGGAGCAAGAGCGGGCGTGCAATCAACAGCGAAGCGCGCGCGAGGCCGAGCAGGAGCGGCAGTGGAAGCACCTGCAGCAGCAGCGACAGCAGCAGACGCAGCAGCAGCAGCAGATCATACACGATCAGAGGATGCAAGGTACCTGCTGCTACGATCATATTATATCAACAGGCCACCTGACACTTTGGCAGTGATTTCGACATTTCATATCAAACTTTTGATAGATTTAGAACAGCCAGACAATAAATTAATACTAATTTTATTTTTAACCGACTTCAAAAAAAGGAGGAGGTTCTCAATTCGGTCGGTATGTTTTTTTTTATGTATGTACATCGATTACTCCGAGGTTTCTAGTCCGATTAGTGTCATTCTTTTTTTGTTCGATGCAGTATACTTGCAGTGTGGTCCCATAAAAATTTCATCCAATCTGGTTGAGTACTTTTTATTTTGTGAGCATTTTTATTGATTTCGGCTACTTGGATGACATTACTTTTTGCGTGTTTGTTACGCGATTACTCCGCCAATTGTGGACCGATTTTCAAAATTCTTTTTTTGTTGTACTAGGGATCGTTCACCTCAGGGAATACTGCAAGTTTCATCAAAATCTGTTCAGCAGTTTTTGAGATAGGGAATTTTATTAGCATGTGTACATGAGCGATGTTAATACCGGTGCCACGGATTACAAATTCTAGTGCACTTGTAAGGAAATGAGGTATTTGACAAGAATTTGGGTTGAATATTTAAACTAAAAAGAGTAAAATAAAAAAACTTAAAAAAAAAAAAATTAACCGACTTCAAAAACAACCACAAAAAGGGTAAAATAACCTACAAAATAACTTTTCTTTCGGAAGTCGGTGGCAAAAAGACAACGAAATAAAAAAATAAAGCCACCGACTTCAGAAAGAAAAGTTATTTTGTAGGTTATTTTACCCTTTTTTGTGGTTGTTTTTGAAGTCGGTTAATTTTTTTTTTTAATTTTTATTATAGATATTTTAAAATCTGCCGAATTTCATTTAGTGGTTGTTATTTCAATAGAAGCGGCATCATATCGATAAAAATACCGAAAAATTTGCTTCGGGGCCATTTTTGTTGGTCTAGACAAATAGTTTCTAAATGTAGTTATTACTCGTACTTCATGCACTAACCCCCACGTAAATCCGACCCGAAAGCAGCCATGCAGCGGTTACGTGCGCCGGACGGCAGCTCCCCGCCGGGCGCGGGACAGGGCCCACTGGCGGGGCCCCTTTCCGGGCCCCTGTCCGGGCCCCCGCCGGCCTCTCCCGCGCCCCCCGCCGAGGCCCCTCGCAGTACCTTCCCCGCCCAGCGCTTCCCGCTGCACTACGGGAACAATGATGACATCAACAGGCAGCTTAGAGATTTACTCCAGAGACATCCAGAGAAAATGTGGCCGGGACGTGAGTGTATTTCTTATATCCTAGGCTAGCACTAGACAAGGCTTAATCATTAAGGGCTTCACACACAGCAGCTATAATGTAAAGATGTACATTATAGCACGATACATCTCATCACATCTTTCCATAGAGATTCGAAGATGTAAAAATATACATTATAGCTGCAGTGTGTGGTCTCCTAACGATTTCTATGGAAATATGTCATGAGATGTATCATGCTATAATGTACATCTTTACATTATAGCTACTGTGTGTGAAGGCCTTTAGAGTACTGTGTACAGATTAGGTCATATCATCGACGATATAATACTACACTCGTAATAACAGGCGACCGATGTCTGTCAACACATTAGGCAAAAAAGTCTTATATTCGTTTCATTTCGACCAATCCTGTGAGCCGTAAACATACGTTGAGACAGCACAGACCTTGAGTTAGCCAATCACAACGCAGTACCCCGTCCCCCTCGCTTACGTAGTACCTCAGCAACTTGGCAGAATAATTTGTGTTCCTTAGATCGTGCATGCGGTGTCTAGTATTATATCGTCGTTGGGTCACATCATGGTAAATCTATTTGGGGTCGCAACTCTGATTCATCAAAGTCGGGGATTTCATCAGGGCATAATTAGCAGATATGCTCACATCACACCTTTGCAAGCATATGCTTAGTCGGTGCTGATATATCATATTAACTTAATTAATATCTTCTCTTAGCTTGAGGAGCAATAATCACAGCCGCACAGGCCGATCATTTGGGTTAAGCCGCGCTTGCAGAGATTGGTCTGTGGATGGGTGACCATCTGTCATAGCGGGTTTCCTCCGTGCCTCGGAAAGCACGTAAAGCCGGCTTTCATTTATAGATCTTTGACAGTCTTTAATGTTAGTCTGACCGCCTTACCACAAAAAATAACTGTAACTGCAAAACGACCCTTATAACAACGAGAAATGCTATTTTGACATTGAAAGTTCTTTTAAACAAGTGTTCAACAGTTCTGCATGTTTATCTTTTTGTGGTAACACGGTGACAATCTGTCTTACCATGGGGTACCGTATAACCCAGTAACTGGGTTGTGGAGGTCCGATAGGCAGTCACTCTATCCAGCTGCATCTGGCTCGACTGGAAGCCAACCCAACATATTTGAGAAAAGGATAGGCAGATGAATATCTTTCTTAGGTATTAAGAAAGAAAATTGGTAAAGTATTCTCAAATTGAATGTGTTTATTGTAGAACATAGCGAGGCATCATCTCCGTCGCCCGTGGGTGAAGGTCAGCCATTCCGCCAGCCACTGCCCGTCACTTTACGTGCGCGTGCGCCTCTCATGCACGCTAACCGACCGGACCATCATTGTAAGTAAATAATTACAGGTACCAGGTATAAATACTCCAGATCGACTTTTGGAAAGAGATAACCGACTAGTTTCTGTTTCATAGAGCGATGTCTCTGTCCGTTGAAGTGGAAACCAGTATCAATGAGACTGTGACAAACAACGACGATATAATACTAGACTCCTAATAACAGGCGACCGATGTCTGCCAACACATTAGGCAAAAAAGTCTTATATTCGTCTCATTTCGACCAATCCTGTGAGCCGTAAACATACGTTGAGACAGAACAGACCTTGAGTTAGCCAATCACAACGCAGTACCCCGTCCCCCTCGCTTACGTAGTACCTCAGCGAGTTGGCAGAATAATTTTCGTTCCTTAGATCGTGCATGCGTAGTCTAGTATTATATCGTCGTTGGTGACAAACGTCACTTAGGAAGTGTGTGAGAGAGAGATAGACAGACTAGCTACTGCTAGCTGATTATCTCTTTTCAAAAGTCGATGTGCATTATTTATTGCCGATATTTGTAATGTCATTTTACTTTCCACGCAAACTGTACAGAGTGTGTTCTTTTCTAAAACTGTTAAAATGTAACTGAATAACAAAACTTTACTGTAAATATTTCGCAGGCTTTTGTTTTCTTCTTTTCAGAAATAGGACCCGAGCGCAATAACTTGACACCCTGGCTCGAATCTCGATCTCTCTCCCACTACAGACATTACGGGGTAGCGGGAGGGGGATCAAGTTAAGACAACAGTGAACTTACAGTTCACTGTTGTCTTCATTTTGCTTCTTCCTACAGCTTTTATAATATGATGTATTTTTTTCAGTAATTATGCAGCAACGCTTAGTGTCTGCAGATAACAGCCAACTTCAGCAACAAAATGTACAGAATTCTGGCGGACAACAAATGGTTGAGCAGAAACAAAATGTTGCTCAAAATAATGGTAACTACTTATGAAACTTCTTGGATCACTTCCCCCATTTTTGTTTTCGGGAATAAATCATCGCCACCCCGTTTGTTCGGTTGCCCTTTGCTTTCAAACGCCGCGCTACTTTGTAAAAAAAAAATACGAAATAAAAAAACAAAACCACTGACTTCAGAAAAAAGTTATTTTACCCTTTTTTGTGGTTGATACAGAAGGCGGTTACAGTTTTTTTTAAATACTATTATTTTTAAATAGTAATCTCCACACGCGGGCATGCGGGCAGCGAGTAAAGGGCAACTCGCTGCCCGACCAAGGACCATGCCCGGGTCGACGGCGCGTTGTGTCCCACGCGCGCCTCAAAGAGCGTCAGCATAATGACGGGGCCCCCCTCTCAGAGGGCCAAAGCCTGCCGGGGTCGCGGGGTTATTCCCTTACCGTAACCCCGGAACATAACAGGCTATGAAGGACACCGTGGATTTTAGTCAGTAGAAGTCTGACAGTCCCTCCCGCCCTGCCCGGGGTTGGAGGACTCATTTGATGATTATACCACGCTAAAAAAAAAAAAAAATAGTAATCTCCACAAACGTTCTGCAAGTTGACTCAAGACATCATCAACTTGTTTTTATGATGGAGTACATTATCTGGTAATTTGTATCAACTAAATCTTTGCCCGTAACTTCAAGTTAGAATCTATTGGCATTGATTGAAATACATGATAACCTACATTATATTTATGAAGTGAAGACTTGTTGGCTTGGCTATGTTGCTACGTCCGTTCGGGTGAAGTCGGCTAAGAGAGCGAGAGAGATATAATCGATTCGTATTATTATTAACATCGTCTTGAATGTTTTCACTTCTCTCGTGTGCGAAGCACACTATTTTATTACAGGTAATAGAGAGACTTGGAACTGAAAAAAAGAAAAAATAACTAATGAGAATACATTTTCAGCTCCCAGCAATGAAACCAAACAGGAATCGAATCAGGAACAAGGCACAGATGAGATGGATATGGGAGATATGGACAAACTTGAACAAGATGGATCTAATATTGGAGAGGTAAGACCATAATTCTACTCCTTTAAACAGATTAAACCAGTAGCTTATCTTTGACTTTCAGCTTATTGTTTAAAAACATAATTACATAATTGTATGGTTGTCATATTGTGTAGTCATGACAAGAATATTGGTGCACCCATAACCTGAAATCTGAATAGGCAGTGAATAATATTTCACCAGATTTTGAATGGAGGTACAATCCATATGTTACATATGTCCTTGAACTTTAGGCTATTAACTATACCCATGCAGGCCCTATAGCCAAACGGCAATCAATAAACTTAAACGGTCAGGCGCCTTTAGATTTTCAACTTAATATCTGAATACCTTAAGTTGAAAATCCATTAAAGACTGCTGAGCAAACAGAACAAACTAAAACGCTCTGTAAATGAACTTTATGCGCTGGGGTATATAGTTAAAAATGTATTAGAGACTGGTGAGCGTTAACGATTATCTTGTCTTGTCTAGGGACTGCGTTTTCTAATCCGGACAGATTATTCCCATAACTTATCTACTATTAGACAAGCTGATAAATACAATTTTAAACGTCAACAATTCTTCCCAAAGGTGGGCGACATCCTAACGGGACTAGGTGGCGAAGACGATGAAGTGTTGTTCGAGACATTAACCGCAGAGATAGGAGAACAGTTCAATATCCTGGAATACGCGGACCCGGAGCTAGCTGCACTGAATGATGCAGAGCATATCCTGGATGGACTGGACTTGGCTGACGACGGTCTGTCGGAGAGACATGCCAAGAGGGAGCCAGAGTGAGTATCCTAACCCTCCACTTTTCACTTACAACACAGCATACTTAATAGTACTACGTGCAGAAATGTCACTTCCCAAAATCAAACAAATGTAAAATCTATGCTCGAGAGAATAAAGTACATTTTAACAAAAATATGTACGGAACGCGTGCGAAACGGGTCACGTGGCAGTCGATGCTCGGTGCACCCGTGTGTGCGAGAATAAAGTACAAGCACATCTTTAACGTAAAAATAAGTACGGGACGCATGCGACCCGCGTGTGCGACCAGTTTCATACCTACGCCGCCCACCGCAAGCATTTTCAGAATAAATGTCTATCTATTATACATAATATTAGTTCAGCTAAATTAAAAGACTTTAGGATTTCCAACAAATTTAAAAATGGAAACTAAAAAGAAAGACAAGATCACATTTATTAAAAAGAGTTAGTTTCGCTGCGCTCTGGATTCTATACTAGAACTCGTACATAGCAATGATACAGCGGGTTCTTTTGTGTGATTTTGATTTCACTTATGTTGAGTAAACAAAAAATACTGAAAGTACACAATGGTGCCTTATTTATGCTGTATTTTTAATGAGCTTGATCTTTGTTGACTTTCTTTAAAGTTACAAGGTTGACCAACTAATCTTCTTTCTCTCTCTAATTCTCATCCTACCTTTCCAGGGACGAACACGAACAGGCACAAGACAATAAAATGTACAATGACTTACAAAAGGCCGTTAAAAACATAGAATCGAAATCCGAAGTGAAGTCAGAGGCCGAGGATGTTAAGCCGGAAGTGAAGTTAGAAGCGCCGGCCACTCCCGCGCCGCAGACCATGTACAACGATCCCGTGCAGAGAGTTATAACGCAGAACCAGCAGATGGCGCTACAGGCTAGTATTTATGTAATTGTCCTTTTTTTGTTTGTTTTTTTCTATTTTTATTTTGATAAGCTTTTTATTACTTTTCTGTCAGAAATATGTGTTGTCCTGTTTAGTCTTATCAGTGCTTTTTTTTTACGCCATTCCAGCAAAGTCATCGCAAATCGCCGGCCGGAAGTGGGTTAAGGGTCGGGTGCCCACCCCATGTCGAACTCCCGGATTCGGCGGAGAAACCAATATCCCGGCAACGACCACAAACACCTCACACCAGAAATTCACCTTGAATACTGTGGAACGACACTTGCCACAGTCGGCAACAAATTACACAACACTAGATCCTATACCATTCCGTTCTCCATTATAATCTCTCCCAACAATTGATAACAAAACAGTTTCAACCAGGGAAACCACTCCTACAATAATAAATGGGTAAAAACAAAACCCAACGTGACAACATTAAGGTTGACAGTTCCAAAGACAATCCACGCAAAAGTTCACAGATTAAAAATGTACCGTTTCGGTCGAAGGTTCTCGAATAAAGTCCATATAGAAAAAACTAAATCATTTCCGTTTATGGATATTTAGTTTATTATTAATTTTCTTTACTTATTTATTTTCTTTAACTGATAAATGTGTTTATTCAGATTATTTAAAGATTTGTGATCATCAGATTAAAATATCGATTATTTTTACGGTTGTTAAATCGGAGCGCGCCAGAGGGCGCCTCGAACTGTCAGAATTGACGTCTGACGTAATAAATGTCATGTCATTAGTAAACAACCTATGTTTTGGTCAAAATAATATTGTGAAACGGTTTAAAAGAATTTAGAAAAGTGATTTATTGTTTGGAAATGAAACCAACGATACATAGGAATGGTTGACCCTTGAATGCAGGTACTTGACACTTTGTTTATTAGAAACGCAGCCGCGCAATAGCAACCTGAGCTAGGAACACAAAAAAAAAACAATGTAACAGTACAGCAAATCGCCGGCCGGAAATCGGTTAAGGGTCGGGTGCCCACCCCATGTCGAACTCCCGGATTCGGCGGAGAAACCAATATCCCGGCAACGACCACAAACACCTCACACCAGAAATTCACCTTGAATACTGTGGAACGACACTTGCCACAGTCGGCAATGAATTACACGAGACCAGAACCAACTATTCCGTTCTCCATTATTAATCTGTCTCAATAATTGATCACCAAAACAGTTTCAACCAGGGAAACCATTCCTACAATAATAAATGGGTAAAAACAAAACCCAACGTGACAACATTAAGGTTGACAGTTCCAAAGACAATCCACGCAAAAGTCCACAGATTAAAAATGTATCGATTCAGTCGAAGGTTCTCGAATAAAGTCTATATTGAAAAAACTAAATCATTTCCGTTTATGGATATTTAGTTTATTATTAATTTCTTTTATTTATTTACTATTACAAAATGAGTTAGTTCATATTATTTAAAGATTTGTGATCATCAGATTAAAATATCGATTATTTTTACGGTTGTTAAATCGGAGCGCGCCAGAGGGCGCCTCGAACTGTCAGAATTGACGTCTGACGTAATAAATGTCATGTCATTAGTAAACAACCTATGTTTTGGTCAAAATAATATTGTGAAACGGTTTAAAAGAATTTAGAAAAGTGATTTATTGTTTGGAAATGAAACCAACGATACATAGGAATGGTTGACCCTTGAATGCAGGTACTTGACACTTTGTTTATTAGAAACGCAGCCGCGAAATAGCAACCTGAGCTAGGAACACAAAAAAAACAATGTAACACAATATGAACTTTCCCAGAAATGGGAATTGATGTCAAGACCTCTTGTTCAGCATCACTTGTCAGTTTCGAGTCGCTTCAATCGTAGTCAAAACAAGACTAACTCAAGTGCCGGCTATGCAAGCTGTTATACCCCGACCTGTGACATTAGAAGGTTTCAGATCTTGGTCAAAAGTTTTGGAAACATCTATGGACTTTACAATCCTGTACCTATTAGAATATTCCAGAACAAAAACCATCCGGAACTATCGAGTTTCTTCTGGAATATTCCAGTGACTCGGTCAACGTAACATTATGAATTATTTTGTTTCGTAGCAACAGCGTCCACAACAGTTCCAGCCCGGACAGCAAGTGATGAATCAGCAAGTAGTCCAGCGGCCGCAAGTACAGTTCACCTCGTCCCAGCATGTACACTATGCGCAGGTATGTCCAGTTAAGTGATCATAGGGTCAAAAATTTACTTCATTAAAATTTGTTAGACGCCAGCATTTCACGATCAAACACTTTAAATTTCCTCTTTCATAACGAGAAATTATAATTGAAGTACTAAAGTAAAGATATACAATTTGGGATATGTTGATGTGTATGCTTGAAAAAGAAAAACCATACAAAAGTGATCCTCGAGACTTATGAGGACCCTTCCAATCAGACAATTGTTGTCAGACAGGGTTAGGGGACTCGGAGATGGGTTAGGAATGGACCGACTCAAACTACAAGTGAAAATGAACCTTATCACTACGACATATGGTATAAAACACAATCGCCACGACCAACGTCAAGTCATCTTCGTCGTGTCCTATGTCTACTACAGTAGCTTGTGTCCCCAGAACACCCCGGGCGGCGCGGGTCTGCCGGCCAGCGCGGCCAGCATCGTGTCGGCCATGACGGCGCAGGTGAACCAGGCCTTCGCGTGCGGCCGCAGCCTGGCGGCCGGCACGCGCCTGGTGGCAGCCGACGGCTCCGTGGGCATCGTGCGCGCAGACAGGACTGTGACGCTCGCGCATCTGCCCTATGCTGGTTAGTATAGCTTTGTTGCAGCCCTTTCACACGGCAGTCCAGTTTTTTGCAGGATCCCGTTTGATCGCAAAAGAGATTATACGCTAGTGTTCACACGAGCAAACCGCATGCAGGATCCTGCAAAATGCTGATCCCGTCGATTTGTGCAGTTCGGTTTTGTCACTTACACGGTAAAATCTAGTGTCCCAGGACAGAGCGGGAGGGACTGTCAGTCTTCAGACACTCCACTGTGTCCTTCAATAGCCCTTTACGTTCCGGGATCACAGTAATTCGTTAGTTCACGACACTGGCGCGCACTGGAACACAATACGCCGTCGACCCGGAACGTTTTAAACGCCGGATATAACTAAATAGATTTGTTTCCTACAGTATTCGCCGTGTCTACCGCGCAACGCCGTAGAATAGAATAGAATAGAATACACTTTATTATGCACACCATACAAATGATTGGTACAGAGTATCTTATACATAGGATGACACATGCCGTACTGATTGTTGCATTTTTTCCGGTCGCAATCCGCGCGCCAAACGTTCTTGCGATTCGCTCGGTAAATCTCGTACGGTGTGCCGCCGGTTGCCGCTACGTGTGGCATGTTTAGTACATTTCTATACATATGTTTAAATCGCCACACGCTTCGTCATTCGCACGGCGCGAATATTCACTTGAGGGAATGTCCTGTGACCAGGCTCTTACCGCTTATTCCAAAATATGTGTCAACTCGCGCAATAACACCCCGCGGTGTAGGTATGAAACTGCTCGCACACGCCGGGCGCACCGTGGACGGGTATCACACGGCTGCCGCCCGCCGCCTGTTTTGTACGTGCTCTCTACATATTTTTGTTAAAATGTACTTTATTCTCTCGAGCATAGATTTTACATTTATTTGTTTTTGGGAAGTGACAATTCTGTACTTCTGTACTTTTAAGTATTCTGTGTCAATATTGACGTGTACCTCCCCCCAGCGCCGGGCCCCGCGGGCGCGGCGCCCCCCGGTCCGCGCCCCCCTCCCCCGCCCCCCTACCCGGGCACGCTCCGCCAGCCGCAGCCGCCGCCGCCGCCCTACCCACAGGTAAGCTGAGACCCACCACCAGAGACACCCCACACCGGTTCTTGACGTGATACCATTTACAACAATAAGATCTATTAATTTTGAGTTTGAGAATTTTTGACCAATCATCTCTCTTAACGAATTGATAACATTTTTTTTTGATACTTTAAACTTAACTGTTTTGAAATAAGTAACAATTTCAATCAAAAAATAAAACCACAAAGTCGACCTCTTAATGTTTTCAGATTTTACTCAAGAATAATTATGAATACAAAACTCTTGCCACCAACCACATAATATTTGCGTGTCACGTCAAAAATCGCCTAATAATGATTTACTTGCCAGAATTAATGAAAACTTACAGAACTGAATGACAACTTACGAATAAGTAATATTACTAATATAAAAGTATTTTGATAGTCTTGGAGGATTTTTGGATACATTGTCGTGCATGCAGTAATATTTTTTATCTACGTGTTTTTTTTTTAATGAATTTGTTTCGACACGGCGACGGTGTCGAAGTAAATTCATTGGCTTTAAATGTATGCAGTAAGCTTGGGTTCACATTTACGAGTCACTGTCGTTTGTCACTGGACTGTCTCACAGAAGTTGCAATAAATGTGAACTAGTAACAATATTCATCAGTCGCTTCGATATTTGATCGCATCGCAGATAATGTGAAGTTGTACGAGCGCAATCATATCCAAAGCAATATTAATTTATCTATGCGTTGGTGGCGGAACTTTTCGACTGGAAAACACGCTGAAATTAAAGTCGACGCTTGTTTTATTCGTTACAAGCTTAGAGGACTAATATTGCATGGGTATGCAATCGCTTACAATTCATACGACCATGCGGGTGTACATTGGCGTTAGCACTTCCTTCTAAAAACTAATTAAACAATATCACCGTTGTGTAAGATCAGAATAAGTATCAAAATGGTTTGTGCAACATGTGTCGTATGAGTTGAGCCGCGCGTGTCGCGTAGGCTGTATGTACGTTGAGTACAGGCGGTGTTTATTGCATGTCGGTGGTTGATGGTTGTTGGCGCGCGCCCTATGAGCCGGCCGACTGGGGCGACTGGCTGCACCGCCGCCCGCTGCTGCTGCAGGTCAGGCCCATCTCCCACACCCCACACCCCACACCCGCACGTAGGCGCACCCCCGAGCGGATCTCCTTCACCCCTTGTTACCACGAGAACTTAGGACTTTCTGTTGAGTCACCTGTGTCCATTTATATATAAGACTGTGAACTTATTAATGCCATGTAGCGTATGGAATTATCTACTTTTTTGAGAAACCTATCAAATATGGGAAACTTCTGATCAAAAGAACTTGTTTTGATCTTAAGGTGAAATATTTTTGAGTTGGTAACATCGCCAAAGAGTTGATCGGGAAGTTAGAGTTGAAATTGAAAAAACAAATTAAAGCATAATTTTTAAACCACATGCTGATATAGATAGATCTTTCATACAATACACGTGTGACTTAGCACAAAATCTGTTTTTCTTCGTAAACCACAGATTAAATACTATAAACAGAATGTTGACTTCCTATAATGTTCTTGCTCTTTATTATCTAACACATTTGTTCTCCTGTTCTCCTTCGTTTACGAGATTTTTTCAAGTTAAGTGAAAAATGTAGATATCTTTTGATAAATAAGAAATAAATCTGTAATCTGTCCTCTTCCTTGACGTCCTTAGATTTCCTCTCCTTAGCCCCTTCATCCACTAGGCGACGCAAGTCTCCAATACCGTACGACAACGACGATATAATACTAGACTCCGCATTCACGATCTAAAGAACACAAACTATTCTGCCAAGTTGCTGAGGTACTGCGTAAGCGAGGGAGACGGGGTACTGCGTTGTGATTGGCTAACTCAAGGTCTGTGCTGACTCAACGTATGTTTAAGACTCACAGGATTGGTCGAAATGAGACGAATATAAGACTTTTTTGCCTAATGTGCTGGCAGACATCGGTCGCCTGTTATTAGGAGTCTAGTATTATATCGTCGTTGCCGTACGACTTTGGTATCCGTTGACGCGTGCTTTGGATTTGTATTGCAATAGTCACCTGGATATCAAAGTCGTAAGGTACCGGAGACTTCCGTCGCCTATTGACGGAGGGCCTTAGTGTCTAGAGGGTCCGAGTCGGATTAGAGGGCCGGGCCTTGTCACCGCTAACCACCTTGTTCGTGTCTGTTTACGCTTTTTACTCTGCTTGCTCGCGGCACGCATGCGTACTTACTACTAACCTTTGTACCTTTTCAGCATCCTTTCTAACACAGAAACACTAACGTTCTAAACAAAATAGCACTAAAAATAAAATGTTTGAGTCAATTTTTTTTTTGTCTAAATACAGTGCCGGGGTTAGGATTGGATTACCTGTCTCATCTTGTTTTACTGAACAGTGGTGGTGGAAATTCATGTCGATTTGGTTGTGGGCCGTAAGCTTTTAGAAGCAAGATAATTGGCAAAGTAAGCATGAAATTATTAGAAACGTGAGGTCCTCAGTTAAAGAGTGACGCGAGCATGAAAGCTCGAAAGTATGCATGGTAAAGACAAATGTATGCGATATCCATACAAGACTGATACTATAAATCAAATGAGTACATATTAATATGGACTTCCGACTTTACACGACTGTTAGTCGTTATTTTTTAATGTTATTGGTCGCACTATGTTGCTAAAAGTGCACAGTATACATATAGTCAGTGCCTTACGCCTGAATTATCAGTAAATTAGATAGAGTTATGTATACACAATAAATAGTCAAGTCATTCTTAGGTGTTAGTATCAAATCAATAAATACCCTATGTACCCAGTTTCACATTTTAAAACATGTACAATACACAGACACAAACTTATAGATGACTTTTAGTTTTAAATAGTAAACTTCTGTTACTTAGATTGTTGCTATTATAAAAGTACAATTTATAAATGTACTTAGATAACTATAGCACTGCGTTATGATCACACATTTCTTATTTCTTATCAATAGTATATCGATAGAGTATGCGCACTGATCTATTAGTAGATCTATCTCTAAGTCACATCTACTAGTTTAAACTGTTATGAAACTATTTTCACTTCACAAGTAAAAGTAGATACATTTTTTTCAAAATTCGCTAGATATTCACTCATCGAGCCGATTGAAAATTATGTAGATTGTTATTTGTAATCAAAGATCCCCAAGATTTTTTGATTTTATTGTTTATTCATATTATGTTTTAATCTTTTATTATCTAAATACTTAATATTTATTTATAGTATTTTTATATAAAGAATACTCAATTGATTTCAAATGACTGTTTCATTCGGCTCAACACTCAAGATGAGACAGGTATATTAAAACTTTTAAACCGGCCACAACTCATTCATGTATGCATCGATATTAGTATTGAATGCCGCATCGTACGCACCGAGCTCGATTCACAAAACGTGACGCTAGGTGCAAAAACTAGGAACCCTAGGAAACTAGCATCGCGACCGGTGTCTCGACTAACGGTGTCGGCGACGGCGCAGGCCGGGCGTCGTCAACAGGCTTACTTTAACCGTCAGAACGTAAACCAGGAGCAACCGTTGCTTCTCGAGGAGCTCCTGGAGCAGGAGAAGCGCGAGCAGGAGCGCGAGGGCGGCGAGTGGGCGGGCGGCGGCCTGCCCGCGCCCGCGCCCGCGCCCGCGCCGCCCGCCGTGCCGCTGTACGGGGCCGCGCCGCCCGCCGCGCCGCCCGCGCCCGCCGCGCGCGACCCCGACCCGCACGCGCGCGCGCTCTACGAGCAGTGGCTCAAGCAGTACAACGCCTTCGCCGCCGACCAGCAGCGCTACTACGAGGTCGAGGTTCAGAAGCTGAGGAAGATCCGCAAGGTGAGCCGCAGTAGTGCGCTGAGTGTTCGTGAGCTTAGTAGTGGCGCGCCGTCCTCCCGGCCGCGTAGACTTTCAGGTGGCGACTGCGGGCCCGTGGTAACACAACAGACCTGTCACTAACTGGGGGGCACTCACCGTCTTTGTTGGCCCGATTTTACACGTGAAGCTTTTCGATTCACAGTCGCTGAACAGCAAGCAGCGTCAGTTGCGTAAGTCGGGCAACGAGCTGCTGCCTAACGACGCCGCCGAACTGCAACGTGTGTCCACCGAGCAACAGGCGCTACAGAAGCATCTCGAAGCTGCACGCAAGCAAGCGAGGCAGCACAGCATGCTCATACAGGTATACTAAAATACCTTATAAAGACTATTACGCTTGATGCAACAATTGATTAATTAATTTTATTATCAACCCAGGAATACGAAACAAAACAACGTCAACAGAATCCACAGTTGGCGCAACAAAGCGTTATCAACCAGCAACAAATCACGTCGAATCAAACCGTGTTTGCTCAGAATCAAAACATGAATCAAGGGCAACAAGTACAACAGCAGGGCACGATCAATCGGCCGATGCAACTAGGGTTGCAAGGCTCTGCTATACAACAGCAACAAACGCTCATTAGAACTCAACAGACAGTTATTGGTGCAGATGGTCAACCAATATCTCAACAGAGGATAGGTCTGGTGACGTCACCGCTAAATACACAAGGAAGACTGCTACAAGGAGGTCGTACTCTCGTCATAGAGCAGTCTGGTGCTCAACAACAGCAGCTAGTCAGACAACTATCAGGGGTTCAAGAAAGGCCGCAGTCTGTAGGCGGAATGGTGCAATTTGGGCAGCAACAGATGGGTGGAGTTAGAAGTACTATGCAGCAAGGTCCTCAGACGCCGCGCACTCCCGGAGCTCGACCGGCAATGTCACCGTTACACGTGCAGTCGCCACACTCTCAGTCTCCGCTACATTCCCTGGCGCCTCAATCACCGCTGCATCACCTCACGTCTCCGATGCAGTCGCCGTTGCATTCTCAACAGTCTCCTCTACATCATACGTCTCAGTCTCCTCTGCATCCGTCGACTCAGTCGCCGCATCATACGCAACAGTCACCGTTACACTCTCAGCAGTCGCCAATGCATGTGCAGCAAACGAACATGCCGCAGCAATCGCCGATGCATCAACAATCACCGATGCATCAATCGCCAATGCATCCGCAGCAGTCTCCGATGCACCAATCCCCGATGCATCCGCAGCAATCACCGATGCATCAGCAGTCGCCTCTACATGCTCAACAAACGCAGATGTCTCAGCATTCGCCTATGCCCCAGCAATCGCCGATGCATTCGCAGCAGTCACCGATGCATATGCAGCAATCACCGATGCATACACAACAATCACCTATGCAGACGTCGATGTCGCCACAACACTTCTTGCAACAACTTCAGGCTCAAAGGACTAGTCCTCAATTACCAACTCCTAGCAGAAGTCCTCAGGTAAAATGAACTATTTCTGTAAAGTAGATGTACTTAAGGAACTGTAGAACAGAAATTGATACCGTGATTCTTTTCAGATTTATCAACAATCTCAAATTCAAAGTCCAGTGGCGTCGCATTCGCCGCAGATGCAAAATGTAAGAGTGGTTTTGATATGAAATAAGTTTCTGATTGTTTTCAAATGTTTCGTTATCTAAATTAATGTCTTTGGTTATAGGTTGACTATGCAACAGGCAGGTTTTCTCGGCCTGCACCTGGGTGTTCTCCATTGCCCACACGATTCGCAAGGCCACCACATCACCAACAAGGAATAAGAGTGGGCGGACCTTTCGGAGGTCGTCAACAGACTTCACCACTGGGAAGTCCACAGCCTTTACCTTCCCCCGGGAACCCTGCCAACGAGATGGCTGTAAGTGTATTTAAACATTAGCTAACTTGAGTATATTTATAAACGTATGTACTTTTACATTTATTTTACTATGAGGTTATGATATTGGCTGCATATTAGCTGCCCCATACGACGTCGATTAGTTTATTTTAACTAATACACAATTTGAACCACAAAACATTCAAAATTTCTGTGGGAGACATCATGAAATTGCAGCTATTATCATAGTTCGAGTTTACTATACAGCCTATTAATTTTTGCCTTTCGTTCGAACAGCGTCAACAGATGCTACAGCGGCAGCAGTACAGCCCGATGGGCGGCGCACCGTCCTCCCCGTCCGTGGCGCGCTCCCCGCACGTAGCGCGCACGCCCACCCCCTCCCCCGCCGCCTCCCCCGCGCCCGGCGCACACGAGCACGGCGGCGGCATGCACGGGCCACACGCACCGGCCCTGCACGAGCACGGAGGTGGCATACACGGGCCGCACGCCTGCGCCCCCCTCCCCCCCGGCTACCGCTACTTCAAGCCGGGTCTGTTCGGCGGCGCCCCCGGCTGGCCCCCCCGGGACGACGACCGCCGCCGCCCCGCCCACCTCACCAAAGTCTCTATACTGAAAAGACCCACCCCGCCACGCCCGCGACTTCTAAACACACCTTCCCATCATGTTGAAGAGGTCGTCGACCCTAACAACTCGCCCGGCGCGTCCGATGCTCGTAGTTACGTGGTATACACACCGGATGCTCTGGACTACGCACAACGCAGCTCTAGAAGTGACGAACCTCGATCATCACTCGCGCGTTCTGATGATGACGATGACGTAGAAGAGTTAGTGGAGCACCTCGACGATGACGACATTGTTCTAGTTGAGCCCGACGCTATATCTCCTGAAGAACGCATAGCCACTGAGGAAGATTTTGAAGAGCTGATAGACAGTGGCAAGCCTGACGATGAGGTGGAAGATGAGGCAACTGAGCGAGCTCCCACACGGACTGAGACAACTACGAAGACTGTTGCAGTCATTAGCTTGTCTACGGGAAAGCAACCAGTACAACAGTATAAAATCCTGAACCCGGGCGCTAACCCGCGGGCACGGTTACCTCTGCTGAGTGCAACCATGCTCTCTCCGCACACCAACACAAAAATCCTCGACGAGGTGTCACAGGCCACTGTCGCCTCCGTCTCGATAGCTAACCAAACTATCTCAGTTCCCGTGTTAAAGAATCTCTCTGTACCCATCGCGAGTGTCGCAAGTCATGTAGGTGGAGTAGGAAAGTCTCAAATAAAGAAGGTGCCACTAAACTTGACTAATCCGCCGCTAACGATCAATATGTCGACGACGGCGCTGTCTAAACCAATCAGTTCGGTCATAAGTGTGATATCGTCGAACGTGCCAAAGGTTGCTAATATAAACCCGCCTCGCGTACCTGTGTCTATACTAACACAGCACCAGGTTAAACAAAAAATAGTGAAAACTATCGAGAAACCGATGATGCTTGCATTATCGAACTCTAAGCTATCCAGTTTGTCTGTGACACATGATGCCACACTCCCAGCAAAAATATTCCAAGATGATGCCGCGTCGCCTGATAGTACCGTTTCATCTGAAAATCAGGAAAAAGAAATGAACACTAATCCTATGTCTTCGACTTCTCAACAATTATCTTCGATGAGTTCTCAGCAATTATCGTCGATAACTTCTCAGCAATTATCGTCAATGACTTCTCAACAAATATCGTCGATAACTTCTCAGCAATTATCGGCTATGAGTTCTCAGCAATTATCGTCGATAACGTCTCAGCAATTATCGTCATTGAGTACTCAACAATTATCATCAATGAGTTCTCAAGGATCATCGCAGATGGACCAAAGATCTGGTATATTCAAAGAACCCACTAAAGACATTGACATAGAATCTGAAATCAGTAAGCAGACTGAACTACCTCACACACTATGTCTGAGCGATCGCACGCCGTTGTTGTTAGGAAAGGCTGACATAAAGAGTCCCGATCCCATTCCAGAGAAAATTCCTGACAATATCATGGAGGGTGATGATGAGGACAAACCGGAAGATAACATACCGAGTAACATCCTGCTGGCTTATAATAAGAGTATATCAGAACCACCGCCACCGCCGCCCATGTCAGAGAGCAAACCAGAAGAGAACGTCGTAAAGACAATAAAAGCAATAGCCAATCAAACTAAAGAAATGGTCATAGATTCTAACATGCAGATAACATCAGATATGGCACAGGATTCTGTACAAATATCGATACCGTCACCAACACCATCACAAGAGCGGTACCTGAACGATATGACGATGCAGGAACATCATGAGACTGCGGAAAATACGAAGCATGTTGAAACATTTGAAGACATGCTCTGTATACTAGAGAATATAGGTGATGATGCCAAGACATACGGTATGAAACAACCTAACCAAAATAAACCTGCAAATCAGAATATACAAAACCCGAATGTACATCCTCAAAAACCGGAGCCGAAAGAGACTCAAGAACAGACAACTTTTGCCAAGCGCGAGCCTGAAAGACTAGCACTACAGTCCGCGACAGTACCCCAGCTATCGCCGCTGTCACAACCTGCGGAACTAACGTCAAACATGGCGAATGTCTCACAACAATTACGAACAATCATGTCGTCACTGAACCCTAACACGTCTAAAGTGGACACACAACCTGTGATGAGGAAGAACAGTGATGCCACAACACCCACACAAGTGAACTTTGAGAATTTGTTACCTTCCTCTAAAGTTGAGGTGGCAGTGTCGAGACCATCGCCGATACAGAGGATTGAGAAACCTGCTTCATCTATCTCAAGCTCTGATAGTATGCCCATGAGTGCGGCGCAAGCGATCGGCTCAAGAGTCAACACGCTCTCTTCAATGCAACAAATGAGGAAGTCTCCTACCGTCTCTCCTATTAACTCTCCAGTTAGTTTACAAAACTCGTTAATGAAATCTCCTGCGCCTTTGATCTCAAATCAATCTTTCTCTTCCATGGATGATTCAGGGCCGACCTCGGTCGCTTCACAAATCATTCAGATGCCAGCTCTCTCTAAAATACACAGTTCGACCATTCCTTCCACAATGATGCATTCGAGTAACACGATCACTACCAGCATGAGTGGGTTCCAGAAGAACCAGTCACTGCCGACGAGTATACTGGGTCATACGTTGTTACAGCCTACGAGGCAAATCAATGCAAGTAATCTACCATTCAACCAGCAAAGCATCAGCACTAGTCAGCCGCCGGCGCTAGTCATGACTTCCAGACCAATGATGGGAAACAAAGAACCAGCGCCGAACGTAACTATTCGCACGCAAAGCATTGTTAGCTCAGGGATCAATCAGATTCAGGCCAAACCAGCACCACCTGGCTCTATTAACTTTATTACGTCATCTAAACTCCTCCACACGCAACTGACCTCACCTCTAAAGAGGTCGAAATCTACCGATGAGCCAAAAAGTGAGGTTATCGTCGGTCACATACAACCTACCAAAAGACACAGCGTGGAAGCGGTAGTTGTGAAATCAGAACCGATGGAAACAGATGAACCTAATACATCCACTACTACCACTGATGCAGGAACTAAGCACACTAGTAGTATACAGCAGACAACAGCTAGTCAGAATAAAAATGATGAGTCCCAGAATGTGTTGTTGAAGCAACTGCTGCAAACGACGACAGCAGCCGCCACAGTAGTGCCTCAACGTACTCTGACGATACAAAGAACCGCGCCTGCGCTAGGAACTATCCCATCTTTAGAAGCTCAACTGGCGAGGCCTTCCATACCACCGCCAACATTATCTTTGCCACAAGAAATAGAAATACCCAAGAATTCGCCTCGACATAACATTATGACCAGCAACATAGTGAGCTCGCCGTTCAACACGCGTCCCATACAATCTATCCCCACTTCCACGATATCTGCTCTGACACATACTTCGACACAATCCTTGATGGATGTCCGCAAGCCGCCTATCAAGATGATGAACAAAGAGGAAACTACTCCCATTCCAGAGAGTTCACCCACTATGAAATCTATGCAAATGTATCCAATGAGTATTGAAAATCAGCAGCTGCAACAAGCTATAAAGAAGGAGATCGCTCCTCCACAACAAAGTCCAGTACACAGACCGTTTACACCAGTGTACAGCACCACAATGGATGTGAAAAAGGAACTGCTCGATGAGAGCTCGCAACAGTCTGCTACATCTGGAGTTTCAACCGCATCTGATCAGGGCAAACTTGATCAACCAATGAAGGAAGAATTTCCTGAAAGCGTCAGCATGGACACGTCATCGGAAGCCAATGCTCCAGAAACTCCATCAGAAGCTAAGAAACGTAAGCGACGTGAATATCAACAGAAGAAGCGAAAGCAACTTCAAATGAACATGAAAGCGGCTGCTGAGAACAACTTGAATGCGGCCAACGCTAAGAAAAGACCGCGTAAAGGTTCTCGGTATGAGGAGGACTACGACACGTTTATCGACAACCTCATGGCCCAACTACGGTTACTACCAGCCATGCAGATACAGGAACCTGCTTTGACAACAAACTTCGCAGTTTGTCCGCTTTTCGGCTCCGGAGACTTGACTAAATTAAAGAGTAAAGACTACGATCTGTTGAAAGGTGATTTGGTAGGCGAATTTGGTAACGCGAAAATACCGAACGTTGGGGACTACTACAATACAAAACCGTTTGGGGAAGAGGAACCTTTGCCTGAGAAACCTCCGGCATCAACTCAGAGAGGGTTCTATGATCAAGAATTCCAGCCCATTCTGTTCGATGATGATCCAGAAGATAAGAAACTGGACTTCATTTGTAAAGAAAGAGACACCGATACACCAGACAGCATTGTTAGCTGCTCTAGTCCGGAGTGTCTCGAAACCGAGCCTCCTAATAGGTTCCCTGGACTTAAACTCGTTGACGATGAAGAGGAAGACGAGGATAGTGACTCAGCATCTGGTAGGATATCACCGGTGATCCCCATCATAGCGCCAGTACCTATCAGAGTGAAGCCTGTGTCACTGTACCAGTCGAAGGATGACGAAGATAACCAGAAAGCGTTGAAGACTCTTGACACGGAGGCCGGTAAGGTTAAAGGTGGAGATTCACCAGGAAGTACAGAAACCAATGAAAATGTCACCGTCACGCTTACCCTCACATCTGGAGCTGCGGAAGATATTCTTGGCGTTCTCAAAGAGCTCGCTGGAATCTTACACATACCACCACCGACCTCGTATCAGATCATAGAAAGAACTGCAACTCCACCTTCACACAAACTTGGCCTTTACAGATCCAAGGGTAAAGACGGCAAAGAAGGAACGCCTATTGATATCCAAAGTATACTTAATGGAGCTGCGAAATTCTGTCGCCATTGTGACGTTGTTATTTTAGATTCAGTAGTCAGGGCTAAAGCGTCAGAGTTCCCATTACTATCAGCCAACAAAGGCAACGCGGAAGAAATCTTATGCGACAGTGACTCAGAACTGTACTTCTGTAGCACACAATGTTACGAGAGCTTCGCGTGGCGCCCCACCAACATCATCCTAGATGGAAAGACAAAAACAGCGGTCAAAGAAGATAACAAGTCTGATGTTGATACAAATCTATCCAAAGAACGAGATGATTTCGATACAGCATCCACAGAAAGCATGGAGACTGACGACTTAGACATGAAACCAGACATCAAAGACGAGAAAATGGACTTATCGTTTATGGATTCTCTCGACAACGATGAATTGATGAAGGAAGTCGGTGATGACGTCAGCGCCTTAGACGAAGACCTAAAGAGTGAGCAGGACGACAAGAGCAACCAAAGTACTGCTGAGAGGGAGAAGTACAGAGGTATAAGATACAAGGCGTGGTCACCAGGCTGTATTGGACCACCTGTCAAATACAAGCGTCCAACTGACAGGGAGCTAACTGAACTGGTCTTCAGAACTGGCGTCGCTATCATGCCAGTAACAAATGAAGACTCAAGGAGATGTGAACTATGTGGTATACAAGGCGATGGGGTGGCCGATGGAGTATCAAGACTATTGAATTGTGATGTGAATCGATGGGTGCACTTGAATTGTGCTCTATGGTCGGAAGGGGTGTATGAAACTGTGAGCGGGGCTTTGATGAACGTGGAGACTGCGTTGGCAGCCGGGTCCAACGCGACGTGTGCCGTGTGCCGCCGCCTGGGCGCTACGGTCCGGTGCTTCAAGGTGCGCTGTGGAAGTGTCTACCATCTGGGATGCGCTGTCAAGGATAACTGCGTCTTCTATAAGAATAAGACTGCATTCTGCGCTTCTCATGCTCCCAAGGTGAGTGGTTTTTGATTAAACTTGTTATTTCATATTAATATGACACAAGTCGTATGTTTTGAGTCTATTGTTATTGTGCAATTAATGTCCTTCCGATTCAAATAGACCTAGAGCTGAAAATTCTAATACAAATATAATAATACATAATACATTTAATTACTTTTGTTTGTTCACTTTAATTTGATTCACCAATTCAAGCACTAAAACATATCTTACCTAAAACAGAATGAAAAAGACAACGAGCTAACAACTCTGAGCGTACAGCGGCGCGTGTACATATCCCGCGACGAACAGCGTCAGGTCGCGTCAGTGATGCTGCACTCGGACACCAATCATCTCATCAGAGTGGGCGGACTCATATTCTTGAGTCCCGGACATCTGCTGCCGCATCAACTAGCTGCCTTCCACACGCCGAACTATATCTATCCTATTGGTTATAAGATTGTAAGTATTATGTTACTAAAACTAAAAAAAATAAGTGTGTTGTAAAATATGATGATCGTTGACATAAACTTTTTTCACACCCGTCACAAAAAGACAGGAGTTACGTGTCCGTGTGTGGTATCGTAACTCATAAACGAATGACAATGTGAGTTGTACTATGCTTTCAAAAAAAAAAGTTTTTCACGACAAGGTTCACACTATGTAATTGATTCCCAGGTACGTTTCTACTGGTCGATGTCCCGCGCCAACTGCCGCTGTCGCTACCTGTGCTGGATCACTGAGGAGGCCGGACGGCCGCGCTTCCACGTGCGGGCGCAGGACGAGCCGCGCGGGGAGACTGCCGCGCCCACACCTAGGGCTGCCTGGGCTAACGTGAGTATATGGTACTTAGCCAACCTTCCACGTGCGGGCGCAGGACGAGCCGCGCGGGGAGACTGCCGCGCCCACACCTAGGGCTGCCTGGGCTAACGTGAGTATATGGTACTTAGCCAACCTTCCACGTGCGGGCGCAGGACGAGCCGCGCGGGGAGACTGCCGCGCCCACACCTAGGGCTGCCTGGGCTAACGTGAGTATATGGTACTTAGCCAACCTTCCACGTGCGGGCGCAGGACGAGCCGCGCGGGGAGACTGCCGCGCCCACACCTAGGGCTGCCTGGGCTAACGTGAGTATATGGTACTTAGCCAACCTTCCACGTGCGGGCGCAGGACGAGCCGCGCGGGGAGACTGCCGCGCCCACACCTAGGGCTGCCTGGGCTAACGTGAGTATATGGTACTTAGCCAACCTTCCACGTGCGGGCGCAGGACGAGCCGCGCGGGGAGACTGCCGCGCCCACACCTAGGGCTGCCTGGGCTAACGTGAGTATATGGTACTTAGCCAACCTTCCACGTGCGGGCGCAGGACGAGCCGAGCGGGGAGACTGCCGCGCCCACACCTAGGGCTGCCTGGGCTAACGTGAGTATATGGTACTTAGCCAACCTTCCACGTGCGGGCGCAGGACGAGCCGCGCGGGGAGACTGCCGCGCCCACACCTAGGGCTGCCTGGGCTAACGTGAGTATATGGTACTTAGCCAACCTTCCACGTGCGGGCGCAGGACGAGCCGCGCGGGGAGACTGCCGCGCCCACACCTAGGGCTGCCTGGGCTAACGTGAGTATATGGTACTTAGCCAACCTTCCACGTGCGGGCGCAGGACGAGCCGCGCGGGGAGACTGCCGCGCCCACACCTAGGGCTGCCTGGGCTAACGTGAGTATATGGTACTTAGCCAACCTTCCACGTGCGGGCGCAGGACGAGCCGCGCGGGGAGACTGCCGCGCCCACACCTAGGGCTGCCTGGGCTAACGTGAGTATATGGTACTTAGCCAACCTTCCACGTGCGGGCGCAGGACGAGCCGCGCGGGGAGACTGCCGCGCCCACACCTAGGGCTGCCTGGGCTAACGTGAGTATATGGTACTTAGCCAACCTTCCACGTGCGGGCGCAGGACGAGCCGCGCGGGGAGACTGCCGCGCCCACACCTAGGGCTGCCTGGGCTAACGTGAGTATATGGTACTTAGCCAACCTTCCACGTGCGGGCGCAGGACGAGCCGCGCGGGGAGACTGCCGCGCCCACACCTAGGGCTGCCTGGGCTAACGTGAGTATATGGTACTTAGCCAACCTTCCACGTGCGGGCGCAGGACGAGCCGCGCGGGGAGACTGCCGCGCCCACACCTAGGGCTGCCTGGGCTAACGTGAGTATATGGTACTTAGCCAACCTTCCACGTGCGGGCGCAGGACGAGCCGCGCGGGGAGACTGCCGCGCCCACACCTAGGGCTGCCTGGGCTAACGTGAGTATATGGTACTTAGCCAACCTTCCACGTGCGGGCGCAGGACGAGCCGCGCGGGGAGACTGCCGCGCCCACACCTAGGGTTGCCACAAAAGTCTTCAAATCCAAATACTAAAACATACTAAAAGAGCTGGCTTCTCCACAAAAGAGAACAATATGACTCGTAATTATAGGAGTTTCGGCTACGGTCTTTTTGTTTATATAAAATAAATTATAACTTCTAAACATGCAACTATAGTCTCGTGTTTATTTTTTGGTATAATTTGTCAAATAAATTATTTTTATAACTAGTGTCCGAGTTCTCAAACAGATTAATTATTTTTTCCACTTTGCCCTGAATCTGTAAGTCAATCTTAAGCTTATTTATTTAATAGTGTAATTACACAATACCTTTTAATATTATAGGTATTAGACGCAGTGGCAGCATTGCGCGAGGGTCGAAGTGAAGATGGAGTACTCAAACTATGGCCGAACTACGTGACGGGAGAAGATCTGTTTGGTTTGACGGAGCCTGCAGTAGTTAGAGTACTTGAGAGCTTGCCTGGTAAGTGATTTGTTTTTATGTTGATTTTTTTTGTTGGCTGTTGTTAGCTGTATCACCTGCTACAACTTGAAAATTATCTCATGAGAATAAAAAAAATGATAAATAATTTATTCGTGTACCAAATTTCAGTTAACGAATATCCATAGTCCATACATTCATACTCACAAAGTTTCACTAGAGATAATAAATTCAAAGACATTTTACATTCACCAAGTCGTTTAGTCGTAGTAGGTGCCCGCGTGGTGTGTTCAAGTTGTGTTCCAGGAGTACTTAAAATATCAATGAAATACTCGATTCAGCGATCTAGCTGTGAACTGTACTCATTTGTGTTAAACAGGCATAGAGACGCTGACAGACTACCGTTTCAAGTTCGGTCGCTCCGCTCTCCTGGAGGGCGGGCTGGCCGTGAACCCGTCGGGCTGCGCGCGCTCGGAGGCTCGCGCGCGCGCCACGTGGCGCCGCACCGGGACCAGGTCGCTCCTGCCCGCGGCCCCCGCGCCCCCGCCCGCCGCCGACCACCCCGCCTGCCCCTACTCCAAGCAGTTCGTGCACACCAAGAGCTCGCAGTACAAGAAGATGAAGAGCGAGTGGAGGAACAATGTCTACCTCGCCAGGTATGCATGTTACATCTACTACATTGCTTAGCTTTTCAGCGAATGAAACCATTTTTGTTTCTAATGCATGGTTCTTTCAGCAATTGTTTGATATTGTCCAAAATTGATATTCAATTCATAAAACCACCATTTTTATTTTTATTAAAATACAGATTTAACACTTTCATAAAACGAGTTATAAGCTTTTTATAAAATACGGAACTTACGTAGTGACTCTTAATTTGACTAATAATTATTATTCAAATTAAAAGTCACTAGGAAACTTAAACGTCCGTTCAATTTAAAGTACAAACTTTAAGTGAGATAAGAAAAATGTTGTAGCGCGGAAACCAATGTTATAAAAATAAGACATATCTATTATAATTATTACAGAATCAACTGATACATTTTTGTACATAAATAAATAAAATAATCCAACAATTTTAATTTCAATTATGATAATAAAGCCGAAGGGACCATGCAATACTGTATCATCAACTAACCCATTATCAGATTTATCAAAGCATACAAGCGCTACCATAACAAAACATCGCGCATTAACATTAGGACCTTATAAAATGTAAATAAATTATAAATCAATCTCAGCCAGCAAGTTGAGCAGTCTACACAAGCAGAACCCGTAGAACAGGAATCAAAGTCCACCCGACATCTTCGCCATATTAAAAGACAAGAGACGACACAACAACAATGACATCTAGGAGACGTAAGCGAATGTGCAGTACAAAATATTACAGTTTTCAATATCAATCCAATTCAAAATAATACGGTAAGAAAAGAGAGGAGAAAAATACAAACATTTTGTGTGCAAATAGGTACTTGATGAGCATACATGCTCATACTGTATACTGCATAGGTGGTCGCACATGTATGTATCAGCACTATAGGCATTCCTCATTATAGGACACTATGAAGTCTTCAGCATTCGGATGCTGACAGTATTTTTTATACATAAAAAGCAGCGTGTGCGATAAATGTGCGATCTGATAAATATACTTAAAGCTGAGTAGACAAAGCATGTCAATTTGATTACCCACAGTATGACGATCAACTTTAGTTCTTGTTATAAGGATTAAACTTGCATTTTACAAAGCTGAAACAGGGATATATAACATACTAACCATATCCTATTTATTTCTAGGTCTAAAATCCAGGGATTGGGTCTGTATGCAGCAAAGGATTTAGAGAAACACACCATGGTTATCGAGTACATTGGAGAGATCATTCGCTCCGAATTATCGGAAATACGAGAGAAACAGTATGAGGCTAAGGTAAGAGAGCGGTAATGGTATACACTTTCGCTAAATAGTAAAATACCGTAAAAGGGTGATATTCGACCTGAACCGATCGCCATATTTTATTCAGAACCTAACATGAGTAAATCCTTGGGCCGACATTTATAATTATTATCAACATACATAATATTCAATTTTGCAACCCGCTAAATGACTTTGAAATTATGGTTCCTTGCACAATCTTGATATGAAAGAAAAAGGAGTAAATGATACTTTGACGTCTAATAGGGGAGAATGGAAGAAAAAAACGTGTTGCGCCGACCACAAGTAGAATGGGATAAGGGCAGGAAGATGATGATGGTCCCTTACACGATCATCTTCCTGCTTTTATCCCATTAAAATTGGGTCGGCGCAACACATTTTCATCTTTAATTCTCCCCTGTTAGACTATGCTCCGCTGCACCATTCATGAATATTATTTTCATCTAACTAGCAAGTAATACTGTCTACTTTTTGGGTAAACTGAATAGCACCAAAAATGTAAGACTAATAATATAAATCTTAAAAATCCAGAACCGCGGCATCTACATGTTCCGGTTGGATGAGCGACGCGTGGTGGACGCGACGCTGTCGGGCGGCTTGGCGCGCTACATCAACCACTCGTGCCAGCCCAACTGTGTCGCCGAGACCGTCGAGGTCGACCGACATCTCAGAATCATCATCTTTGCCAAGAGACGCATCGCTCGCGGGGAAGAGGTAAAGTTTCATTTCCTCCGTGTTATTAGGTAGTATCTATCAAAATGCAGCAGAACAAGATCAACCTTCGTCGTTCAAATCATAGATGAGATTTCCACACATAACAATACATATTTAATCCTACAGCACGCGTAGCACGGCGATTCTATCTCTATTCTACCAAGAAAAGACAAAGATGTTTCATCGTTATTCCTACAGAAATCGACTGTTTTTTTGCACAAGTATGACAGGATTCGTACACCATTAAAGAATAGAAACATATCTCTTCTATATTTTAAACATTGCTATGTTTAAATCGGTAAAAATCCTTTTACGTTCTGTCATTTTGTCTATTCTCGCGTCGACATAATCCGTTTTTATGGCGCCATGCTACGCGTGCAGGTTTCGGCTGGGTTGGTCTGGCTATTTGTGTCTGTGTATTTAACTGTCTTACCACAAAAAGATAAGCATCTGTTGAATAACTGATGGCGCGGACTATAATAATGTATGTCACAAAGCTTTCTGACCGGTTCAATCCGATTCATTCAGTGTTACCTTGAAATATTTGGCATAAGTGGACCATTACTTGACATAGGCATGGTCCAGTTTGTCCAGAGTGCTTGTTACCTAACGGCCGATCTCAATAACGCATCTATCTTAAACCATCTGTTAAATCGCCAATCTTTAGTAGCTGTAGCCGCATTTGTGCGTTTCAATAAACTCAAGATAGATAAGAATATCTACCTTTACCATTGATCTATCTTTGGGGAGCTTACCGCTTACCATAGTTATGTAAAGCTATAGAAAAAAATTTGGAGCGTCTCAATAGCACTTTGGTGGTTAACTTTAGTTTGTTAAAGTTACAGTCAGTTACAAATTGGCTATCCCTCGAAATCGGGCGATTTACTGCTGGTAGCAATAGTATTTACAACTTATTTCATTGAAATAATGGCTTTTTGCGTGATAATGAGATGTATGAGGCCGGAGTATTTTATTTGGTTGTACAATTCGTTTGTTCATACACTGAACAAAAAAATAACCTAATTTTTTTAGATACTGTTTGACTTCATTTTATGTAATGATAGTTTCATTGTATGGAAAGGATAATTTCTGGGGAGCAGAAGTGGTTCAAATCCTAGGTATAAAACATTGAGTAGACCTCATGATGAAAAAAAAAATTCAGTTCTACTGGCCAAATTTTTTCCTTCGCATGCAATAAAAATCATCCTCACGTGATGAACTAATCGTAACAGTATCATAATGTTTCTTTCTTAATTTTTTGGTCACCAAAGTTCCGAGATCCCGTTTTTTTTCTTCCTATTCAATGAAAGATCCTTACCTGAAACAGAGTCGAACGGCAGTAAAAAAAGGAACCCTTCTTTTTTGTGTCCAAACTGCAGATAAGGACCGATCTGTGGTTAACTAAAGTTAGCGTTACGCAAAATTTTTATTGAGACGGCAGTAACAGATAGATCAGATGTAAGAGTTAAGCTCTGGTAGCTACCCGAGTTTAAACTTCAGTACGTTATTGAGCTCGGCCGTAAGATAACTAATTGTAGTAAGCTATAAACATAGGCTAAGACAGTAATCTTGTCTTTTCTATTTACAGTTGGCATACGATTATAAATTCGACATTGAGGACGACGCTCACAAGATAATGTGCATGTGTGGCGCGCCTAACTGCCGGAAATGGATGAACTGAACTCGAAACACACAAGACAGGACTTGCCTCCGGAGACTGACGAAACTGAACGAAGAGGAGTCGAAGTACCAAGAGTGCTACAATGGCACCTTCATAACAGTTGTATATTCAAGTGTAGATGTCTATATTCAATCATATTTACCTCTATACATGCACATACAGCCATACTCGGTTCTGACTTTTAGCGTAGGAAAGGCTATGATAACTAGTTTTATGTACCAAAGTGATTGTACTACATGTAAGTAATTAAATCATATTAGAACTTATTTTAAGATTTCACTCTGATAAAGCTGACGTGTGATCATCTATGAATAAGACAATATCAACAGAGTTTTACTGGTAATCTTCAATTTTATAAACTATATTTAACCTCCGCGATAATCAAACGGATCTTTTTTTTGTAAATAATATTAAATTGATATAGAAGTTGTTATTGAATTTAAATGTTTTAGACGTGAACGTTTTACGAGAGTAGAGTGTAGAATAAGTATAATTTTATTATGTTAAATGTATTTTATGGATGTTTTGTGTCGCCGTTTCAAATGACTTTTATTAATTAACATTTATTTCAAAGTATCGCACCTAAGTCGTCGCAGTTATCAATATTTGCGTATACCGAATGTGAATTTGAAAATCTCAGCGACTAATAGTTAGGTTAAGTTACCAAATAGACGAGTCTGCATTTAGTATGCATAGAGCACAATTTATTTAGCGATGTAAATATCCTCTTTATTAGAAATTATGTAGGGCCCAGTGCGACACGTGTTTCTTGGAACAGGGTAGTTTATAATAATTTCTAATGGAGCGGCACGAGACGCCACGATGTGCCTGACCCGTTGTTGTTTAGCGTAGCTTAGATCTACGGATACCGCATCGCGCCTTCCGACGGTGCACGAACGTGGATGTATACCTGTTGGCTGTATGAATGTATGTGTGACTGTCCGCGTGCGTACTTTTATTCACATGGTTTATATCATACATATTCAGCTGGAGAAGTATTAGGAAAAATAGGTTGATATATATTTTCGAGAAGAGACATGACAGTTAGTGATGAAATTATTTTACGAATATTTACTCAAAGTAATAGGTAATAGTTCCGCCGTCTCATTTAAATGGTGTGAATAAAACAACGTGCACATAGTAGTTAGTGTAATTATTTATATAATAAATTTAATACATAGTCCCAAATGTGATATTACCTCACATAATTTCGCGTGAACTTCACACTATGTAGTGGCCATTGTAACCTGTTAGGTTAGCTTGTTGCGTTACCGCTACGCGTTGCATATTTAATGGAGTGCGTTCAAGACGCTTGTAAGATCTGGTTGTAAAGAAAATATTAAATAAATGTATGTATGTAGCACAAGGAATCATTGTAACGCAGGCTGCCGTCTACCAATGTTATGAATTCATGCAATGTAATTTTAAGTGTTAAATGTGCAATATAATTTCTTGAGTACATGTTAAACGAATGTAAATATGACAGCAGCGCAGCGAAAATCAGCGATGAACAGTTGTTAATGTAATCATGGATTAGGTTTTTTATGCATTGTTTTTGCAATCAGTTATATACCTCTCATTAAATTTCCATCGATTTTATTTAAAGCATTCCCATACATTTTGCACTATATTTTGACTCAAATTATTATTTTCGTGAAAAGAACATTTTGAAAGTTGTAAAATTATGTACTTTAGTAATATTCTATACATTAGTATTTTTATTGCATTATTTTCCTATAATTAAAATTTTAATTAGTATAAAACAGATTTTTTATTTTGACACCTAGCTATTCACCATCCATAGCCAACTCTGTTCTTTCTCCAACGATTGGTAAGTTGGTAGAGCGCAATTCTTTCAACTACTTTTGGCCGGGTGTCTAAATATTTCGCCAACGACCGTGGCTCTCGACATCCTCGCACAGAAGGCGGCGGCCACGCCTTGCACCGTCCAGCACGCATAGCATGGCGCTGTAGAAAGAGCTTTGTCGAAGGAAGAGACGACAAATTGGAAAAAAAAACCCTTACGATTAAAATGCTCAACTCGCCCCTTGACTTTTAGATACGCTGCCACGCCCCCGATTGTTAATAACTTAAAAGTATTGTTAGCAGCACAAGTTTTTAAATATTTAAATAAATGTTGTTTCCTTACAACTTCGAGCGTCTATTTCCATTTCTCCCACAATACTAGGCTAGCATGAGTTGAAGGTAGTCTGTATTTAAATCATTCTAAAGTTTACATGAAACTGTCTTGTTCTTTGGCTATCGAGCAAAAGTACTAGGCTAACATAAGTACAAAGTGGTAGTCATTGAAATATTTAAGGGTAGACAGATATTTACCTTGAAAAAAAAAATATTTGAGGGTAGACAGATAGATTACCTTGAAAAAAAAAATTTGAGGGTAGACAGATTACCTTGAAAAAAAAATTTTTGAGGGTAGACAGAAATGTTCTAAGTACTAGGCTAGCATAGGCCCAGGCATGTGTTTATTTAATTCTGGGTAGATAAAAAGATTACCTGAAATTGTCAGTTCAACAGTAACCAGCAAAAGTACTAGGCCAGCATAGGCCCTAACCGGTATGTTTTTATATTATTCTGGGTAGATAGTTTATTAGCTGAAGGTTTTTTTTAAATCAGGAACTGGGTTGGGCTATCGCTGGGCTGGGCGCTTGATTGAGGAACGCCATACAATACTCACCACCTCTAGAGAACTGCCTTCTGAATCAAGCGCATGATCTAGCTTCAAATCGAGTGCCTCTTCAGTTGTTGAAACACTCACGTTAAACTGTTTAGGTACGATTGTATCCAATAGGAAATAATCAACTTTACAATTTTTGCAACTGACCTCAAAATATTACCACTTCAAACTTATGCTAGCCTAGTACTTTTGCTGGTAAGTGAATGAACAAGACAATTTCAGGTAAAAGACCCCAAAAATATTTAAATAAATACACTGAACTCATGATAGCCTAGTACTTCTGCTGGCAAGTCAATGAACAAGACAATTTCGGGTAATCAACCCAGAAATATTTAAAAAAATACTACTTTGAACTTATGCTAGCCTAGTAGTTTTGCTGGTAAGTGAATGAACAAGACAAGTTTCGGTAAACGACCCAAAAATATTTAAGTAAATAAATATCACTTTGAACTCATGATAGCCTAGTACTTCTGTTGGGAAGTCAATGAACAAGACTATTTCAGGTAATTTTTCTACCTGTTCCACTTTGATTCACTGATTACAGCCATTGCCTGTCAGCCATTCCATCATTGTTTTCCTGATATCTGTAGAATTTTTGCGAAAATGTGGTTCAATTTTAATGTCAATTTTCAACTCGCCCCTTCATATGGGGCGAATGGATACACTAAAATAAATAAATAGGCGAGACGGCCATTTTAATCGTAAGGGGGCAAGATCCAAGGGGGGAGCCTAAATCTAAATTTTTGCAGTTAAATTAACCTATCTGTCGTTTACTGGATTCAAAAGGCTATAAGGGCCGAGTCACACCGGATTGGCACCGCCGCCGTTGGCTGTTTCTTTTTTGTAGCACAGTGTACAATAAAGGGAACTATCAATACAGACAAAATGAAACATCCGATTATTTCATATAAATTTTATTACAAACTTTTTTTTTACTTAAACTGCAAATAATATACCAAAGAACATTGTCTAAGTAAAGCTGGAGATCCAGCACACGTTGATCGCAACAAAGTTATGATTGGAAACGGCTCGTCTAGCGAAACGACAGGCGAACAAGCATGTCTCGAGCTTCGTGAATTCACTAAACACATCAATACAAATGTCTTTCTGATGTGATGTTCAACAAAAATGTGTTTATTATCAAATTGATTGTGCTTGAAAACAAATTGAAATTATCAAATACTGTTTATGGGTTCCATTTCACTGCACCGTCAATTAGTAGTAATGGAAGATATTTGTATAATATAAACCTTAACTGAGTAAGTATTAAAATTCATTTCATGTCTCAGCTACCACTAACGTAGACTAGCCGTTTCTTTACTTTAAAATTGTCTATTTAAAGTTAAACATTCCGAAAAATTCAAATGATTGAAATAATTTACAAAAATATAACATTCGTCACTTTTAACACATACAACACAATGAGCTTTACTTGATAAATACATAATCGAGTCAAAATTATCACTCAAGTTGGAATGAGAATAAGAAAATAAATATTATAATTTGAATTAAAAATTGTATCTTACACTCGACTCGAACATGAGACGGAGACTGTGTCTGCAACGCTTTATAACTAGATTAGAGTGTAGAGGACTTAAGAGACGACAAAGTCGCTTGTACAGATGAGTGCGGCTCTGTCTCAAGGAAAGAAGATATTTGGCGATGAAACATCATACCAAAATTACCATGCTTTGCACCATTACCTTATTTATATAGACACAAATTTATATGGTTTCACAAACCTAAAGAACTTTGAAGAAACCCCTGACGCAATCGTTAGACTTACGTAAAATTATAATTGTTGTTTCAGTAGTTTACAGCCAAAAACAAAAATCACTGAACAATACAGCTAGCAGCTATTCGTAGCTGAGATATCGTAGGACCGCATCACGTACACATCGCTGACTAGTAATGCTGGCGTCGCCAACTCGCCTGCACTTACATTTTGTACTTTAACACTAGTATTGCTAGTAACTAAGTACTTCAATATTTGCTTCCTTCATGGAAGCGGCGTTAAAACCTCTTTGTATAACATACTGAGGATTGTTCCCAACTCAGGGCACTGCCGAATTAGTTACTTAACCTAGGAAAAAGGGCAGCCTAATAAATATTATATTATTGAAAGTTGATCCCTAACATAACGAATGGATTTGTTTATTTTATCGCTAGTCTCGATATCGAGATGTAACAAACATTATATAAAGCATTACTAGTGAGCGATAGTTAGGCTGCTTACAAACGGGCGCGTTTCGAACATATATACATCTGAGAAACGTAGCCGCTTACTGCTCCAGCTATACAATCGCCTCATGAATGTGAAACGAAATTGCCATAACGTGTTACGTGCTGGCTGATCGAAGACCGAAGATTGGCCAATAGTGCAACATTAAGTAAAGCATCAGTCATGATAATTATGTACAGAGGAATCAAGTCCAGTTCATCTTCAATTTGTTTAAAAAATACTTGATAATTTTAAGTTAACGGTAGACAGGCACAGAGTATATTATTGCATTTGGGCGGCTACGTTTTGACATTTATATGAGAAGCATACGCGCGTGGAAGCGAGCCTCTTGGCGGCGAGCGAGCGGGCGCGCTCAGTCGATGTACTGCGCCAGCCAGCGGAAGCCCTCGCCGTAGCCCTGGCGCTTCAACACCGAGCACATGAATAGCTCCAGGGGCCGGCCGGGCAGCTCTGATCTGGACACCTTGCCCTGGAACAACATATTATCATGTTACTAAGCAATAAATCACTGATACAGACACTCTCGTGAATATTATTGCTTTTATGATTTCCCTACAGTTACTTATCTTAAGAGCGTTAACAAATAGATAGTGGATTGTGTAATTTGAAGATCACACTCGAAGCTAATATGGTGTAAAATATAGCTACAAATTACATTATTTCAGAGGAAACATAAGTTTATACGACATAATATTTCTATATCAACGTCTATCGCTTGTAGACATATCCGGCAATAGGTCGAGTTTATAAACATTCACTTAAATAAATAAACCTTGATAAGACCGTGTACCAACTAAATGGTATCTGGTAGATATTGCAATGCAGTATGAGTATGCTAATAAATTGAAAAGTAGTCTCAAATTATAAATGCAATATCATGATGAATATTGTTTTAATATTCTACGGTGATGCATATCATAAACAAGTAAAATAAATTAAGAGTTGCCTTTAATTTCTCTGATTATTCAAGCACAATTTAGTTTTCAATATAATATTTTATATTCATAATAATCTAACTGCATTAAATAAATATTTAGAACTTATCTCGATTTGTTAAGAAATAGGCAGTTAGAACGCTGGGTTAAAGACACGTGATATATATATTGGCAAACAACAACAACGACGCGCAGCTTGGTACTGTCGCGACTTTGTATTCGATTTTGATTAACTTTGGTGGAACCACTCGCGTGTTCTGAGCGCTCTATCTGCCTATTTCTTTGATCTGAGAGACGCAAATTAAACATAAAAAATCATTACATAAGCAAAAAAAATTATGGCAAATCAACATGACTTGTTCAAAAATGAGTCTGTGATAATTTCATAAAAAGCGAGCACGTTCGTGCATTTACGATGCGATAAAATGACGAAGAAATAAATAAATAGTACATAATACATGGGGACAAGGTCTACAGTAGTTGTGTTATGGAAGGAAAGATTGTAACATTACATGTGAAAACTCACTGATATGGGAATGTTTATCATCTGACTGCTAAAATTATATTTTGCAGTATTAAGATTGATTTCCTTACAAGATTTTAATATTTTTATCTTAATTATGTAAGGTGAGATTGCATGGGCGTAGTAGCCATAGGAATAGGGTGGGGCAGCAATCTTAAAATAATATTATGTAATTATATTTTTTGTGTCGACTGATGATGTCTTTCTTGACAAAAAGACAAATAAGTGCAGATTTTTTTTTCCGTTTTACACATGGCAATATTTACAATATAGAAATGTTTCTATTATTCAATTGTGTACGGATCGTGCCATTCTCGAACAAAAAAAAAGTCGAATTGTTTATGTTGAAATAATCATGAAATAACTTTCTTGGTAGAATATAGATAGAATCGGTTATGCAGGCTACTTTTATTTCTTTGAGTTTTCTATTCTATGAAGTTCTTGTATATTTCCTCAAGAATTTCGATTTCCAATATTATAACATTTATAGCAGTTTAACTACAAATAAACTTAACTGTAATGGCATTTTGGCGCAAGTCGCATAAAAATACTACAAAGATAAGAATATTGTAAATTGGGTCAGTTGGTCGTATGTTAATTTTAAACAGGATGATAGTGTAAAGTAATGAATAACTTATCAATTAATTATGTAGTTCTTTCACTTGGTTAACGACAAAGCGGTTAGGTTACTGCTTCACTATTTACTTATTTACAAAAAAGGTTTTGATGGTAAGAAAACTATTTGTCAACTTAGGTCTACTTTGGATAAAGTTTGCCTATTTAAAAAAAAAAAACTGCTTCTAACACCAGTCATACATAAACGTATCAAAGACGACCATAAAACATTTTTGATAGTTTATACTCATCGTTTTTGTGGAAAAAAAAAATCGATTGGTAAGTTGGAAGTTCGAGTTCTGCTTGCAATAGAATTATAATTTCCACGAAAAAAAAAAAAAAAAGAATGATGAAGTGACCCACCTTTCCAGTAGTCTGTTGGTACAAGTTGAAGAACTGACGGAGCTCATCTTCACTGGCAGCACCTGGTTTGTCGATCTTGTTGCCAAGGATGAGCACGGGGCAGTTACTGAGGGTCTCGTCCGTGAGGAGAGAGTCCAACTCAGCCTTGGACTCGGGCAGGCGCGCGCGGTCGCAGGCGTCGACCAGGAACACGATGGCGTCCACCGCTGGGAAGTAGTCGCGCCACACTCGCCGCGCCTGTTGATGCCCGCCTAGATCGAACGTCGTGAAACGCATACTGCCTATTGACAGCTCTTCCGACGCTGTGGAAAAAGCGGATGTTAGTGAAGATATATTTTCTTATACATTTTCGAGACTTAATAATACTTGGAATGCTGTCTTTTTGGGATTTTGTTATAATATCAACAGGTAAAAGCAAAAAAAAAATTGTAAAGAGAGATGAGAGAATGCATGAAGATAGAATGGGATAAGGACAGGAATATGATGATAATGACTTCATTCCTTGTGGCATTAAGTCCAACTTATGTAATACCATTGTATAAATAAATAATGTATGACAGAGACTGCCCCTGATAAACACCTAGTCCCTACTGAAATTTGCCTCCATTGCCTAAAAACGAATGAAAAGGTCTAAACATAAGGCCTTAATATCTGGTTGACCGAGCTAGGTTTTCAAAATGTCTATATCTTGGGAACCAAGCTTTTCTCGAACCTGGGACTTGATAAATCGATTCCTTGAGCCGAAAAACCCCTAATCTGTAACTTTCATGAAAATCCTTGGAGCCGTTTCCGAGATCCTGATTATACAGTCATTTTTTTATTCCACCTGGAGGAAAAGTTCTCTTCATACTGCAGATAGAAAATCGTAAAGACCGCAGTTACGCAGAAAACGTGAACCCTGATATTATCTATTGTATCTTTTAACTTTCAGGGTGTGAAACTAAACTACTTAATTAATGATCACCCCATGCCTTTAAACGAGGCTTGAACAACTATCATTTACGCCTCGTTAAGAATTTATAGCGGGAGGCGTGGGCTTTGACATGATTCCAATAAAGATCAATAGAAAAACGAATGACGAAGTTTATAAACAATGGATTTGCGACCTGTTGGGTTAGTTAATAGTATCTATGGAAGGATGAATAATAATCTGGGGAAAGGGACTATGGCCGCTTGTTGAATATTAGAATAAACGTGTTACTTTATCTAAAATATCTTTTATTTAAACATGGTGTCAGGTTAAAATGGAAGAAAAAGAAAGTTTTAAACTCAAAGAAGGAACGGGAACACAGATCATGAATAACTCTATCGAGCCGATGTGTTTCTCGGAAGATAACCTCTCTCATAATTGGACAAAATGGTTTCAACGTTTTGAATTA
This sequence comes from Agrotis segetum, assembly GCA_036375495.1. Classification (NCBI taxonomy): domain Eukaryota; kingdom Metazoa; phylum Arthropoda; class Insecta; order Lepidoptera; family Noctuidae; genus Agrotis; species Agrotis segetum. The sequence goes on from JAQSVV010000001.1 coordinate 641,742, forward strand.
TTTTTGATTGCTAATAATCTCGAAGACGTTCCAGATAAAAGAAAAGTAGCGCTGCTGCTGCATTTAATCGGCCCCAAAGGTGTCGAGATATTTAACTCTTTTAACTTGCCATGTGGGCCAACGTTTGTTGAAGTTAAAGCGAGATTTGACAACCATTTTATACCAAAAAAAAGTACAACAATGGAAAGATACAAATTTTTTACACGAAGCCAAGGTCCAAACGAATCATTTCAAAGCTATATTACAGATTTAACAAACTTAAGCTTGACTTGTGAATTTAAAGACTTGAGGGAAGAGATACTAAGGGATGTTCTGCTACTAGGTCTCAACAATAGGACTGTGAAGGAAAAACTACTTGGAACTGAAAGTCTGACATTGCAGAAAGCAATAGATATATGTAAGGCAGCTGAAATTTCACACAACAGGATCAATCAACTAACAAAAGAAGACAGTAATAGTCAAGTTTTGAGTGTGTCTAAACAAGAAGAATCCACTAATAAAAGTGATGAGAATAAAAGAAAGGAGTCCTCTAAAAAATGCTATAAATGTGGTGGAAACTGGTTTCCATCTCACCGTTGTCCGGCAATTGGGGCAGTTTGCAAAAAATGTGGAAAAAACAACCATTTTGCGAAAATGTGCAGGACAAAACAACTTGCCAATGTTAACACCAGAGATGAAGAAGAAGAAACATTCTTTGTTGGAACGGTGGTGAAGGATAATGAAAGTGAGTGGTTAGAAAAGTTTTATATTAACAATAAAAATATTAAAGTTAAATTAGACACAGGAGCGCAAGTCAACTGCATGTCATTTTCTGTTTACAGGCAGCTGGGTTTAAACCCTGAGTTCATCACAAAAAGAAGGATTAATCTTATAACACTTGACAATAAAAACATATCTGTTCTAGGTGTTTGTACAATTAAATGTTATTTAGCTAATGGAAAATGTGACAATATTGATTTTGTAATCATTGATGGAGAATGTTCCACTATTTTAGGTTTGAGGTCATGTAAAAAATTAAACCTTGTCACTAGAAATTATGTAGCTCAGGTTTCATATGATATAAAGAATGTAGATCATATTATAAATGAATATTCAGATTTGTTTAATGGTATTGGATGTTTTGAAAAACCTTTTAACATTAAATTGCAGCCTAATGCAATCCCCAGAGCCGATCCACCCCGTCGAGTTCCAATATCCATAAGGGAGCCTTTGAGGAAAGAGCTTCAAAGGATGGTTGAACTAGGTATCATAGAGAAAGTTGAAGAACCAGTGGAGTGGGTCAACTCTGTAGTGATCACTAAGAAATCTAACAACAAAATTCGTGTCTGCATAGATCCCAGGTATCTCAATCAGTTTATTATTCGACAACATAAACAGCTTCCTACTGTTGAAGATATTGTAGATAAATTATCCAATAATAAATATTTCACTAAATTAGATTGTAATAGTGGATTTTGGACGGTTTTATTAGATTCTGAAAGTTCAAAATTGTGTACGTTTTCAACACCTTTTGGTAATTATCGATACAAACGTTTACCGTTTGGACTTTCAGTCTCTACTGAAGCATTTCAAGAAAGAATGGAAGAAGCATTTAATAACATTGAAGGTGTTGAATTTTACTGTGATGATTTAATAATCCATTCGAATTGTATAGAGGATCACTATGTACGTTTATTAAAAGTTTTTGAAGTAGCTAAAAAATTCAATGTTAAGTTCAATAGAGAAAAGTCAAAATTTTTGCAAAAAGAAGTTAAGTTTTTAGGTCTTATTGTTAGTAATGAAGGTGTTAAACCAGATCCATTAAAAGTTAAAGCAATATCCGACATTGAACAAATTAAAGACAAAAAAGATTTAGAACGCTTTCTTGGCATGACAAACTATTTATCAAAATTCATTGAAAACTATTCCACCATCACTGCACCTCTTAGAGACTTACTTAAAAAAGATATAATTTTTCAGTGGCAACAATCTCATGAAATTGCTTTTAATAAACTTAAAGATGCTATCACTAACGCTCCCACATTAAAAATATTTGACACAAATAAAAAAATTACCATTTCTGTAGATTGTAGCTCTGAAGGTGTTGGAGCATGCCTATTACAAGATGGTCAACCTGTGGCATATTCATCTAAAGCTTTAACAGAATGCCAAAAAGGCTATGCACAGGTGGAACGAGAAATGTATGCAATAGTTTTTGGATGCACACGATTTCACAAATACATACTAGGTAAAGAAGTGACTGTAGAAACAGACCATTCTGCCCTAGAGTACTTATTCAAGAAACCACTAAATAAAGTACCTCCTAGAATTCAAAGAATGATGTTAAAAGTTCAAGGATATGAGTTAACTGTTAAATATGTACCTGGTAAAAAAATGTTTATTTCAGATTATTTAAGTCGTTCATACTTACCTATTAAAGATAGTGGATTTGATCGTTTTGATGAAGAATTAAACAAAGAAATAGTTTGTCATGTTCAGTTAGCATTAGACATTCTTCCTATTGCACAAAATAAAAGAGATTTGATAATTTTAAAAACCAATGAAGACAGTACCCTATGTAAATTAATAGAACAAATTCAAAATGGATGGCCAGATTCAAAAAATAAAATAGATATTAAATTGAAACCATATTGGAATTTTCGTTATGACATATCTTTTGTTGATGGTATTCTATTAAAAAATAATAAAATTATCATACCTCTTGCACTTCAGAAAATGATGATTGACATAGTACATGAAGGACATTTTGGTATAAATAATTGTATAAGAAGAGCAAAAAGTGTAATGTTTTGGCCTTGTATGTCTTCTCAGATAAAAGATAAGTGTGAAAATTGTCATGTATGTATTAATTTCAGAAATAATAACTGTAAAGAACCACTAATATTTCATGAGATACCAAATTTACCTTGGTTAAAACTAGGAACAGATATATTTGAATTTAATAAACAACATTACTTGATAATTGTTGACTATTACAGTAAATACATAGAGGTTGTTAAATTAGAAAGTTTATCCTCTAATACAGTAATTAAACATTTCAAATCAATATTAGCGAGACATGGTATACCAATTGAAATTATATCAGATAATGGACCCCAGTTTTCTAGCATAGAATTCAAATTATTTGCAGATAATTATGGGTTTAAACATATAACTTCATCTCCAAATTATCCACAGTCAAACGGTCTTGCAGAGGCCAGTGTTAAAATTATTAAATCTATTTTGAAAAAATGCTTCTATGATAATTCTGATCCTCATATAGCTTTACTTAATCTTAGAAATAGCTGCAAGGATGGGAATCCGTCTCCTGCAAATTTATTGTTTAACAGAAACCTTAATTGTAAGATACCTGTATCAGAATCTTATCTTCGTCCTAAGCTATTTGAAAGGGATAGAACAAAAGATGAATTAAATAAAATAAAGATTAAATCCTATTATGACAAAAATTCAAAACAGTTAAAAGATATTTTACCAGGACAAGACATAATGTTCAAAAAAAAATCTGAAGATAAGATTTGGACACCGGGTAAAGTAGTGAGTAAATCATCATATCCTCGATCATATCTTATAAAAGAACAGGATGGCAACTTATTACGCCGCAATCGGCAACATATCTTAGTACATAATAATAATAATCAATTAGAAAACCCTCAAATTGATTTAGACTCCGATGTGGAAGAAGATGTAGGTGGTGGTTCCGATCCTATTAAATTGAATGATGAATCTAGTGTTATAAACAATTCAAATATTAGTAGTGATCAAGGTACTGAAAATAATGACAATAATTATGTAACTAGATCTGGACGAATTGTAAAACTGCCTAAAAGATATTGTGATTAAATTTGTTAAATAACGAGAGGAATGTTGGGTTAGTTAATAGTATCTATGGAAGGATGAATAATAATCTGGGGAAAGGGACTATGGCCGCTTGTTGAATATTAGAATAAACGTGTTACTTTATCTAAAATATCTTTTATTTAAACACGACCAATTACTTGTAATGAGTTATAATAAAAAGTTAATTGTACTGTTTTCATTAAATTAATAAATTATTATGGAATTATGTCAAAGAGGAAACAATTCGAAATTATAATTGGTACAGACGCCAGCATATCAACCTACCGCAATCTGGAAAACTTTAGGTAATAGATTTTCTACTTTTAGGTTCAAAATCGATTAGGATTTTTTTAAGTTCTGTTTTGGGGTCTGTACAGCGGGAAAAATATGTTTTAATTGATGGAACGTTAGCGCTGTGGCTAAGCGATTGACTGCTAGTCTGCGTGTCGCGAGTTCGATTCCCACAAGGAATAAAATATCTGCAAACCCACCCACCATACACAGATATTCCTACTTCTTAGTGTGTAGCAGAGTTATACAAAAAATAGTGTATTTTCGTCATGGAAGTGAATAAAAGTGGCCAATTCTGACATCTCAATAAAATATATTTTTATGGGCATTTAACAGCAATATTTTATGTGGCCTACTTCTTCCTGTAGTGCGGTATTCGCATGGATCTCAAAACTCTGTTTATACATAAATAATTACAAGTATGTTACTAAAATATCAATAATTTTCCATGATTGCAGACACTCATAAAAGAGATATTCGTTTATCAAATAGGATGCATACAAGTAACATAACCAGGAAATCGATAAAAAACAAAATGGTTGACAAAAATTACAGTACGAATTGTTACAAATTATGTAATAGCTTCATATTTTTACATCATGGCAATTATGCCATTCAGAATGACGATGCCACCTTTAGTATTTGTTAAAAATAATTGATTCAAACAGGAAATTAGACTGCTTGGTAACCTTGAGAGCACCTTCATTATAAAAACTGAACCTCTTTTCTGGCAGATTAAAACGAGTTTATTATTGTTATTTAATTAGCTAAGTAAACAGTATTCTAGTTGAAATTACGTACATTTGTGTAAATAATATACGGAAGACTGTAAAAAATGCAACTTTAATGAATGTTATTTTTATGTTCTATTATTAAAATATGGCCTTGGGACTAAGAAACAAGATTAAAAAGTTGGTAAAAACTTTTTTCGATTCATTTGGAAGTGCTGTAGGACTAATTATTGGGAAATTCAACCTAAATAAATTCAAATAAAAACATGGAATGACATATATTAAATTAGAAACTATCTATCATACTATAAAACTAAAGAGTTTGTTTGGTCTAAAACTGGTTCAAACAGATTTTTTTTAAGTTGAAATGTATATTTACGGTCACAGAGAAAATAGTTATAATAAGATGACACTTTGTCTTAAAGGAGCCGAGCAGTAGGCATAACCGCGGATTATCACTAGTTAGGAATAATAGTTTTTACAAATTCAAATAAAATATAGATGGAATGAACCTTGATAAAATTATAATGAATTAAATAAGTAATGCGCAAGGCCTAATAACCTGTTTAATTTTGCATTTTACCTTCTGTATTTTAAGTAATGACATTTTAAATAAGTCTCAGATGTAGAAGACCAGTCAAAGAATGATAAAAACTTTTTTGGTATTGTTATCAAATTGTGAAATGCCATGAATTGACTGTATTTATCACAGGACATTTATAAGCTCAGATGTCATCAGAATGCTGGGAAGATGCCTTTCCCAGCATTGGATATTAAGTTTGAGCAATCAGCTAAGGTATTTCAGTAACTACACACACGCTGCATAACACAGGCATGCTATTCGTCCTACGGCTGAGATAGTATAGAAAGAGACAGAAAATTGATAACATAGGGTAAACACTCCATCCGTGGGTCAATGAACACTTTTTCACTTGACTATGAGTGTAAACAAATATAAATACTTACTAGGATGCAATGTGGGTACATGCTGGGCCAATCTGTCATCCTTCAGCATGTGCAAGAGTGTGGTCTTTCCGGCATTATCCAAGCCCAAGAACAGTAGCTTGCCTGACTTCTTCCATAAACCTGTTGGACAACCAACCTCATTAGTTACCTCATACTTATTACTTAATTACATTCCTTTTTGGTTATGTAAATGTAATTAATCATTGTTTAATAAGTTACACTGAACAATTTATCGCTATTCCATAAATAAAGATGCCATATATTTTGGTTCAGGAAGCAATATATCAGCTTAAAAAGGCTAAGTATTGTTTGTAGGTCAGCATGTCAAGCTCATTTGCTGTGACCTTCATGTTTTCATAGTAAATAGACCTTGTTTTTTCTCCAATTGTCTATGAATTTTTTTACAGTTGTTTCTCTATGTTCAGCTGTAATAATTAAAGACATAAATAAAAAAAATATTATTATATACAGATTATATGTTCAGATAGTAACACTCACACTTGATTACATTATGTTAAATTGTAATCCATAGCAAAATAACATGTTTCTGGCTGTTATTATAATAAATAATCTAGCTCTATAAATTATCATGCAGATAATTATCACTTTTCGAGATCTTTGCACTCAAAATTCAATTTTATCACTAGGAAATTGAAGTAACTCTTGTTTGCCAACAACAATTTTACTGTAGCACAATTGGGAAAGTTTTATTGTTATTATTGTTGTATAAAATAATTAATCGATTTATTTATTTCTATACCAATGCGCTATTTCAGATTGCCTTATTATTTTGATCACTTTGTTAGAATCTTGGTGATAATCTATTTGAACACATCACAAAAGTCTAATAAGAATACTACTCACCAAGGAACCCAAGAACGCCAGTGAACCAATCCAAGATAAACATTTTGAATCTGGAACGTAGGAAATGATATTATTTCAGGAAATCTCCGCCTTCATCACAAAGAAGAACGTATCAACGTATGGGATGAGTAATGACTTGCAAATCTTTTTGTTATCAATTACGTCGTAGTAGCCAGCAGTGGAATATCACTGAGCAATGCCACAGCACATCACACATGCCGTCAAACTTGTTGAGACATAGAAAACGTAGTAAGAATACAATATTGAATTGAGTAACATGAATGACAGAACGTCATTCGCGTACTTGAAACTTCGAACTCGAATTACACAAAAACACAAAAGATATACTCACTTTTTAAAATTGAACTAGTTAAACTAATGCTAAAAGGAAGTTTATCACAATATTTCACACTTATTTGCAATATGTTACGTCGCTAAAACCGACGATTTTTCTCAGCAACGAATATGCGATGAAATATGAATCTGTTGGCAATGACGTACGCTATTTCCGGATGTTGTCACATTGCTGTATGGGTGTGATCATAAATAATAAAAATTAAACAATGTTAAAAATAAAATTGCAGTGGTATTTTCGATATTCTTGCTTTGATGTTGTAATCTTCATAGTTCTTTTACTATGAATTACGATGATAATTGAATGGTTAACTAACTCATCAATTTTTAAATTGGCCTTGGTTGATGATAGGATTATGTATTTATTTCAATGATTTGAACACATCAATAACTGAGTTGTCATGTTTGAAAATTGTAGCGGTTTAGTAGTTTTTGTAAAGCAAAAAATCTACCATGTATTTTTTCCAAAAAAATATGCCCTAATACGTGAATTACTTGTCAAATAGTTAAAGCCATAGTCATTTTTTTTATATTGATGATGTTATTATATTTTCAGAAGTTTTTACTAGTGTTATTCGAATAGTCCGGTTTTTATACCAAAATGCTGGCAACATTCACATCCGGATTTCTTTCTAGTTTTTGACAGCTTTCAAAGCTAAAGGTATCTACGAGTTTTATTTAAAAATGCGATATTTCTAAAGATTTGTAGAGAAATAATCCTTGCTACACGTAGTTAAATCACTCATATAATATCTAGTTCTCTGTACGCGGCAAACAGTGTTTGGATTACTCAGATATTGTGAGGTTACAAAAGTGGTACTGAAGACAGTGTTGTTATTTTCAGGCTGAGCCATGGCACCAAGGAAAAACAAAGTTGCGAAAGAAGAGGTCCAGGTAACCCTGGGCCCCCAGCATTTGGTGGGCGAGACAGTGTTCGGTGTGGCTCACATTTTTGCCTCTTTCAACGACACATTCGTACACGTTACTGACTTGTCTGGCCGGGAAACCATCGCCCGTGTCACCGGTGGCATGAAGGTGAAGGCTGACCGTGATGAGGCCTCACCCTACGCCGCTATGTTGGCCGCTCAGGTTTGTTTACAATCCTCACTTCATGATAACAGCATTGAATTGTGACCATACATTTTGAGGTTAGGTCTGTATTTTGGGTGATGAAAATCTATCAAACAAACTAGTTATTCCCAAAATCCTAGAACTGCCCAAAACCACAATTGCATCAAAAAACCCACAGGTAGTTGAATCAATTTTGGATCTTCTGCAAATTCATTATTTCAATTTCTGGGAATTATTTGGTTTTGATTAACAAGATGCCTAGAAAACATTGTTCCCTAATTCTTGAATTACTTGAAAATGTTATTTAATTGTGACTTTTTCAAAACAACAAATTTCTTTTTTTTTTTAACTTGTTATTTGATAAATAATTACATATTATTTGGCCATGAATTGTTTTACTCCTTTATTTAAATGATTTATTGCTCTAACTTTCTTTTAAATTCATTTTTCAGGATGTTGCTGAGAAGTGCAAGACACTTGGCATCACTGCCCTGCACATCAAGCTGCGTGCCACTGGTGGCAACAAGACCAAGACTCCTGGACCCGGTGCTCAGTCTGCGCTCCGTGCTCTCGCTCGTTCCAGCATGAAGATTGGCCGCATTGAGGATGTTACACCTGTGCCCTCAGACTCTACTCGCAGGAAGGGTGGCCGAAGAGGTCGCAGGTTGTAATCTGTTAGTTTAAGCATACTGTGGACTTTAAATAAATAAGTTTGCGGTATAACTGTGTTTTATTATTATATTATTTTATTGAGATGTACTCTCAAGCTCAACCTCAAAAGAGAAGTCATTACTTCTAAAACCATTCATGCTTGCACATTACTACAATACACATAAAACATAAAAGGGTAGGTTGTACAGACCACATTACATACTAAATCTTCACACTTTATACCCATAGGGGTAGGCAGAAACTGGGTCTAAAAACTGCCAGTACCACTATTAATTTGTTATCACTTATTATGAGTTTACTGCAACAACATTAACAATAATATTATTTTTATCTTAAAATGATACTGTCAGCTTCAGAGTAAACTCACCCCCTTTAGTTTTTTTTTTTTAATGTTGCCCCACACTAGGAATTTCTCCTGTACAAACATAGAAACACTCATACACAAACAACACCCAGACCCAGAACAAATACTTGTAGGTCATACAAATATTTGTTCCGTGCGGGAATCGAACTCGCGACACGCTACGCAGCAGTCCAATCGGTCAGCCACTATGCTGTGTCGACTTTTCTTTGGTTGAGATGTCACTAACTTACATTTATGTATTCATACTTTTATCCCCACAAACCCCTTCCTTCCACTTGACACCACCAAAACGACACCATCGGTGGTGTCGTATGGAATCTCTAGTCCAGGGTTTTTTCAACCTTTTTCATGGCACGACCCCCTTAGTATGAAGAAATATTTCGCGACCCCCCTACCCGTTGCTTTTTCAAGCATTCAATTTTGACGGCACGGTTAGCAAAGTGGATGAGCGATTGCACTGCTGCGCTGCGGGTTCGATTCCTGGAAATAGTTTTATGATCTACAAGCAGTGGCGTAATTTAAAATTGTGCGCCCTGCGCCTGTACAGCTTGGAGGCAAGCTGTACAGGCGCAGGGCGCACAATTTGAATTAAAAAAAAAGTTTAAAAAACTGTCTAGTGCGAATAACTATGCACCGACATTGCCACACCGCCTTCTAGAAAAAAAACTTACAAGCAGGAGTATCCACTCATTTTGTACTACAAATATGTTTTTAATGGTTTGTAAACGGTAAGAGTACGCTCGCTGCGTAGTTGCAATAGTAGTTTCCACAAAAGTATTATTGAAAAATGAACTACCTATGTAAAAAAATCGAGGTTATTAGGTCAAAGAAACTAAAACATATTACCAAGAGCGAGCGCAGCGAGCTCGAAAATTTATAGATTTCTGGACTACGAAAAGCCAAATCTACATAGAAGAATGAACGCAGTGAACTCTAATGGTGAACGCACATTTAGCCGCACCGCAGTCTCCGCAGTCTGTTCTCTTACCGAATTCTTTGAATTTGCGATGCGGTGTGCGAGGGATCATAGAACTTCATACAAAGAATTGGGTAAGAGAACAGACTGCGGAGACTGCGGTGCGGCTAAATGTGCGTTCACCATAAAAGTTAAACCTTTAAAAAAACGAGATAAAAAAATTAAAGACGTGAAGATCGAGCGCGACGTGTGACAGTAAATCTACTATTTCTGCACCAACATAAACCAAGTTTTCATTGAAGTGACCTGAAAAAGTTGACTTCTTTTAACCTTCATAAGCTTACCCTTCATTAATGGGCGAGCGTAGCGAGCCGGAAAAAATTTAGTATATTAAATTGAAATAGAGCTTGATAAATATAAGGTTCTCACATACAGGGAAAGGTAATAAAAACAAATGTATATGTGAGAACATTGTATGTTATTTAACCATATATTAATATTTCCGATAAATAAATAGTTACTGTTTTAAAATATACACACTACGCATTTCTACCGTAAACACTTTATACACATAGGAAATCATAAATTTTGAAGTGTGTTACGTTTGTATATAAAACTCCTGGTACATAATATTTTATATAAAATTATTGCACTAAGTTGACACGGACCGGCCCGCGGGGGCTACTCCGCCCATACACTATTCGTGTTAGTTATACATACATTATTCTAAAAAAAACCCTTTAAAAATTCAAGTAGCTATTTATATCACACAAACACTTATTCAGAAGTTATTTCTGTTTCCATTATTTTACCGAATTTTTTTAGGCTTATCTGAAATATGTCATGGATACAGAAATATTTGTGATCGAATAGATATGAGCACTCTTTGAAACCAGCTTCCTGCTGAATCCATACATGAGATCAATACAGTACATTATAGTATATTAGCACACCTTGAAAACACTGCTCAATGAGTGATCAACTCATCTACAGTTCAGATGTTCTTTTTTATGACTCACCACAACAATATTTTTGTCTTTATAAAATCTTACAGTAAAATCTATATTTTTTCGATAAATAAACATTTTAATCCAGAAAGTTAGGATTTTAAAACAATTTACAGACTTCCAATTTTACCTATTTTGACATTTAAAACATTATGCTAAGAACACAAAAATTTAGTTCGTTCAGTCAACATAATCACGAGTTACAAGAAGTTCAATATAGCAACAAAATTAAAGTTACAACAATAGCTCACATTAGTTTATATCTCATGCCATTAAAATATTTCTAACAATAGTAAATTATAAAATAAAAAATAAGTTTTATACAACAACTGTCTGACTCGTACAAGTGGCAAGTCGCAGTCGAGACCCATAGTACCGTAAACATTAAAACGAGACAATATCCTAACTAGGTCGAGAGTAGGGAGATAACATCACTCATAATTTAATGGCATAAGTTACCGACTGGCGTCCCGTGCCCCGCACTGACCAACGTTCAACGTGCCCAGCTCACACCTGGTGGCAGTGCTCTCTGGGTACCACCTGCGCCCGCCTGCCATCACACTAAACAACCCACCAACTATATTTGGTTAGAATTTGAAACTGTAATTGTTTTATTCTTCATGGCAAATGTCCGGGCATTTCACACGAATGTTTGCATTCAAAGCCTGAGTGTACAGGATTGAAATGCATCAGTCTCGGCTGGTGGAGGGTGTGGGCGCGGCCGGGCGGGCGGCAGGCGCCGCTTGTCGGGCGGCAGCCGAGGTCGTGCGGGCGGCAGACGAGATCGCGCCGGCGGCAGGTGCAGCCGGGCGGGCGGCAGCTGCGGCCGGGCGGGCGGCACGTGCGGGGCGGACGCGGCGGGAGCGCTACATGGCAGTCTTGAGGCGGATCTTCTTGAGGTGCGGGGGCGCGGGCGCGGCGAACGAGCGTCGCTTGCCGGCCGCCAGGTCGTGCGCGGCGCCGCCCGCCCCGCCGCCCAGCGCCGTGCCGCCCTGCACGTCCTCCCAGGTGCCGCCCAGCAGCTCGTCGGACGAGGACGAGGCCATGGCGCGGCAGCGCGGCGGGCGGGCGGCGCACGCGCGGAGGGTGCGCGCGAAGCATCGCTTGCTGAGCTTGGCGGACACGACGGACGCGCGCGAGGACTCCGCGTCGTCCGCCGAGCGGCGGCTGACCTTCGCCTTCACGACGCCGCCCGTGACCTGCGTCTTGCTGGCGTTGGGCTTGCGTATCGCCAGGACGTTCCTCCGCTTGGCCGCTAACGACTTGGGTTTGGGTTCGTTCTCGCTGAGGTAGCGCGTGCGGGAGGCGGTCTTGACGGGCTCGTTCTTCTTGCCGAACTTCATGTTGAGGTTGATCATGTCGTGTCCGGAGCGCGGCGCCAGTACGGGCGGGCTCCTCTTGTTCTCGGTGGCCGCCTTTGCTCCGACGTAGGTGTTCTCCTTGCGCTCCTCGGTGACGCGGATCACCTTGTTGTTCCGGCCGTACAGCGGCACGCGCGTCGGGGACGACGTCTTGGGCCGCAGACGAGACATGGTCAACTATAAAACAATGCAAACTTTATAAATAACGTGACACGTACGATTCACTAAATAGTTGATGATAACAAATAATTCTACTACAAGTCCAGTCAGTAACTTTAGTATTGTATATTTTAGTGAATGTTAAATGATCAGATCGAACGGCACACTTCCACTCCCAACAATTATATTCTTACCGCGACTAGTATATAACGCTTGTTGTGTTTAGTAGCTTAACACTGAAAATTAAAGACGTGTGTTACCAACAGAGAAAAGTATGTAGAAGTTTTATAGCGTGCAGAGTAAGTTCAACAAACGCACAGATATTGATAGTACTGTGTTAGAATATATTGTAAGTCGAATGACGTACCAAAACAATCAATTTTTTATGTGCTTTAGATTTTTTAAATATGACGCTATCGCCTTATTCATTCAGAACAAAACATTCTTCCTAAGTTTTCTTTGTTACTTTGTTATTTGTAAAGAAAATGAATTTTATGCTAGTGTAAATTGACTTCAGAAAGGCCAGTACATCACCTTTAAAATGGAGCTAAGTAGAACTATCGAATGAGTCCTCCCACTCAAGGCGGGTCGGAAGGGACTGTCAGACTGTACTGACTCGAATCCACGGTGTCCTTCAATAGGCCTTTATGTTCCGGGGTCACGGTTACCTCATAAGACTGTCTCGCGACCCCGGCAGATAAATAGAACTCTATGTTGCAATTATGATATCCACGAAGTCATGGGGCGAGGACCAGCAGTGGGATGACACGGGCTGACAGTAACAGTATGATATCCACAAAAAATATTTATGTCGAAAAATCCATTTATTTATTTGCGTTCAGTCCTAAAGAATTGTTGATTTTTGAAGAAAAAATTGAGAAGCAGTGAGAGATTTTAACCGACTTCAAAAAAAAAGTAGGTTCTCAGTTCGGCCTGTATGTATGTTTGTCCGCGATTATCTCGTGTTTGGCTGAACGGTTTTTTTTTAATCATACCTGTGGTCTCATGGTGCGTGTGTGTGCCCTCAGCCACTCCCTGACGGCCGCCAGGTTGCGGTGCTCGGAGCACGGGATGCGGGAGTTGGGGTGCTGGCCCGTCAGGTCCAGGATGGACGCGCCCAGGGAACGACCCACCTGCGTCCACCAATAACGAGGTTTACATCGATCATTGAGAAGACACCTATTTTAAACAAGTTATCTAAAAGTTTGATCAAGTCTGCGAGGACACGTAATGACGTATTCACGTATTTCAAACAATTCGATAATGGTTTAACCAACGAGAGTGTGACATTAAATAAATTTTCGTTTTTTGAATCCATACTTTACATTACGAAACTAGCTTGCATGAGGGTACGTTATGACACTATGCGACCAGTAATTTCACGTGTAAACGTTCAGTTTTACAATGCTTTTTTTATATATGCGCATATTTTTTGTAAAACTAATGTCATGCAACTGGTTTCGTAATGTAAATCCGGCTTAATATAATGGTCGCGCTGTCACACAAGTACAATTTTTATGTAGGTCCAGTTTTGGCAAAATTCGCAATGAGTGATAAAAAGGCGCGGACTGGCGCGTACGATTAATTAGTATAATATTAGAGCAAGTATTTTAGTGAAACACAAGTTTTAAAGAATAATTTATAATCTTAGGTCCAGTTTGATGGCTTCCAAGTGAATTCACAATGAGTATTCACACCATACGATAAATTAATTGATAGGACATGGGGGAAAATATTGCTCAAGTGAGACACAGTAGGCTAAATTTTAAATTTCAAAATCGTAGTAGTTACTTTACATTCACGTCACATAAATAATCGTGCCACCTCAGTACTTGATCATACTTCTATGAACGCGGCCAGTAGAGTGATTCATCAAGTAGATATTTACACTAGATTTCTATTACTATAGGATACACCTGCTTAACCCTTGGGGGATTAAAAGGTGGGATATTATGTATGTGTATCTGTATTACTTATGCGTTTCACGTCATATAAACAGGACGGCCTTGGCACCATATTAGATCTTCATGTTTGCTTTTATAATACTTAGGGAGCGATTCTAACTATAAGTAAAAATCATCTTACCTACCACTACGACATAATGACATAAATCGTGCGATTGTCTACGGGTAAGTGAAAAACAAAACACACTCGCCACGACGACGTCAAGTCAATCGAATGGGGAAGGCAAATCAAAGCTAATTGTAGATGGCGCCACCATAGCTTAGTCCTAATCCGACCAATGACGTAGTACTATTTTGAAGTACCTTTAAGATTTGAAATTATTTGAACCAATGACGATGCTTGGAACAAGCTATACTAGCGCCATTAGTTCCCTAGTTGCCAACCCCATTGCATCATTATATCGTGGTAGCAAGGACGTTTTTCGTTTTTAGTTAGTAGAAATTGCTAATAGCACGTATTGCGCCAGGAATAAGGTCCCTTAGGGTCAATTTATACTAGCGCAGAGTCGAAGCGCATCGAAGCGTCTTTCCAAAACTGAACATACGAGTAACAATTTCAACCGTAACTCCACAGCGAACGCACACATTACTTCTGATATTTTAAAAAGTCGCGCGCATTCTTCTGAATTCGCGCGTCTGCGAGTGATCAACGCTGTTCATGAATCGTGCTGTTTAGCTTTAGTTGTAAAGAATTTGATGCTTCGACGCGCTTCGACTCTGCGCTAGTATAAATGGACCCATAAACTTTAATTATATTTCAAATCTCTGAGGGACTGTTGTCATTATGCCTATTTTCATCACAATATGGCGCCGAGTTCATCTTAGTTGAATTATTTGAAGGTGCTGTAGTCACCTTCGTTCAAGGTTTTGACGAATGGGAAGTGCTTTATAAGCAGCATGTGTTAGTATCAATAGTACAATATCTGGAGATTTTTGAAGAGGTATTTTACAAAGCATGTATGTACTAAAGCTATGTTCAAACTACTTTAGTTAAAGCAAATACATACGGGAGAATGTACAAGGTGTTAGATTAAACTTCATGAGACTCGTTTAAGTAACAACTTTGACCAACTCTGAAATCAGAATGTTTCATACTTATGTACCTCTACCAATTTTATTATTATCTTTAGAGCAGGAATTGAGACGATCAACTAGGCAATCACATTCTTGCCCGGCGAGGTCGAAGGTTTATGGAATTACGAGTAATATATATCTGTATGCCCATAGATAATCGTATAGATGTTCAACAAACGTGTTTTCGTTTTAAATTTTAAAACTGGTAAAGTATTATCATCACGTATTTTAAGAGAGGGTCCCTTAAAGTTTAACCAAGCACAGTACAGTTTGTATACATTTTATAAATAATTATATAATATTTTACAAATAAACTATACTATACGTAGCGTATACAAGGTTTGGACAAACCTCGCCGGGGGGTATCTCTTCGAAAACCTCCAGATTCTTTGCGCGACAGTGTCTTACCTGAAACGTGTTCACACTCTAAGGGACCGTATTAATAAACCGTATGTAAAATAAAATACATTTCTCACTTCGCGGAAGACTAGTAATTACTGGAGTTAACTCGGAATTCTTCTTTCAGGGGATAAAAGGCAAAAAATTACGAACAACTATCACTACGGGATCAAATTGTTGGTACTAAAATTTCTAAGTAAACCATCAGAAGTTTATTAATACGGGTTTAAGTTGGTTCCGCATGTGTACTGCTAAAACTTACGATGGCACTATAGAGTTACAATACATCGACACTGCGAGCGAGCGTCAACTGAGGGTCACACATGGATTGGGACGGTGTAGCACGATTAACATTGCAAGAAATATCGATTTAAAGACCAAAATGCACATCGCGTCGTCGCTTGTTTTCTCGAATAATTTACAAACGTTTAGTTTATTTGATTACCCAGAGAAAATAGTTGCTCATCACTGTGTGTTGATAAATGATGTTAAAAAAAAAAAACATGTTATTATAAGACCGTATTCTAGAACAGTATTGCAATGGAGATGATTTTGAGAATAATGGCGCTAGCATAGCTACAGCTAGTGATAGTTGCAAGCACTAGGACCCATAATGGTCAGATTGGGACTTATCTATGGTGGCGCCATCTACAATGAGTTTCCAAATTTTCAGCTATAGTGACGCCATCTACAATGAACTGACAACCGTAACCGTTCTAAAATACGGTTTTATAAGTTATAACTTCACGAACGAAATAAAAAGGTGAGTCGTCTCCCAGTGCCGAGTGTGCGTATCTTCGAGATGTACGATGACGACGTGCAGCGCACAAACCTGGAAGGGGTTTACCTCTTCGAAGATGTGCGGCGTGTACTTGGGAGGGAGCGGGGAGGCCGGGCCTGGCGCCGCGCCCGGGCCCTCGCGGAGGGTCGGCGGGAGGACGTTCACCAGGCGGCCTGTGTTGTAGTTGCACTCCAGCGTGTACGAGCGGACCAGGCCTGTTGCCTTGTACACGGCCACGCGGCCTGAACCTTCGCGGGACATGCCGTCGCGACGGTCCCTTGGAGAAAAGGTTGAATTGGTTATTTTGATGGTACAGATAAATACACAACTTAGAAAAAAATATGTTGTGGTCGATTTCCACTCAACTCAAATGCAGCTGAATCAATGTCAGCCAGGATCCGCAGGTTTAAAAAACTTTTCGAAGGAGACTACCAGCTTTTGATTAACTGTGAAGGTCGTCCTTCAGCTGTTACATCCATGCAGCTGTTATTTAGCTATGTACCGAGGTCCCAGGCTATGTTGGCCAGATATAATACCATACAGATCCAGCTTCCCATCAAAATGGTCCTCCTCCCCCAGACGGTTGGAGTTATACACATCAATTCCGCTTGAGACGAGACCCACTGGTTAAGGGTGGTTGTACACGGCGCATGTAACCCGCGTAAGTGCCTCAACATGCTCAAGCTAAATGCGCCCCGTACAAGCACCCCGCGGGTAGCTTGATCAAGTAGCTTGCGCATGTTACTCGCGCGGGTAACCCGCACCTTTACTTGCGCGGGTTAAATGCGCCGTGTACAAGCACCGTGCAGTAAATGCAGCAAGTGATTCGGGGCAGTGGAAGTTGCACTACCATTCTCTGCTCTCCAACGCAATTGTACAAACACAGGGTCAGTCAGACTCTCCCAAAATAGGAGGATGTCCAAAGGACATTACTACATTCGAATGTGGATGGTTCTTCCTTCAAAAGAGCAGCAATAAGGATGGTTCTCGTATAGCTTTACCAACACAATAATCTCTGGATTTTAAAAGAAATTGTGACCTCTGAGTTTCTTTCGGCTGTATCTTCTCAGAGCAGTCAGGTAGGAAATACAGGCCTCATCTAGCTTTGTATTTGATGAGTAATAGAGTTTATCACTATTTACCAAAAGCAAAAAAAGGTATGCATATTACAGTAAGCCACTCACTTGAGGTACATATTCCGTTCAGTAAAGTTGCAGGAGGAGAAGTGGAAGTGCAGGTTGTTCATGGACATGATGCGAGGCAGCAGCATGCACTCCACGCAGCTCTCCAGCTCGTCGAAGTGGTTGCCGTACATGAAGATACCTGTAAAGAGAGGTTTATGCTTAAAACCAAGCCAAATATGATTCAAATCGTGGTAAAATCATTTAATGAGGCCTCCCACCCCGTACTGTCAGACTTGTACTGACTAAAGTCTACGGTGTCCTTCAATATCCCTTTAAGTTTCGGGGTCATGGTACTTCGTTAGTCCCGCGACCACCACATGCTTTGGCCCGGTTTCCACCGCGAGCGGAACGGACACATTAATGACTCCTTTAAACTCGCAGTCGCAAACTGCATACTTGTATTTCCACCAACAAATAGTTTTTGCGTTCCCAGAGCGAGCTCATTTTTACTCTTTTCACCCGCTGGGTCATTAATGTGTCCGCTCCGCTTGCAGTGGAAACCGGGCTTTAAGGTGCCAGTTCGCGCGCGAGACCGCGACAAGAGACCGCAATAGGAGACCGAGAAAGGAGACAGACAGGTGAACCAACACCTTAAGGCCCTGTCATTGTGGATAGCACCCATATTACGACGACTTGACTTTCTAAATCACAGAAGAATGTTCAAACATACCTTTCTTAGAAGCATGTCCATGTAGATCTATATACAAGTACAGTCCGGAGTCGACCTCCTTCGGCGGACCCAACGCGGATGAGACCTTCGTCGGTACATTGTTGTTGGTACTGTTGTTAGTCGCCGGCGCCGCCTTTTTCTTGCCAGTCTTCGGAGGAGCTGACTTGGGCTTCTCTGATTTTACTGGCTGGCGGAATTGCTGGAAATACGGAGAATAATGTAAAATTACAAATTTAATTGACTTCAGTCACAAATAAAAAGTGGAAACATATTTTTTCCTACTCCTGTAGGAAAAAATATGTTTCTATAGGAAGAAATATGGCTCTGTAGTTCGCTAGACAAAAATATAGGTATGCAATTAAAACACTTTTTTTTTTTTTTTTAACGTGGTAAAATCATCAAATGAGTCCTCCCACCCCTTACTGTCAGACTTGTACTGACTAAAATCCACGGTGTCCTTCAGTAGCCCTTTATGTACCGGGGTCACGGTGAGGAAATAATCCCGCAACCCCGGCAGGCTTTGGCCCTCTGAGAGGGGGGCCCCGTCATTATTTATTTTTTTATTTATTTAATTATTTAACTTTGGTTCAGGCACATAAACCCATAACTTGTTAGTATTGCTTAAAAACTATGTTAGTATAAATAGTGTCCATAAACAATTTTATTATAATTATTAATTAAATTTATTACATATAATTATCAACTAATTAAACCTATATCTATCCAGCCATCTCCTGGAGACACTCGGCAACAATACATGCACTGCGCACAGGTGCCCCATCAGATGGCCTTCAGTCTTACTAGCAACAATGCTCAGGAGACTGCTATCGCTGTCTCGTATTCGACGCAGTAGTGATGGCGGATCTTTTACGCATGATTGCAAAAAAGTCGTCTGTGCGCGCTATTGCGAACATACTTGATGCGCTACAAAAACGCGGCAGGGACAGCAGTACCCTAAGAGCATTATTGTATTGCACACGCAAGGCATTGAAGGTCTTTTGCGTGTATCTGGTCCACAGACTGCAAGTATAAAAAGCCTGACAATATGCCCGAAACAACGTTAACTTGATACTGTTATCACACTTTGCAAATCTGCGGGCCAGCATGTTGCATCGTACGGCCAATGCCCTGCGTTCTCTCTCCATATCACAATTATCAGTGCCATCCTCTGTAACCCAGTGACCAAGGTACTTGAACTGCTTTACTCTGTTTAGCGTTGTACCACATAGCGAGACAGGTGGTACTACGTCATAGGTCTTATTTTGTGCCATAAAAACTAACAGCTCGCTTTTCTTGGCATTATACCTTATTCCATGGGCTCCAGCATAGCACTCACACACATTAACAGCTTCCTTAGTCCACTGATCGACGGACTCAGCAGCACCATATCATCAGCATAACTAATGTTGTTAAAAGACACACCGTCTATCGAGCATCCGATGCCAGTGCTACTGAGTTCCTCGATCAGCTTATTCAAGTAGACATTAAATAGCTTCGGAGAGGTCATCCCGCCCTGTCTCACCCCGCATTCCAACCTGTACTCAGTTGAATAAGCGCCTGCCCACCTAACAGTGTTACATTGGTTACCGTACCAGAACTTAAACATATTAATTATTTCTGGCGGCAGGTTAGCTTCATTCGACAATTTAGTCCATAGTATGTCATATGAGACAAGGTCAAAAGCACGAGATAAATCCAAGAAACATGCATACACAGGTGTCCTCCTCCCAGTGTAATATTGTACTGTGCTTTTAAGAGTCATAATCGCAGTCTCAGTTGATAACCCCTTCCTAAAACCAAACTGCCTATCATTAATGACTAGTTGTTCATCTAGATAACTGTTAAGTAAACTATCAAGGATTTTTGCTGTAATTGTTGCTAATGAAATCGGTCGGTAATTACTTGTATCCGACATATCACCTGTCTTATTTTTAGGAACGGGCACCACAACTGTTTTGATTAGATCTGCTGGAAGATAAGAATGACTAATACATAGGTTAAATAACAAGGCAAGAATCCTTGGGAGATGAACACCTGCGTTCTGCAGATGCTCAATACTCAGACTGTCATGGCCAGGCGACTTTCCCCTGGACATGCTTTTGATGACGGAAGACACGTCACGGGCAGTGAAACGTACACTAAGGTTATTGCAACTTAAATTCGGTGATTGTTAGTCTCGCCTCCCCATGAGTCTCTTTAACGTGCTTGTTCCACCCCGTGACATACCTTCGATTACATTCAGTTCGACCCACATACGTTGTCGCCGCTGACTCACACATAATATTAATAACAGTGTTATACAGGGTATCTATATGAGGTCTATGGTCTAGGTTAGTGCACATATTATCACAGCATTCATGAAAAACATCAGGAAAGTCGACATCCCTCATCTTATTATGACACAATTCTTGGTATGCCTTTATCTGACTTATTTCTCTAGTCCCCCACTTAATTCTGTTACATAACATGTTATCAGTCTGCTGACAAGTTTTGCCTGTAATACGTTCAAATTGCATGTCAGTTCCAGGGGTAAGTGGTCTGACCAGAAAACATCATACACAATCTTAACATCAACAATAGTTTGCCAGGCGGCTTGAGTGACCACACAGTGGTCAAGCCACCTACGACAATTATCATGAGCGTCACTAACGTACGTATATGTATCATAATTCAGTCCTAGACTTTCCATGTCCGCACATAACCATTTTTGCTCACTACAAAAACTAAGTAACTCAATACCAAAACGCTCACCTGGGTGTGAGTTAAAATCTCCCAGCACAAATACACTTTCCACATTCTCGTTCTCAATTATTGCATTTACTTCACTTAAACATTCTGTAAACTCAATAAGATTCTCCGCCGAGTCTGTAGGCATGTAAACGGAAAAAACGATAAACACTCGCTCTGCTACCACAAACTTAGCTGCCACTAACCGCACACTTTTGCACTCAATGACGGACACCGATGTAAACAAACTTTTTCTCCAGATAAGCGCCACTCCACCATATGGCCGCCCGCGTAATATCTCAGTCGACGTATCCACAGCTGACTTGCCCGCAAAGGCGAACTCTTTATGTATCGTACCAAGGTAGGCTAAGTCGTGCGGAAGGAGCCACGTTTCTTGCAGTGCAATGATATCCGCCGACTGGCAAAGAGATCTTACACCATCAATAGATCTATGAATAGATTTACAGTTGAAAGTAATGAATTTAATTAGACTTGGTTCCATTCTGACTGCTAGGTGACGTGACTCGTAGTATTTCAACAGGTTTTCTTCTAAAATTAATAAACCTCCTGAAATTAACACCTTCTGGCCATAGGTTATCATCCATGAAGACTGGTAACTTATGTCTCGGGACATAAACCTTATAGGCATTGTAATCCCTTTCCTGTTTCATAGCAACTTTCTCCAGCTGCACGGACACCTGAGTTTTATCAAGTATATAGCTCGAAATATCACTAACGGAGACACATTTGTCTACATTATTGATAAACAGTGCGACTTTAATATCTGCCGCTTTGAATTTCATATCGCACTCGTTCTTTGCAGTACCTTTTTGCCCAATAAAACGATTTTTATAACGTTTTTTCCTAACTTCTATCCATTCTTCGTCATGCTTACTTCCTTTCCAGTAACCCGGTTGCTGCACAACCTCGGCCATGGTTTTTTGCTTAGGTTTTCCGTTAGCATTTGGTTTTTCCTTGACTACCTGCGCTTGCGCAGACGTTGTTAACATACTTTGAAACGGCGGCGGCGGCGCATGACTCAGCTGTGACGACGCATGCGCCTTACCAACATGTTCGTCAATTTGTAACGGTAAATCTGTTTTTTCAAGCGAGACGCAGCTATCGTTAGCGCACTCGGGTGAAAGGGATAGGTGATCCCTGGCCTCGCGCGCTACCAGCTGTTCGCCGTGTGTCACTATGCCCATTGGCCCGCTGTCGTAGGTATCATGCAAAAAAGCACCTCTTTTATTATTAACGTTCATATGATGACTGTTAACTAATGAAGTTCTTTTGAGATTATCTAGGTCGCACCTCAAAACACTAAACTGATCGTCTGTTACATATTTCTCCTTAATGTAGGATATTTCCTTTTGCAGGATCAGCAGATCCTTAAGTAATCTTGTGACATCTACATGATCAAATGATATTGGTGGCAGTCTCTGCAAATCTCGAGCCACAAAAATTGGTATTAACTCCGGGTCAGTCTGTTTGAGAAGACTAATAATATCCTCCAAATTCCTGTTTGTCTTGCCTTTATTTTTGCGTGTTATATTACGCTTTGAAGTCTGAATTGAGTCGAACAGCAGATTTTTGGCATCTTCCACTTCCTCCTCGGAGAAAGCTGTAGCACAGATTTGCACCAGGCTTTCCTCGTTCATTACTTCGATTTTATTTTGCATAAATGCAAGCACTTCACTGATCACAATGTTACAACTTTGACATTTTAATACTTTTGACGCCATCGCGTTAGCAATGACCTCACGCACGCTTGAGGTACTCGCCCGTATACGAGGACGGTCGCGCGTTGACTGATTATGCTGACGCTCTTTGAGGCGCGCGTGGGACACAACGCGCCGTCGACCCGGGCATGGTCCTTGGTCGGGCAGCGAGTTGCCCTTTACTCGCTGCCCGCGCCTACGGTGGCCGGAGATCATCAAGCGACGTCCGTCGCCGTGGGCGCCTACCACTGCGGCTGGGGCGGAGGGAGGACGCTGTCCTCTCTCGCTCGCGGCCTGCCTCCTCCTTTACGAGCATTACTGCCTCGCAGAAGGAGCTGACCGCTTCCCACTCCGTCTCGCCCCGCAGCATGGCCGCAACCAATGCCGGGCGCGAGAGGTCTCCGCCTATCGCAGCCGTGAGGACACGTCGGTGCTCCGCCCAAGCTGGGCAGTCTTGCACCGTGTCCTCCGGGCGATCTTCGCAGTGGTGACACCCAGGCGTCTCATCCTTTCGCATCAGCCACAGGTACCTCCCGAAACTTCCGTGTCCGGTGAGGACCTGCGTCAAGCGGTAGGTCAGGACGCCATGACTTCTCTCCAGCCACTCCTCAAAGAGGGGTCTTACCGCCGCAATTGCGGCGTGCCCGATGCAATTAAAACACTAAATTTGATTTTGTAACCGTTTCGTACAGAGCCATATTTCTTATTTCCATACAGTAAAATTGCCAAATTAATTAAAACTTGTAAATATTTGACAGTCATTCGCGACGTTACCAACTTTCAGAAGATGCGCTCTTAAGAGCGTATATTTCGAACGTTGGCAACGTCGCAAATGGTTGTCAAATATTAACAAGTTTTAATTAATTTAGCATTGTTACTAGAAATATGGCTCTATAGTGCACTCAAAAAATGGTAGGGGAATGCAATAATAAATATCGTAACACCGAATATATAGATTTAGATATAAAAAAAAAACATTTGGAAGCTTTCCAAATGCCTTTTATACACCTGAAACGGTTACAACATCAAATACAGTGTTTTAATTGCATTACTATATCATTTTTTTAGTGCAATAAAGATCGATATTTCTTGTTTTTATACAGAGCCAAATTAATTAAAACTTGTAAATATTTGACAGTCATTTGCGACGTTGCCAACTTTCAGAAGATGCGCTCTTAAGAGGTTATTTTACTGGCACGGTGGTTTGTGTATAGTACTCACGGGGACGGGCTGTGGTTCTCCTTGACTGGCAGCGGCCGTGGAGCTGGAGTCAGACTCGCGCACCTCCACACTGTCCGCTGACACCGCCATGCTCTGTGTTGACACCACGGAGCATACCTTCTACAGAACAACACAATTTTTTTTTTAATATTCCATAGTGCATTGCAGGAGGGACTGTGGGCTTGAGGCCATATTAGACCATCCAATTTTGAGGGACCCTAACCCTAATTACTGAGAGTGGTGTAATAAGACTTCGGGAGTTAGTGTCCCGATTAAGGGCGATCGGGTCATCCCGATCTGCCTAGCTCCCTAAGCGCCCTGCAGATTGGGTAATGTAATAACGTTTAGGGCCTACTGTTCATAATCAAGCCTTATAGTTTAGCAAAAAATAAATCACAACGCCCGCGTCGCGCGAGATCGGTTACTACCGCGCTCGATCGACTGCGCGAGCGAGAGATCACTACGTGCGCGAGCAGGACGGGAGCTGCCGCGAGCCGCACACCCGCGGGCCACAGACACAGATCGCTTACGAAAAGCAACCGGTGTTGGCTTTTTTGAGGTTATGTTATTTCGACGTTGCGCGGGCACGCGGGTTTTTAATATCAGTACTTAATTAAACGGTTTGCCTCGTATCGGGTGTGCTGCATCGAGCACCGAGGCCTGGTGTTGTGGACCGAATAGACTAAATTGCACGAGATTCAGTGGAAAGGCGTTGGTGGAAGGCGGGCGAGCTGACGAAGGCGCGTCAAGACCCTGCTGCAGGCCATCGCAAGGTTCACATATACATACACACTACTCACCCACAGCAACACAATACTTGCGAGTGGTCATCAAACAATATCAGCTCGAAGTAAGGTCAGTAGTATTAGGATATTAAGTTGGGCATCGGTAATCATCAACGGGCGCGTACCGCGTCCATTTTGTTCTGACCAGGACAACTGCTTTGTTGGTTACCTACTCATTCATGGGCCCGTGAGTGCCCAGTTGGTCCTGGCGAGAACATATTTTTGGTAGCAGAGCGTGGTTTAACCCACTTTGTAGATTTGGTACATTTGGTACTCACAAATAAATTGTCTAGCCATAATTTCAATTGAAGGTAGGCCGTGATTGAACCACATTCCATTGTACATAAGAATTAAGTTTGCATTAGACAATAAGAATATTGGTTGTGTGAATAACTTCAAAACTTTGTTATTGTTGCGATATATTGCGTATATATATACGGTAAACGTATAATTATTGTAAGTAAATAAATAATTATTTAGTTTCGGTTAAATTAAGTGTTTATTGTTTATTGGCGTGTATTGAGGTTGGTACTATGGCTCCGTCAGTAACTAAGCATATCGCGACAAAAATTGAATCTGAGTTAAGATGGTTTTCATTAGCGGTGACGCTGATTGGTCGACCGGACCGCGAAGATGCGCTGTTGACGCGCGCTCGGCAGGTAGATGAAAGGTATGACTCGGTATTAAAATGCCACGCCGAATATTTAGCGCGTATCGACGACGAAGACCCACCGGTGGAAAAGGATGCTCAGGCGGTAGTGCGGGGTAATGTGGACCAGTGCGGTGAAATGGTGATGAGCATTATTCAAGCGGCAGCCGACATTGAACGGTCGCGAAAAGGCGTCATTCGTGAAAAATGCAGGCCGGCGGGCGTAGGGATCATGGCGCCATTGCCGCCAGTAAATGTACCAGAATTTGGCGGCGAGTATGCCGATTGGCCGCGATTTCGCGATATCTTTAGTAGCGTTGTGCATTCGCGTACGGACCTCTCGCCCGCGTATAAAATGGCGCAGCTAATGGGTAGGCTCACCGGTGAGCCTCACGACATTTTGACCCATTTGGAAATTACGGACGCTAGTTATGAAACGGCATGGGGCCTATTGATTGACCGATACGATAATCGGCGATTAATTGTTGATGGGCTCATCGACAAAATATTTGGAATCCCGAAGGTTTCTAACGTGCACGAAATAAGGTCGAAAATCTTAAACCCGGTCACGGTAGCGGTTAATACGTTAGATCGACTTAAGTTGTCGTTAGGGGACAATAGGTATATTGTTGTTAACAGGGTTCTACGCAAATTGCCGAGCGAAGTAGTGGCGCGGTTTGAGCAAGCACATGGGGGCGAGTCAACGGATCACCTCCCGAGCTTTGAGAATTTGAGGGTGTTTTTAGAGGGCGAGTGCAGGCGGGCGGATTGCCAAGGGGCAACCACGTCGCACCCTCCCCAGTCAACCCGACGTCCTAGCGGGTCCAAGCCGGTTGAGCCCCGTCGGGGGGGACAGAAATACAACGCCCTCCAATCGGAAGTGTGTCCCTTCTGCCGGGAGGGGGGACATGGTCTCACCGCGTGCGCGGATTTTAAAGCGCAGCGGGTGCAAAGGCGCAGAGGGGTAGTCAAGCAGCGCTACTTGTGTTTCCGCTGCTTGGGCACACATTTTGTGCGTGAGTGCAGTAAGACCACCACCTGTCGGACATGCGGGGGGGCCCATCATGAGCTTCTCTGCCTGGCGGAGGCGTACGGGGCCTCGTCGGGAGGTCAAACCCCCCCTAATAGGCCAGCTTCGGGTGGACGGTCACCCCCCCGTAGGGAAGGGGGGGCATCCAAGAATCAGCGGTCGCCCCCCCCTCGGGGAGGGGGGTCAACGAGGCATTCGGAGTACCGCCCGACGCCATCGTCTCTTCCGCGGGAGGAGGACCGGCGCCGAGATACGGGCGGGTGCCCGGAGGTAATGCATGGGGAGCCGGGGTATGCGACTTACTCGACCGCGCTGGGGGGCACGCTGCCGCCCGCGAGTCGTTGCATCTCCCCGCCACTCGCAGAGCGCCCACGTTTGAGGGCGCATCCACCGCAGTTTGGAAGGATGCCAGTGGGCTACTACCGACCGACGAGCATGCCACCGATGGGACGTGGGGTGTACTACCCGGGTTGGGACCCGTATACGGGCCAGGGGCTCCCTCCTCCTCTGTCGGGAGGAGAGGGAAGTGGCTCCTGCTAGCAATTAGCAGCTTGTTCATCCAGAGTGCCCAACCCGCCAGTGACTGTATTATTACCGACAGCTAAGATTACTGTCTGGGGTACGGATGGACAGGCAGTGCACGTGCGAGCACTTTTGGATTCAGGGGCACAAGGTTGTATTGTGTCTAGCCGTCTAGTGGACAGGTTGGGCCTTACATTAGAGCCATCACGGGATGGCGCAGTAGGTATAGGTGGCAATCGGGTACCTCACCTCAGGGGTCAGACTACTCTCCAGTTTGAAATGGGTGACTCGGCATCGGTCACGCAGGTGACTGCCACCGCGATTGTTTTAGATGAAGTGGTCGGGGTCCTTCCTCAGATACGGTTACCACCGGCGGTAAAAGAGTTGACCAACGGGTTGAAGTTGGCCGATCCCTATTTTGCGATTCCCGGGCGGGTGGACGTCTTGCTTGGAACTGACGTCCTCGGGAAGCTGCTACGGAGTGGCAAGCGGGAGCTACAACCGAACGGGGTGGTGGCCATGCGCACCGCGGGAGGATACGCATTATTAGGCCCAGTACGGGGACCACAGGACGCAACAGATTATAGCCAGATATATTATGGCAGCGTTTTATCAGAGGTCCTGCAAAGGTTCTGGGCAACGGAAGAGCCACCCACCGCTTCTAGGACTAGCCCGCTTGATGAGGAGTGCGAGACATTTTATAAAAGTAACACGGTGCGCCTCCCGTCTGGCAGGTTCATGACACGGTTGCCGTTTCTATCGAATCGACCTCCGCTGGGGAGCTCTTGGAGTCTGGCAGAGAAACGGATGGTGGCCATGGAGAGGCGCATGAAACGGGACTCCAACTTCCGACAGAAGTATGTGGAGTTCATGCGCGAATACCTGGCATTGGGCCACATGTCGGTGTCCCGGGTAGACTGGCGTCATGAGGAGCACTACGTTTTGCCTCATCATGCAGTCCTGAAAACCCCTGACTCCAAGATCAGGGTCGTGTTTGACGGGAGCGCGGCGACATCCAGCGGAGTGTCCCTGAATCAATGTCTGCACGCTGGTCCTAAGTTGACTAGAGACATTGCAGATATTATAACGGACTTCAGGAGACACCAGGTCGTCTTCGTCACGGACGTGAGGATGATGTTCCGCCAAACGGAGATCCATCCAGACGACCGTCGGTTCCAACTGATATTGTGGCGAGAGAGCCCAGAAGAACCGATGGTTACGTATGAGCTCAACACAAACACGTACGGATTAAAGCCCAGCCCGTATGTAGCCATTCGTACGCTACGAGAACTGGCTGAACAGGAACGTTTTCGCTTTCCTCGCGCGGCCGCCGTCATTGATAGGGACGTCTATGTAGATGACATTTGCACTGGCACAGATAGTATTGAGCAGGCGCTCATCTTAAGGGATGAATTGGTGGCGCTCATGGCCTCCGGTGGCTATGAACTCAGGAAGTGGCTGTCGAACTGTCCAGAGGTGCTTGCGGGACTTCCAGATGAGTACCAACAAGACCCACACTTGTTTGAGGACTCTGACAATCCTCATGCATTGGCAATATTAGGGGTCCAGTATCGACCGAGTCAGGATGTCTTCACGTATAATTGTGAGGCCGAGTTGCTGTCGAAGACCTGGACCAAGCGATCGGTCCTTTCAACCATCGCCCGAACATTCGATCCAACCGGTTGGATCGCGCCGGTCACGTTCATGGCAAAGTGCTTCATTCAGAAGCTTTGGTTGGCCCAACTAGGTTGGGATGATCAGCTCACGGAGGAGCTGGCTCGGGAGTGGTCGGCATTCGTGACCACATTACCACATATCACGGAGATTGAGATCCCGCGCAAACTGCTCCCACAGGCAGGAGCCAAGGCCACCCTGCACGGGTTTTGTGATGCGTCGGAGAAGGGATACGCAGCCGCAGTCTACCTTAGAACAGGTGAGACTGCTGGTATGGGAATCGTACGCTTGGCCACGGCCAAGAGCAAGGTTGCGCCTGTTCGGACTCGTTGGACGATTCCGAAGATGGAATTGGCGGGTGCAGCCCTCCTGACGCGGCTCCTGAACCATGTGGTGCAGAACTTGCGTGGTACGGTGGATCTGAACGAGACGGTTTATGCATGGACTGACAGCCGCATCGTGTTGTGCTGGCTGCAGACTTCGGTTCACACGCTCGAGGTATTTGTGGCCAACCGAGTGTCACAAATAAATAATTCGGAGACTCCTCTGATCTGGAGACATGTTCCAGGCGAGTTAAACCCGGCTGACTGCGCCTCACGCGGCTGTCCGGCGCCTGCTCTGGCTGAACATTCTCTGTGGTGGGGACCTCAATGGTTGGAACGGCCACATACGGAGTGGCCATTCAATGAGTGCGGACGACATCCATTGCCCCCGGACCAGGGTTTAAGGGTTAATGTGACTACAGTGGAGTCTGCCATCATAGACCACACTCTTTTGGGACGGTATAGCTCACTGGGTAAGCTACTTAGAGTCACGGGATGGATAATGCGTTTTTTCCATAATTGTCAAAGCCCTGTCGCGCAGCGGAACATGTCGCCTGTAATGGGACCTGAGGAGCAACAAAGGGCTCTCTCACTTTGGGTGAAGGCCGTTCAGGGCTATGAGTTCCAGGACGAACTTAGAGTCCTGAGGACCGGCGCGGGTCGATTGAAGCATGGTCTTATCCGCCTCAATCCGTTCATCGATGAGCATGGAATGCTCCGGGTGGGAGGCCGACTACGGAATGCCAACTTGCCCTATGCAGCGCGGCATCCTCTTATTCTCCCTAAGAAGGGAGCTTTGGTGGAGTTGTTAGTAAGTGACCGTCACATCAGGAATTCACACGCTGGCTGCAACACCCTTCTGGCCATTTTGCAGCGTGAATTTTGGATTTTGTCGGCACGGAGAGTGATACGGAGTGTTGTGTTTCGTTGCTTGCCTTGTTACCGACTCAAGGCAGCCACAATGCAGCCGCAAATGGGAGATCTCCCGCCCGACAGGGTCACAGAGGCTCGGCCATTCGCTGGCGTAGGGACAGATTTCGCGGGGCCTTTCATGGTCAAGACATCACGTCTTCGAAACGCGAAATCGGTTAAAGCATATTTGTGCGTCTTCGTGTGTCTGGCGACCAAGGCAGTTCATTTAGAAATGGTAGCTGATCTCTCTACGGAGGCCTTTTTGGCAGCATTGGATAGATTCGTTTCTCGAAGGGGAATACCGTCACTAATTCGATCGGACTGTGGTACCAACTTTAAGGGCGCCGACCGTTGTTTAAAGGAAATTGTATTGTTCTTGAGCCAAAATGAGCGAGAGATTGGCACGGGCCTCGCCAGTCGGGGCATTTCGTGGTATTTCAGCCCACCTGGATGCCCCCACTGGGGTGGAATTTTTGAGGCAGTAGTTAAATCTGCCAAGACTCACTTGTATCGGGTCATCGGCTCAACGATCCTCACCTTCGAAGAGTTGTCCACGGTGTTTTGCAAAATTGAGGCGGTCTTAAACTCGCGACCTTTGTGCCCGTTGAGCGCTGACCCGAATGATCTTGAGGCCATTACCCCCGGCCACTTTTTAATTGGCCAACCACT
Organism: Agrotis segetum; assembly: GCA_036375495.1. Taxonomy (NCBI): domain Eukaryota; kingdom Metazoa; phylum Arthropoda; class Insecta; order Lepidoptera; family Noctuidae; genus Agrotis; species Agrotis segetum. Next base: position 672,637 of record JAQSVV010000001.1, read on the forward strand.
TAACGCCTTGCCAGAGTATCCGTATACAGATGTAAAGTTGTACCGGTTGTCACGGTATCAGATGTTGCAGCAAATGACTCAAATTTTCTGGAAGCGATGGTCGCTGGAGTATTTACATATTCTGCAGCAACGCGTTAAGTGGACGGACAGGACGACCCCACCCTGCGTTGGAGACCTCGTACTGGTTAAGGATGCTAACCTATCACCGTTGTGTTGGCGACGGGGGCGCATCGTTAACCTGATTACGGGTAAGGATGGGTTTCCACGGATCGCAGACGTACAGGTGAGGGACTCGATCCTTAGACGGGCAGTTTCAACGTTATCCCGACTACCGGGAGTTTGAGCGGACCGACAACGGGTCGGTCCGGGGCGGGTGATTGTTCATAATCAAGCCTTATAGTTTAGCAAAAAATAAATCACAACGCCCGCGTCGCGCGAGATCGGTTACTACCGCGCTCGATCGACTGCGCGAGCGAGAGATCACTACGTGCGCGAGCAGGACGGGAGCTGCCGCGAGCCGCACACCCGCGGGCCACAGACACAGATCGCTTACGAAAAGCAACCGGTGTTGGCTTTTTTGAGGTTATGTTATTTCGACGTTGCGCGGGCACGCGGGTTTTTAATATCAGTACTTAATTAAACGGTTTGCCTCGTATCGGGTGTGCTGCATCGAGCACCGAGGCCTGGTGTTGTGGACCGAATAGACTAAATTGCACGAGATTCAGTGGAAAGGCGTTGGTGGAAGGCGGGCGAGCTGACGAAGGCGCGTCAAGACCCTGCTGCAGGCCACCGCAAGGTTCACATATACATACACACTACTCACCCACAGCAACACAATACTTGCGAGTGGTCATCAAACAATATCAGCTCGAAGTAAGGTCAGTAGTATTAGGATATTAAGTTGGGAATCGGTAATTCAGCAACGGGCGCGTACCGCGTCCATTTTGTTCTGACCAGGACAACTGCTGTGTTGGTTACTCATTCATGGGCCCGTGAGTGCCCAGTTGGTCCTGGCGGGAACACCTACCATGGCGTGCCACAAGGAAAAGGAAGTTTTATTGTGCATATTAAACATGTACAAAGACATGCCGTATTTATGGCAAAAAGAACATAAAGACTACATGAATAAAGACATGCGAGCTTTCGATACTGACGACGGCATAATGTAACGATAATACGTGTATCTCTCTAGACAGTCGCGTATAAAATGAGTTAGGGCCCAATTCGCAGAGAAGTGTAATAAGCGCCGCACTAACTAGGGTACACGCCCACCCTGGATACAGGGCACTTCATATCGGGTTGTGTAATAAGTGTTTTGGCCAGACTGAAAGCGCGGGCGCGGGGCGGACGCGTCGCCACGAACTTAAACATATGAAACCTATTTGAGTGTCCTTACTGGGCAAGAGGGCGCGGCGCGGAGCGGGGATGGCGCGGGCAACTCAAGCAATAGGACGATACAAGTGACCGTGGCGCGTGCGCGGGCGTCAAGCGACAAACAACGCAGAGCGCGGGCATCTCAAACTATTCCGAGCTAACCGCACGCGTTAGGCAGGCTTAACTGCGGACAAGTAACGACGCGCGCGTTCCCGCGTCCGCGCTTTTAGTCTGGCCAAGCACTGTCAGACTGACTAAAACCCACGGTGTCCTGCAATAGACCTTTTGCGTTCCGGGGTCACGGTATTCGTTAGTCCAAGGACCCCGGAAGGATTTGGGGTTTTAATAGCCTGGAAAGAAGAAATATAAGTAAAACACTTACAATTTCCTGGTTGCCCTCTGTGATGACGTATCTCTTGAAGCAGTTGGTACAGAAGTGGATGTCATCACTGCTGACTGAAGCTTCCACGTCTAGGTTCTGTGGATAAATAATATGAATAATATTCACAGCTCCCTTTGTAAGGCTTTTCCAAACCTTACAAAAGGGATTCAACACACACTTGTGTTGAATCCCTTTTGTAAGGTTTTTCTAAATGTGTTGAAATGTGTCAGAGACAGGTCGTTTTAATGGACCTGTCCCCAAATGTCTTATTAAAAAAAAAATGTGTAAACGCATCATGATTAAAATTTCATACGTTCTTTTTTTTAGCGTTGTAAAATCATCAAATGAGTCCGCCCACACCGGGCAGGGCGGGAGGGACTGTCAGACTTGTACTGACTAAAATCCACGGTGTCTTTCAATAGCCCTTTATGTTCTGGGGTCATGGTGGGGTAATAAATCCCGCGACCCAAAGTTTCTTACGTTTACAGATATTTGTATTAGTCATACAACATCATCCACAAAAGCGCAAATCAAATTATGTAAACAAAAAAATATTCATTCTGTAGCACATTCATTTTCTTTTGTAACTGTAATGTAGATCTTTATTTATTATTCTAGTTCTTAAGTACACAACGACAGAGTTCAAATTACCTTTTTCATTTGCTCGTCGATCTGTTGTTTCTGGTGTACTCTGTACTCGTCTATGGAGGTGTGGTAAGCTAATTGTTCTGGACGATTCTGGGAGGGGAAAGGAAGGAATATTGGATAGGATGTCGGGATTATAAGGCCGAATTTTACCAATGAAAGTGAACGTGATCAGTATAATTATAAAGGGTGACTGGTAATCAGTGTACGATACTTAAAACACGTGATTGTGCTCATGATAACCAACAACTTTTACTATGGGAGCAAAGCCGAAATCGTGAAAAAAATATCAGCTGTTCAGTACATTAAACTATTTTTTTTTTCGATTTCGGTTTTGCTCCCATAGTAAAAGTTGTTTGTAGTTCATGAGCACAATCACGTGTAGCAATGCATACTCATGTCAGAAACAAGTAAAAACTTGCTTGTGACTTTATGCTTATTTAAAGTTTCGTATCTTCTTCTACTTTGGTTTACGTAACAAAAGAAAAAAATACAATTTGATAAATGTAACTTACAAACAAGTTATTTTTTTTTTCAGTCAAGTACCTTAGTATATTGAACTTTTATCTACTTAACGTAATACGTACCATAGTCACGGTGTACCCGGGAACCATGTTAGTAATGCCGGGCATGCTGACTTCTAGCTTGGACGCGGCTAGTCGACAGTCCTGACACCAACCCAGTTTCAAGTTGGACATGCGAGAGTCCCGGGCTGTTAAACCATCACTGAAAGAGATTAGCGCAATTTAAAATGGTTTATTCCCATCTGCCCCCTTTGAGCTTGAGGGTTTACTGCAGACAAGCAAATAGTTTCAATTCTCAGCTTGCCGTTCAAAAATGAGCTTTTTGATCATTATCAGCCGAAAGACGTCCACTGCTGAACATAGGCATCCCCCTTAGGGCGTGCCTCCATGTCCACGGTGCGACGCCGGCCGCCGCGCAACGGCACGGCGCCACCGCCGGCGGACGGCACGGCGCCGTGCAGCGCCACGGCGTACCCGATATTGCGTTACCCAATAATATCTTAAATTTTGTTTTTTCTTCATTTCTCGTCGACTTAACGGAAAATTCGCAACTTGCATCATTCGGTTGCCCGCGACCCTCACGATGTCGTCTGTCTACTTAGTTGGAAGCCTGCCTAAAATGAGCTTTAACTTTGGGGTCTTCAAGTCAAGAGTGAAGTTGCTTCTAGGCAAGTGTGCTTCACCGTCGACCACATCTTTGCTTACCATCGGGCGAGATAATAGTCAAAGGCCTAAAACCTATCGTTAAATAATTAAAAAAAAAAAACATTTTGAACAGAAATTTTCAACAACTTACCCAGCAGTAGCAGTCGAAGCTGACTCCATAAGTAGACTGATACTATTCTTCAGTGTATCTCTCAGGGGCCGCAGCGGGTTGGGAGTCTGAAAGTTGAGCTCATCACTTGGGCTCAAGTGTACCGGGGAGCCCAAACATGTCCGTAGCATGTTGTCGTTCAGTACGGAGGCAGTGTCGTCGTTGGAGGGTTTGGAAATGTCGCTCGTCTGTGATGGCTGCTCTTGGAGCTTCATGTCGTATACCTGAGGGAATCGGAAATTATATTTATACAAGCTGTGGGAGCGATAGGTATTCCCATCATATGCCCAATGAGATGAGTTTCCCCATATATAACTTGAAAGCTTAGGGAAAGAGTCTCCATACACCATTATGTATTTACAATGGCATTTACGACGCAATCAAGGAACAATCTAGAAAAATCTGATGAAAACTGTAGCCCACCACACACATATTTACAATGCAGTATCGAGGAGCATTACACCTCGTTCAGGATTTCTCCATCTCAATTGACTATAAATGTTTCCCTCGAAAACATGAAAACTTCCAATTTTGGTAAACGATTTACTAAACTTGAATGAAGTACAATGAATCAAACTGGAATTTTAATTATCATTTTTAATCATTCAATCATAATTATGGGCATCATTTTTTCATCGACTGAGCAAATTGGTATAGGTAGGCCGCACGTCGTTGGCTAATAAACCAGTATACTTTGGCCTCATATACCAATGAAATTCCATTCTACGCTGGGTCAGAGACGGTACTGTACTTACGGAAGCACACGCAAGGATAATCCTGGCCGCATATATCAGTTTTTCTGATCAGGCCCTGTAGCCATGTTACAAACGATAAACGAAAACGCTGAGTAGTCTCTATTGGATTTTCAACTTTATGTGCTTAGGTATAACATTGAAGATCTAGTGAAGATTGCTAATCGTTTTCGATCAATCCTGTCGCTAACGCTCAGAAATTTTAAATAGATTTTCAACTTTAGGCTCAAGGCTATAAAGTTTAATATTTACTGAGGATTACCGAGCGTTTACGATAATCGTTTGCGACATGTTGCGACTTGGCTAGGGGGGCAAGAATCCCAAACCGTTTTCTATCCGTACACAGTGAATTCATACAATTGTGTGTGCATGTCACACACATTTGTATATCTTCCCGTATAAAATTCGAAAAACGGATCAGGATTTCAGGAAAACTGATGTGTATGCGGCCAGGCTTAGTGATAATTAATTTCAGAACGTTCTGACATTTAACTTAATCCTGTTCTATAATTAATTTTACGTTAAGCTACCCATGAAAAATGCATGAATTAATAAATGATGGGCTTATCGAAACAATTTGGAAAGTCATCGAAGCGGCAATAAAGTGGATTATGATTGGAGCTTTCATCTCCCCTCGTTAGTAATTAAAATACGATCTCATATACCTTCTGACGTTGTTGTATGAATGATGTAAAAAAAGTTCAGTAATAATTTTGGCGATTGAAAAAGAGTGTCCATCAGTGGCGTAGGGCAAAAATTCATGAAAGGGAACCCGGACCAAAACTTAATGAAAAAACTTACAAACATACTAGTCGCCCCTACGATTTTTGAAAGTTTCACTCGATTTCTCTGGTCTTCTACCATCAAACCCTGATTTCCACATACCAAGTTTCCACCATTAAAACATCTTCTTTCCAACAAAAAAAGAATCATCAAAATCGGTTCATAAACGATGAAGTTGTGCCGCGTACAAAAATGATAAACGAATTTAACGTATTTTAAGGACGAATAAGTTGGAGTATCCGGAGTAAACTCCTTAATATTTGTAGACGGTTAATCAATTAACAATTTCCAAAAAATCATGTTCACAAAACTTTATACTAATCGCCTACACACCTTAACACCGCGATTCAGGATTGTGATGTAATTGCACAACGCCATCTAGTTAAAACTTCGAAACTAACATTACGGTAAACACTGAACACTTACCAAACAATACCATTGAACCGAACTAACTTTGTTATTAATGCGCTAACTACGCAAAACTTATAAATTTCAACAAAAATATCAAATCAAATGCAAATGGACAAGTGAAAACAATAAATGCAAAAAAATAAGCACGAACAAAACTAATGTGAATCTGTCATCCAAAGAATATTATCTAAACGAATTACGAAGACCAGTATCATTCCGTCTCGTTCTGGCGTACGCATTTCATATTTCTATCCTTATCATAAGCCGGTAATATTCGGCTTCCGAGCGTCCTTAAACTAGCGGTGTTATGTGGCCTCAAGCTCACGATCGCTACAAGAGAAACTTTGAATTTTATGAACTGAATTCCGGATTCGCCTTGCGGCTTACAATCTTTGTCTGTTTGGCGCGAGTTGAAATTGATTGCGCGGAAAAAAATGGTAGGCGTTTATTTATTTTTTTGATTGTTCTTTTCATATTTTGTTTATGATAAATGAAAATAATAGATGCTAGTATTTGCTATATTTCGAAAGGCAACCCGATAGGAATCGGTTTGTTAGGTGGCTTCGGGCCTGGTGTCCATGGAGTTTCTTGCTTATTCTTCTCCATAGAGATCTACGCTTTGGAATGAGCTCGGTACTTTCACAGTTTTTAAGTCTTGTGACTGGGACTGTAGCACCATAACTATTTGTGTACCAGTTTTATGTCTTTTGACAATTCAAAAGTGCCTGGTATGGCTTAATTGAAATAAACGCTCTGATTTGATTTGTATAAACTTTGTGGTCGCGGAATTATTATTTAATCATGGGATCTTAACCTAATGACGCCAATTTTGCAATTTTGCTAAATAGAAATGAGACAAAATTGTTCTTTTTTTTCTACTAGTTGTTGCCAGAGCGGTTTCACTGGCTACAACTCGAAAATTGTCTTATGGGAACATAAAATGGGGATGAATAATATCCCATGTGTTAATCCAGTTTATAAAGTACTTGTGTATCAAATAACATCCAAATCTAATCAAAAAAGTTAAATTAGATTTGTAAACTCCAATCGTTTCAAGATGATGACTCACGATAATACATTTTTTCAGCAAAAAAAAAAAAACAGTCATTGAACTGTTTCTGGCCAAAAACATTAAATAAATTCCCAGTTTTGAAATGATTATTATGGGCGGGTTCCATTGTAATTCGGCTATTATAAGAATGCAGTGGTTTTGCAGACGATAAAATTGACAAAATTATTGCGATTTTTTAGCACTGGGCACGCAAGCTAAATTATTTGGATTTTTATACGGGAACGTTTTGTGTAGTTTTGTTAGATCAGAATCGTTTTAATAAATATATCATCATCATCATCCGCAGCCCGTCTTCACCCAGTGCTGGGTATAGGCCTCTCTCTGCTTGTGCCAAGCTTCACGGTCTTGCGCCAGCCTCATCCAGGACACTCCCGTAATGGCAACAATGTCGTTTGCCCATCTCGCCGCCAATTATTTCATTTATATAAATATATAAAAGAAATAATTTTTTAACAATGAATATTGACAAAGATAAACGATTCGTTGGGAGTGAGGGCTTGTGACGTCATAACGCCTGTAAAATTATACAGAACGAGAGTCGTTTTGTGATTTTTACAAGCTCGTATCTTACTCAATTTTGGGTTTTTGTAACAAAAGAAAAAATACGAGACGAATATTTTTTGATATTTGTTTTTTTTTTTTAGTAAAACAGCCTATAATATTGCGGTAGTATTGTTTATCTTGTGCGTGCTGGACTCCTCTATTCCAACATAGATGGCGCTGCAGTAATATAAGATAAATAAGACTCAAATTACAATATCTCGATATACTAACTTGCTCAGCCAAATGCGCAGCCTCTCCACTGAGTGACTTGGTGTTCTCCGTGGACGTGGACGGTGCCTTCACGGTGGTGGAAGACTTGTTACTGGTCATAGGTTTAGCGGACTTGTCCCGTTTGTATTGTTGATTGTAGTCACCCTTATATGGCGTGCTTGACGGACCTTTCTTCAGTTTTGCTTTTGTGTCTATAAGCTGTGAGAGAGAAAACAAAGCTCAGATTTATGATTCACAGTTGGATATGTAAGTTACTGGAAATGGCATGAAGCCTTTCTAATCCATCCAAAGGTTGTCTTGAAAAGATCGCTTTTAGTGATAAGACCGCCTATTGTGTCACCCTTTGTTTAAGTTATAATTTGTAATATTATGTACCTTTAAGTTGTATGGTGTGCATAATAAAGAGTATTCTATCTATCTATCTATGAAGGATGAGCACATCAAAGCTTTCTACAACTCAAGAATTTAAAACGATGATGATGAATGTTCCCACTGATGGGACACAGGCCTAACATCAGCCACCACGCGGGCCCAGTGCGGGTTGGTAGATGTCGCATGTCTTCGAATTTTTGGTTCTAGGACATGCCGGTTCCCTCACGATGTTTTCGTTCACTGTTTTGAGAGCAGAGGTGTTGAAACAAATAACACAAAGCAATGCGCCAGGCTGGGTTCGGACCTACTCTACAACTCGTAAAGCCCGGTATCCGCGACAAGATTTGTCGTAGCGATCTGACTGCGCAGTCGACAACGATTTATCGAATAGTTTTTAATGCTTGCTCCGATGGCTTGCACCGACCAAAAAACTGCGCCGATTTTTGTACATACGTTCGATAAAACTGCGCAAATGAACTGTGCAGTTCGTTTGCGCAGTTTTATCGTTGCCGTGTATACCGGCCATAAGTTGGGGCCGATACAACTGGACCACCACTGCTGCTTAAAATGGGATATTATTACTTTTGAGGTCCCGATATTTTTATGTTTTGAGTTCTTTTTGAATTTAGTAGGTATCGATTTAAATATTCTCTCGTAAATATTTTCTACATAGACCACAGTCGGTCTTTAGATAACCTCTAAGCTTCACCATTTATAAATTTTATTGAGGTAAGACATGTTGATTAAGACATGGTTTAGTGAACTATTTGTTTGTGTTATAAATATAATGAATTTTAATTACCTCGGCACTCTCGCTAATATTCTGTATACTGCGCGAAGTGAAACTGTCATCGCATAGGTCCTCCTTCTCACAGCCATAGTGGTAGTACCTATAGAAGAATAAAAAGTTGTGATTACATTGTATCGGAAATAAATCAAATTATAAAAAAGAATTTGAAACTTTACGGAAGGGTGTACTAATCATAGACAAGTCAAGCTCAAGAATTTGAAACAGTTTATTAATTTTACAGAAAAACTCCTTTATTGAAAAACTGGCTTTCAAACTCAGTCAAAGTTTTACATTTTACATCAAGAACTTTACTGTACCTCATGGAAAAACATAGCAATGGAAACGCGTTCAAAAGTTTATGCTAGATTTAAGTTGGAACTCGTTCAGAGAGAGATAAAATATTATCACATTTCTGAACGAGATTTAGATCGAGAACATGTTTAAATAAACGTAAAACTCACCTAATCAGCGCCCTAGAAGCGTAAACAGTAGGATGCAGATGCAAAGAGGGGTTCAAATATACCCTGTTCAAGTTAACCCCCCTTGTGTCCGTCCTATAATGGCCTCTCGCAACTCCGTCAGGGTTGAGAAAAGGTACCATTTTGAAGACATAGAGTCTCCTGAGTTGGATGGCTATGGGATCGTTCCGTGTTAGGAGAAGGTTCAGGAATCCGTTGAAGACAAAGCTTGATGGCGTCTCCCCTGGATGAACTCGTGCCGATATGAATATCACCTGCGAGAAATTGTTTTGATTTGGAATGCTGTTTTAAGGCCTATTCAGACATAAGCGGTATTCGCTACCGTCTGCGGCAGAGAAAACCCAGTAGGTATGCGGTAATATTACTGTTCACACCAAAACGGATTTCGCTATTCTTGTGGGTAGAATAACGCGCGGTATGTATGTACCTCTACCCACAGCGGCAGCGAATATCGCTCAGGTCGCTCTAGCCACGGTACTTGATACTAAATACCTGAGCGAAACCCGCGCGGTATGTACCTCTACCCACAGCGGCAGCGAATATCGCTCAGGTCTGAAGAGGCCTTTATGGTTGTCTGCTTGTAGGGTTGTCTAGTTACAGGTGTTCAAGGAAGGTGATGGCCAAATAACTGTTTAAAAACACGTTCTTTGTGTGCACATGTAAGGAGTGGAATAACCAATCAGACTTAAAAAAAAAACTTTCAAGTCAAGAGTTAATCTGTGGTTACACTGAGGCAGAGTCGAGCGGTGCGCAGCTACCTCTCTCGGCGCTAGTCTAATCTATCCTGTTTTCCCGATATTTTAAAGAATTCCGGTCCTCTCCGCCAATGGATTTCAAGCCATGTGATTGGTGGATCGCGGCACAGCTCACACCTGGTCCGCCTCAGTGGAACCGCAGTCGTATTAGGTTATTAGGCAAGCGTGCTTCACCGTCGAACACATCATTGCTTACCATTAAGCGAGATAGTGGTCAAAGGCGAACGTATCACATATAAAAAATACAGAAATAGAACTCAGGTGTTACCAATGACGGGTGGGGGGCCCGTGAGGTTTGAGGTTCAAAGCCTGCCGGGGTATGGGACTGTTTCATTAGGTAACCGTGACCATGGAACGTAAAGGATCACCTTGGATATTAACCGTATAGTTCGGTAGCGCCCCCGAAAGGGGCGCGACAAGTAAACCTACGCTGGCTCAATAGTGGGTCCAAAAGGGGCAGACGTTGTAGTCATACGACATCCTCATTATAAATTAAAAATATATTATATTCTCTGCGTAAAATCCTATGAGTGCGCATTAATTAAGAATGTTAAATAAAAATCTGATTTATTCACGAAATTAAAACTTCTACATTTAGCGCCTATTTTCATAATTTACCGTAACAAAATCCAAAAGTGTAAATACGATCTTCGCCATTTTGATGGCAGTGCTGGGTGGGGCTAAAAATCATAAAAAACGTGGTTTTCGGACATCCAACGGATCATTATAGGAGGAATGAATAACTCGTCATTTAGTATTGTAACGAATTCACACGTATTTCTACATAAATTAGCAGTGGTAATGAAAAATTTGATATCTGAACTCGAACTTTCGCGCCACTTTTGTTTGTTTACATTTTTATTTTGCACTTGGATCACACACACGAGCTTTAACTCCATAATAATAAAGATAAATATCATGCCAAATATTATAAATAACGTAAAAAAGACCAGATCTTGGCGTAATTCTCTAATACAGGGCCAATAACACGTATTTTTCATTACCACTACTCAATTTGTATTCGTAATCGACAACCATGTTATTTTTTTTAATCGTAATGATGTGTGAAAGCGAGTATTCTAATCGATTCCATAATTGATTTTTTTGTCAACTCGAGTGAAAAAAATAAGGAAATTAGAAAATCGATTAATAAAAATTAAAATAAATTTGTTTTATGCTTAGAATACACTTATTATCTATTATAATATAGTTTAAAGCTTTTATAATAATATTACGTACATTGTCATTCCCAAAAAACAATATTAGACAAAGGAACAATGTCAGATAATAAATGTTTGAATGCGCGGCAATTATTTTAATTCAAAAATTTTGAATTAGGAATGCACTCGCTGTGGTACTCGATCGTCAAAATATTATTTAATAACTTCTAATTTATTAGCTAATTTTTATTGTACATTTTATTTTGTACAATCAAATAATTTTTAATGTTGAATGAATATAGAATGCCTTGGATTTTGATAGGCTTATTATAAATGAGTTTGTTTCCTACCAAATAAAAGTTTTTTTTTTTTTATCGTGGTAAAATCCACCCCGGGCAGGGCGGGAGGGACTGTCAGACTTTTACTGACTAAAATCCACGGTGTCCTTCAATAGCCCTTTATGTTCCGGGGTCATGAAATAACTCCCGCGACCCCGGTAGGCTTTGGCCCTCTAAATTCTCATTATGCTGACGCTCTTTGAGGCGCACGTGGAACACGACGCGCTGTCGACCCGGGCGTGGTCCATGGTCGGACAGCGAGTTGCCCTTTACTCGCTGTCCACATGCCCGTGCCTACGATGGTCGGAGATCGTCTGCCGACTTCCGACGCTGCGGGCGCCTACCACTATGGTTGGGGCGGAGGGAGGACGCTGTCCTCTCCCTCTCGCGGCTCCAAACAAAAGATAGCCAAATTAATTATTTCATTGTACAAATTTGTTTCGTGAGATTGGTTTGGTCATGTAAGTATTACACGTCAGAAATCGAGCTTTTGAAATAAAAAAAGAAAATGCTAGGTATTAATTTTTTTTTACACTATTCGATGTCGCTGAGGATCAAATTCGGTGAAGTAATGATAACTTGGTAAAATATTAACTAATATACAAACAATAATTTAGTCATTGTACAGCAGAATAATATCAAAATTCGCGCAAACTCACTTAAAGTTCGAATTTCAAAAAAATCGTCAATGTATTTACACCACGAAGTGATAATAAAAATTTGAAATAAGAACACTATGTTGTGAACATGTAGCGAAACATTATTTAATGGAAAAAAATCCTTATACCTCAAGTTTGTCGCATGTTTCTACTTCACAGAATATTGATAGTTTGATTGCTGAATTTATATTTCAAAAACTTAATTTTTATGATGTTATTTAATTTTTATCAAATCGGCCTCGAGACTTCCTTAAGGATTTTTCGCTATTCCTCATAGTTTAAAATTTAGCCAAACACGCCCCGTTGGAAATTCTAATTGTTTGTTACTGCAAGGAATCATTTAGAAGTACATACTCCCATCTCTCAGCATTAGATCCGAACCCGGTGTTTGTCTTTTCACGTTTTTTAGATCCGTTTTAAAAAGATAAATTGAAATTAATTAACGAAAACACAAAATGGGTATAAGTAAAACCATATGATTGTATTTAAGTTTAGAAGACACATAGGTATGTTTAGCCTCCAATGAAATACCGATAAATAAATTATTGCGTAAACGAAATAATACTTGAAAATTTGAAATATTATTAAATTATTCAGATTTAGATTCATAGACTTATTGCATGGACTGAGCTTTCTATAGTCAAAAAGCAGATAAATCAGTCCATGCTCTATGTCTTGTTTTACTTTTTTTTTCATGTTCGATTATGTTGCGAGTATCGATTAGGCTGAATGAAGGTTTTTAATCGTTTTGTGAATATTGGGTTTACGGTCAGCACTAAAAAGAGTCATGTTGCAACATAGTTTTTGCAAATTTTTATCCAGACTTTGACCGTTATTATTTATGAAATTATGTATGAACACTGGCAAATCTAGTAATGTATATAGTAAGTTATTTTATTTATTTCACTGTTTAACCATTATTATCATGTGATAAGCTTCTTTATGTACATATTTTTCAGCATATCTAAATTACCTAGTTTTTGAAGCGATGTAGCATTTTGTATGTTACACACATTTTACAACAGAATGAGGCAGTTTTATTGACCTCAACATGTTCTTAGAGATATTGTTCACAAACTTATCGCATGAAATAGCTGTAGTAACATATTTTTGATCAAAAATTGGATGCTGAAAGTTGACAAAAAATATTGTGTAATAGCTCAAATTTCGAATCACCTAGTCGACTCAGCTGATGTGTCATGTGTCAAAATAGGGTTGTTTCGCCGGTTTCGCGACCACCTTCAGTAGGCGACCATTTGACGGACTAAGTTTCTTTAAATCAAGAAAATAGTATTTGTAGAGATAATATACATAAAAAATAAATATAACGTGCTTTCTAATTAATTATGAAATAAGAATTTATAAAGTTTGAAACAAAAGGTTTAACCCAGAGCTGAAAAAATATTGTTCAATGCGCGTCTTGATTCCGTCGTGAGTGGAGGTACCGCGAGTTGAAAAAAAACTAACACGGCGCGCGGCGCTCAAAGGTAAGTTTTAATACTTATTTCATGTTTTTAACAACAGTTACATGTTAAATTGTATAATCGATAAGTATGGATTATAATTTTGTTGTATTTTGCTTTTTTTAAACTTATTATTATGATAAAATCAAGTGGTCGGTAACCGAAATGCTTATTTATCAAAAACGTTAGATAGCGACCACATGGTCGCAAACCGACGAGATCAGCATTATTTTGTTTTGATCAATAAATGATCCTTATGCTTCATACAGGACTGTTACAATTTTGAATGTAGTATTGTAAAAGTCTTTCTTTGTAGTCCTTTGGTAAGCGACCACCAGTTTCTTTGTAAGAAGTTTATTTAATTTATCTACAAAATTGGACGCTAAACAGGTGGTCGTAAACCAAAGTAAGCGAAATAAAGACATTGGTTTCCGACCACCATAATTTAGTATGAGAGAAATAACGGCCGCTAACAGAAATAAGTTTGAAAGTTCATTGAGTATGCGACCACGTCTAATTTTTTGTATTTCGTAATTATTTAAATGTCCGTTTCATAATTATTTGTTGTAGGTACGTCATCATCTCGGCCATAGGACGTTCACTGCTGAACATAGCCATAGGCCTCCCCTTTATATAGATCTCCACATTATCCACATATATTATGCCGGTTGGAAGCGACCTGCATCCAGCGTCTTCCGGCGTCTGTCCATCTTGTTGGTGGACGTCCTACGCTGCGCTTGCTAGTCCGTGGTCTCCACTCTAGCACTTTTCGACCCCATCGGCCATCTGCTCTGCGAATAATATGGCCTGCCCATTGCCGCTTCAGCTTTCTAATCCGGTGGGCTATATCGGTGACTTCAGTTCGTCTACGGATCTTCCCATCTCGGATTCGATCACGCAGAGAAATACCGAGCATAGCCGTCTCCATAGCTCGTTGAGCTTTGAGATGAGGCCGATTGTGAAAGACCACATTTCGTTGCAATGAGTCATCACTGCTAACACACATTGGTAGAAGACTTTCGTCTTGAGGCACTGAGGTATGTCGGACGAAAAGACATTGCGTAGTTTCCCGAACGCTGCCCAACCGAGTTGGATTCGGCGGTTGTCCTCTTTCTCGAAGTTGGACGTACCTAATTCGACTAATTGTCCTAAGTAGATAATATATGAGTCAACAACTTCGAGTACCGAGTTTCCAACAGAGACTGGGGTGGGCACAACATTGGCATTTGACATAATTTTCGTCTTGTCCATGTTCATTTTCAAGCCCACCCGTTGTGGAACTCGGTCGAGGCCATCGAGTATCATGCTGAGTTCCTCCATCGACTTTGCCATGACTACGATGTCGTCGGCAAACCGAAGGAGAGTGGTGTATTTGCCGTTGATGTTGAGGCCTGGAATGGCAAGGACTTGCCATTCCAGGAGCTTGAAGGCGTCTTCTATTGCGGCAGTAAACAGTTTCGGGGAGAAAGTCCCCTTGCTTACACCTCTTCTCAATGGAATCGCCTTCGTGCTCTGCTCCTGTACTCGGACCGACGCGACGCGTGGTGGCGTTATCGCTGCATCGCTGGAGTGACTTAAGTACCGCCCATGTTTCCACCCAATCGAAGACTTTCTTAGATTTCACAAACGCTAAGCATAATGGCAAGTTATACTCTTCGGTCTTCTGTATAATTACCGCAACGTATGGATGTGGTCTATGGTGCTATAGCGGCCTCTTCGGAAACCGGCTTGTTCGGGAGGCTGGAAGTCATCAAGTCTGTGTTCGAGAGGGTTCAAGATTACCCTTGAAACAGCTTATAAACATGACTCAGAAGCGTGTGTCTGTAGTTCTTCAATAGGCTGTTATCAACTTTTTTGAAGAACAGCACCACCTCACCCCTGCTCCGTGCTCCAGGCGTTTTGCCCTCGGAAATGTTGTTGATTATTTTTAAATGTACTACATTTATTATGGATATTGTTTGACCAATGATTGTTGATTCTATTACAACTATGATTAATTCTCTACAAAATGTGAGATTGTTATCTTTAATTATAAGAAAACATTACACCAAATGATTACCATTTTTGTTTTTATTAAATAGCAAAAATTAAAATATTTTTTAAAGCGATTATAATTGTTTTATTGGAATATTTTTCATATTTATTATAGCGGTCGCAAACCAGCTCACTGGTGGTCGTAAACTGATAAAAATGGTCGCAAACCGACGTTTTCGCTATATTTTCACTTTTTTCGCATTTTATAAATATTTTTGTATGAAAGTATTTTATTTTATGTTTTGTATCCAAACTACACTATATTTGGGACAAATTCACAGTAACATATACTATCTTGCGTGTAAACAACATTTTTATTTCTTCATCTAAAGTGGGCAACCCAGCTAACTGGTCGCTAACCGGCGCAATCACCCTATTGTCGTGCAGAGTGGTTAAACAGTACGAGTCTGCGGTACAATTCACACCAACCGGCCGGACCCGGCGGCATTTTACAATGCGGTAACGAACATTGAAATCTATCAACAATAAATACAGTTCATGTTTGCTTGCAAAGTTATCTCCGTCGGCATTCCCCGACACGTAGCGACGTGTCCCGTAAGTTGCATGCAAATATGAACTGTATTTACTGTTGATAGATTTCAATGTTCGTTACCGCATTGTAAAATGCCGCCGGGCCCGACCGGTAGGTGTGAATCTTACCTACCTTACAGTCCCTCCCATCCCGCCCTGGGTGGGAGCACTCATTTTATGATTTTACCACGATAAAAGTGTTATCAATGCCTATTTATACAGATTTCAACATAAAGTTGATGTTAATAACGGCATTCTACCCCTTTTGATAGTCATATTAGCTGTGCCTCGCGGTGTGACCCGCTCTTTGGCGTATAAGGGTTGTAGCGTGATGTTAATAATGTGGTGTTTGACACCACAAATCAATTTACATACTTTTTACGAGCTGTCAACACGCGATATTTCCATAGATATTGTGTGGAAATAGCAATCTATGATGTCAGTGACTAGTTGACTCAATGATGTTGGTGTTTATTGATATTTTAGAAAGACTAAAGGCTTTTTTGGGTTTTTAATTAATATTAAGAGAAATTGCGTTTTGTAATTATCGGTGAATGGTGTCAAATACACCATCAGAACTTTTCTCAATAATTGGACTACAAAAAGATATTATCAACTTTTCAAATGTGACTAGTAGTTTCTGAGAGAACAAAAAAAAAACTCTTCAGTTTTTATTATATTTTCACAGAAAGATATTATTACGTATGTTTAGCTATTAGGATCACAAATATCAGGTGCTTTTTAAATTCAATTCTGATTGCATATTGACAAACATCGACATAACGGATTCATAACATCCAATAACTGTTTACGTTAGGTCATCTAATGATTATGAGAAAAATACTATTATCATAATACTTCGGGAACCGTTTGCCGTCCAAACTGAACGAATGCTATTTATAAAATAACTAGATCTTTTCCGCGGTTTCACCCGCTGCTTGGCTTATATCTATCGCAGCGTGAAGTTCTATAGCCTTCCTGGATAAATGACCTATCCGACATAAAAACTTTTTTTTCAATGTTCATGAACTAGACGTTCCTGAGATTAGCTCGTTTAACCAAACTCTTCAGTTTTATAATATTAGTTTGAAAGCTCAAATCAAAGAAATAGGCAGATAGAGCGCTCAGAACACACGAGTGGGTCCACCAAAGTTAATACAAAATCAAAATCGAATACAAAGTCGCAACAGTACCAAGCTACGCGTCGTACCAAGCTGCGCGTCGTTGTTGTTTTTTGCCAAAATATGCCGTCTCGCTCAAAAACAAAGTAAAACATTATGGAATGTTATTCAATTTGATTTTGTATTAACTTTGGTGGAGACACTCGCGTGTTCTGAGCGTTCTATCTGCCTATTTCTTTGATCAGAGTTCAAAAGTATAAAATATTAAAAAAAGCTCCTTTGCAAAATCGGGATGCCTTCTTTACATGAACTCAACATCGAAAAAAGGAATGTTTTAAATCCTGCAAATTCTCCATCGTAACTCAATATAGCATGCACTTATTTTGGCTTCAACTTATTGTTATTGCATTAAATACTTTATTCTCATTTTTTTTGTTTACTGTTATAATGCAGCAACAATATTTTTAGAAAATAAAATTATTTTGTTTATGGTTATCGCGAATATGATCCTTGGTTGGCTATGGTGAGTGACTTGACTTTTGGCGGTATTTTCAAGAACAACAAAAATAAAGCTTCGATAACTTTATTTGAAGATATCCTATCATAGAAGAGGAACGGTCAAAATTATTATTGATGGTGGGGCATCATGACATAGTAGAAACGGGTTTTGTTGACAGAAATATCGACAAAATTTAAAATGATTTCTATCGTTCTAAAGTCTTGTGCGCATGCGGGCAGCGAGTAAAGGGCAACTCGCTGCCCGACCATGGACCATGCCCGGGTCGGCGGCGCGTTGAGTCCCATGCGCGCCTCTAAGAGCGTCACCATACTGACGGGGCCCCCTCTCAAAGGGCCAAAGCCTGCCGGGGTCGCGGTCGCGGGATTATTTCCTTACCGTGACCCCGGAACATAAAGGGCTATTGAAGGACACCGTGGATTTTAGTCAGTATAGGTCTGACAGTAAAGGGGTGGGAGGACTCATTTGATGATTTTACAAAGTTAAAAAAAAACGTCCTAAAGTCTTGGTGGTGGTGACATGGTAACGTTTAAATAATAAGGACAACTTTGTCCATTCATGGATAGAGATAGAATTGATACTAAACATATTTAAATGCATGTTTTTCTTGAGCAAGTTGGTGATGATAAAAGGCGTATGCCCTGTATGTAAGACTCAGTAATAAGCTGGTATGACACATAAAAAACTTACTTTTTTATTTGCGAACTTGAATGGTCTCTCCTGGTTATCCGGGAACAGATTCTTAAGCCTCGACTCTCTCTCTGTAGTCATCCCATGATGTGAAGTGATTGTTAATAGATCCACACGCCTCCCTACATTCAAACAAAGCATTTAAGTTTATCACAATAAGGTTGAAAATAAAACTACTAGACTAGTATTATTTGTAAACGAAAATCAGCCTTACCTTCAAGAGAATAAATAAGACATTCCCTTGTATAGTAGATATCGTCCAAGGACTGCGGGGGAGGTAGTGGCAGCATCTTCAAGTCGATAGAATTGAGAGCTATCTGTAGCTCAGCGAAAGAGAATGGGTAGGTGAATGCGAAGAATGTGGTCGCTTTCAAGTTTTCTGGCGTTCGGTACTTGAAGCTCAGTGTGAAAGTGTTGTCGTCCGTCTGAAAGTGATGTTTGATAAGTATTTTTTGCCCACCCAAGGCGGAGGACTCAAAATAGTGATAAGTTATTTAACCATCCAAAAAAAGGGTTTTACAATTTACGAGCTCGCTACGTTCATGAGACTTACATATATTTTTATTAAAGGAATTTAAAGGAATCTAACGTATACACAGCTGTATGGGGCCCTATGGTGAAAAGAGCATAGGGCCTCTAAAAGGTTAAAGATAGCCCTGCGCATGTAAAAGCAAGCTTATAACTGACTTTATAGCCAATAAAAGGACCACTGTGTTGCTTTTTGTGCTTAAGAACACATATTTATTTTGTATAATACAACTGGATGGGAATAGCCGAGTTTAATGGCGTGCGATTGGAGACACCTACGTTCGGCAGTGGAATGCTCTAGGCTGATGATGATTCAAAAATACTTACAGAGTGAACAGGACGGTCCCTGATCCTCTCCCACTGAGGCTTGCCAGGCAGTGTCCGCGTCACCGGCGCCATGCCTTGGTTGTACATCTTGCCTTGCTTATTCAAGTTTATAAGATTCAACCGCACCTGTTAACATAATTTAGAATATAATCACATAGAAATAAGTATCAAAAAAGCATGCATTCTATTAATTATAAAGATCAATTACCAGTACACCAGATTCACTGGCCTGCACTCCGAAATAGAACCAGGTACGGTTTCCATTTTCAAACTCTGTGCCAGCACAGTCTGGCCGAGTCCACAAGTTGAATTCATAGTCTGGAGTCTCCGTTGTACTCGACTTTGCATTTACTGATGGAGCTATGAATAAATTGTGTTTGTATCACATAAAATTAATAATTTGACTGGGCACAGTTTTGTAAAATATAACTGGTGATGTGCAGTCTGACAGGCCATTGCCTTATTTGGTGTTTACCTTGAAAACTAAATTTAGTCAGTAGTTTTGCTCTGCACTTTATTTAGTTTTATGTTCAAAGGTTTAAACAATGTTCTTTTGATTAAAATAATTCCTAATTGAATAATGGATTTACTAATTTACTGGATATAAGGTAAACTACTATTAAATATTTAGTAAAGCTTACAAAAAAAGAACTAATAAACTTTTGATAAATTGAAATGTTTCTCATACCTACATGTAATTTCAATGAAAAACAGTTCCAGAACTTTATATCGGTCCTACTTACCAATTAAAGCCTGGTTGTTGTGGGCGCAGCTAACCTCAGAGCTACTTTGAAGATAATATGCAGGAATTGACAGGATAGGAGTAAAATCAACATTTGCTAACACCGCTCGGCCTGTGAGACCGCAGATCACCAGTTAAAGTTTTAGGGACTGAAGAGTGTAAATATTATGAGGACATGGTGCTCATGATACAGATTGGACACACACAAAGAAAAAAAAAACAGTATTCTCTTAGCATAATCTCTGTTGTTTCTGTGTTTTTTTTTCCAAATGTTTATATTTAGTGGCGTAAAGGCTTTAATTATTATAATTGAAGTGTTTTTTTACAACATTAAAATAACACAATTCAGAAATGAATCTGAATATTAGTCTAACTCAATATCCTTAAAAAAAGGTCTCTTCAAACAAATAGCCTTTCACCCCTGAATATTTTTCTTTTTATTATTTCTCATTTATACCTGTTCTTTTTTTTATTATTATTTCATACATAAATAAATGTTTTTGTAAAATACTGAAGGCCAGATAATTTGCTAAGGGGTATAAAATTAACCAAGTTCAATGGAAAATTCCATTTTAAATTAACTTTCTTTGCTGTGCTGTCATTTATAGCTTATCTGTGTCAAGTCAATATTTAATGAGTTGGTGCACCAGGGCACTTGAAAATTCATTGAAATGTCCTCAAATCTATTTCGAGCACTCAACAATAATAAAAAGTCCGTGAAAAGGGCATAAATTTGGCAACTACTCCCGAAATTATTGCAAGTCCGTGGACTTTGCGATTTTGCGTAAAATATCAAAGAATGCGCTTACCTATAAGCTCCGTGGGTACTCGTTCTACATGTCCGAGATTTCCAGAGTCAAAATTGTGTATAAAATAAAATCCACCACACTCAATAATATTGTTATGATCCATTACTAAAATATTTCAGTGGACTACATTATACAAATACGAATCACAGTAGCCAATCTTATTAGCCGCTGGGTAAACATTACTTTATCAATTTGCCCATTGAAACATAGATCCAATCTTCATGTTTGATAATTTCAAAATGACACTAAAAAAACTGAGGCTGCACTGTTTTTCTAAACAAAATTATGTAATTTTGTTGACATCGATTGACGGCTAACAGCTGATTTGTTTATTGGTGATCTTTTTAATTTTTTGAAGTGTTTAAAACCAGTTGGTATTATCAATTTTTAGTTTATAAATATGCAATTTTTTATGGTAAGTTTTAACTATTTCCCCGATTGCTTTATTTGCTACCACTTGATATTTGGAAAGACACATGCCATTATGAAATGAGATTCAAGATGGCCGACATTCAACTCGCTGGCTCTGCTTGACTTGCGTACAAAGGAAACAAAACATGCCAGTACGAAAAATAAATTGTACAATACTTTTTTTTTAATATAACTAGCGGCCCATTCCCGGTTTCGCACGGGTGGACATGATGATTTTTGTTCTCTAAAACCTGGCCCTGATGGTGACAAACACAACACAAAAAGAATTATCAGTATCTGTCAAGCCGTTTTGAAGTTATGAGCTTAGCAACACATTAAGGCCCGTCATCCACTAAAGCGGAGAGGAGAGGAGATGTGTTTGAATAACCAATCAGATGTCCACATCTCCTCTCCGCTTATTTACAGACGCTTATTACAGACATCTGATTGGTTATTCAAACACATCTCCTCCCCTCTCCGCTTTGGTGGATGACGGGCCTTAGCAATCCATTTTTCTAATATACAATAGATAGATACATAGAATATAGATAGATAGTTTTGTATGTAAGCCGGACTGCGTTCCATTGACTGCTCTTTGTGAAAGTAACAAGCATGCTAAGTTATTTTCAGCTTTTATATTTTATTTTCTGATCTTATCTTTGCTATTTCATGCGATTGAACCTTTAATGAGCTATTTATGCACGGCTGCCGTAGCTTCTGATAAGCCGTAGCTCTTGTTATGAATTAATCAATCAACAAATCCCATAATGACGCGATCACAATTTTTATGATAATGAAAAGTATGTTTAAAAAAAATCTGTATTATGGCAGCACCGTCCTCATCCTTCGCTGTGTCCTCGACACAAAGGCCCAGAAGGCATTCCAGAAAAATCATAAAAATCTTGTCCGTTTCCGTCCGGTTTTTAGGTCAAAGTACTTATTAGGTCTTCATGGCCCCAGTACCCGTAAATTAGATGAAAGCAGTAGGCATGGTCCTACTTTATACTGAAGGTGATTCCCCCGTAGCAGCCCGCGAAATTCAAATTTTCATGTGGTTTTTGTAATTTGCATATCAGTGACAAATTGTAACTTGATCAAATTCGATCAGATTCGCGACAATAGCAAGTATAACATTGTAAATAAGAATGATCTAATATTAGGTCCATTCGCTCTAACAAAGATTTGATCAGAGATGGTCCGAAATCTAAGTTATTTTGACCAAATCATTGGCTGACACCACTATTGGCAATGACTGCTGTACTTACGTCCTTCTTACTTATTAATAGTCACGTGGAACAGATAGAGATCAGCGATATCTAAATAATGTTTAAGTTATCATTGTTTAGGGTCAACACACACGAATAACGAAACAAGGGCAGGTAACAAGGTGCTTGTTCGGGTTTGTACCTGTACCGACTCTGAATGACCCTTTTTACTGCAAGTGATTCTATTGTTAAAACCAACGGAACCAACCCCCAACAGAGGGGCCGGGTGCGTTGCATTGGGATTTTATCCCCAATAATTTAATACATTCAGCGGGATGATTTTTTACTAATCCCTTTAAAATTGAACACGGTTGGCGCAGTAACAGCATGAGCGATTGACTCCTATGTGGTGCGTGTCGTGAATTCGATTCCCGCACTGACTTTAAAATAGGTCACATACGTAAAGGCTCTTGGATTATGTATAATGGTACACCATTATACATAATCCAAAAGCCTTAATTATATAGGGGAACTTGTTCATTACATAGTTTGAAACAATATCACATAGGAATTGATCGTGAAAGTACCTACAGGGAAAATCAGTCTGTGTTTATGTTTATTTTTTTACATACGGAATTTCACCGTGTCTTGGAATGTACTCGTAAAGCCGTTATAGGGCTATCATACTTGAGCTTTGGTAGTAATCACAGGCAGCCAGTGACCCAGTTTTACCAAGTACCAGTTACTGCCCAGTATGATTACTGGTTTCTGGATGTTAGAAAGGCTCATGGCATGTCTCGTCTGGTGGTAGCAAGCGAGACTGGTCAGCGTGAGTCCATGTCCGTTTCCCGGATGCGGTACCATCTGGGGGCACGGCAGTGACCCCGCCAAGACGAGCCAAGCGAAGTGCTATAGCTACAGCTACCTAGCTTTTCTCGAAATGTTTCGTCGTTTTTTTGAACCCTCATAGAGTTTGTTTCGTTGGGTTTTTCTTTTAGAGTTTCTCAGTAACAACACGGAGAGAAACTTGACAGTATCATATAGGGTGACTGGTAATTAGTGTACGATACTTAAACACGTGATTGTGCTCATGATAACAAACAATTTTTATTATAGCAGCAAAGCCGAAATCGTGAAAAAAAAAATCAGCTGTTCAGTACATTAAGCAAACATAAATGTACTGAACAGCTGTTTTTTTTTCGAGTTTTCAGGTTTGTTCCCATAGTAAAAGTTGTTGGTTATCATGAGCACAATCACGTGTTTAAGTATCGTACACTAATTACCAGTCACCCTATATATACCTCAGTGCCTCAGAATGCCGTTGGTCCCGTGCCTGATCTCTCTCCGGTCGTGTTGGATTGCCGTCCCATCGGACTATGAAAAAGGAACAGAGAGTATAATAATATAAACTTACCTGTAACTGTGAGGATTCATGTGTACTTACACACATAATAACACACGCGCCGATGGCCAACCTCCGCTGAGACGACACCGTGGTTGAAATCGGTCAGGCGGATTATTATTATTAAACTACTGACTACTGGTATTCAGCTGTATCCGGTTCGAATATAAGAAACTGACAGATGATGATCATCTTCTGTGAACCTCTGGGGTGCGTTTAAATCCTTCTGCGGTATTTCGCCGAAAAAAAATTAAACCGGCGAGGGTTCGCTGAACGGGGCTGCGTTTAAATCCTTTATCCAGTTTAAATTTATACTGACTAAATGTCAAACACCCCGTTCAAGCACACCGAGAGGTGAAAATTGAAACTAACTAAAATTTAATCCGCCCCGTTTACGGTCGTCCGCTAGCATAAGTTTTTACTAAAAGGAATAAATATTTGCGAACTTTTTACCACGCAAAATTTTATCCTGCTGTCAGATTGACATTAAGTTTTGTTGATTTGCTGCATTCGCGCCGTAAAACGAATATTTTTATTTTAGAGAGTGGATATTATTTGTGGATTATGGATTTAATTAATATTACACCGGAAATTGATTATTTGTTTCAAAAACTGAGCTGTCAATTGAATTTGACAGCTAACATTGACAGCAACTTATAACTCCGTTCAGGGGTGCGTTTAAATCCTTCTGCGGTATTTCGCCGGAAAAAAATTAAACTGGCGAGGGTTCGCTGAACGGAGTCATATCTTTTTGTCAATGTTAGCTGTCAAATTCAATTGACAGCCCAGTTTATTGAACAAAAATAATCAATTTGCCGGTGTATTAAAAATCCATAATCCAAAAATAATAAGCACTCTCTAAAATAAAAATTATATTCGTTTTACGGCAAGAATTGAGTAAAACAATAAAACTTAATGTCAATCTGACAGCAGGATAAAATTTTGCGTGGTAAAAAGGTCGCAAATTTTTATTCCATTTAGTAAAAACTTATGCCAGCGGACGACCATAAACGGGGTAGATTAAATTTTAATTAGCTTCATTTTTCATCTCGCGGTGTACTTAAACGGGGTGTTTGACATTTAGTCAGTATAAATTTAATCTGGATAAAGGATTTAAACGCAGCCCAGCGAACCCTCGCTAGTTTAATTTTTTTCCGGCGAAATACCGCCGAAGGATTTAAACGCACCCCGGAGTCATAAGTTTCTGTCAATGTTAGTTGTCAAATTCAATTGACAGCTCAGTTTATTGAACAAATAATCAATTTGCCGGTATAATACAAATCCATAATCCACAAATAATATTTACTCTCTAAATTAAAAATAATATTCGTTTTTACGGCGAGAATCTAGCAAAACAGCAAAACTTAATGTCAATCTGACAGCAGGATAAAATTTTGCGTGGTAAAAAGGTCGCAAAATTTTATTCCTTTCAGCAAAAACATAGACCAGCGGACGACCGTAAACAGGGCAGATTAAATTTTAATTGGTATCATTTTTCACCTCTCGGTGTACTTAAACGGGCTGTTTGACATTTAGTCAGTATAAATTTAAACTGGATAAAGGATTTAAACGCAGCCCTGTGTTTTGTTGAAAAGTCCTTTGTAACTACCCACTTTCAATTCACATAATTTTAGCAATGGACATTCGTTGGCTAAAATAGCTCATCCTGGTCCCGCGGAATGGTTTTGGTCACTAAAGGTATCTATCTCTATTATTTTCAACTCTCTTCAAGTAGGATCTTTTAGTAAATAAAACGACAACTGTTACCTATTCGTAGTATATTGTATTTCAAGGAAATGAAATAAAAGGTCAAGGAAAAGACTTCTTTTTTAATTCATGTTTGTATTTTCACTTTTTCATCCTTACATTTATAACAATATTAAATAAGCTTATCTTAAGTATACAATACAATATTATAATAGATTATTTAGGCGTGGCACTTACCTACGGATTATAAAAAATTACATTCCATATAATTTCGAATAACTTGGCCAATAAATGCCGTCATCACAAAATAACTTAACACTTGATAACGTACCTACGTACCAATAGTTACTAAATCATACGCGGACTACGTTTTACTTACATCCTTTTTCCTACACAATTGTCTTTTCTGAGCACAATTAATTAATTTAGTGTGAAAACAAACGATCATACGAGACACATGGACGCGACGAACTTTATTTTGGCATCTTCCTTTTGGCTCATACACCAAAACAATGATTTATGATTCAACGAAATAGGGTAAGTATATAATTTATATACAAAATGATTTCAAATGATATTGATCAGTTAATGATAACCGCAGGAGACATTAGATGACTTCCTTCTTTGCATTAGGGTTAGTTCACACCGAGACGCGACGCGACGCGACGCGACGCGACGTATCTTATAGTAAAGTTATATTTTGAGTCGCTTGTAAAATGTGCGAGTGGGAGAACTCGCTTCATTGCGTCATTGGTGAAACGACTTGGCGAAATGTATTTTCGTGTATATCGTTAGATTTTTAGTTGCTCTATTGAAAAATGCGCGCAGCGTCGCGTCTCATTGTGAATTGACCCTTAGCGTCTTCTATGTTTCCCACGGCGCAACCTCCGTTGCGTTTGCACGACAAAGAATGATAAAACATAAAATAAAAATATCACAATCGGAACTATATCTAGGGCACGTGTTTGTATGTAACTCTTACATAATACACTTATACTAATGTTACGTGTAAACGAATGTAATGGACAATTTCCTACAAATATTATTTATTATAAAAGGAACGGTAATCCTACTGAGCCAATACATTTCTTCTACCGCGTACATATATATGAGTAAGGTATATTTATTACACCAACAAAATATAAGATAGAACGATACGACTAGAATGCCGACACAATGAGCATTGGGATAATCATTAAACTGCCTTATTTACGTGATACTTTAGAGTTTGAACCTTAGGGAGATATATTAAGTTTTATTTTTCCACGTAAATGCCTATTGAAATTTAATACAATTGATAAAGCACGTAGGTGATTAGTTATTTGTGTAATTTGTCCTCACACATAGACAATACCTACTTAATTACACATTGATTCATCGTTCATTTTATTTGTTTGCTTTCAAAAATCTCAGTATCACATAAATAAGGCTATTTAAACCTAACATGCATAATATTTAATGAACGAAATGCTCTGCTCAGTTCAAAGTAAATGGAAGCAAAATATAAAATAACATTTAAACACTTCACCATATAAAACATTTGACATAGACATCCTTATTCCAATCTCTCTTCACACATATGATATTTGGCGCAATATCCTATTGCTAATTAGACTGTGATGTTTATAAACTAGGGTAAAACATCCAACTCGTAGACTTAATATTTTTGGGAAAACATGGTCCTTATTAGACGGTACATACACGACCCAGAGTTGACCAAAACACCCTATTTGTGTTTTAACAGATAATAAAAGAAAAATCTGCACAAACGTAAATGCAGCAAGTTTTTTTGTCAATCAAAATATTACTGTGATCAATTTCGAGGTGTCCAATCCAGTGAGCAGTAGCGGAAGACAAATTGTGATCGTTTGAGCAGAAAAAAGTTGAGAAACAATAATATTGTGGTCCTTAAAATAAAACAATTATATGTACATCGTTTTTCCTGAGGGTGCGGCCACACTAGGCGTATCGTGGCTGTCCGGCCCACGACTAACAACAGTGAGCATAAACTAGTCTGCTGCGAACAAATTATCGGACGCGTCCGTCAGCTGCGGCTGAGAGACGCGGCTTATTCATTATCTAGCCAGTACATTTTATAATACACTGTGCAAACTGTCGGCCGAAGACGCGGACGTGACCTTAAGCGTTCGGATGTCCGAACAGAATCTGGCCGGCTGCCTTCCGAACTACCGTGCACACTGCTAAGCCGTGTCCCTCAGCCGCGGCTGACGGACGCGTCCAATAATATGTTCTCAGCTTTACACACACATACGCCCAATTTGGTCGTGCCAACCTTACGCCAAATATTCCGAATAGCGCATTCCAGCTCACTTTGAACAATATTAATTAAAAAATTGTCTAACCTAAAACGTGTCGTTAACCTTTCCCCTCGTCGGGTATCGTTATGGAGACTGTGTTGGGTCTCTTCTGTCTTCCGGTGCTATGTACAGTGGTGTGTTCTGGGGCAGAGCGGACTTCCTCGGTGGTGGACAGCTTGCACTCCACGACGCGGTAGTTGCACGTCGGGGAGCCGCAGTCGAAGTCCGGACGTATGATCACTGCGTTCGGTATGTCCTCCAGACATTTTGGCTCCTCTTTGAATGGTGGACAACTGTAATGTCGAGGAAATTATGTTAGAGGTTTCTTAATTTTGGCCAACACTACGAACCATTACTATATCTACATTCACAAAATTCAAATTGACATATTTCATTTACACCAACAAGACAGACAGATTCAGAACAAGTAATTGTAGGCTAGAAGAATATAGTTGAGAATCTACCTGTAGCTTGACGACACATAAAGCGCAACCGGATACTATAAAAAACCGTCAGAAAAATTCAAAATGTGCCCTCCGAGCACCAGGAGCGGACGATCTGTCAGAATTTTTCTTACAGTGAGCGGTATCTAATAGGAAATGTATGCAGCGAGTACCTTCCGGCGAGCATCAGAATTTTTCTGACAGATTTCCATAGCATGCGGTTGCGATAAGTTTTCGTAAAACGTCCATTATGTCGATAATATTAACTATGTGGCCCTAGTGTAAGAGAATAGCAACAAATGGTACTTAAAAACAGGTTACTTCTAGGTAAGCGTGCTTCACCGTCGACCACATCTTCGCTTACCAAGCGAGATAGTGGTCAAACGAAGCTATCATTAAATAAATTTAAAAAATAAGTTACCTCAATGGTGGCGGTGTCGGAGACCGTGATAGAGGGAAGCTGGCGACCTCCCTCGATATCGCGAGGGATTTGATGGAGCCGAATGTCTGTTCAGGACTGAGGGGAGCTCCAAGCACTGACGCCATGCCTCTGTAATGATGAAGAGCATTTGTTAGAAAAGTTCAAACTAGACTCAGAACAGCTACCTAGGGCTATATGGGGTGACTGGTAATTAGTTTATGATACTTAAACACGTGATTGTGCTCATGATAACAAACAACTTTATTATGGGAGCAAAGCCGAAATCGTGAAAAAAATATCAGCTGTTCAGTACATTAAGCAAACAAATGTACTGAACAGCTGTTTTTTTTTTCGAGTTTTCAGATGTGTTCCATAGTAAAAGTTGTTGGTTATCATGAGCACAATCACGTGTTTAAGTATCGTACACTAATTACCAGTCACCCTATATTTGTTCCGTGCGTCGCTTGTTTAGCCATTACGCCAAGCCAAATGTCAACCGACTGATTTGGGTTTTGCAAAATTTGCTTTATTATTTCAGCATGCAAGTCAAATGCGAACTTTTAAACTCTTTTTTCAAAAACCTTGAAAAATCCAGTAACAAGCACTTTGGAATTGTTAAAAGACTAAATAGTAATAGTTATGGTACCACAGTCCCACTCACAAGACCTAACTGTGAAAGTACTGTAGGTGTCCATTCCAATGCGTAGAGCTTTATGGATAATATGAATGGGCCAGAAACTCTACTCTTCTTCGCTAAATTATTACAAAACCTTTAATATGGTCATCATTAATTTTGAGACGGTAAACTATGTGAGAACGATGCTGCATTAAAATGTCCATAGGAAATATAAAAAACAATTCAATAATTAAAATAAACCGTGGCAGCTAAGAGATGGCCATTCCCAACTGAACATACCCGTTCACGAATATGACACATGTGTCAGCACTCAGCTCAACCATTTTGAAGGGAACTAAATGATCCGACACACGCGCCACCATCAGCGAGAGATGTGATATATTCTCAACTGCCAGAGTCAACCAATTCGAACAAAAAGCCAAGCTTAACTGTTACTTACACGACGGAATCCGAGGGCACTAAGAAAGGTAATGGTGGGGGACACGGAGCGTCAGCCCGCGCCGGCGAGGCAGGCTCCGCGGAGCGAGGACAGCGCGCCGCCTCGCCCTCCTCCACCATGCCCAACCAGCTGCGCATCCAGCGCCACAAGCCCGACGGAGTGCCTGCAACACCCATCACTGATCCTTAGCATACACTAATACTTTTACCAAAGTGAAAACCTTCTTTTTTTAGTGGAAAAATCATCTAATCAGTCTATCCGCCCTGTGTGGAACGAAAAGGGACTGACAGATTAATTTGTTCGTTGGCCCGCACTTCCCCACTTCTGGACAAAGGCCTCCTTCCACTGTTTGGCAGTCCCTTCAGCTCCACCCAGTGGAGGAGGCTGTTTAGATGATACCACGTAAAAAAAAGATGAGATTATATTTATCTCGCCGTATCTAAAACCTGCTAGTTAGGGGGAAGAGGTAATGTTATACATCCCTAAAGTAGTTCATTATGATTATGTGAACTACTTTAAAGTACCCAAGTTTTGCGATACTCAATTTCTACTTCTGGGTACTTTAAGGGTGAGGCCACGGCACAGAATTTCGTGTTTTGGTACAGAACAGACCGTCTCATTTTGCGTCTCGAAAGACTTTCTATGCAAGCGACCGAAATTCTCCGACTCACAAAATTCGCTCGTTTGGCCTCACCCTTAAAGTCTAAATTATTTACAGACTTCAAAACTCAGATGAAATGTTGATCTGAAGCTCTCAACGGCTCATTAACAAACGAATCCATAAATAACTCCATTAGAGACAGTTAAGTAAATTGCAAAAGTATTAAAATCTTTGCTCAAAACACACTAGCGAGCAAAAGTATGGAAACACTTACTTGGAATTGATCCGCGATATTTCCTTAAATTATGGCGTGATTTTAATGAATTTTGCATCAATTTATATTTATTTTATATAACAGTTTAACCTTTAAAATGGTACTATTTTTATTGTTCTTAACTAGTTATTAAGTAGTCAAGATCACCACCAAAACCCACAGAGCGAGATCAGTCTCGGCGACGCGATCTAGCGATGCAATCTGATCGCTTAAGATCTCAGTAAAGGCTTAAAACGCGATGTAATCTAATGCCGTCGTCGAGAAAGCACATTTATATGGACATCTATAGGTTTCAGAGTTTGCATGCGATCAGATCATATCCCCGGAACGGATCGCGGATTGTCGGTAAAGGCCTTGGTGATTTCATTCTTTTGCTCGCAAGTGTAGAAATACCTAGCTGGAATCTAAAACAATCAATATTCTTATCATATTTAAAGTTGCTTTAAGTACTTACGAGAATATTTTCTGCTATTCTGTGGGCTAAGTGGGTAGAAGTCACCGTGAATGGGACAGTGGAACGCCAGTCTTCTTTGGCGACGTTGGGCTGCTCGCATTAGCATGCATAGCACGATACCTGGAATAAACAATACATTCCTTTTATTATACTGTTGTATTAGCTCGTATTATGGCGTCAATACGTAGGTCCTACGTGTGTATGGAGGTCAAATGAAGTTTATTGAATAGGTATACGATTTATACGCTTCCATACTGCCATATTAAGGATGCCTTCGAAAAAGTTTTTGTCCAGCAAGCGTACCTAGTACTCGTATGGGACCGTAGAAACGACTTTGTCGACGGAAGAAAAGACAAAATAACAGAACGTAGAAAGAAGTTACATACAGTTTTAAGCATGGCAACGACTAAAATAAAATAAAAAATTTGGTTCATATATGGTTCTAATGCCGAAAATAGAGCAGGCCTAACGCCGCTGCGACGAAGCGGTGACAAGTCGATGTTTATAAAGAAAAGCACTGCTGGTCTTTAAAGTGATTGATATCTAGGTACATTCATTCATTTTTCTTCTTCTTTTGATAAGAACAAGATTCATTCTTCATTCATAGATCTACCTAATCATGAGGCAAATCCATGCGGTAATCTTGCTTGAACCATTCAGCTCACGCTCGAACGACCTAATTACAATTACAAATGTGCAGTAAACATAGACAGAATGTTAGCGCATGGCTTTAAATCATTTACACACGATAATCAGTGTTTTAATTATAATAATGTGTTTGCGAATCTGTAATGAATGCTAATGATTGTCTAAGTTCAAACAGGGCTTTAATGCGATCAATATCTGATGTGTGATCCTTTATATTCTGTGACCTCGTCTTTAGGAGCACTTAGGACACGACCCTTCGTTAAAAAAGTAAGGTTACTCTTATAATGACAGGCCTGTTTGCACCACAAATTACATTATGTCTCTAGACATATTTATTTTTGCCTCTGGCAACATCTTAGCCCCTTCGTGCACGAGTCTTCAAGAGACTTGGTCATTGGCTGGGCAATTGTCTATTATGTGGCTAGGAGCGATATCTGTCTGTATGTTTTACCATCTAAATGTTCATTATCTAGGTATGTATCATGTTACACATGTTTAACAAATAAATTGATCTTTATCTTTATTAATGGGAAAAAAAAATTATAGTCTATTCCGTCCCGACTATGGCTGTTTGTGTATGTGAGTTCAAATATTTGTTAACACTCCCGACTACAGGAGAAATTCCTAGAGAGGTGTAGCGTTTTACAAAAATAATGTACTATACCCTTCATTTCTGATGTGGTAATATCATTAACCCTCGACCCGTCGCGTGGGGTCTTTCAAAGCCCAGGGTTTAGAAAATTGGAAAATAAATAGACTTAGAATACGTTTCCGGATCTCTTACTTGAGGTACCCTCCTAAAAAGGATTACACTTCACCCTCCCACCATAAAAATTAAGCATGCGCGTGCGCCCTTCGAGGTATGGACGTGTATTTCTACACAAGGCTCTCAGGGACCCCACGCGACGACTGGCGTAAGTAAATTTTTACTAGTGACTTCATAGTCTTTTTTAGTGATAATTTTTATTTTGATACATTTTGGTTCCAGGATATTTGTTATATGAGTAAAAATGGATAATAGACAAATTTATCGTATTTTAAGTTGGTTGGAAGAAGATGTGGAGGTTGTTGGTGTTGAACAGTGTGATGAAGAAAATGTTGATTATCCGGATGAAGTTGAAGTTGAAGTGAAAAAGACATGGAGTCAAAACTGGAATACAAAGAAAATGATCATTGTGAATAAATTACTCCATTAGTATCGTCCATAACATCCCATGAAACTCATACCAGAGCTATGTGCACTGATAGTGTCCAAAGAAATGATTAGGGTTACTTAGACATGAAAAGTATATATATTTTTTCATGATTTTTAGCTGATATATGGTTGATTATCATCTTTAGTTCATTGATCACAAATTATAATATAAAAGGAAGAAGTTGTCCCCTGTTTTTTATTTTTAAGTTAATTTTAAGATGACTCAGTAAAAATGTAAGAAAAAAATGTTATTTCTAATACTCTGATTTTTTTTTAATAGAAACAAATGTCTGATTTGCGATATCTTTTGTTTTTTGGTTCAATGAAGTCCTATACAAATGCGAAACGCCAAAATAATGTCAATAATTAATGTTACAATACTAATTGGTTGATATTTATTTTTGGGGTCTCTGAAGACCCCACGCGACGGATCACGTAATAAAAAAGGCGCGACGGGTGGAGGGTTAAATGAGTTCTCTCATTCTGGGTACAGCGAAAGGGAAATAAGAATCTTATCCAATAAAAATCCACCCTATATTTTCAGTTGCCCTTTGCGTTTTAGGTTCAGATGTCTCGGTTTTTTAGAAAGTACTGTAATCCCGGATCTTAAACACCCCAACCACACCTAGTACAGTCAACATCAAAAGTTGCTGAACACATTCAGATTTTCAAAATCGCTGCACACCGTAATAATACGTAACAATACGGTGTACAACAGTTTTGAAAATTTGAATGTGGTTAACAACTTTTGATGCTGACTGTACCTTCCACATCAGAAACTTCAGGTAATGATGCATTTAATTTCACGTGTGGCTATTTCACAAGTAGATACCAGTTCCGGTTATTACCTATAAGTAATACTAGTGACCGACCGAAATTTCGGTTTCGGTTTCGGTTTCGGCCGGTTTCGGCCAAAATATCTAGTTTCGGCCTTAGTTTCGGTTTCGGCCAAAATATAGCCGAAACTTTCGGCCCCGCCGAAACTCAAGTGTTCCTGCATTTTCGTGCGTCGTTCGGTAAAATTCGTAGCTAACACGTACTTGCTCGCCGGCGGGGCCCCGGCTCAGTTCAAACTCAAACTCAAACTCAAATTCTTTATTGCATTCATGTGTAGTACATATAGGTCTTACAGTAATGTATAAGTATCAACATGAAACCCGGTTAGGGCACGGCAACATAATAACAGTTTGCCACCGTCCGTTTATTCGTGAGACGAGGTTATGTTTTTGAGTTTACTGCCAAGAGTACCTAAATCTTGTAATTCATGTTATAATACAAAATATTTGTTACGTACGTTAATGATTAAAAACTTATCAATCGTCAAGGCAATTAGGATTAGGCGGTATTCCAAACATAATTATGTTAACGGTTTCTTTTTTGAAATAATGCAATTTTTTTTAGTCAAATGTCTCAGTTATTTTGTATTGCTAAATTAATATAGTGCGATTTTTGAGACTTCAAATCTAGTGAAACATTGGAAACAATGATTTTTTTATAATTTCGAATAGATTATGGACTCAGTAGAAGTTAGATAACATAGAAAAATAGCAATTCTTAAGATCGTCTATCTATCTATCCATAAGTTTGCTGTATTTCATTATTACCCAGAATTTGATCCTTACTATTAACACCATCAAATGGTGTAATAATACAGGTTGTGATTTTTT
This sequence comes from Agrotis segetum, assembly GCA_036375495.1. Classification (NCBI taxonomy): domain Eukaryota; kingdom Metazoa; phylum Arthropoda; class Insecta; order Lepidoptera; family Noctuidae; genus Agrotis; species Agrotis segetum. The sequence continues at coordinate 707,305 of JAQSVV010000001.1, forward strand.
TTTTTCAAAATTAGCGGGTTCGATTTTTGGCCACGATTATTGATTTTCCTAAAATCCTTTGAGTTTTAGTTTTCGGCAAAATCGGTCTAGAGTCTCTATTCAACGTTTTTTCGATATTCCTCGTAGTTAAAAATATAGCCCAGTTGAAAAATTCGCTCTGTGTATTTGTCACTTGTGCCAATAAAAGTAAAAAAAAAAAAAACAAAAAAAAAAAACCAAAAAAAATCGAAATGTTAAAAATTTTAAAAAGTTTCGGTTTCGGTTTCGGTTTCGGCCGAAACTGAGAGCAAGGCCGAAGGTTCGGTTTCGGTTTCGGTTTCGGCTGAAAAATCAGTTTCGGTCGGACACTAAGTAATACCAATTAAAGTTTATAATCTGTGAAGCGAGCACAATCAGTAACATTTTCAGTCAATTACTCTGCCTAGCTGAAACCGTTTGACGTCATATATGACGTGTTATCTAACGATGTTGGTAGTGTATAATCAAGATGACTCTGTCGCTATGATCGCCATAATAACCGGCTTCCGTTAAACAGTATTTATGACTTCAAGTTAATCTAGTGTTTCCTACACGAATCTCTGGAAAAAACTAATTAGTTCGTCAGTTAAGGTGATATCAGACGGTTCACTCGAATGATTGTTCACTCGAGTGAAACTTAATAAGTTTCATTGAAATCAATCGGCACTCGTGTTTCATTTTCTGTTCAGACATTTCATTTCGAGTGAAATGTACCGAATGAAAGGTGAAAATGAACAAAAAATGAACCGTCTGAAAGTACCTTTAGGGACTTTTCTCAGGCGCGATGCGACGCGACTCGAACGAATTCCAACTACAAGAAGTGAAAATCAACCTTGCCACTAAGAAATAAAGATGCAATTCGATTGACTTGACGTTTTCGTACTATAAGTCCAGATTTTCTCAAGACATTTTCCTTTAGCAAATTCAATGATGTCTTTAAAGATAAAATAATTAGGCTAAACAAGATACCTAATTATAAAAGAAAACTGGTTTCAAACAAACCTTTTTAACAAGTACCTAATTACACTAATTGGGGATGATCCCGAAAAAAAAGTTGTCAAAATTTTCTTCATGTTTTGTTTGTCTTCTATCTGTCGATACCATGTCTGGGGAAGTTTAGTTACCTCATTTATATCGACCTTTCTTTATCGTGGTAAAATCATCATCCAATTAGTCTTCTTACCCTAGGGTTTAGCGAAAAGGGCAGTCAGTCTCATCATCATCAGCCTATAAATGTTCCCACTGCTGGGACACAGGCCTCCTCTCTGTGAGAAGGAGTAGGCCATAATCCACCACACGGGCCCAGTGCGGGTTGGTGGATGTCATAATAATATGTCTTCGTATGTTTGGTTCTAGGTCATGCCGATTTCCTCACGATGTTTTCCTTCACCGTTTTGAGAGCAGTGGTGATGAAATAAATTACAGAAACTAATGCGCCTGGCTGGGTTTGAAGTTTTGAACCCACGACCTACAACTCGTAAGTCGGGGCCGATACCACTCGCCACCACTGTCAGACTGGTAACTGACTAAAATCCACGGTGTTCCTTCAATAGCCCTTTACGTTCCAGGGTCACGGTTTCCTGTTTAGACAGTTCCGCGACCCTGTATTTATGTTCACCTTGTATAAGATGCTGAATAAACTGGCCTTCCAAAGAGGTAACCTTCGTCTGGTCATAAATAGGCATTGAACAGGGCCACATGACTGATTAGCGCTTAGAGCATATATGCTGAATGGCATTTGAGTTTATCAAGTCCTTATTTTTCAATATGACTGAGCCGGCTTTAATGGAACTTCATACCCATAGGCAGGAGGCATAGATCTATACAGTTGGTGGACATAATTTTTGAGGAATATTGTTACAGTAACGCTGCTTTCACATTTTGGCGACAGTCGCGCGACAGACGCTGCTTGTACGCGGATGTTCATAAAATGTGAAGAAATGTGCTTCTGCCGCGCTATTGTCGCGCTGTTAACGTCCTTATGTGAAAGCGGCCTAAGACCATTCCTACGATTAAGTATTTGTTATAAAAAAGAGTTTTCGAACATGTAAAGGGCTTTTGCAGTAACACCGTGTATTTTAATCAGTACGAGTCTGACAGTTCCTCCCGTTTCACCAAAGGCGGGAGGACTCATATTTTGATGATTTTAGTATGTATACCAGCTATTGCCTATACATATAAGTAGGTACAGTTAACAAGAAAAATCTGCTATTTTGACACTATGCTACCTATATATTTTTGTCGGCATTACCATAGTATTTTAGTGTTTAAAAAATGAATATTTAATTAAATATTAATTTCTTCAGCAGGATTATACACATTACGATTAGGGAACCTCAACTAAGCGGGCAAGGTTAGTTCAATATTGAAATTGGTTTATTTAAGAAAGTAGGATTGATCGGCAATTAACTTAACGTTATTTACTCATCAATTTTGTTAATCTACCTAAATCTAAATTAATGCTTTATCTATCTACTAAGTAGACTAAAATTAGTTTCAATAATTGATTGTAAATTGAAGTCGAAGTGAATACCAAATTATATAGAAATGGCGAAGGAAAACATCGAGAGGAAATTAATAGCATCTCTAGCATCTCCTATAGTCGCAAGACGATCTCCGGCCATGGGGGCAGCGAGTAAAGGGCAACTCGCTGCCCGACCAATGGACCATGCCCGGGTCGACTGCGCATTGTGTTCCAAAGAGCGTCAGCATGATAATCAAAACCTCAATACGGATACCTCAAGACGGGCCCCCCCCTCTGGAGGGCCTTGCCTGCCGGGGTTGCGGGACTTATCTCATTACCGTGACCCCGGACAATAAAGCTATTGAAGGACACCGTGGATTTTAGTCAGTACAAGTCTGACAGTCCCTTCCGCCCTGCCCGGGGTGGGAGGACTCATTTGATGATATTACCAAGTAAAAAAAAAACTCCTTTTGGTGCAATGTAGTCTTGTCCTTCTCACACAGTAGCTTTTTACCTTTGTTTTTTTTTATAAGAAATAATACATACCAGCTATAGTCATTAGGGCTCCAGCGACGATGCACACGGGGCCGAGCACCCGCGAGTTGCCCGTGAAAGCGATGCGGGCCGCGTAGTGGTCCGGCTCTTCATTTTCACCGCAACCGCGATATGAGGCCGCTGTAATAAAATAGCAACGTTTTAATAATGTGCCTTTTTAATAGAGTGCTTTAATAATAAGTTAATTTAAGTTAATTTACTCTAACATATCGACTTTGTTAAAATTCTATATTTTTATTTTATCCATTTGTAAAAAATATCTAAAGCTTGACATTAGCTCTATCTTAAATCAAAGAAATAGGCAGATAGAGCGCTCAGAACACGCGAGTGGGTCCACCAAAGTTAATACAAAATCAAAATCGAATACAAAGTAGCGACAGTACCAAGCTACGCGTCGTACAAAGCTGCGCGTCGTTGTTGTTTTTTGCCAAAATTATGTCGTCTCGTGTCTTTAACCATCGTAAAAGTTGTTCTCAAAAACAAAGAAAACATTATAGAATGTAATTCAATTTGATTTTGTATTATCTTTGGTGGAGGTACTCGCGTGTTCCGAGCGTTCTATCTGCCTATTTCTTTGATCTGAGAGCTCTATGATATCTTACAGCTTGACATAAAGATGTAGAAAACCGGAAGTCGCCACTGTCATCGCGCTACCAGCACTTTGAATGATTTTATTTTATTTCTAATCTAATCTTACAAACCTGCAATCTTTGTTTACTAAACATCAAAATAATATAAAAGATTTTAAAACGCTGTCAGAAATAAAAATTTTAGTTCCATTTCAATCCGTTCTGGCCAAGCTGTAAGAATAACAATGAAGGTGACCTTACAGGCCAATTAACACGCTGCTAGAACTTGCATGCAAGTAAGTACATTGCGGTATATTTTGTTTGGTCAACTTGAATTCTGTTGAGCTTAGTTTGACCTGACAATCGGTGATTCTTAACACATACTTAATGGAGACTTTCGTCTCAACACCGCGATTCGAAAAGATATTCTTTTCGTGTCGATGTATTATATTATAGCTTTGTCTTTGATATTATGTGTAATTTCGAAAGTTCAAAGTGTAATACAGATGCCCCAATCTAATGTTACATGTAACTCTTAATAGAACAGTGTTCATAATTGGTCTAGTAGTGGCTTTTGATACAAGGTCGAGCAAAGCGTTCAGGTTCAGATTGTCTTTTTCGCAAAATGTCCCTCGGTAAATAATTCCTTTCCCAGAATGTCCTTTTCCTAAAACATCCCTTTCCCAAAATGTCCCCTTCCCGAAACGTCTCTTTCCCACAATGCCTGCGAAAGATACGAGTTAAAATAGAAGAATTTTATTTATATGTATAATCTCAGTATTTAAATAAAATTCTTCTGTTTTTCAATCAGGAGTTTCTGAATACTTAAAGTCATGGAACAAAGATTTGACCAGTGAAAACTTATTGAGTCCTTTGAGGAAAACAGCGTATTTTTATATGTGTAAGTAGTTCCTAAGAAATAATATAACAGAATTACTCGGTCATATCCGTGAATCCGTGAGGATGCCAGCTAACACGAAAAACGGGAAGTTATATTGTTGATGTTCGTATCATAACATTCTGAGGTATTGATGTAAAACACGTCATATTTTCCCGAATTTAACACAATGTTGCGAAAAACTTCTGGAAAGTGCTAAAATACTGGGAAGTTGTATAAATAATGTTCTATGACTTTAACTACGAAATTGGAGGATTTCGCTGTCCGCGTTAGCGTTAGTACCTTTATCGATTTGTTACTTGTATAGATAGGGCTTTTGTATGGAGCCGACCTGGGTAGGGCTCGAGACGGGGTCACGGGTATTTTCATCATCTATTTTAAGTTTAAATACATTTTCTAGTTCATTAAACATCCAATCTGCAGTCTGGCGGGCAAAATAATCGTGGGCGAAGATACTGTTTCCAATTTTATTACGAAATCAAATAAAAGCTTCTATTTTTATTTAGTTTATAGCCTCGAAGTGACGGATATCGGAAAATTAATATTGGTTTTCAAAGAATTTTGTTTACGTATCTGTTCAATGTCTAGGTAAAAATATTTTGATCGAGATGCATTACAGTATTGATTTGCTGAAGTTCAGGTGCATTATAAATCATTATTGAATAACATAATTATGCTTACGATAGTAAACATTTCAGGATACAAGAAAGATTGCTTCCTGAAAGTTTTTACTGGAACTAAAGTTCTATTTTTGGAAAGTCTATTTTGAGAAGATTTGCTGATAATTTGTTTTCAGAAATCTCTTGGAAAATATTTAGACTACGTTTAAAAAAGTTTAGTGTTTGGAGTTGCTGATATAATATGAATTTGGTGATTTACCCCTGTCATAGAAAGTGTGCAGGTTGATATAACTTCAAGAAAAAGTCCTGCACTTTACTTTCCATTACAGCTGTTTTACTGGTGGAATTAGATGGATATTTCAGCTATTAGTATATTTTAGTGTAATGTAAATGCTGCTATTGTACCAGTAATTTAAAACTACTTGCCAGTTAACACACATCCGACGAGCATAAACAGGAATCCAAATATTGGCAGTACTATCTGGCAGTTGGCTGCAACCACGACACCAGCCACTGCTAAGCCACCTTCCACCTTCTCCACGCGGAGACGCGATATGGCTGGCGGACATCTTGGCTTGCCCACTGGCGCCCGCACCAAGGGCTCTCCGGGAGGTGACGTAGTCCTGGCAACAAAGAAAAAAAAAAGTTAGAATGACGTTCGGTTTTCAAAATTGAGTGCCCGTCTATTGATGCAAAGACAAAACAAAATGAATTATAAACAAAACGTAAACGCAATTATTGCTTCAGCCCCCATACGCGCGTGCGCTTTTTCCGGGGCGTTAAAAAAGCGCTGAGTTGGGACGAAAGGTAAATTGAACTTAAATGTCACCGCCCAGAGGTTTAAATCAAATACAGTTAAAAAAAAAGCGCCGCGCTTTATAAGCGCTGACGTGTGACAGATCTGATAGGTACAAGGGAATGCATTTGTTCTATTTCGGCGCTTTTTTAACGCCCACAAAAACACTCGTGCGAATGGCCTCTCAGGCTTTATGTTATCTACTTTTCTATCTACTTTTCTTCTCTACAAAGATTATTGATAGGTACCTAATTTTTGCTAGAATTAAAATTATTTATTCCCAATCCAACACTCCTATTAATAATTCCAAACAATTAAAACCGAGATAATTAATCGACAATATTCTCTGTTAAGCTCGTTCTATTTATTAAGAGACAAAACATTTCGCCGCTTCTAATTATTATTTAGCAAAAGCAAATATTTTGTTGGCGGTGTTGGAAGTATCCAATATAATCTTGGCACAACCTTGAGGGTTCAACACAGACCAGGGACCTAGCTATTTCTGTTACCATCTCGTGATAATTGCCACTTTCATTGCTCATTAGAGTTTCGGCTCTGTGTTATTTTGGCGAGTTTTAGCTGTCGCCATATTGCTTTGCTATGCAGATCAATGAAAGAAGGTTTTCTACGCCATTGTGACCTTTTAACACTTGCGCTTTTAACTAAAAACGATTACGTACATGTTTATAGAGTTATTTACTCTCAAATTAATGTTTACTAACATTATAAAGATGAATAGTTTTTTTTGAACGCGCTATTTTTAGGTAGTACTTGTTTGAATGAGAAAATACATTTTGTGTTGGATAGTCAATTTTATCAAGAAGGGATAATAGGCTTTATAAAATTAACGCTACGACCTAAAGGACAGCAAAGACCCGAGCAGCGGGAGTGAAACCGCGTGGACAGCTAATACAGATAATAAAATTTGCACAAAGTATTTTATTTCTAAACGTTATTTTGAAGTAACAGTTGACAGATCGAGGTCATTGACACCTATCTTTAAAGATGGCGTTACCTAAGCTTTTCCTAAAAAATGAGTTTTTCAGGTACCTTCACTGAAAAATGCCAGGTAGTGCGAGTTTAACGAAAAGGTGGAATTTCAATACGAATGTGACGTGTCTTCTGTGTCACTGTTTGGGTATTTGAAATATGTGTAGGAGGCAGACACAAGAGAAAAGTCTCAGTAATGGGCTAAAAATAATCCTACTTTGTATGAAAATACGGCACTTAGAAAGATAGATAATATTATTATTATGTTCATTATAACATCCATGAATTACAAAATTTCTGAGAAATCTCATATTCATATACATTTAATATTCTTCTGAGAAATCTATTTTGATGAAAGCCCTTACCAAGGCTTTACGAAAACAATTAATATTTGCGTCGTACTTAATGTGTACTTAATTGTAGACTTAGCAAAGTTTATTAGTTAGTTACATAATAAAATATATTTTCCTTAGAGCCTATGCACACCACGTTTAGCGTTTAAAAAACGTGGCGTGGTGTGCATAGGCCCTTAGATTACGCAGTCCAATGCTATTTAAATGGCATAAACGCTAAAACAAAAAGAAAGAACGGTATTTTAAAAACGACAAAAACAATTAAACCGCTAATCTAAACGTTTCGTTTTTACGAGGCTGAACGAATCGTAAACCATGGCCAGATGCAATGAAGACGTTAATAAAAAAAAAACTTGTAAAAACTCATTAAAATTGAAACAACCAGAAAGCAGCCAGGGAATTAAACGTATAATGAGCAAGCGCTGGAGCGCTTAACATCGCCAGTCATATCATCACCTACGCAAATTGTCTGTTAACTGAGTAACTGTGTATTTAGACTACCTTGTGTCAGAATAATGTTATATTTTAGAATGATTCCCAAAAATCTAGGTTTTTGTTACTTCTGTTCAGCTACTTTTTGCTCACATTTATACTTTTAAATCTCTACCTTTTTCTCTACCTTTTGCACAATAATAATTAACTTTTTAAATAACCATAGAGTCTTGTTGCATTGTCTATTCATAAATCATTTATGTCAGAATGAAATACTGATTTATTTGGACAACTATTAAAATTATATTAACGAAATAAAGTTGACCAACTGGTTTTAATATCGTCTACGTAATAATTTTCTCTAATATTACTTCCCCTTGCCCAAAACCACCTAATCCAAGGATGGTGTCAGAATATTATTATTTATGCAATATTTATGTTGAGAAATGAGCGCAGTTTAGCTCAGGCCTAACCTCGGCGCCCGAAACATTAAGTTTTGAGGTTACCAACACGAAAACATTAATAATTGGGCTTTGCAGAAAATACTCAGCCAGATTTGAGCAAATATTAGATTTAAATGAAATATCCGAGATGATTCTAAAGATGGTAAAAATTAAATCTACATACCTAAATTATACACACTCTGAAATATTATACAACTTGTAACGGTAAATGCGCAAAACCTAAAAAAAAAAAACAAAAAAAAATGGTTTTTGATGGGCCTGATCAATTTCTCATTTTGTATGAAGAACCATTTTTTTTTTTTTCCAAGTCTTAGAACAAACATTGTTCGTTCAGTAACATGGGCTGAGTTACCCCACGAGAGGTTTTGCGCTTAAATGCGCAAAACCTCTCGTTACGTTGTAAAAGTATTGAACCTCCTTTGATTTCGGTCTCTAAGTAGATGGGTTGCATGGTTGCAATAAATACATATTGTAGTCCGAGCCACAAGTCCTTTTGACGCTGCGCTAGTATGTACGTCATTACATTAAATTGCAATAAAAAAAAAGTAAAAGGTACCTTGTTTCCGCAGGTCATGACTGTTGTCGCGGACTCTAACCTTCTTTTTTTAAAATCATTTTCTATGAAAACCATGTCTCAATATGAAACTGTACAAAATTTCGTTGCGTAGTTTGAAAGATCTAAGCGTTATGGAGTCGGAAATCTTTCGTTTTATTAGTACGTAAAGATAAATATGCTGCTGAAAACCTTTATGTTTTTATTCTGTTTGTATAATCGCCATGTTATATTTACAGACCTAAATAAATCTTAGGTCTTTTATAAATATAGTACCTACAATTTAGCTCAATAATAAACAACCGGCTCCCACTCATTATTTAGGTCTAAAATTATCCTAGATTATTACATTTGCGAAGACAACGAGTATCATGAACACTATTATTATCGTTGTACGTAATGGTGTTTAAAGTACCATTTCCGTCTTTAAATTATAAAACGAAAATGGTAGTCTTAGAAATTGCTCTCACGAATGTAAATAAATATGCAAGCTGTTTGGACATTGCTAGCGAGGCGAATCATTGATGTGTCAGCTGATGTCACCTTGCATTTGTTTTGTTTTGTTCTGTTTGACTGATTCAATTGTTTCTCTTCCTGTAATGTCAACTGTGTGGGGATCTACCAAGGATCTACTCTTTTAATCCGTCAAAGAAGATACGGGCCCGAATGAAAGTAACTCAGACTTCATTTCCTATTAGGTTTGAATTCGTAAGTTCTGACAATACGGGAGTCGAGACAACAATCCAATCATGTTGTCACCAATTTTTTGTTCGTACCATTGACTTATTTTATGTCAGTAAGTGATAAAGAGTAAGAAGTGCCCGAATCTTCGACTGAAACTATGGATTTCGTTCTTATAGTACCCCTGATTCGTTTCTTTTATCGTAAGATTGATATCTTCAAGAAAGAGCATGTAAGCGGACAGTGGCGATTGAAACGTAGACTGTAGACATGAAATTACGTCTACTCAAAAGGATTGTTTTATCGATTCATTTTCAATATTACCGCTAGGTATGAAAACATTTACCTGCAATTTTTTTGTGTCGTTTCCCAGCTGTATTAAAATTATCTATCGCTAGTGGCTACTCCAGCCGACAGACTACAGACATGTCTGAACACCAAAAATAAGATATAAATAATAGACTTTTAGTACAAAAAGTGCTCCGTTAATAATTTTGGTGGCACCACAGTGGCACGTGGCCCTCAACGTGAAGAGTTCTAATAACGTGACGCCAGTTTGGCACTGAACTAATGTCGTATAACTCGTGTTATACGGCTATTGGCTAATGTAAAACTGTGTGTCACTGTTTAGAGTTTAGAACCATTTTCCAAGGAATTGATATTTACTGAAGTGATTCTGTAAAATGGAAACTATAATTTCAGAGGAATCATTCAGTATTTTATTTAAAGTCTACTTGAAGTATTTACTGCGTACCTATGGAAAATCGAAAAAGCTCATATATTGTGCGTACGAGGAACTAACTTTTCCATTAAATAACGTCAAAATTCTAATACGTCACTAAGACGTGAAAAGTCATGCTAGTCACTCGGTTTGTTTCTGTTTACTTTTGAAGTACAAATATTATTTATTGATTGACTGTGACTTGAAAATGTATTAACAGGCGATGAGTTAAAGTGATTTATTATAGAGTTCCAAATTCAGATATTCACATTTAATATTTGACTCATATATTTTTAAGTGTGGTAATTTTGATTCGACATTTAATTTTTCTGTCTATGTCATCAGAACACGATTTGAGTCGTTCGTCATTTTGGTAATAAAGTATAGTGCGATCCAATTAAGAAGACCACCTTCTATTAACGTCACCCTGTCAAATCGGAACATTTGTATTATGATTGTCTATACATTTGAAGTGTCAGTTGACCATATATAGACACTGATCTTCTAGGTGGAAAGCATTATATTTTAGTTTCGGACTGTGTCTATAGTTGGTGCCAGTTAAGATGGCAATAGCGGACATTGACCCCTACCTAATAAGTCCTCGTATATTGAAATAAGCTCAGAATTAGCATTTTTATGAAATACCGAATAAATTAGTAAGTATATTGTAAGGATATAAGTATCTAAGTATTCATAAAATATCAAAATGGTAAAAAATATTTCACCTACACCTAAGATTTTATATTATTTTTATATTTAAGACTAACAAGTAAACACTATTATTTCACAAAAAAATGTTAATTCTGATCTTATGTCATTATACGAGGACTTATTAGGTAAAGGTCAATGACCGCTATTGCCATCTTAACTGGCACCAACTATACCTACGTTCCTTTTTTGAATCATAATATACACAATAAGTATACCAGTATACTATTTTTGTATACTTCATAACAAAACGATACTCAATTACATATGGAACAACATAAAACGTACGTTGATTACACTTAATTGGAGTTGAAATTTCTATTTCTATTTTTGGTATTCTATCTACCTACTACTGTATCATTTTCATCGTCCATTTCGCTTATTCGGTATAATTAAGAGGGTGTATGGTTTAATTCAAGGCTTTGAAGAAAATAAATATCGTACTCATAAATATAACTTCTAGTTCTATATAAAATTCATGGAAGCATGCATTGTCTAGACTCAGTACCTATGGCTACTGGATTTACATTAAAATTTATTCTTACTTTCTAAAAAGGCATAGTTGTCAATGATTGGATATCTTTGAATGACTGCTTAGCATACAATAGTTTAATATCATATAGGAAGCATAATTGCAAATTTTTATGCCACTGTTGATGCTATTCTTGTCTAGATTTGTAGTTGATGAGTTCTTGAAATAGGTAATGATTTTTGGTACTAAAATATGATTCAAAACAACGATTAAGTTAATTTTGGCTGTTGGGAATTGAACACCTGTTCTAATCAAACCGACGGATCTACAAATAAATTTAACCAATCAGAGAACGCTTCTGAAACTTCGGTATAAGCTGTGGGCGACGGAAAGTTACCAGAAGAAATAAAAAAAGACCACAGACAAAGTGTACATTCAGCAACGCACAGACATAATTAATTGTTCCCTTTGTATATTCTTTGTCGTCTGTAGAAATATTAGGCTATGCCTTGGTACATATTGTACGTACCTTTACTCCCTCCTAATTTGGAGAACAATACTTGTGTAGGACGCTAAATTATATGTATACGTCGGGCGTCACTTCCGTTCACAACATTTTAAAATGCGACACATATTCTAAAATAAACAGTAAATAAATATTTAAACGCTTGAATGATGTGTCTGGTCCCTTGCCATTGACTGGAACTTTTTTTTAGTTGTTGACGCAATTATCTTGTGAATACAGCCAAGTTTTCCACTGCGACCTTTTGCCTTTGTGACCCTAGGGTGTAAAGCTGTCCTATATCTGGTAACGTGTCCCTAGCCTAAATATATACACACAATAAATTGTGATTTACTGTTGACACGATAAAAGGGATTCGTGGAGTAAATGGGAATGTTATTTCTCTTTTTTTTTTTGTTGGATCTAGGGGTTTTTGTCGCTTTGTTATTATGCTGGGACATAACTTCGGAATGAGGCGAATTAAGTTTTACTAAAACTTTCCATTATCGGTTTAATCTTTCATAATATTTTATATGTAAATATTTCAGAAGATAGATATTTGTTGTATCTGCTTTGCCAAGAAATAGGACTATTCATTTTAGGATTATTCATAATTTATTATCTACTTCGTTCATTAATGAAATAATGGTTGATATATTGACACGTCGCTTTCGACTTCTTAAAATATTTGAATTATGCTTTTAATAAGTTTCGCCTTTTATAAACATAAGCTGTTACTCGTATTTGAAAAATAGCTTAATCAATAATTTGAATATCTATACTAGCTACTGACTAGCAAGTTGTAAAGAGAAAATAAAAGTTAACGCTGCAACGTCCAGATTCCAGCGTTCCTTTTATAAAAAATCAATTGGCGGCCATGATGGTAACATGACAAGAGAATAATGGCGGGAACTTAACGGTAGTTCCGGTTCGCCTGCGCCAATTAACCGTGGTTTCCGATCCACTGGCCGTGGACAAAGTTACGGTTTTCTATTATGATGGATTGTGTACACGTTGGGCGATATTACGTGGTGCAGTGGAATTTTAGAACATTTCCTACCTATTTTTACAACGTTCTGTAAAGGGGTTGTTGCAAGGCTGTTTTTACATCCTTTGAAGTTGTATTTTCCCTTAGTTATTTATAAAACTCGTTTAAATTGGGTTAACAACTAAAGGTGTAATCTGACTGATCTGCAAATAACTCAACTCGTGGGATGCGAACAAAAATCGACAATGTTCCTACAGAAAAAGTCATTATAATCAACATTTTCAGCAGTTATTACTAGATTAAGGTTTAAAAATGAGTTTTTAATTATTTTTAATGAACTGTCTACTGCCTTGTGTGGTTACACGCAAAGTTTATTTCAGTCAGTTTATTCTGGTAGACACGGGGGGCAATTTGCCGTCATTAGTTGTAAGTCTGACAAAAATAGTCGCTGTCCCCCCACACAATCATACAATGGAGGACGTGACGAACGAATGTATCCTGTAGGTATGTACACGGCCTAAAACACGAATGAGAAAAGAGTTTTGGTTCGTAAAAAAAAAACTTATTGACATTTCCGTTGCAGACGTCAGATTTGAATTTAGAATCTCTACTCTATCCATCAATTAATGCAAAGTGCATGCTATTAGATCATAGTAAAAAAAACGGTAAATAAGAATAATAATATCTTGTCTATTGTCTTTGACTACTAAGGAAACCAAAGGAAACTACTACAATACAATTTATTACGTACATTTTAAAGGTAGGTACTTAGTCACACCTACGTTTTTATAAGAGGTAATTAAGACACATATGACATAAAATTGGAAAAATTGTAAAGTGTTGAATAATTTTTGGGTTTTCATAATTGGAAACAGCGTCACGAGCATCACGGCTGTTCTTTTATTGAAAAATATATCCATGTCTACTAACAGTTTACGAAAACAGTCGATGAATCTCGGCATGGGTGTGTGACGCACTTGGCTCACTCAAACCGGGAGAGTTTTAATGAAAATTCGTCTACCTATAAGTAGTTAGTTTATTTTTACTTTCATACGTAGACGTTTAGATCGGTTTAAAAGTGTCTTCTGTTTAACAAATTGACTGAAATAAAACTTTACGACTAACATCCGACTCTTTTTATTGAAACAAATCTCGTAGTAAAAGTCTTACGAGTGATTTGGGATTGCATAAAACCACGTAATAAATTACTGTATTTACGGAAGTTTACATCGTTGTTTATTTTCAAGAACCAGTGAAAACGCATGGATTTCATAGTGATTAGTAGGTTGTAATTTGCATCAACATAATCGGTAGAAATTATAAAAATAACATTACTTGATATTGGAGTAGATATTGTATTTCTAGCAACCACGTAGACACAGGTCATAAATTCATAATTGAAGCAAATGTTTACCAACGCGTTAATAATTAATGGCCAGTATTTGTGAGTGTGAACTTCCGAATTCTACTTCCAAAAAGTTTATGTATAGATCATAATTTTATTCCCGTTTACAGCAACAAGGTTTTATCAAATACAAATTGATTCTCTTGGACAAATCGTACAAAGCTGTCTGACGACGCGGATGATTGCAAGTACCGTTTATTCGACGCTTCCGACCTACTCGACACGCAGATCAAATCACGTTCGTTGAGACGCAATTCCGTACCCGGAGGAGTTGATTGGCAAAGGGCTGTCATGTCTCAACGTTGAAGCGAAAGCCGTACACACGACAAACGAATTTTCCGAGGGAAATGAGAAAGTTCCTGTTCCAAGAAATCTTAAAGTCGTTTTATATTAAAGCGACACCTCAAGGCTGTTGTTGAGGATAACAGTGAAAAAAATAAAACACAATTTTTGTAACAAAATGAGGAACAACGAGGTCGAGTTGAGCTTAAATAAGAAGATTACGGTTTAAGGGCAACCTTGTCTTAAGCTCAAATCCTAAAGCTTAGGACGGAAAGAAATGCCATCTTAAATACATATAACACAATGGCCGCATATGAGACGTTGGAACCTTAAATTAGATTAGAAAAGGCATTCTTATCGGTGCAGGAATATCACAATGGTAACAACTCAAGAATTCGTCTCAAACTATGGGAAAAGATGAAACAATTATGGGAACGGGAAGTTATGGGAAGAATTTGATCCCACGTAGGGACAGATAGCTTTGATCCTATAGTTTCCTTTATTGGGTAACTTCACACTTTCGAACATTTTGAAGACTATACGGTTCTTGACCGTGCAATTAAAAACAATTGTGTGACTTCTACAAATACTTTAGTCACGTGTTTCCACTGGTTTCTGGCAACAACATTTGAACAGTTTCCGCAATGTCAAGTGGGCATAGCAGAATATTATTTCTGTATATCGTGCTCGCAGTTTGCTGGCCAGAAGTTATTATATCAACAAATGATAGCGTAGTTTGCATATTGTGAAGTTCTTACGTGTTTCGATTGCATTACGTAAATGCGTATTGATGTAAACAAGTATGTTTTATGCCATATGTTTTCGTCTAACGGGAACAGAAGGTCTAAAACGGCCACTAATGGTTGAACCACATCTGGCAGCACGGAATCGCCTTTTTCCGTCGCCTTTTCTCTTTCTGTCGCTTAGAACTGCCATTTGCTAGACCGAGACAATGCGATAGCATGCGGCCACCTCGATGATTCCGCCGCGTGCAATCGCATTATGCTTTCTGTCTCGGTTTAGCAAAAAGAGAAAGGGCGACGGAAAAAGGCGATTCCGTGCCAGATGTGGTTCAACCCTTAGCAATATCCCAAATTCACCTTTCGCGATGAATAGCGAATGGTGTTGCAGGAAATGCACGCAATTTTTACTACCTGAAACGCTATTGCCTATTCATTCACGAAGTTTTTCATTTGGAATATTCATAAGTGGTCGTTTTAGACTCTCAGTAGACGAAACAGACTAACGAGCGGATTGGTCCACGCTTGTGCCATACTGAAAGGAGTAAAAGAAATTGCATATGGCGGCACCGGTGCGAGCTAAGCTTTGCCCATATTTGTCCCAGACAGAAAAGGAGGACATATGAGGACATTTGCGCAAAAGGAGAAAATTATATTAGAGGGCTACAGTTTATTTCAAACTCATACAATCTTTGTATGCAACTGCTTTGCTAAGTAAAGTCTTCGTTCAACAAATCAACTATCTGATGTTTGAAAGCTTAACATTGATGGATGGGAAAGATGTTATATATGTTGTAAAAGTTGGCAATGAAAATCTCTTATTGGTTTCTGAGAATCTGAAGAAAACGCTATTAATAAACGTTTTATTATCCACCTTTTATATAAATTTAAGTGGCTATCATTAGTTGAAGTGGAGGCCGAAGTCTCAAGTACCTAAAAATATAACAGATTAAATTAACGCTTAAAGCTCTATTTTTAGTTGTAGTTAGAACTCTTAAAATTAAGCCTGATCAAAGCGGCTTCATGACAATTCAAAAATTCGATCTTTAAAATGAGGCTGGCAGAAAAGAAGGAGCAGAAAAGAAGGGGCAGAAAATTGGATACAGAAAAAAAAACACAAAAGCAATTTTATACGAAACCACTTCGAAGTTCAAGTAACGGTCTTCTTACTGGCCACAAACGATGAGGAAGCGAAGTGGCAATTAAACACAATTCACTTCAAACGGAACACACAATACTATTGTACTACAGGGTCTACAGAGTACAGATTTCCTTTCCGAGCGGAACTTTCTGCGTTATCTGAATGCTAATGAGAAGCGGTGCCGCCCACCGATCGATGGATCTTAGTAAAGGCGCGGTCAGACCGGCAAACAACAAGAACATTTGTTGACATTTCAAAGGGTGGCCTCCAATGTAATCAATGTTTACTACGGGACACATCACAAAGAAACCACACATTGCTGTACTATGCTTAAAAGCAACACAAGAGCCACGTATGGTAGACTATTTTATAAAGTTGAGCCTAAATTAAAACTGGTCAGTTCTGCGACCTGAAAAATTGCCAAAGAATTCAAAGTCAGCTTAATTGTAGTATAAATTGCATGTAAAACAATTATTTCGTGGTGAGATTGGTCTAGTGTGAAATGTGAATATAGAAATGTTCCACGAACGTGAGCGAGTGTTTGAGTGCGTTACTAGTGATAATTCTCCGGATGCGGTCGCTATTCGGATTCATCAATGGTTTCTTGGTTTATATATGCGGTAAATATTTAATACCCGAGAGTAGTAACAGGATGGGACACCCATTAACGTGAGTTTCGTTTGGTTAATGTACTTTTGGTCTGAGGAGGAACGTGCTAAGTGCCTATCCATTTGTATTTTAGTTTAAAGTTCCTGAACTTGCTTCGTCTGCTGTCGCCTTTAGATTTAAACTGAATCGTAATTCGGTTTTATCATAAAAGCAGCTGTCAAAATAATTTCGAAAGCACTTAAACTGTTGCTTTATCGCGAAGTTTCAAAGCACTAAGTTTTGATGAGTCGTTTAAAGGACGTTCAACGATGCTGCAAGTGTTACTCGGGAATTATATAGGAATACTAACTGAATTTTAGTAACAAAAACTTTTACTGTCCTATGGAAATGTACTGTGAAACTTTTAATACGATATTAACGTTTCACAACGTCCATAACACGTTTTCGTTGGAGAGCTATTAAAAAATGGGTCACATGAAAGGCGTATCGTGTTTTGCTTGGTTATCTTCTAATAATAAGATTTAGGTAGATTACCTAACTTTAAACTTGTTTAATCAGAACTACCTTATCTTTTGTTGGGATTTTGCCACCGTCTGGTTTGTTATTTGAGGTTAGAGAGCGGCCATCTTGGAATTTATTTGCGATGGCAACATTGGCAAATAGATCAGATACCAGACAAACGGTCTCGGTACCTGTTAGTGCTTTGGTATGTCGACTAATGGATAAATTATCGATCTTAAATATATCTCATTGTAGAGTTACAGTTACTATGTTGAGTTGAATAGTTTTACCTACCTACATTTAAATGTGTGCTTAATTAGCTTTTCATAACTGTGGCACTTAACACATCAAAAGTTATTAACATTAAAATGTAAGACGTATTCATAAGTATGAAAGGGCGTAGCTGTGGCGTGTTTACCAGTCTAACATAAATAAGTAGACATGAGTTACGTAACGAAAAGTGTAAGTAAGTTATCTATATATTTTTATAGACGCCCAGGTGCAGAATTTCTATTAAACTTTTTACGACTTCATCTCATCTCAGATGATATTTTTCTATCCTTTCTTTCCAAACTCGCCTCATTAAACTTCCATCAGGTGTGAATTACGTTCCGACAGCTAGATGTAACGTGTAACACCGAGATGATAATCGAGTGCGGCAGGTGAATGAATAGTGGCAACACTGGCGACGTACGGAAGCGACAGAGTGGAAACCAGACTGGGTTCAACGTCCCTGTCCCGGTCCCAGAGGCGGCGCGCATAGTTGCTGCGCAACACCACAGATAGGGTTGCCATTTAAAAAAATTAAAATTTGGGATTAAATACTGGACATTTGCAGAAAAGCCCGAAAAATACATGTACTTTCCAAAGTGTTAGCTGAAGTAACTTCAATCCGTTATGAGAGGATACGGAACTGGGGACCATTGCCATAAACCGGGCACAAGTCCGATTAAGATTGCCGAAAACCCTGTCAGCATTCTATTTAATCTGATATTGCCGCTGCCAAGGCGAGCCAAAAAGGGAGCTGCCCACTTTTGCTCCCTCTTTTCGCAAGTTCTTTTTTCAAACCAAAAAAGCCGAGTAGTTCCGAATAAATCCGAACAGATGACATCCCTATGTGTAAGCACAGCACCTTATAAATATAAATAAATACTATGCACTTAAACAGGATATGGAGTAAACAAAGGCTAGACGGTGCCGACGAGACGGCTGCCTCAGGAAGCTGGTTTGAATATTCAAAACTAAATATAAATTAGTTAGTCAAAGACTGCAGCTATTTGTTTTTGAAATAAGCTGGGGACTTTTTTGGTGACATTTCTATTATTACAAACTTTTTAAAGCAAGTTTGTTGTGACAAGCAACGTGTTGATTATTAATCGTCAATTTTTATTGCTACTTTGGAATAAGATTTTGTGTCGCTATTTTACTCGAGTCGTGAAAGTTTCAAAAGATATGTGACATTCGCCAATTTCTCGCTTTGTGGATTATGTTCCAACTTTTCTCACAGAAGGCATGGTGGTGTCCCAAGAAAACTGTTAGCGTTAAATTAATAAAAAAAAAACAACAACAAACAAGATCCATCGGGTTTTAGTATCTTACTTAAAACCTATGTCAGTAACAAGTAGAAAATAATAAAAAAAAACACAATCACAGACAGGTTTAACAAGCTTTGTTGCCAACTAGTACCGGTATTTTAAGACATGCTACCCTAGTTACAGACTACTGCCAATAAGAAAGAACCATTATAAATAAATAAATATTACAGAACAATTTGAAACTTCTCTCCGTAGTCCGGTCAATTTAGACAAAGAAATGTGAGTGAAATTACATAAAGTCCCAGCAAGCTGAATTTTTGTGAAGTTGTTCAAAACATAATTATAAACAATGTCTAGAAGTTCCCCATCATTCCCCTGTAAGGAAAAAAAAATATTCAAGGTCAAAGTTAAAAAAAATGAGTTTTTCGCGATTTTCAGCAAAACGGTAAGTTTTATCATACAAGTACCTCAGACAAAAATTGTAGATCATAAAATTATCTATAAAAATGTGTTAATACTTTTTTTCTTACGAGCCACCGTTTCAGAGATATAACGATTCAAAAATTTATAAAAGTTGTTATCGTCATATGCATCTAATGAGATAGTGTTCTTAGCGCGTTTTTTTTAACGTGGTTTCCCCAGTAGGCCTACTCCACGGGTCAGTTGTGATCCTGTTTATTGTAAAACTATTGCAAAATAACGGAAATTTTCAAAGATTGGGAAAGATAAAAGCGTGCCTGTCCCTGTGTTCAATTTACTTTCATCCAAAATGAAGATGATGAAGAAGCAGGAGAAGAAGATCGAGAAGAAGAACAAGAATTTGAAACTTACGAATGAGACGAATAAACTTCAACACTTTTTTTTCATTTACATCGCTTTTATCTTTCCCAATCTTTGAACATTTCCGTCATTTTGCAATAGTTTTACAATAAACAGGATCACAACTGACCCGTGGAGTAGGCCTACTAATAGTTAAAAATAATGGTTAAAAATGTGTGATCTCATCGAACAGTTTAATTATAATTAGTTAAAATATTTGATAAAAAATATACCGATACTGAACAACACGGCCGAAGAATGGTAGCCAAAATAACAGTTATAAAACGTTATAAAAATACGAATTGTAATTACTATTTGCCGCTGAAGTTAATTTATCGCTCGCAATCAAAATGGGGATATTTATTTATAGCGGAAAATTCTTTTCACATGTAAACGAGGTTAATTTACGGGTTCATGCGTGTTGTAATGTCAAGGATAAACAGGTGAAATAAGAGGTTTAATACAGTTTACAGTAGTAATTATAAAACTCAGCCAGTAACTCTATTGGAAACGTATTCATTCAAACTCTAAAAATAAAAGGATTACAATTTTCAACAATCCTTGGGAGATGGGCAGTCTCCTTTACAGCACCCGGGTTTTGACATAGGATACTTTTCATCCCAGTAGTGCCTACGTTCTTATAGGATATTTTTTGACCTGTACTCGCAAAACTGCACTGAAAACTGCACATAAAAAAAATAGACGTTGTAGCACTGTTTTTCAGTTAGTGATTCATTTCCTGTTTTGGAACGAAGTTCCTTATGAAAGGAATTTGTGAAAGGGTGAGAGCTCAAAGAGTGAAGTGGAGTGGAGCGGAGCTGTGCGGAGCGGAGTGGAGTGGAGTGGAGTCGCGACGATTATTTTTGTTGAATGTATACAGTAACTTCGTTCCATCCAGGTATCCCTTGACACCTCTCAAGTTTTTTTTTTACAGATTCTTTCTTAAGTAATTCCTCTAATATACGTGAAATGGTTACACAGACAAGCAGAAGCATACTAAATTTGTTTCAGATCTGAATCATTTTGGGTCAAAAAGTATTTTTAAATATTGTTTGTCAAAAACGAAAATATGAAGCAGTCGCAGGGCGTTGTCAGAAAGTTTTCTGTCGGATTAACAAAATTGTGCTGACACGTTATACCGTGTGGTTCTGATTTAGAACACGCCAAAGGACCACCATGTAACAACTATACATACTAATACATTGAATTAAACCTTATGTCATGTTATAACAAGGCCCTTTGTGCAACGATGCGACTCATGAGATTTTAATTGGGTATAGACTAGCTAGTAGAGTAGATATACCTATACTATGTTATACATATCATATACCCTACATACTCGTTCCTATTTCCCATCAGCGTCTCAGATATGTATATGAAAATACACACTTGAGAAATTTTCCGTAACGAGTAACGTCTTTTTCGGGGTTTCCAGAAGAATATTGTGTTTCTCAAAGCGGTAACTTGTGCGTTTTCTTGAGAATTTTAGAGTAAAGGTGAGAATATGAATATTTTATAGGTACACATACAGGGATATTTAATACCTACATAAGACGAAGAGAAAATACCTGTTTATTAAGCATCCTTTGGAACAGATAATATTTAATAGAAGATGCTTGATTTTCACAAGTTTTCACATTTTACGAAGTTGATGAAAGTTCTTTAAAAATGTTTGTAAAATAACTTTATTCATACGAAACTGGACGGGCTTTCGAACATGTCTATCTTAAGTTTTATTTAATCGAATATATTTCTTACAAAAGAAACAGCCGTCATCGCCTGAACAGACATATCTTTACATAAAAGCCTTTCCTGAACCTTGATTTCGAAGGCCTTTGTGAAAGAACTAAGCGAACAAAGAAACGCCAATAATAGATTAAAAGATAAGAGAAGGTAGGAACATTCCACATGGAAACTATAAGAAAAACTGATGCCTATGCCCCAGTGTCGGTAAATTTGACGTTATCTTTAAGGAATTTACGAAAAGATTTATAACAGCTTCAGTGAAGATGCTGGTATATAATGAATAAGATAAAATATCTGCATTATGATTTATTTTTAACTTTTTTTTCAGTTTTATGAAAAGCGTTTTTAAAAATCTTGATATAAGACCTCTTGGTGTAGTCAATGCTGTATCCAATAAAAAAATACTAGCAACACAGTTATTTTGAATATGGAACAAAAATAAAAGAAAATGGCTTCCTCGTTCGTTCCCTCAGAACAGTTATCTGACAGAAAAGACACGTTATACAACTGCGAAAGTTTCTCTCACGTTGTGAGACATGGAATACATTCGGGGAGCTACAAAACTCGTTACTATTAGTAGTGTAGCAAATGGAAAGACCTTTCCACCTTTAGATATTTTTTATTTTTACATATAAAACTAAACATTTGTAAAGAGCCCGTTTCTTTTACTCTTCTCAATAAAATAGAAGAAAATTCTTTGTTCAATGTTACATCTTTAGAGATCCATTGTAGGAAATAAAAAATCTTAAGGCTGCCTACGTCATCGGTCGGTAATATAAATCTTACGAGTCCCGTACATACATGTCTGGTTACAAGGGTTTAGCTGAGTATCTAATAGATAGGCTCAAGGCTCAGGGTTTGATTGGTCGTAAATTAAAATGTTTTTGGGGAAAGGTCTTTCTTTAGTCAGCTTACGGATAAGCTGAGTTGTGGTTATTACATATTGCTACGACTTACCGATAATGCTGTCAAAAAAAAATGTAATTTCGGTTCCTCAAATTGTGACCTCACAATATTTTTGCAGTGATCTCAACTATCAACAATGTACTTTACATTAGATGTAATGTTTATTTTGACGTTTTTATTTGAACTGCAGTGTGAGACACGTGAACATGTAGTGATATACAATTTAGAATTATTTAGCGTCCATTGTTTATAAATTGGTACAGCACATAGAAACTAATTCTCTCATGTGATGATGTCAAACGTGAAGTTTTGTTTCACGTGTTTAGTATGTACCTAAATAAATTTGTAGTGACAACCTGTTCGTCACTCGTAATAACATTAGTTTCAGTAATCCTAAAACATACAAAACTAAATTGGATTAAACATAACAAAACTCACGTGCCGTGGCACGGTTTACTAGCCACGCATTTTGTCCATTATATAGGTAATTCACGATCCAATTACTGGCAGCTAAACGTAAAGTACAATGTCATGAGCCACGCTATAGAATCAAATGATCCGATTAACTTGAGTTGGAATCGAATAAAATAATATTCGGTTTCGAGAGAATTTATTGGAAAAAATCTTTTACGAGCGAGTGTCGTAAATTCTTATAGGTATAGTGTAATATTGTGTTTGTTTATTTTCTTGCTTTTAGTGTTTCGCACTAAAAGGAAACATTTATGGCGCGATTCGATTATCGAGAGGTTGTCAGTGCTGCCTTACTTATGGATCAACGCGTTGACGCTTCTGTTTTTTTTTCATTTAGCTTTTCTTTGACGACGTATTCTGTCAAATATTTATCATCCATGACAGTAATAACTATTACCTATTCGATAAATTGAAACTTTACTTGTTCTTGCAATGTTATAATTCAAAGTTGTTTTTCTGAACTACAACTAATTGCAAATGTCAGATTAGCTTTCATCAATTCAATACTGGATACTCTAACCTACATATATTATAAATAGTTTGATTTGCACTTACGTGTATTTATATAACTAAGATATTGGCAAATTAATAAATTGTCAACTGCTAGTTTATTAAAAAATAAACTTTAACCCATTGGATACAATTCTGTAATTGCGTCTACAATAACAGTTTTATCCAAAATTCTTCACTACAATTCAGCCAGTTAAGGCCCGCCCGGTATATTGACCTGATATTCTATACGGCCAACCCTGACTATAAAGCTTAGCAAATATTAGTCCCGGATTGGTTTACCGTTTGCATTAGAAGGTTTGTGCCAGATACAATACTACATATCTATATTATTAAGCTAACGGTAACCTCCTTAGCTGCCAAGTCCCTGGAGACCTTAGGGCATAGACACGCTGACAATATACCTATCAGCATATGATGAGAGAGAAAGCAATATAAATTGTTATTATCAGTCGCGTCGTACTATAACCATTAAAAATCTTGTTTTTTTTTTGGTAAAATTACTTGGTATGTAGGTACAGCCTAGTGCAATCGCCAGCACTGCAGGTTAAATCATATCAGTGTGTCAAAAGTTACCTATTGAACAAAGCTTCCATTACTGTGATAGTAAGGTAGACAATCTATTAAATTAGAGTTGATGTGCTGTAAGTATTACGTGGTTGAATTAAAAAGGAAAGTGTCAATCAATGATCTCTTTCTGTCAACTGTCACTTGAAAATAACGTTTAGTAATAAAACACATTGTTCAAATTAATTTTTAATAGTTTATAATATTATCTTATAATCTTGTAAGAGTTATATTAAATAAAAATTGATTATTTGAAAACGTTCAAGTGTTAATAAGGGGTGCATGAGGTCACAAAATGGCGTCAGCAACTCTCCTTATTAGTCGAAATGCTAAATAATTAATTTTCGCAATACATTCACTACGATCACACCATATTTTAAACGTAAATATACTAACATCATGTTTTTAATCATCACTACTGTTTTAACAGCTGTAAAAGTACTCGTTTTGTCATTATTTTCACACTGTTTTCAATAATCACCTTTGCCACTATATTTTGTAAGTAAATAGACATTTACGCATCGTCTATGGACGTTAATGGTCAATATACTGTCAATTAATACTAACGTTACCGACATTTACTATTGTTAGATAATTTGAAGAGGGTTGTCCAATGTCACCTGTGCACTATTAATAGTCTTGGTCGACGTTCACGGCCTTACTATATATAGTCACCCACTCTTCTTTTGTTACTGGCAAGAAATTTTGTCAAGATGCTGTTTTTTTTGTCTGGAGGTGACGTTTAAAAATATACGTAGGAAAGCTTTGGCAATAGAAACTGGAAGTAACAGCTTGTTTTCAAAAGCTTGTTTATCGATATCAGGCCAATTGGCAAAAAATAAAACAACTTTGTATTGCAGAGTTTCATTGCGTATGAAATAAAATAGGGGTTTAAATTTTAAAATTATAAAGTAGCAAAGTTCTACTGAAAATAAATACATATAGTTTTAAAGTTTATTTTGATAT
The DNA here is from genome assembly GCA_036375495.1 of Agrotis segetum. Lineage (NCBI taxonomy): Eukaryota > Metazoa > Arthropoda > Insecta > Lepidoptera > Noctuidae > Agrotis > Agrotis segetum. The sequence continues at coordinate 732,287 of JAQSVV010000001.1, forward strand.
TTAAATTACGTTTTAACTGTTCACTTAGGTTTTTTTCTTGATATCTGATCTTAGTGTCGACATTGTCACCCATCGGGATTAATTGACCACTCCATGGAATATTCCATAGACACTGACGACCTCATAGATAATACCCACTGTACCTACAACACTTATCCAGTAATATAAAACGCTCATCCCGCGCTAATCACACCTTCCGGTTAATTAAACGGTGGCCGAGTCAGATGATTCGCGCTGCCGACCACTGTCAATTATTTGTAATGGCAACATTATAGCGTACTACACAGTAGAGCAAAAATATGAAATTTGTCTATGGTGCTTTTTGAAATTGGAAGACGAAATGTGACGTTGACGTTTCGTTACGAAGTTCAAATTCCGCAGAAAGATGTCCGGCATATTGTGTTTACTTGTTGCCAAGATAGCACGTAAGAAACCTCCAAAAACCCTTCACAATACTGTCATTACACTAATTCGAAAATAATTAGTTCTGTTACAATGCATTTCACAATTCGAAACAGCGCTCAGACTTGTTTACGCACATCTGAAGTGTAAATTCATATTGTATTGCAAACATGTCACTACATTTAAATGAGCCGGCAAATACGTCAATAGTAAATCCTCTTTACTGGTTAATCGTGTTTAATACTGTTCATGTATTGCGGTTCATTATGGGGCTTGAACACTGAAGCCCTGCAGGGTTACGGCCGAGGTCGCAAGTGAGCCTTAGACGCATGACCACCTCATGATTAATGTTGCCAGTTAGAGAAAAAATGTTTCTGAGAGGTTATTAGTAATGAGTACCTATGTTAGCTGGCCTTTTTTATAGGGTGCTTAACACGGGTACGTTTTACTTAAGGCCAAGCTAATAATTAAGGTTTTTAGGCACCAGAATATTGAGACCTTGGTCAAACGACATGCAAGATGTGTAATGTGATATAATTTGTACCAGTATGGTACACTCTCTTCTTGAAAAATGCCCCCCTGTCATTCGCTATCTGATTTAAAATCCCGCCTGAGTATGCATGTACTTTGAACATGTTAAAATGGCGATGAACTGACCACCCGGGCCTCATTTTCCCAGCGTGATATTTTTTATATCGGTCAGATCTCTCGGTCACCAGAATTGTGCATCACAATATTTAGTTTATGATTACCTACAACAGACAACTAGGGAAGATTGATTGTTTCTTTTATGTAAAATTTTCTGAAGCCGTGATGTTTTCTTTTTTTCTATTCGCGGAAATGATGGCGGCATCCTTTTCTTGTGGAATTTTATAAACGATGGAAAAAACTGCATTGCGGTCTGCTTTATTAATATATTGATATCTATAAATATTGTTATCAGTCATTAACCTGAAAAGTAGTATAGCTGACCGCATTTTAGATAGGGTTACACTACGCAATTATGATATTATCAAGAGTGCTTCTGAACTGGAACAAGGAACATGGAAGCTACATTAATATTTTTTTCGTCATTTTCATGATGAATTTCTTGACTACCTCTACACTACTCTTGACTAGCTCTACAACGCTTTTGGCAATCATCGGGACACACAATTTCGTAGGACACAGAATAGAAATGAGTACCAAGGCACTATCAATCTCTTTGTCGTCACCAAAGGACATTGCAGCCAAGTCATCATCGCAAAATGATAAACGACGCTTGCACCAACTCCAAAATATTAATATAACAGTGTCCTAATAAAATTATAAATAAATCTGGCATCTCTCAGGGCCGAAATATAGGGCAGAGTCTATTTAAAATTAAAATGTAGGACAAACCACGAAACTGCAGTTGGTTGGTCCGTTTAAAACTGTTCACTTTATTTAGATTTACGTGACGTCAGAGGTTGTATAAATAGATTATGCCAATGTTTGGATAAAAATAAAGCCTGCTGTATGCAAATCTTGGGAAAATCGATAGGCTTTGCAGTTGAACTTGGTAAAGTTCTGCTTCATTACGGTACACTTTTGAATATAGAGCGTGAATTCATAGAAGAAACCATAGACTTAAAAGGATGGACTGTAGCTTCCCTAGCCAGCTGACAGATAAAATTGGCTAGAGGGGCCAATTTTATCTGTCAGTTGGCTAAGGAAGCAAGAAAGAGAGGAAAACAATTAATTGCTTTCAATTGAGTAGTTTATTTGGCAGATGTAAGTCTTGATAACCTGATTAAACTTCATATCCTGTCTTTGCTTACTCAAATGATTGTGATTGGTGATTAAGCATTTCTGAACGCAGCCGCCAATTTTATATCCATAGAGTAAAAACGATAAAAGAGAGCAGACAAAAGAGTAAAAAGTATTTATGCCAAAAATTTTGATTAATCCCGTTTATTCTACTTACTTACTTATAATTTCAGTAGCGTACATTTATTATATCTAGACTACTTTATTAATTCACACATACAAAACCACTTGAACATAAATCATACGATAAGTATCTGATCAAAGAAAAAAAGTATTACGTTATTAAATCTATGCGGACGAAAAGTATACAGAAATAAAGAAAGCTATTTACATGTTACACTATTACATACGTGAAATGAAATAATGAAAATTAAATTATGAAAATTAAATTATTAGTAGCATATAGAGAATTGTATATTTATCTACACATTCAATTGCACTCAAATTATAAAGGACGTCAAAAATTCACATCGTTGTACCTACTTATCCATAAAACCGTGAGAAATAGAGACGGATCGCTAGTTTTATAGAATAACAAAAAGCCTTGATTAGGTCAATCAGATAATAGTGATGAACACAGAATGATCATTTATTTTCCTGTCTGGAACCTGCTTAATCACGCTTCAGCAGACGCTTAATAAATTAAGTAAGAAAGCTCTAAGCTTACGCGTTCAGCAATATCGTTCAGGGTCACGGCTTTCGTGTTTACATCTTATTAGAACTTGCCATAAGAATTACTAGTCGATTACTACGAGTTTACGATAATAATCTAATAGAATTGTTTTTTTTTATTACGCTTACATTGTACTCGTAGCAGGTTCCTACGAGTACAATGCTACACCACTTTCACGGCTTATTTACGTTTAGTTATTTTGAAGTACGAATACTTCGAATACCAAATTCAAAAGTTCTTTTTTTTAAATAAAACTTTGATTGGCCTACGTAATATCTGGCCGCAAATAATTTGTGAAGAGTCCGCCCGCACGTTGCTCTAGATTGTCTTTGCGTAATTGTTTTATTTTTCTTTTACATTGCTTTGTTGATTCAAAGAGTTTTTATGTTCTCAGGTGTTTTGCGTGATAAGTGTCAGTTAGGTTAATTGAATAATAATTCTGTAGAGGTTTAGTTGCTGTTACGTTTGTAATAAAAGTTTTCAAGCAAGTGTATTGAATACTTTATGATAGCAATAACAAGTGAACTTTTGTTATATTTTTCGCAACATTATTTTCAGAAGCCTGAAAAATCAAATAACGAAATGTGTGCTGTAACATCTGCCTATTTATTCAATGCACTTACGTAAAAAACACATTTTATAAACACATTGCCTGAATACGTAAACCAATAAAAGAACAAAATGTTTCTGTTGCGTAAAAATAGGTTGACCGGAGCTTATAACCTGGTTACTGTGATTGTGTATTTTATTCTGGTGTCGAAAAGGCCGCATCTGTTGTTGATAATGTAAACATTTATTTTATCTTCAAAGACACTAAACTAGCGTCGAGTTCCCGTAGTAGAAGTACGCGATTTATTTCGTGTTTTGCAGACATAATACGGTAAATTGTGAAGTCGTGGCGTGCTAAAGGAACAGCGTTAAAAGGTGGTGCTTCTGAAATTAGTCGTATTCCGTGAAAGCCATGACCCTCGTGGTGAAGGTCGCTACCGTGGCAGTCGGCGACGTTGCCTTTGCCTTCAACTTATAACTGAACACGGAGACTTGTGTCAACCTCTTTTACATGCGCTTTGGATGTTTGTTTCATATAAATATTTACATTTTAATATTCTTAGCGTGCTGCCGCATAGTTGTTAGTGTTCCGCGTGGTGAAAACTTTAAAGAAATATTAATGGACTGAACTGTACTTACTGTTTTAGCAAGCACGTGTCTTATTTCCATCAGAATTCAAGAAAATGGAACATAATTTCATGAAAACTAATACATTAGTACGGACAAAGTAATATATAGGCTAAAAGCGAAATGTATTAATGTTGCTTACAGTTAAATAAAATAGGCCGAACATTACACTGAATGTTTTCCTGTTTCATTTCTTTTATTACGGCTATTGAGATTGCAGGTGGTATATTTATCGAGGACAAATCTTTTACTGTTGGAGCCATGTCGCTTTGAATTTTTCCAGGGCCAACTGAAAGCCTGATTTAGGAGTATTCAAGGGCGTATTGCATAAAGTTGAACACGATCAGCAAATTAAAACCGAGTTCAAGAGGTACGGTACCTAAAACGCTGCAACTTTGCCAAGATGTCCAACTTTGCCTTCTTTGTTCCAATGTGTGGACCACCTGCGATCAAGTGGTCTACGGGTGGACGCCGCTTTATCTATAAATAATAATAAAATGGTAGGAAAGTCAAAACTGTACATAGAATATGAAAAAAAAAAAACATATTCAATGTACTGTGAACTACACTCGATACCGAAGCTAAAATAAAGTTTTTATAATTTTTGTCTGTATGTCTGCATGTAATGTCCGGGATAAATTCAAATAAAATTGGGCACGAATAATAATAAGAAGTTGGGTCAACTTAAATGATATGCTACATATTATCACGCTATCACCTACGGAGAACGAGCAGTGAACCTTTATTTCTTCAACGCATTCACGCAGACGACGTCGGAGGCACGGGCAGCAGCTAGTTACCAATAAATGTCGCGCATCCTGCCTTGAATCGAAGCAGGCAAAGATGGGCATCGTGGCAAAGTTGCAGCACTTAACCGGTAGCTTTGAAATTGACATTGACAGCCCTTGACCCCGGTTTACTATGCAGTAATTAATTAATGTGACCTAAAAAGATATTTGGCCAAGATCCATTAGCGGAAACGGATGTTTATGAATCAGTTAATAAACCTTTATCACTTCTATTACTGCTGCGGTTCTAATATCTTTGGCGGAAACGAAACGAGGTGTTGATATAAATATTTGTGAGTTCAAGCTTCAATTGAAATGTATGTAACTAGTGTACACACGGCAGCTACACATCGAACATACAAAACCAGTTCTTCTTGGCCTTGCTTTAAATATGATCTTTTCACACATTGAATGGTAAATTTATATTAGTTCTGCATAGCTCTCGATGTAGCCGTGTGTACTCTCTGTAAAAATTCGTGGTGGTATGCATACAAGATATGGTGGGTGTGGATGTACTAACCAGCTCTCCACGTGTTTTGTGTACTTCTCATCGCGATTATTCAGTTTTTAACAGATATCTTTATCTAAAATCGAAGCTTATAATGCAAATGAACTCTAATCTACAATCTGAAGATAAAGCGATATCAGAATAATTAATTACAATAATAAATTTGACAAATGATTTCAACGTTTTTCTCGAACACATAGTTCGAGAAAAACGTTGCAGTTAAAAAATATCAAACAAAGGAGAAGCTGCATTCACCAATCGAGAAATCGATCCGAATAAAATAAAACCTGAAAGAAATACTTTTAGATTTAACTATTTTTTTTGTTTATACAAATTGGATCTCTGCTTTAATCGTACCCCGCAATGCGATACTTAACACTGCAAAGGGCAGGTTTCACCGCGTTCAGTTAAAATCTTAACACGCGATCCTGGTTTAACGTTTTTCCGGCGATTTTCTCGCACGCATACTCTTAACCACCAAATTATGTAAGAAAAAAATGATCGATGGAAGTGAAAATGTGTTTCAAGATCTTCGTAGAAGTATCTTAAATTGAGTTTAAATTTAGTAAACCTGAGCAAGTATAGACTTGAGTTGTCTCAAATTTTGTTGAACTGATCAATGAAAACAGCCACGAATATTTTCACGATGTTTCTAGCGAACGCTCTAGTCAATTTTTTTTTTATAATATTGCAGACTTGCTTGACAGTCGGTTTGACAAATAGATTGCCAGAATGCTCGCTAAAACGCTTTCATTTGTTTTTCTGCATTGAATGCTCTCACAAGTGAAATGCTCAAGTTTATCAGCACCTTTACGTTAAGCATCCTTAAAATAAAATAACATTGTATAATTCATTTCGGTGTTTACAATTTTTCCTTAAACACGTACCTACTGATGTTTTATTGAAATGTGTTTCAATATTTTACAACATTATTGTGTAAACATTCGCTTCGTGGCCATTTAATATTGGCGGTGTGATTCATTGTCGTTCCGGTTTTTGCATTCGTTTAGGTAAAGCAAGTTCTATCGTGGTGAGATTTCCATTTGTGGCTAGCAGCTATGATAAATCAAGTACTAGATAAGCTGTCCAGCCCTTTCTTATCGTTCAATACATTCTCGGAGCGCTGTTGTTTCATGGTAATGTGGCTCGTTAACTCTATCCATAGACTTCCGCATGTAAACATTTATTTTGTGGTAGGTTTTTTACGACATTTTCAAAATCTAACTTGTATATTATCAAAGACAAAACATGTTTAACAAAGGAACATTTATTGAAAGCATAAATTAAACAAAGTTAGCTATTAAAAGTTCCGTCTAAATATAGCGTTAAACAGGCCGTGGGGGAGTCCGCCCAATTTTATCAGTCATGTTCTACTTTTGACAAAATTCAAGCTAAAGTTTAACTTTAGCTTTAATTATACTTTATCGTGTGAATTAGTTCAGTAGCCGCATGTGTATGTAAATAAAATAAAGAAATGTTAAAATGTTCCACGATGGAAAAAGAATAATAATTATACCAATAATAATTGTACAGTTAAAACTAAGTCTAATTTTGACACGCTTTAAAGATTTGTTCGACTCTATTTAAACAATCATGTTTCCTTTTCTTGATTAGGCAGATTTAATTTAATACTTTTTTAATAATTAAATATTGTATGTGTTAAATACTTGAAATGAATAAAAGTTAAAATGTTCCACATGCATAATAATTTTCAAATAATTGTACAATCGACAAGCTAATTATGACACCACCATAAGCTTTTTTCCCAGATACATTAAAACAATAGGTCCACATTCGCGTAAACATACATATCATTGGTAATTTAAACTTTGATCTTTGTCAATTGTTTTGACAGATTGAAACGATTATTTCAAAATGGGTCATGATTCCACTTTGTCGATGTACATTATATCTGTCAGACCACCTGCCGATTGATTAAAACCATAATTAACCATAAATATGTTTAATTAATCTGTTAATAAGCTCATCAGGTACTACGTTAAAATATTATTTGTAATTTTCAAATAAACAAATACTTAGATATTTTCTATTGGATTGTAAAGATAATTAGATGGAAGAAACTTGTTTGTGAGAAGTAATGGCGACGGGTGGCGTGTCTGGCAGCAGTTCTTCCTAGTGCATAATAAATATTTCTCAAGCTTCACAATGAGCTTCCTTCATTGTAAGTGCTAAGTTGCTTCTTATATAATGTGCTTTATTAGATTAGAACATTAAGAATTGATAAAGGTGGCGGTGCATAAAGTAGAATAAGTAGTTTATAAATCACTGTTTTGTGAGTATTTGAAAAGTGTGTTAACTGTGATTAATCAATTGCTTAAGTTGTTATGGTGGCGGTCGGCGATCGGTTCTTGGAGGTAAAGAATAAAATTTATAGAACGAATTAGAAGCTAATTTAAAAATGTACCCTTTAGTAGTACTGTGTATATAATTTATATCTGTTTTAGCAAATTTCAAGTTAATTAAGTACAAAAGTTCTACCACATTTGTTGACCTGTTTGATAATAATAACTTCCGCATAATAGCGGACATTGAACTCAAATAAATTACTTTTGAAACAACTGGTAATACTACTAATAATATTCATCATTATAACATGTTGGATAATAATTTATCTCCTTTTTCTTATAAGTGAAGCGGGAACAAGATATATTTACTATTTATTATCTTTTCTGGCTGTGAAGCTTATGCCAACTGCCAGTAAGAGAAAAAAATAAAAACGTGATTTTGACGCATAGATAGGTACTAGGTATTTGACGCGGCAAAAAATAGTTCACTGACCTCGAACGATGGATGATAGCCTGACAGTCGATGCAAGTTTGAGTGCTTATTTCTTTAGTAAAACCAGTTTTTGGACGAATTATTTTATTTTGATTCTTATAATAAAGTTTTTATAGTATTTCGTGGGTGTTTTTTGCAAACTATTAATAGAACTATTACTTGTGTTGTGACTTCATAAAGATTTTGTGTCTACGAATGGTGAATAAATATTTTCAATTTATTCAATGTTTTTTGTTTTTATTTTACTTTATGTTGTTACGAAGTTCAATGTTCGAAAGCCATTTGATTGTTATTTATATGAATCAATTTGCAAGCTACAACTAACAAGCTAAAATGCTGATAACGATGTTCGATTTTTGAATAGGTAAATAATAATTCCCCATCGCGCGTCACAGCAACGAAACATCGCATTCAAAATAAAAAAGTTTTCAGATCGTCTATGATGGAACAGGAATAAAAAAAATTCAGAACTGTTCCAAAAGGAAAAACAAAGCGAGAAACAAAGAACTGTTATTTTACTGGATCTGTTACGAAATACTTGTGGCTTCAGAGACAGGAGAGCAGGTGGCCAAATAAATTGAATTTCCATTGGGTCTGTAAGTAATGTAGCAATGTCAGCAGGTGTTGTTGTACAAACAAAGTTATTTATTTACTTCGGGTATCCTTCATTTGTATTGTTTTGTATTCATTGGGAGGAACCACGTATGGCCGTGAGGTTACTTTTAAACAACAGGGAACATCTGTAAACACGTTTCAATTATTTTTGTGGGAAATATTTCAGCTCCTGTATGTTATGTTTATGTAATCGGCGAAAAGTTGATGAAATCAAAATGAAATAAGTTTCCGCAAATCAAATAGAGCTGAACTCGATAGGATTGATCAATATTTCTTTATATTTTTCAATATTTCGCAGTTAATTGGCTTGCCAACTCGGATACTTCATATTTCTAACCAACACGTCAAACTTAAAAGTAAAATGACCCAGAAATCTCAATGAGTGACTCGGTTTTCGGCGCAGTGTGATTTTTAACACCTCTAACGGTATTTTTGTTGAGGCAGTGACGTTTAGACCACATTAACTATGGTACACTGGCTGGCAAGAAAACTAGAGTCCCACCATTCAGCCTCAGTCCACAGACAATAAATTCATTTTATGCACTATTACGGTTTCACATCGATATGAAAATCGATGATGGATTTGTAAACAGTAATGGACTGTAAATTTAAACTCGACCGATTTCATCGTTTATGTGTTGTTTATACAACATTAAACTGAAGACTCACCTACAAGACATACCGTTGTCTCAACACGTAGTTAGCTCACTGACTTTATTTCTTTGAAAAACATTGTAGGTATGGGGTTTTTCTTACTTTAATTAGCATAAACAAGAGAAACTCTTTGTAATAACTTTCGTTTTTTTTAGTCTTTGTTTTTTACCATGACGTGAAGACATTATTCACCTTCAATTATCGACAAATCGGCCTCTAATCTCGAATTCGACACCCTATAAATCTGAGATGTCCAACCCATAAATTCAAAGCCTGGCCGTCGTCAACAAACGTGAAGGAAATATCCATTATTTTGATTTTTCACAAAATGTTTGACACGTAGGTACTTATTTGTGGCCATGACCAACGCCCACGGCCCACATTTACCATAGAAACACTTTCGCTTCGATTTACGAATTCAAAGATTTCGCGCGATTTTACCGCGGGAAGGAAGTTGACAGTTGACAGTAGCATCATTCGTTCATTACTTTCCCACGTTTGTGGGAAGTTTATTTTCGATTGTAACCAAACAGTTTTGTCGTTATAAATAGGTTATAGGATCAACTTTTGATTGCCTATTCATTTCTTAGTGCGTTGATCTTATTAGTCTAAATTCTAAAATTAAGTCTAAGGTTGGTTCACCGTCCCGACTGTCCTACTCTAATTGATGAATAATAGCCTCAGATTCCGTTAGTAATACTTAATAGAGATAGCCTAGTTCATTGGATCGTAATTACTCTAATAATTCTTAGGGTCATAGCCGGGGGTGCTATGACAGGAAACCTCCACGTGCGCCCGTGGACTGGAGTTCCTTCTCGGATACGTCCGGGGGGAAGACCAGTTTTTCGGGCCGGTGCACCCTGGGATGCGGGCAAAAACTCTTTCTTAAGCACTGTGTGCCTAAGTGGTCTCTTTGCCCGTATGCGAATAGCCTGTCGTGTGGACGCTCCAACGCGTGTCCCTCTGATTAGCAGAGGGCACAGCGGCGGAGCGGGCTTGCGGACGGTGAGTGATGGGTAACTCGCCGTCCGAAGGACCAAGCCCGGGTCGGTGGCGCGTCGTGTTTCGCGCCAAATGCCTGCTGGGGTCGCGGGTTTTTTCTTAACCCAGGATACCGTGGCCCCAGAACGTAAAGGGCATAGGAAGGAACACGGGTGGATTTTAGTCAGTAAGAGTCTGACAGTCCCTTCCGCCCCACCCAGGGCGGGAGGACTCATTTGATGATTTTACCACCTTAAAAAAAAAAAAAAAAAAAAAAAAAAAAAAAAAAAAAAAAAGGGTCATAGCCGACGTTCATTGTGTGTGCGTAAGTGCTTTCATTCTTGGGTAACGGTAGACTGATGGGATATAACGGTACTACATATTGCGAATAAGCAACACTAATAAACGGTTTATATTTTCGTACAAAACTGTTATTTGTTTAGTTAAACTGTTTGGTGTAAAGTATTAAAAAAGAAAAAAAAAAACAAATAGCGGTCATAATTCCAATTTTAAACATACAGAAACATTAACAAGTGATCCCTTTAAGCCTGCTATATTCAAATGGATTCTAAATTCAAATAATAGTAAACTACGTCGTTATTGTGAACTGACCTACGCTATGAGTACGAATTCGAATGACATGTCAAAATATTTATTCAACAAACTTTGTCTAGCACCTCATAGGTATCTTGTGTAGAGTACCTATACAGGGTGAATTTTTCAACTGGGCGTGGATGGCTATCTCCGAAACTATGAGGAATATCGAAAAACGTTGAAAGGAGTCTCGAGGCCGATTTTGACGAAAACTAAAACTGCATTATTAGATTTTCGAAAAATCGATAATCCTGGCCAGGAATCGAACCTGCTGATTTTGGAAAAATAATCACACCCTGTATTATTACACCATTTGATAGTGTTGCTAACAAGGATCAAATTCTGGGAAGTAACCATATACGACAAACTTAAGGGAATAGTTATTTTTTATAAAATTGCGTTTTTCTGTGTCACTTTACTCCTACTGAGCCATGTTCATTCAAAATTATAAAATTTCATTGTTTTCAATGTTAAACTGGATTTGACGTCTCAATAATCCCACTGCATTCAGCAATAATAAATTATTGAGTTAAATAAAAAATAGCAATGTTTCAAAGAAGAAACGGTTAACTTATGTTTCGAATTAAGTCATTGCTTTGAAGATTGATCAGTTTTTTTTTAATTGTACCTTTTCCTTAAGTTTGCCGTTTATGATTACTTCACAGAATTTTATCCATACCAGCAACACTATCAAATGGTGTAATAATAAAGGGTGCGATTTTTTTTCCAAAATCAGCTGGTTCGATTCCTGGCTAAGATGATTGATTTTTCTAAAATCCAATGATGCAGTTTTAGTTTTCGTCAAAATCGGCCTCGAGACTCCTTTCAACGTTTTTTGATATTCCTCATAGTTTCGGAAATAGCCATCCACGCCCAGTTGAAAAATTCACCCTGTATACTAGTATTGTTTACTTTGAACGCAAAGGAAGGCCAAAGGTTAAATCCTCTAGCATTGAAATATAAATAGCTGGATAAATAAGAATTGACTAACTGCATTTAACAAAAGGCACACACTAGATATGAATGTAGAAGTTTTAAAAAGTGCGAAATTGCACGAAACAAGAACCAAATAAAATAATTGAATTTTGATCCCGCAGGGCAGCGTCAAATTCGTTTACAAAATTTTATTTTCGATGTAGCCTTTTAGACATGATAAACAATTGCATAACCTGCAGGAAAGCATTGATTTATTTCATTTTGACTGCGACTTTCTTGGAATAATAATTTATTGAATTTTAATTTACGATTATTGAATGTCAGACGTTGATTTTGAAAAATGCTTTCGTCAATAAATTTAAATCTTTTATGGGTTTGGGTATTTTTAAATCCCAGACTTGGAACTCCAGAGTTTAAAAATCCTACTATGAATAGAATGTGTTTGTTCTGTCCTTGTAAAGTTACGATAATAATTTGTACCAAAGACAAAACCTTAGTGATGTTTGTTTGTTGGTCCAAGTGTCTTTTGTTTTGATTATCTCGTTCATTTCATTCGGTCTTTGTTTGTTTAACCGAATAATTGAATGAATATTTTATGTGTTATACCTATAAAGTATATTTAGTGTTATTTTTTATTACTACAGGGATAAACTACTGTTTATTTTATAGGTACATTGTATTTAAGTATTGACGTGTTATTAGGAATTAACAAAGCTATCCAAATAGTTTACAGTGTCTAAAACACTTTTTTTTAAATAAAGAATGAAGTTATGTTCGGTATTTATTATCAATCAAAACGTTCTTATTTCTCTTGCCTTTTAAGTGCACATCATGTGTTCTACATACCGAAGTTTATTTGTTAAATATTCTCGTTCAAGTGTTATTTTAAATTAATCATTGTTAACTGTTTTGAGATCATGTAAAATATAATGGAATGTTTAAGATAGCTCTACTCTAGTCTCTTCAGTTTTAAATATCGTAATTTTATATTATCTGTCATAAAACTTTCTATCTATAAAGTTTAATGATCACTCAGCTTATACCTCAATTAACAGTTATAATAAATTCATTACCAAAAAGTCAAGAATCCCTAGCGGCATTACCCCGGGGTTAATTATTAAAATATCTATTATTACCCGGAATAGTAGCAGTAGCGTTATTAAAATTCCCGGGAAAATGGCCTACATGCACTAGTACATTAGTATATGGAAATATATGTCAAGGAAACCGGTCGCGACCTAGAAACATGACGTTGACCCCTTGTTTGAATTACTAACTTGAGGAGTTGTAATTTGTTACCTGGGACAGTTTACGTCATTTATTAATCAATCGACAATTGTTTTATTCAGAACAAGAACGATTTAATTCAATGTGAATTATTTATTGTTTTAAGTTTAGTTTGTTTGAGGAAAAATGACGGAAATGAACGCAAAGAAAGTTTTAAGGAAAACGCGAATGATTTTAAAAGGTCAAATTGTGATAAATGTGACATCACCAGAAGAGGAAATAAACCAAATAATTATGACGGATGACAGAGATTTGAAAGGAGAAGGCAACCACGATACGCCGACCCCTATAAATGCGACAGGGGGAAGATGAAGCGATCAAGTCCGATTTAGTTCAAGGCTAGAAGTTGTACTAATAGTAATTTCAGACTACGCGTCAGTTGACATACTTTGGTAAAATAGGTTATTACGAGAGAAATCAACGTAATCATAGAGTGGGATGTCTGTAATAATGACACATCTTCGCTTGTCATAATTTCTGATGAACTTGATTGGAGAATTAGTATGCCGGATGAAGCTGTTATTAAAGCGAGAGAACTCGAACAGTGTACAATGCAACGATGCAATTACGACAAAATGAAAACGACCGACTTTTGCTGGTTGATTTGACAAAAAGTAGAAGCGAAGTTAATAAGAATGGCACATTAGGTTGGAATGAAACTGATGTTGAGAAAATGGCAGTTACCGGATGTCTACATTAAAATATCGATTGTGAAAAATTTACTAATGTGACGTGTCACTAAAAACACCATCTGCTTGGACTGGAAGAAGACCCTAAAAAAGAACTGAAAAGGGAAAAGCAGATGATCTCAAAAGAAAGGAAAGGCTCCAGTGTATTCCAAAACAAAGTAATACCTATCCTCATTTTGATGCGCATTAGTAGTTTAGTACTTACTAAGAATCATGGCCTTTAACATCAAATCATTTTGAACTATCAGCTTTAAGACCTCCAAATGCTCTTCATATTCCATGTTAATTTGAGATCCCTTGGTTCATTTTGCGAAAATCGTGCCTGGAGTAGATTTATCGTTGATAAGAAAATCTGCGTTTGTTTTAGTGCCACAACTCGGTCATTGCACTTTTCATTGTTTCGCAGAAAACATTACAATAAGCAAATTCTTTTTTCGTTTCTATAGAAGGTTTTATTGGCCCATTTTTTTAGACATGGTCTTATCAAAGTGCCATCTGAACCTCACATATAGAACTGATCTTACAGTTCATAATATGATAAGGCGACCCTAGGCGACCACCCAATCTCCTTTAGTATTTTTCTCATTTTAGTCCCTTAGCAACCATCAAATGCCTACAGAGGTCACGCCCTAAAGGCATTAAGGGTACTTTCTGTTATAAAACGTCGTTATGGCAGGAAATATTATTTGTAAAATGTTCGCGGTTTTTTCCTTGTTGGCAGGGAGAGATACGGGAAAATAAGGATTTATTAGCAAAGCTTTCGGGAGTGGAGCCTTAAACGAGTCATGTTGTTGATATTTTCCTGTTTCATTTCTTTCTTTCTTTCTACATTTTATGATGTTTGACAAAAGAGACAAGGGAATGGCTAGTACAATGACATGACTAAATAGCCTTCTCTAATCTTTTGGTATATTCATGTGGTTTCACGTATTGGCATTACATCACTTCCTTATTATCTCTTTCCTTAAGCATTTCTTCATTTCTATTAATATTAGGTCAAATTTCCACTACACCTGTAGACTACAAAATTCCAGCCAGCCTACGTCATCTCCATTAATACAGGTCTATTTTCGAAGTGCCAACACCGTTATAACTTTAAGTCAATTAGGCTCTCGCGCTGCAGTCAGCTCTTCCATCTATTCAATTACATACAGACGAGTTCCCGAGCCTCCCTTAACTTTATTTATAGCAATAGTTATTTGCATTTATATTCTGTTTTGGCAGCAGAACCTTGTTGACGGTTCTGTGTGGCCTGAACTTTGCCCTTTGTGATAAATTGGTGGTATTAATGGTTTAGGCTTGTTCCTCTCTTTGGAATTACAGGGTTGTTTTCAAGCCTGTGTTATTTGTATTTTGAAAAGAGAAAGGGTCAAATACCTCTATTATATAAATAAAGCTAAAGGACTTCTATAAGAAGTTACGACGTGACAATCTCTACAGTTAAAAATGCCAAGAATCTCCGGAATACTCGTAAAGACGAAGGAGTTTTAGGATGAGAAGCGGAATTACACATACGTTATTCTGCGTTTCATCCTAAAACCTTGTTTTACGTCGTTTAACGTGTCGTCTTCACCTTACAACACTTTAAATTGTCCCTTGCGTAACAGTAGAATGTCACAAGCACGATGTGGGGAACAATGGGCAGTGCTCGTCGACAATTTTAATGAGACTCCGCTCAGAAAGGGTTCGCTACAATGCCTTCCTGTACCAACAGATGATGACAAATGACAATTACGTTCATTCTAAAGTGGATTTCATATTACATTCCCTTTTTGCGGTAATGAATGAAGTTTTTTAATCATTCAGAAGATACAATTTTAAATAAGGAACGTTTTTTTTTTAAATTATAAGTTGCGTTTGTTTATTCCATATTTACTCTCTGTGGTTAGTCCACACAGCCTGATAAATGAATAGGGTCTTATCAACAAAAGATCTTTTTGTCTGTGAGCGCGGCAATCCAATTTGGGATCCCTCCATATTCCTATTTGTTCTTCTTTTATAGTTGTCCTTTATGACGCATAGGTTAACACTCGGTTCATGGCCACATATCTCATGGATGCTATTCAAGTCTTATAGGAATGTCGATAAAGGATCGGGTACTATGGACTTTGTTACGGTTACAATAAGGATTAAAAAGGTTAAATTAAAAGTATTATACCAATCCCTTTCCATTCATTGCTATCTTAAATCATGATCGTTATGTTACAAAGTTCAATTTTAGGGAGAAAATAATATTTCTAGCGAATAAAGACCAGAAAGTATCTTACAAGGCTCGAATAGCGATAACATGAAAAGCTTTTAGCAACTTGCTTTTCTTTAGGATGTATTCAAAGATGAAAAACATTTCACGAATGAACCAGTTTCAGCCATAGACATGTTTTCGTTTTCAAGAACATTCTACTGGTTTTCATGCTATAACATTGTTAAAAGTATGGCGATAAAACCGCCAAAACAGTTTACTACCTACTCTATGCGAAACAGCCAAGAAATTCTGAATACAATTTTGACGTAGTTGCAATGAAAGTAAGAGATGTTGGCATCAGTACAAATTGAGTACAAACAAACTCACAAATGACCGATGGATTTATTTGCAACAACAGCGAACAGCTGATGGATAAACGCTTTATTTTTGATAACAGCTGCGGTTTGCAGCGCTCCAGCGCTCTTACGTCAGCTTACAAACAATGTTTTCTCGTTAAAATATTGTTTAACTGGCTGGTAAGCGATATTGAAACTGTTTTGTATCTTCGTTTTTTAAGAACTATTAATCTTTTGCTCTTCCGTAAAGAGTTTTTCAAGGTCCAAATCTACATGACGTGTTTTAGGGGACACCCGTAAAGACGCCATCTTTGCTTACGCGATAAGATGCAGAAACCACATGTTATGAATGTTAAACAAGCGTGACAGACAACACATGACCGAATCACTGCATAAGGAAAAACAAAGAGTAGGTACCTAATACAGTTTACACGGCACTTTACTTTCTCAAGATTTGCATTGATATATTGAAATGTAGCAACTGTGGATTATGTTGCGTTTATTGTTTCAGTTCAGTTTGATTTGTAAAGGCAACGTGATAGCTGTCAGTGTCACGTGATCAGATAGTATAGA
Source organism: Agrotis segetum (assembly GCA_036375495.1). NCBI lineage: Eukaryota > Metazoa > Arthropoda > Insecta > Lepidoptera > Noctuidae > Agrotis > Agrotis segetum. The sequence goes on from JAQSVV010000001.1 coordinate 749,288, forward strand.
ACTACCGGGGAGTCGTGACCACAGTACCGCAAGGTCTCTAGATGTATCTGCAGATGGCAAATGGCACATGTGGGCGACACGTGCTTCTTCAGGGCCTGTTTACCTTTCGGATTCTGATTTCATGTCGTGTGATTGTGAGGTTAGTTTCCAGATGTGTACCTTTGGTGGCACGTGTTCTCTTGTTTGAACAATGATGTAAAGGGTTCCCCAAGGATCTATTTTTGGCCCGCAGTTGTGTTGACTCCAAATTGGTTTATTTAGTATTGTTTCTATGCAAGATTTCGAGTGATGTGTTACAAGAATTGTTTTATTTATTTTTATGGCCGTAAACTAAAAGATAACAATTCGTTTTACTTTTATAATTATAACACAATAAAATTGAACCAAGCATTTCAAAACATTCTATCGGACTTCCCGTGCCTGATTTGTGAGAAACTTCAGTGTTTCGGAGATAATATTGGAAGAACAAAGATATCAAAGGCTTATGACAAATCATCCACGTATTCCTGAAAAAGTTGAACCTAGAATACCACCTTGCAGAAGTAAACAGAGTTACCAATACATTGTGGATTAACCAGGTTTATAAATGTGTACGTTATTGTTTTGGTAATGTGACAATCGAGAAAGTCTAATGAGAAATTGGGTTTTAGCACGTAATAATGGACAATGACCTGACTATACGTAGCATAACATTTTTAATTGACTATTTCATTGAAGAGTTCTTATTACTCCGTCACTTGATCTGAGCTCCGTCTATTGGATTATCAAAAAAAGTTTGACCCGCAATTTTGCTTTTCTTGTGTAAACCAAAATTGATGGTATATTTGGATGGATGGCGGCTTTTAAAATTGGCAGTTCGTCACAATTTACTATTTTTTTTGCTGAATACTGGCGTCGTGAGCCACCTTTATTAAGTTTTGATGCGATAATATTGTGATAACATTCACTGAATTAACAATAGGAAAAATATAAGTCCGTTATTTTTGAAAACTCTAAATGACGAACTTATTAGTTTTGCAATTTATTATAGCTGTCAAATAGCCAATATTATTGTTTAATTTCAAATAGTAGTATATCTTCTGTTAGGTAAAATGTCCTTCAAAGGACATTTTACATCTTCGAAAAAGAGGAAAGGACGATCCAACGAGTTGTCAGTTGTTATTGAGTTAGAAATCGCTCTTGAACTTTAAAGACAAATTATAATTGAATTGCTTTGAGAAAATCCAGATCAGTTAGATTTGTCCGCTTCAAATAAATTAAATCAGAGCCAATTTGGATGGAGAAATTGTATACGATCAGACTGAATGGATTTTCAACCAAAGATTTTATCCTGTTGAAACTGAGAGAAGTAGTTACATTAGATAAATATTGTTTCTATTCTTATCTTTATATCGTATCACTAAAAGCTTTGTCTCGTGAATTTCCTACCAAATTACCCAGTTAATTAAAAACAAACACAAGTTAAGATAATGGAAGTCATGTTCGTAAAGAAACATAATCCAGAGTTATCTCTATGTAATAGGTAAACAATTTACCCTCATTTACTTCTCGTTACGAAGCAACACACACTAAGTTTGATAACATTCCTAAAATTATTGTGAACGATGTAATTGAACATAATATTATCATTACAGTAATTGAAAACGAGGTAGAAACAGATATTTACATTTGAAATGATAATGAATGTGAATTAATTCATAACAAGCTGCACCTATTTTTGCATCCAGAAGTAATTTAAGCCATAAACAAGGGTGCGGAAGCGCGACCATTAATTACACCTAATGGAATTCGCAAAATAATTTATAATGCCACATCAAAGAGAACAATTTCAAACTAATCAAAGAGAGTGACCGAATAATTCGATTATACCTAACACTGATAGTGTCGAACGTTAAAACAAACGAACCACTAACACTCGAAAGCAAAATATGACAACAATATATTACTCATCAACTAAAACCAATTGTATAAAAAGCGTCTCCTATATAATTCTAGCGCTCGTCTTTGTGCCTAATCGTAATCGTGTTCATTGTAAGTCTTATTGTTAAGCGCACGTAATGTTGAGTTACTAATGAAACTCCCAACGTTTGACATCAACGTGTCTGCAATTATGTAATGTTGCTAACAAATAAAAAGCTTCACATAAACGTTGCGTGACCAATAAGAGAGATGCGCCGAATACACACAAACTTTAACGACGTGATCCACATACATGTTACAGCTTCCTTAAATTCCGGACATAAGCGAAAATAAATGTAAAGCATTACTTAAACTATGGACGATGGACAAGTACAAAATGGTCTAACTAAGCTAAGGGCTTTCTATTCTACATGAGTGTGGATCGGGAGGAGATCTCACCAAACCGGTTGGCCCTTCATGCCGGCAGTAGTCCGTTCGAGTGAGAGTAGAGCACGCAAGTGCATCTCCCCTTTCAGCTACGCGCACAAATCAACGCATACCATTTTTGGCTGCAGCAAATTTCACCGGTCATCTTCTTTATCAAACACAGCACATGTTCCAAAAAACAGATCTCACACAAATATCGTCAGTTTAATAAACGAAGCACCCGCGAACGCGGCTCGACCGCGCCGTGGTTTACGGACGACTAACCGAGCTCGGCGCGTACACCCATCTCGCTACGGAAAAATAAACGGGATTGTGCGCAGTGTGTATAGGGCTTAAATAGAAACCGAGCAAGCTAATATGAACTCTATGGGAATGAAGACAGAGATGATGAAGAAGATTTAACTAAAAAAACATGTGTTGTTTTGACCGGGTACAGAACTGGTGATTGTAGCCAAAGCCCGCTAGTTGCAGTGGAAAGAAAGTAGGTGCATTTCCCCGTGCTGGATGCTGCAGGCTGCGAACCGAAATGCGGTCAGTGTCGCTAATGTTTCATGATTTAATAATGTAACACAGAGTAAGCCGCCGCCCTCATTGATTTTGCAGGGCTGTTAGCAATCGCGAGGTCAACATTATTTGGTACATTAAATGCTCTAGCTTCATCAAATTCTAGCATCGACTCCATTTTTAAAAGTGAAGCTCGTAACCGCAAGCCAGTATAAATATTTTTGTTTTCAAAAGGTGTTGCTCTATTTACCAATATATCAGTAGCTGGTGCAGTAACGTGGAATATTTACCTGTAAACAAAACAGAATAAAGATAAGTTGATTATCATAATGACTCTTAACGTGGAAGTTAGTTCAAATAAAAAGGAAAGTTGCTCTATTGGAACCATTGAACCGGTTCTAAGCGACTTGTCGGTTGGTGGTGGTGCATGTTTATTGGTAGGCTGATCTGTTGCAGCTGGACAGCTGTTTCAACATGAAAATTGAGCATTCAGACAGACCATTGGACTGACATTAAATATTGGTATTAAAGACAATACAATTCTCGTAGATTTGGAACGATTCCTTTTGACACATCCTGTCGCAGACACAGATATCGATTAGGGATTTTGGCATTACAGTATATGGTAGAGCTACGACTATCGTTCAATTTTGACTTGTTGATTTAAATCATTATCCTTTCATTTTCCGTTGATGTTATGTTACATCTTGGTACAATAAATACTGGAGCTAAATTGGATCGGAGATGCAAAGGGACAACAGAAAGAACATGGTGTTTTTTTAAGGATGAGTAGTCCTTTCTACGGCAGGACTCATCCCCAAAATAAAGTAGATAAGGGCTCATCCCCAAAATAAATTAGATCATATTTTTAAAAAAATTCTATTATTTACTGATTAAGTGTACTTACTAAAAATTTACTTGATAAATTTTTGAACGTCGAAAATCAAATAATTAGGTATGTGATTTGTAATAAGGATAAAATCGAGAAAAGATGAAATCAAGAAAGAGAACCCCTGGAAAGGATAAATAAATTACTCGTATGTACCTGGATCAGGGACCGTTCAACCCCGAATATAAGTTAATTCTTTTGAAAGTGTTACATGTTGTACGGCTACAGTCAATAAAAGCTATTAAACACATATAAATCCTGCTTAAACCAGCCATGTTTACTGTTTGTCTTTCTCTTACAAGACAAAGAGCAAAACACGAGACAGATAGTTTACAAAACTTCATCCATGCACACAAGATGCCTCCAGTCAATCGCGGCAGGCATCGTTGACAGTGATTGAACACATCCCAAACATTTGTGTTGCCATCATCTTTCAACGATTCTATCAAGTACAGAAGGTGAGTTGTAGTCTAAACACGGGCATGATTATACTTTAAAATATGCATGTTCATTTCTTGTATATCTACTTTATAAAAATAAGTCGGGTTTTCCTTCGTGACGCTGTAACTCCGGAACGCACGAACCGATTTCCACGGCTTTGCGTTCGTTGGAAAGGTCTCGGGCTCCGTGAAGTTTGTAGCAAAGAAAATTCAAGAAATTCACAAAGGCAAAGTTCGAAAATCACACGGACGAAGTCGCGGGCGTAGTGCTAGTTGTTTATATAATCTTTGGCTATATTGATATTAACTTTATTGTTTTCTTTTAATTAGTCTATGATTTCTCATTGCTGGGTAAAGGCGTCACCCAATTCGTTCTTTGAACTCTTTTCCTCGATCGTTTTAAACCAGCTGTTGTGATCATATTCGTCACTTCTTACTATCTTCATTTGTAACGTATTATTCTTATTAATCTTTCGATTAGTGTAATAAATTAAAATTCGCTGTGTTTGAAGCGTCTATTGAAAGAATAGTGTTTTTGCTTCTGAAAGCCATAGCCGATAATTTTGAAAATTTTGAAAGTCTTTTAATAGTACTATATGTTTGCTGCTCAGATTTTATCTCATAGTACGATCGCAATATATTTTATATCGATAAAAATGGAACTTCATATAAAGAAAGAAATATTCAACACTTATTTACTATTGAGTGTTTTTTTGATTCCGACATCTCTTTTTAATTTATGGTTCGAAATGGGGCATGAAAAAAATCCCGAAACCAATGACCATACTATACTGCTCGCAAATATAATTGAGAGGCATTATTGCTGGAAGTCTGGAACCATATGGGACACAAACGGGTAATAAATGAAAACATGTCAGCAAGTAACATTTGGCAGAATGATTGATAGTCCCACCTAAATGACTTGGTATCTATCTATGACTATCAAGTTATCAGGACAGTTCATTAGCTGCATTTAACATGGTCTGACCAGGCCATGGTGAGGTTGTTAGCCTAGAAATTATGATACAGACGAGACTCAATGCTAATAAACTACTTTTTTTTCAGGTTTTAGTTAGCATAGGAATACAAAATATATGCGACTATAAACCTTATTTCGCAAAAGAAAACGTAGTGAGGAAACTGGTGTGTGTTAGTAGCCAAAAATGTTTATGATAATAATGAAATATTTATCAAGCCGGAGAGTCCTTGCCTGGAGACATTACATTTAAGTCACAACACAGGATTGTCCGGTAAAGCTTATAAAAGTACATATCAAACTTAAACAAAAATCAAAGAAATTACTTTATTTTTACAGCATGGTCGATTGGGATCTACTACTGCTCATAAAGATGAGACCTATTTCCCAGAAGTACGAATATTTTAGACTAAATAAGATATCTTCAAATTCACTTATGAGTTAACACACAAAATCAAAGCATTTATTTTAAGTAGGCCAGTTACAGGCACTTTTGAATTGTCAAAAGACAAAAAATATAAATACATGTAACTAATAAAAATAATGGTGTTACAGTCCCAGACACGACATTATTAAGTAGGTATTGTAGGCGCCCATTTGAAAGCGTAGATCTCTATGGAGAAGAATGGAAACAAGAAACTCTTTGGACACAAGATGGACACTGTTAAATCATTCATCTTCAGATGGTATGTGAGACCGTTGAAGCAAGTAAAAAGCCTCCACAGTATTATAAACATTAATATTTATAATAATATTATTATACACGTAGTACACAGTATTATTTTAGTAAACTGGTTACCTAACAACCGTGGAATATTCCACCTAATTAGCAGAACCCTTTGATTCCCGTAATTATGTTAAATTCCCTAACGGATTGATAAAATTGTGATGTTAATGAAATTGTGGATAAATTACTGTTTGTGATTAATTCACGACTATGGTGTATAACTACGTCAATGTTTTAATAAACTATTGGATATAATGAGCAGTGCTAGTTTTTGTTAGTTTGTGGTTATTACTAACACGATACGATATAATTTGTAAACTTGTAGCTTTTTTATTTACATCAACTTTTTTATTATGCCAGTGTTTTATATGACCCTTGTTCCGGCACATCGATTTTAGTCGCTGTTTTTACACAACTGCCCATAAAAATGTGTTCTTTGCATTGATGTAAAACCTTTTGAATACATCAATGGTTCTTAGGAACATTTAAAATTATTCATATCTTTTGTCAAAATAACGAAAATTGAAATCTTGTGTTTATTTTTTGCATTTTTTTTATAATCGGGGCTATCTCCGATTATCTAGGTTATGAAATTCAGACTCATTGACCCCAAAATATTTGGAATTATATTCTTCGTAAAATGAATTGAGAAGTTAAAAAGTATATTTTTTCCTACTCCACTATTCTTTTCTGATTAATTTCGTTACGGGATCCAAGACAGGTAAATTCATTCTCCGGGACATGTCATGTTTTATTGTCTCGACTCTCGGCGCTTTTCTGGTGTTTGCCACTGTTGATTCTGGCTTTCAGGAGTTGCAGTGGTTTGGGAATAGTGTGATGATCGGGTTTGTCCAAAAAAAAAAAGTTAAAAGTATAACTAAGCGACCTATTGTTGTCATTATCATTGCAACCTTATTCTCCTTATGATTTGCGTGCACAGATAAGCACTTGATGACACATTTTTTCGCACGCACAGAAACCAAATTACTATGCCAATAACCTAAGCTAATCGACAAAAAAAGAGGCCGAGACGTAAAACAAACTTCGTTTCTGTCAACAATGGTCAGGAAGCGTAAAAAATGAATGCAGTATCGTATTTATATCTGTCTGTGCCTCACGCGATGGTTTACAAATACAGAAGTAAGAGAGGTCATAACTTATGACACGAGACACGACAGCGTGTTGCCATGTGGTCCTTTGTCTTTATAAATAAGCCTTGTTTACACTGCATGAGTACTACCACATGTCCGTATTGTCCATGGTATCATGCAATAAAAAGTAATACGGTTAACTCTAAATAAACCGTCTTTTGTGTATTATTTTCTCTTTGTTCGGAAAACAACGGTTATTATAAAAAGAAATGTGGTCAGACGTCATATGCGGTGATCTATTAGTCTGTGGTTTATTGTTATTTTATGAGGCAACTGTGTACCCATTTTTACCATATTTCTTCTTTAAGTGTTGTGTACTGCTTTTTACTTTGTGCTGGATGAAATTGTAACTATAATTAGAATCTTGTATGCAACAAACTAAGTAGCTATAAAATAAGTATTCTGTGATACACTATCAATGTGTATGATGTTTTGTAAGAGGATATGGCCACCGTTTGGTGTAAGGATTTATCAGGCCTCCTCCGGGAACCTCAGAGGTCGAAGTGATTAAAGAAAGTGACGGCTTTGGACTTATAAATTCATTTAAATGTATTATTGTCGCTTTGTTTTCGATTACATATATATTTACCTCGTAATATCTATACCTAACAAAGTAGTATAAACTTGAAGCATAGAACCTCATTTCTTGGTTACCTAAAAGATTATGCGCGAACATAGAAAATGATAAATTATGTCTTATCGCTCATTACAATCGCTTCCACAGCTTCAGTGCTCAACATACCTACTCAAAGGTCTATATTTAGTCTATAGGCGCTAAATTCAAATGTCCTTGGAAACAACTGTCAGTGCAGACCTTGGAAAATGAAGGATGTTCCTTCTTTCAAAGGTTATTATTTTATTCTTTTACTTAAGCCCTATCCTAACAGTAAAACTTTCAAGACACTTTATCTAGAAATATGGTCTTAAATCAGAAAATGACTAAGAGAATTGTTCAAAGATTTTTCAAAGGATATTTGACGTGGCTTTGGGTGCACACTTGCCCTAAAAAACACTGAATCTTTAAAGAGATTAAGGCTTTTTTGTAGTAAAATCATCAAATGGGTCCACCCAGGGCGGGACAGGATCTGTCAGATTCGTGCTGTCTAAAATCCACGGTGATCCTTCAATAGCCCTTTACGTTCTAGGGTCACGGTTTTCTGATGAGACAGTCCCGTGAGCCTAGGATAAGATACGGAAACAAAAATGACCATAATGGTAGTTGAATAACAAAAAAATGTTTTTTAAAATGTCACTTACGGGATATCTTCCGTGATTATTTATTTGTTTGAGCTCCTGATATTTCGACGCTGTTGCAAGCGACATGATCGCGGGTTGACTCCAACCAAATTTGAATTTAGAGACAAACTGTGAAAGCTTAAAACAGTTTTGTTTTTAAACTGTGAAAGCTTAAAACAGTTTTGTTTAAAAATTGTTTAATTTGTTAATTTTAATTGAAATTCATAAAATAGCTTTAATAAAGAAAGGAGACCATGCATTGAAGATTCGTTGATTAATAAAAGAGAGAGAGAGAGAGAGAATACGCTTTAAAGCATTTGATACCATAAACGGGGTGGTTTATGATATCTAATGTTTTAAAGCGTATCACTTTCAGTTTACAGACAATGGTACCTAACACAATATGTACAATATAACATCAACATGCACGTGAGTTTGTGTGTGTGTACGTCCAATTTCGATATTGCGTTTAAAAATTATTGATGATACCTATACATAAATATTAATATATATAAATATTTTATCTGAAAATTTGTCCATTTCAAATTCAAATCGAATTACGAAGTTCACAAATAAACTGCAGATGGTTTGTTAGAAGGTGCGCGTATTAGAAGAGAGGAGAATAATAATAATATTATAATAATCTTTATTCAGAATAAAAGGTAAAAAACAAAATAAATCTTAAATTAATGATGTAGGTCACTCAAAGCTACATGCCTGTACCTACTAGGAGAATGGATCAATGGAGTAATTAAAACCTATAAAAATAAAATAAAAATGAATAGATATATTACTAACTCGTTAGACTGACGCTGACGCATGCGGACTTTATCTGATTTTTTTCTATCATTATTATCTCTTGTTAATAACAGACTGTCAGTGATTACCAAATAGGTAATCCGCACTTTGTTTAAGCCATTGATAACTAAAAATGCTAAAGAAAGGATTAAAAATCGCTTACTTTCTATTATCATAATATTATTTAATTTTTAATGAATTTAACTATTGGGGATACTTACTGCAATTAATCAATAATTCATTAAAATGGGATTAAAAGGCTTAAAACTTAAATTTTTGAAAAAAAGAACAGCTTTAATTTAGTGCTAGTGATGTCTCCGGCTCTTCGGCTACATATTATACTTTATGGCGAATTTGAACTTGTCAACTTGTCAAACTTTGCTTTTGCATTCCATTTTGTTATTTTGAAGGAACCAAAAGGTACCACAAGTAGAATTTGACATGTTTTTAACTTTTAATGCAAAAGCCGATTTGTCAACTTCAACCTTTAAAAAAAATATCAACGTGTTATGCAAAATTGTTTACGCACAGCTGATGTTGCTCCTAAAGTTTCCCGCTGTTGTTTTCAAATCGATATATTGGAGCAAATCAAAATAGATTCAAATAGTTTTTCCAAAAAACGATAAATTCGCACGTAAACGAAGATTTATGTTTGTTTGAAACAAAAGAAAAACGAAATGTGCCAACATGTAGTACAGTTTAGAACGTGAAGTCATTCCGAATTCAGAATTTTGTCCGTTATAAATTGGAAATTTCCTCAAATCTTGCCATGATTTCATTAGTAACTTCCATTAATACAACGTACTCAGAAACCGGGTTGATCAAGTCCTAATTGGCTAATGAAAGCAGGTAACTTTACACCTGCGCTTCAATTGAAACTGTGTTACCTGGATTTCGGAAATTGATACAGGAGATGAATCATTATACAGTAATATGGGAGTAGAAACCAACCATGAATTACATAGTTTTTATTTGCCCTCCGAAATTGTGTCAGTTTTATGTCAACAACCGACCGATTAAAATACTGGATGAAAATAATTCGAATATCGAACGGATGCCTTTAAACATAAGGAAATAGTTCAAAAAGCACGTATTTTATAATAAAACCTAATCATATTGTCGATGACGGAAATAGCGCTGTCACTGGCTGTCATAAACATCTCCATCCACAAAATGGCGGAACTTGGGCGGAATGGAGTTAACGAATTTGTCGCTCTTCCGAATAAATAAAAAAACATGAGGGTTTTAGAGCGTCGAACAATTTCCCGGATCGTCGACGCCTCGGGGCAGGACGGAAACGTCATGTACCTCCGAAAATCCACGAAAGGCCTCGAAAATGTAGGAAAATCTGTGAAAATCCATTCGAATGTTTGGTGTTCGCCTCCGGCAATGGACACGACGCGGACGTACTTATTGAGTCTCGATTCCGTGCACGATATTCGAAAGTGGATTTAGGTGTGATCGAATTCATATCAAACGTGCTATATCGTTTTCGAATTCAAATGTTTTCAGCCTGAAGTTATTTCCTTTCATGATTACTTTAGGGGTATTTGATTTTTATTAGTTTTGACAATTTTAACGATGATTTTATTGATGGCTCTAGGAAAAGCTGATTCTAAATTTTTTTGAACTGAATAATATAAGTTCACACACGTGGTAAAAATGAAAATATGAGAAAACTGTGTCATGTACACAGGTTATTGTAAAATTTTCCTCGATGGTTGCCCTTAATTGACAAACTTTTTCACAACAAGTCAAGTCCCCAAGCCAAAAGCAATTTAACAAGAACTTAATAATAAAGAGGGCACTTAATAATGTTGAACAAATTATTTATTATAACCTGGGGCAATGACTTTATTGTAAAGAAAAAGTTCTTATAGAAAATCTTTCAGGCGAATCAAATCAAAAAATCAAGAAAGCTGTTTCAGTTAAAGTCTAAAGATAGTCTTTATAAATTGATTGTAAAGTGTCAATGACTGGAGTTTTTGTCAAGATACTTCAGCTACAAGTGGTTTTAGGACTGAAATAGTCTTCAGACTTACTAATAATAGCTTTGACGTGTGCACTTAGTGAGTGTGAGAGTCTCGCAACGGGGTAACGTTAAAATAAACTCGTGGCATTGAAATGGAGTTGGAATCGTAGCCAAGAGAATAGATATGTAAAAGGGGGTCTAATCTCTAAGCACGAAACCCGTGCTTTCGGACTAAGTTACGGTCGTTTTCTACGCCCCGTGACATAAAGGCCGTACTAAGAATTAATGATATTACGATTTAGCAGATAAATAGTTGCTTAAAGTTCGCTTCATCAGTCATGACGTGAGGAAAATTAAGCGCTATATTCACGATCCAGCACGGCTGTACAGCAGCTCAAGGTCGCGTTGCTAGACGTAGCAAAAGCGCTATATTCACGATCCAGCACGGCTGTACGTCAGCTCAAGGTCGCGTTGCTGGACAAGCCTTGACGTACGTCAAGCCTATTCACGATGTTTTTGCTACGTCCAGCAACGCGACCTTGAGCTGCTGTACAGCCGTGCTGGATCGTGAATATAGCGCTTTAGATAACGTGAGGACTGCATTTTTAATGCAATTTAATGTCAAAAGGGCGTCGGCAAAGATTTTTAACGTTAGTAACGCCAGTTACGTTCATATATCCGTATCCGAACTCGTGTCTTCGTTAAAAAGTAGACCCCCTATAACAAATTGCAATCATACATATTAAATGTTTTGCCATCTATACAAATTACAGTTTTAAAATCCGTACTATCATATATATCCTTAGGTAGATATTTAATAAGTATTATTAATGAGAAGATTTTTGGATGGATTTTGATGAAAATTGTTATAGAGGTGGATTATAGTCTTACCACGAAGGAATGATTTTTATCCCGATTGTATATCTCTGGTACAATAATTAAGAAACACCACGCGGACGAAGCCGCTGGCAAAGGATAGTATGCCAATGTATCTCTGTATCTATGTCTGTCTGTTTTCTTATAGCGGCAGAATAGATTTATTGGCAACTGCATAGACCATGACCTAGGTTAATAGCGGTATTACATTCCCGCGGGGATATTTCTGATACACGCGTGGTTGAAGACGCGTGCAAAAACAAAGTATCCGAAAAAGAAAACTGTTTGCTGTCCAGAAACTTGCCTGAGGCCTAATGATGAGTTTTCAGTTATTGTGACGTAAAGTAAACTGGAACTTTGACATTCGTGTCAAGGAAAAAAAAAATTAATATACAACGTGTAAGGCCAAAAGCGCAAAACCTCTCGTGGGGTAACTCAGCCCATGTTACTGAACAATTTTTGTTCTAAGACTTTCAGAAATTCGCAAAAAAAAGTGGTTTTTCATACAGATGTGCCCAACCAATTTCTCATTTTGCATGTAGGTAAAGTAAAATAGTGAAAATTCGTATGGGCTCTGATCAAAATAAAACATTTGCTATAGGTAAGTAGGCCTGTTACAGGCACTTTCGAATTGTTAAAAGACAATACAATCAAATACTACAAAATCATGGTGCTCAGTCCGTCAGTCATAAGACATAATAACTGCGACAGTTCCTAGATGCCCATTCCAAAGCGTAGATCTCTATCGAGAAGAAACGGACAAGAAACTCCAACTACTGAAGGACACTTTAACGTGTTCATAAAGGGAGCCGTATTTTACTAAATTGGTCAGGGCGAATATACCCATACACATTTTAAAAAGCCACATCTTTCCTGTGGGCAAGTTTTTTCGTGGGCGAGATATCCCATAACCCGTATTTCCCTCCCCGTCTTCTTTCCTCCCTTGGTCATAAAGGTAGCATTATATTAGCTGTTGGCCCCAGTACACATAAGCCTCCCTTAATATTCTCCTTAGTTCTAACAAACAACCGCAACGCAGCCATCCCCTAAATTAAATGAATTATTAATACAGTGCGCCAACCCGCATTCGAGCACTCCTTACATTTTACATAGGCGCATCGCTGCACAGAATATAATCCTAAATTAAAGTAAATAAATGTAGCTTATGTATCCTATTTTATATGGGTAATGATTTTGTTTGTTTAAGCTCTCTTAAAAAATATTAGCTTGGAAATAGAGTATACACCTGTTGGCTAACCAGCGTGTGTTTATAGGCTGTGTCCTTCAATAGCCCTTTACGTCCCAGAGTCACGGTGATTCTTGAGTCCCGCGACCCCGGCAGACTTTGAACCTCTAAGGCCTTTAGAGCTTAAGAAAAAATTCGGCTTAGTGAAGCGTCGCGTTTGAAAGTCCTTGCAAAGATGGGTTATATTTTATTTACGTCATGGACTTGTACAAAACCCCTCCTCTCTTTCAACAAAAAGTTTAATCCCCATTAAGATTTTACTGTCCACGAATTTCATTGTCAGTTTGGAATTGTTGAAGATGTCGAAGATAGGGACGATTTGTGAAGATCGAGCAGTAAAGGCGGGTTTATCGTCAAGTGCGGCTTGACAGCGTCCGGACTCAAGGAGCACTTTAGAGCATCTCGAGGGCATTGTTCAGGAAGTTCCAACAGCACAATGGAGACGATTTAGCTGTGTTATACTAACTCCTGCCCGCGGCTTCGGACGTGTTGATAAAGGAAATTATTCAGCAGGGACCGAAACCGGTATGATCAATACGGGTATTTTTTCGGTAACAACCTTTTTTTCTTTAAAAATTACCTTTATTATTAAAGTAAATACACAACCAGTATTAATACCGGTTACCGAAATAAAAATTACCCCTATCTTGCACACTTCACACGTGCCGTTGGCAATAGTCACAGGGCGCGCATCGCCTGTGTGTGTGACAAAGAGTCGTCATCTTTAGGTAACCGGTATTAAAACGGTAACCTATAATATCCCTAATAGAGGTTACATTTTTCTTCGGTCTGGTTACCCAGATAGTGGTAACCTAAGTCTGAAAAATAACCAAATTTCTTCAATACCTGTACCGTAATTTGTAAAGGTTTTCGGTCCCTGTTATTTAGAACGTAAATAAACTGCTTTGGTAAACGCAATGTTTGTTTTCTTAAGCTGGCTTTTGAGAAAAATACTTTTACCGATTAACTACTTTTTATCGAGAAAACATAATAGACAAGTACAGATCCTCTCGCATTTATTATATTCTTATGAGTAATCCAGAATTCAGAAATTGCATAATTTAAGTTCATGTTTACTGATTTTATCGGATATAACTATGATAAAACCTGTTTTCGAAAGCTATTTTCGAACATCTGGCAATGACTGGATGCTATCCAATATTTATGAAAACTGCAATTGTTTGCCTTGTTCACGAGAATTGACACCTACATGGTTTGAGTTTGACGTCCGGCTCTATAGACCCAGCATGTTCATTGACAATGTGAATATTTTGCCTTTGACACACCCCTCTTGCATAAATTTTGTTATATTTTTGTTTTCGGTTTTCCATAATTAGATTTTCTTTTCTTGTACTTATGTGTTTTAATAAACAAAAATAAGTAAATGTAGGTTTGTACTACTAATGTAGCCATGGCATAAAATCACCAAAAGTAGATTTAGATCTACAGTCAGCATTAAGGTTAAATACAAAAGAATAGAGAAAAAAGTTTCACTTCAAGTCAAAAAGATTTCGATTGACATTAGCTATCGAAAATATTATGTTAATTTAATCGACAGTCTCTGTAGTTTAAATAAGGAACGTTCATAGAGCGTCACTTGTTTATAACCTACATAAAGGGCTTCACACACAGCAGCTATAATGTAATGATGCACAGTCGACAAAGTTGAATCATGACCCGCCATAAGCATATTTTCTTACAGACTTTAAAATATAATTAGGTCCACATTCGCGTAAATATCATATCCATGGCAACGACTTTGATCTTTGTCAATTTGAAAGATTCAAACGATTTATTGTTAAAATGGGTCATGATTCAAATTTGTCGATAGTACATTATAGCACGATACATCTCATTACATCTTTTCATAGAAATCATCAGGAGACCACACACGGCAGCTATAATGTATATCTTCGAATTTCTATGGAAAGATGTAATGAGATGTATCGTGCTATATTGTACATCTTTACATTATAGCTGCTGTGTGTGGAGCCCTTTAGAGAAGGAATTCATCTTATAAGATTAGCTAGATTATTTAGAAGGAAACTTCTTACGTAGGCTGTTCTTCGGTCATAATTCTAAAGACTTAAATCACAGGAACCCGGTAGAAATAAATTACCATTACGCAAGCTTAGTAACAAGGGCGGACTCGGTTCGTATCGGTTACATAAAACGAGGAGGAAACGTTTGGGGACGTGGGACACGAATAAACTCACGTTTTCTCGTATCTCGGGTAGCCATGTTTTTCTTTATACTTTACGCACACGTTTTACGTGAAACGTGCGTATAATTTAGTATGATAAAGGGTTGGGTTATAAAGGCTGTTAATTTTGTTGCTCATTTTGTACATATTTTTATTGTAGAGGAAGTTTAGGGTAACAAAGTGTTTATTTTTCTTATCGCAATTTTATATATGTGTATTTACAGAATTTTCCAAGATTGTGGTTTGGGAAATATAAAAAGTTTTCATGTTATTGATGATTTATGTATGACAGAAAATATATTTTTGATTCAGAACATCCGAAAGTCAGTGTATTTATGAAACTAAAACATTATTTGATCAGACTACCGTTGTCAGATAAATAACATGTCTCTATTTACTTATATTTACCAAACAACACCGATTTACCTCTTATTCGGAGATAAGTAGTATCAGCAATTTATAAAATGATACATTTATCAAAGGATATAGCATAATACGAATAAGGCTTATGGAAACGTTTTGCGATTTATAGTTACAAAACAAACAGGGATCAGCCCGAAAACTGAACCGATTATTAAATTGGTATTCTGAGAAAAATATGAGAAATGAATCAGTTTATAATATGAGAGTCAGCGTAGGATGTTTCTGACTCAAGAACATTATAATTTCTCATAAGTGTTCAATACTAAACTAGCTACTAAGATTTAAAGATCGTCATTATCATTATTCAGATGATTCATTTGTGTTTAATGCGTCATCGTTGGCGCTGTATCGCTTACTAATCGAACTAATAAGTATTAAGAATATTTTATACTTATGCATTAATCCATGCGTGTAATTTAAAAGATTTTCTATGGAAAGAAAATTTTTAAAAAGTCACCGTCATCATCATCTGCCTAGCCTTTCGGCCTGTCGGACCTCCACAACCCAGTAACTGGGTAATACGATACCCCATGGTAAGACTGGTTGTCAGACTTTAGAGCTTCCTGACTGCGACTGTCAAAGATCTACAAATGACAACCGGGACCAACGGCTTTACGTGCTTTCCGAGACACGGAGGAAACTCGCTATGACAGATGGTCACCCATCCACAGATTAACATCGGCAAGCGCGGCTTAACCTGGAAGATCGGCCTGTGCGGCTGTGATTATTTAGCCACGAGCTCCTCCGTAAAAAAGTCACCGTAAGACGTTAGAAATGGTTTGAAGAATTCGACTCTGTAGGTAGGAACCTCGGGTGCTAGGTTGGAAAGAGTGTCGAGTGTCACAGGTTCAAATCCCGTTCGCGATCCGAATTTTTCTTTTCATAGAAAACCTTTATCCTGACCAATCGTTTTTTCCAAACAAAACAAATGTCGTATAGTATACGCGACGATGACGTATTTGTACGATCGATCGATTAAATTAAGATGAGGCAACCAATAGCATTCAAACTACGTAAATGGAAGGGAGACAATGTTACCTATCTTGGAATTAACATTTCTGCGTTGGTTGTATCTCATATCCAGTAATTTTTTTTTTCTGTTGTCTACTTCGTAAAGCATGTTTCAAGGCTTTTGTCAGCCCACTTCAGGCTTCAGGTTTGTTGTTGCCAAAGAAGTTTTAACAGAGGCCGATTTGACCCCCAGGGTATGCTATAAGTACAAATTCCTGTGAATTGTTCTTTTTCCTTTGTTTTTTTTTTTGTCAACTGAAGAAAACAGGTCAAGGAGACTTGTCTTTGATGTTATACATTATTATAATTAGTCTGGATATTTCTTAGAAAAGAAACAGGTATTTATTTTAAGTTTGTTCTGAAGCGTTCATTAATTTAGGAGCAGTGAGCCCAATGGTATCAGCCCCGACTTACGAGTTGTAGGTCGTGTGTTCGAACCCAGCCTGGTGCATTACTTTGTGTAATTTATTTCATCATGCTCTCAAAACGGTAAAGAAAAACATCGTGAGGAAACCGGCATGTCTTAGTACCATCAAATTCAAAGACATGTGACATCCACCAACCAGCAATGGGAACGCGTGGTGGATTATGGCCCACTCCCTCTCAGAGAGGGCAGGCCTGTTTCCCAGCAGTGGGAACATTATAGGCTGAAGATGATGATGATGATTAATTAATTTGGTTCCTGATTGTCATTGACAATTTAACTATTGCGATGGTCACGATGTTACTCTCTACTATTTGACGAACGGTAACGGGAATCGGAATTTTCCGCCGTAAAAATATTTTGTTTTCATGATTCAACCACTTCATGAATTGCGTTCTAAAAATAAAGGCAGTTATCTAATCACAGTTTTTTCAGTCTAGATTCCGACAACACGGTTTGTATACCAACAAAAACATGTTTTTGTGCTGAAATATATAATTTTGGTAACCATTTACCGTGTTCTGGGAAAAAATAAGTCATCAAACTGGCATTTATGCGTATTATCAACATTATTGTACATGGTCATAACTACTGTTATTAGGACGTGCCTAATATCAAACTGGGGAGTGGGTGTAAGGTAGCCGTCCGCCCAGGATTTCCCGGTTTTTTAGCACCTTGTCCGGACACAAACTGGAAAATTCCGAACAAATGACAAGTGGGAAATGAATTGTTAATTGATCGACTTGTCCGCGTATAAGTATGGATGTATTTTCTACATAAATATTATGTATTTATAAAAAAAATACTATTACTTACCTCATTAGTAAGTAAAGAGGTGAAGTATGAATATAATATAGGGTGGATTTCTGAAATCGGTTTGTTTTTAAAATTCTTGGTTAAGAAGCTCTATGGCAAGTGCAATTTTTTTAATTTAAAATGAATAAACTTAGTTGAGGACTAAATAAAAAAAAAGATTTTTGCAATGGCATAAGAACTTTAAAATTTTAGAAATGGTAACCCTAAAAAGTACCTAGATAAGAGTGAGTCGTTACAGGTACCGGCTAGGGCTTGTCGATGGCATTCGGTTACTGTATGGGTGACGGTGTCATCTCGTATTTCTGTTGTGTACTCGTTGCCACTCGGTTTTGAGTCTGTTTGATTGCATTTCATTCATTAACAAGCACAATATCGAGTTTCATTGTGATTTTGTGATTGGAAACTCAGTTTTAACGATGTGCTTCAAAATCTCGGTTGTTATGTACTGAAACGAAGATACTTCCTGAAAATACCTGAAATAATTAGCTGAATTATCATAAATCCTACCCCATTATTAATAAACGTGGTCTAAAGTTACAATCAGGATAATCTTCGGATTAACCATAAATTTTTAAGGATTAACCTTGGTGTAAGTTTACTTCTCGTTTTTAATTTAATGAGGGGGTTAATGTCTTTTGTCTTTAGATATTCTGTAATCCATATCTATTAATTTTGTAAATGTGGAACTATTTTAGTATAGGTAGGTTATTTTTTATCTGCGTGTGCCTACGACGAAACTGATTTGGATACACTTCAACATACGGATAAATTATTACCTGGGTAGTAAAGGTTTTTTATCCCTGTAGTAAAAACCCTGTGGGGATAGTCTTACTGCCACTTGTAAAAAATCCACTTTTCCTGCAACAAACTTTTTAACGCTTTAAAATATAAAAACTCTTTGATAAAAACTATAATACCAACCGCATAAAAGTTACGAATTTTAAAAGTTGAACGGCCTCGAGACGTGTCGCAGCAGGAACATTCTATTTTTAAACTAGGGGATACCGACTGCTGTCAGTTTATTTCATTTTGTTTCGTAACTGCAACATGGACGGTGTTAAGTATCAATGAAGATGTAAAAATAGCGGGAAAACGTAAGAAAATTGACCTGTTTCCTGGATGTAACATTTTATGTCATAGCTTTTTATGTCATTTCATTGATTTTGTTAACATTTTTATTGATGTAATGTTTTAACAGGATATATGGATTTATTTATCAGTGCCACTGGCCAAATTTCTAGACATGAAGGATGCTTACAAATAACTTTACCCAGAGTCTTTTAAAAGACTAATTTAAATGAAAATGTGTGCAGAAGTTAAGTCAGAGGCCCATAAAGTGGCTATTCGTCTCGCATAAAACCATAACCAAACAGGCCAGCAAAAGCAGGGTGAAAATTTTTATATAAATGTGTGCTTCCGCTTAGTAGTTTACCTAGGTCCAGCAAGTAGACTGCAGTAATCTGTCATAATAAAAACGCGAAAATAAAAGCTCGTTGGTTTAATAATTGCAAGCGTGACAGTTGTGCAAGAACTTCAGATTTCGATTCCCAAGTTTCACAGTAGCAGCCAGGATGCGTATTTCCAAAACCTATACTATTTCAGTCACGAGTCGGACTCTACTCGATTAGCTTTTGTTTGTGCATATTTCTCAACAAAACCTAATCTACCTCAGTACGGAAAAACCGGTGACTCAAATAGATTAGCTTTTGTTTGTGCATATTTCTCAACAAAACCTAAGTATCTCAGTAAAAACTTGACTCAAATAGATTAGCTTTTGGTTTTGATATTTTCAAAGAAAATGCACGGACAAAATCTAGTACCATTTTAGTCACGCACGAGTCAAACTCTAAAAAAAGACGATGTTTTGTTTATGCATGTCGCAGTGAAATACAAATCAGGGATTTCACGAAATCCAATTTATCAAGAAAAGTATCTAGTGTAATTATGACAAAAATACTAATATAAAGTCAGAGATCATGTCATTTCACTAGTTTTAAGTAAAATGTTGAAAACGTCGACGGAGCAATGCTTCGCGGGGCTCCTACTTCCGGGTGGTTTAAAAAAAAAATAACCTCTAACCTAACCTGTCCGAGTCGGGGTGCCCACAGTCGTATTTGCGATATTCAAGTACTACAAAATTTAAGAAAAAAAAAAATTCCGAGGTAAATTTGGGTCATATAGCTAGTGAGCCTCTACTCGACAAGGTTTTGCTCGTACGTAATGTTTAAAAATAACTCGATTAAGTCTAGCTATTCGAGTGACATGAATTATATAGAACTATTTGTACGTGCATTTCTTTGAAAATATCAAAACAAAAGCTAATCTATTTGAGTCAAGTTTTTTACTGAGATAGATTAGGCTTTGTTGAGAAATATATTATGCACAAACAAAAGCTAATCGAGTAGAGTCCGACTCGTGACTGAAATAGTATAGGCTTTGGAAATAAGCAGCCAGGATACGTGCCCGATTGGTGGTTACACAAAACTAGTGTACAAAAAGGCACACCTCTGCCCAATTCTTCAGGGATTTTATTAGCGAGATGTTTTGTAATAAAAGCTTTGGTTATTTCCAGTAATGTAATGAAAGAAATGTCTCCATTTTAATACGAAACAGTAAAACGTGAAGTATAAAACTTTTCTAAACCTAGTGCAATTTTATGGAATACATTCATTCGCAATAAACTGAAGTAAGTAGGTAGTAAAACGAGTTTCAATCTATATCATATTCTGCATTTAAAGTAAGAGTGGAAGTTCCGGAATCTATTGCAGTTTTAGCAATTTACCTCGTTTTTCAAATGATGTGTCCTCCCTGTTCCCACTTACTGTCAGACTTCTACTGACAAATAATCCATGACGCCTTTCAGTAGCCATTTACGTTTCGGAGTCACGGGTACCTTATAAGAGTCAGAGCAAGAGTCCCTCGACTCCGGGAACATTCACGTGACTCCGGACGACTCCGGTCGCTTGTGTGATTGCGATAGCTTAATACTAATCCAGAAAGACAGGTTCTAGTCCCGCTACAGGCGTTTTTGCGTATAAATATTTAAACTATTAATTACTTTAACATTTTTTTAATTGGTAGGTAAATAAGGAATTAGTCCTGTGATGTAGGGCAGGTTTTTAACAAACATTAAGTAGATAAACAGTTATAATGAGTTAAGTTAAATAGACACAAAAATCAAAATCACCTTCGAAACGTCAAAAGACAAAAACATTAGTAGTGTTACAGTTCCCAGTTTCAAGACAAATTAACTAAAAGTTATTTAAGTGCCTATTCCAAAGCGTAAACGTAACAGGAAATAAAAGTAAACAACAGTAATAAAATTAAACAGACTACGCAACGGAAAAGATTTCCCACAAAAACAATTTTCAGTTGCGACAATAAAATTCATTGTCAGAGAAAATGGGTGAGTCATTTCGTCACCGGTTAAAATTTCTGGAATACTGACGGCGCTCCACTAAAATAGTCGGTGACAAGAATTGGAACGGTTTGGGATTCCACTGCAATTCCAGAGAAATATTTGTGAAATGATATTCAAAATCAGATTATTTGAATATGCGTCATTTTTTTTAATTTGAACTGTGATTTTCGGGTTTCATTTATGGATTATGGATTTTATTTGAAGATTATGGATTCTTTTTTAGGTAAATCGAATCGTAATAGACACAGTTTCGTTTCCAGCTAATATGGTGTATTTTTAGTCTACATAGAATTCGCTTGACCCATACATTATAGGCCATATTAGTAGCTTGAAATAATAAAGTTAAATAATAATAAAGTTATAAATAAAAAACAATCATAAAAGCATAGTTATCAGTGAGGTTATCGTGTTCCCATTGAATCCCTATAAGCATGCTATTTATTTATCGCACAAATTATTGAGGAATCCTGAACGTTTTACGGAAAAATCAGAATTCATGCTACTGTGCTGACTCAAAAGCTAAGCTGACACAAAATTAAAATTAAAAAAAATCCAGGAAAAGATATTTTTGACTAGAAGGTTTCGTTCATTTGTGACAAAGGAGAATCATCAAAATTCAAGCTTCAAAATGAAATCACGGTTCATAAACAAAAAAAAAAAACACACGAACATAGAACCTCCTCCTTTTTGTTAGATATTAAACCATTATTTTACTATAATAGCCTTTTATGAAGAATCATCGTAATTTTTCACTTTTTCACCACATTAACCTTTTTGAACCCCAAATTAAATAACATTACCAAGCAACTCAAAGTCACCTTATCCAACAGACATTACAAAAACTCACTTAATTCTAATTCTTTCTAATCTAATTTTCTACGTCATCGTCCATTGGATAGGATTCATTGCCTCGCAATTAGACGGATAAGCAGTAACTTTAGAACCTGCTAAGTACCTGCCCCGGCTTTGCTCGGGTGTAACTTGGAAACAGAGGAATATTATCTCCATAAAATAACCATTTTATAGAGCCCTGACACAGCTAGAAGACGTCGCGGCAGACCTCGTAGAAGATGGCGGGACGAGCTTGACAAAACCGAAGACCAGTGGTCCACTTTGGCCCTGGATTGTGAAAATTGGAAGTCATGGGGAGAGGCCTTTGCCTAGCAGTGGGATCATGTAGGTTAGCAGTATCAGTATATTATAATATTCCACAACTATCACACAACGCCATCTAGTCCTAAGCTAAGAAGAGCTTGTGTTATGGGTAATACTAGACAACTGATAAACATACTTATGTATTTCTAAATACATACATATTATAGATAAATTACACCCAGACAAAGAACAAAATGATCGTGCTCATCACACAAACATTTGTCCTAGTTGGGGACCGAACCCACGACCTCCAGCATGGCAGTCAGGGTCACCAACCACTAGACCAACAGGCCTGTCAATATCCCACCTTAGATTATTTTGTTATTTTCAGGAGGCAGCGTTTTCGATAAAAGCACCAAGACGTATTTTTCTACTTTCTTTAATTAATTATTGTCATATTTCCCACCAATAGGGATGGCAACTGGGGAACTAATGGCGCTAGTATAGCTAGTTCCCAGCATTGTCATTGGTTCAAATCTTACAGGTACTTCAAAATAGTACTACCTCATTGGTCGGATTAGGACCTAGCTATGGTGGCGCTATCTACAATTAGCTTTGACCGGCCTTCCCCATTTTCAGTAAATTTTTAACAAAATGCATGTAAAATCATTCTCATGAAACGCTCGTACGTTTCATAGATTGAGTTTGTTTATCGCCCACAGACAGACAGACACAGGGAGGACTTTGTTTTATATTATGACTGTAGTGATTAGTAAAATTAAATACCTATACATTTTTACAAGCTTTTCTCTCCTAGCTCAGAGGTCATAGAAATTGAAGGTCAGGATGATAATAGAAGATTTAAAAGGCTTAAAGTCGAAAGCATTCACCCTATCATATTCTCAATAAAGGTGTTGGAGCTTTGATATTCAGGCAAATTATGTAATGCTTGCTGAAAAGGTTATACAGGGTGTCCCAGAACTCAACGTCAAGCCGCAACGGGGTGACAGGATTGATCATAATCATCACGAGAAAAGTCTGAAAAAAAATTTATCCCATGCAGTTTAAAAATTATGGGCATTTTGAGAAAAACCTAGAAATTTGATCAAGCTGTAACCACAATAACCGGAAAATAGTACAGTTTGATCAAACTAGGTCAAACTAGGATTTATTTTCAGATTTTTCTCGTGATGGTTAGGTATATGGTTACCGGTTACAGTATACTTGCGCAAGTCTTGATTTGCGCAAGTATACTTGTAGGTACCGCGTATGGCCGGCATTAGCCATCACCGCAGGTTACAGGCAACATGAGGTCACGCTCGGGGATTCCTGCTAGGAAGTAGGTTCCAACCCCAGGTTCCCACCCCGGGATCCCACCCCGGGTTGCCACCCCGGGTTGCCACCCCGGGTTCCCACCCCGGGTTGCCACCCCGGGTTACCACCCCGGGTTGCCACCCCTAGTTCCCACCCCGGTTTCCCACCCCGGGTTCCCTACCCCGGGTTCCCCGCCCCTGGTTCCCACCCCGGTTTCCCACCCCGGGTTCCCTACCCCGGGTTCTCACCAAGGTCTCGCTTACACGGATAATTTTTTTGCTACATTTTTCTTAAGTAAGTACTCACGCTACTTAGCTTTACACGTGTCATCGAAACGTGTTGATTATTTTAATTAAATGATAATTGATTGTGTCGGTCATTGGCATTCATGTCTGATATCAATCTTGATTAACTAATCTTTATACGGTACGAGGGAAGAAGAAGAATGGGTCATTTGGATGTCCATTATCAACTGTAACTGTTTTATGTAGTCAAAATCATCCTGCAATGTTTCCACTGCTGGGACACAGGCCTGTATGCATTTTGTCGATTTTTGAAACGTGATGTGCGGAACAGCTGTTTCTATATTCATCTCGTTATTTTGGTAATATTTTTAAAGAAAATTTTATATTAAAAAAATATTTAAACAGTTATTTTTGTTAATATTTCTGTTTTGGGCTGGTGGTGTCACAGTAAAAACTGGTTCAAAATGACCTCTTATAAAGGTTTTCAGTTCATTTAACCTGTTCTTAACTCCTTTTTTGGAATATCATTATAATGAGTCCTCCCGCCCTAGATGGAACGAAAGACACTGTCAGACTTTAGTGACACTTAACAGTTTTCCTTAGCCTTATATGGCCGCGGTACACTGTTTAGGCAACCTCTCATTTTTTTTTTACAAACTAATGTCACTAGGGGTGATAAAATACGATTTTCTTTTTTACCACTTGCAAAACAGTACAACACCTACTAAAACTTATTTCTGAGTAAGTAATACCAAGAGTAAGTGAGGTGCAAAATGAATTCTAAAAACTTGTAGATTTCCAGAATATTAAAGATACACCAATGACTGTAATCTGTTTCTTATCTCCTTTGATTTAACAGAAGAACGATTCGTAATGGTAAAACTCGATGTATTTTCCTAGAAACACTTTTAGAATAACATTAAAGTTCATGATAACTACTGCGTAAAAGACTGGAGTGTTTATTATATTAATTTATGCTTGTTTTCACCACACGTGCACACTAGGCAGTGCTGAAATAAATGACTTACTAGTTTTACATTGTTAGAACATAGTGTCTTGGCGCTGGACAGAATGTAAAAATGACTTTTTGTCTTTCTGTCAAAGTACAATATAAATATACAATACTAGCACTCCACCCGCAACTTTGCAATTTCGAAGTTCTCCTAGCACTTGCAGTACCGGGGTCGCGGGATTATTCCCTTACCGTGACCCCGGAACATAACAGGCTATTGAAGGACACCGTGGATTTTAGTCAGTAGAAGTCTGACAGTCCCTCCCGCCCTGCCCGGGGTTGGAGGACTCATTTGATGATTTTACCACACTAAAAAAAAAGCACTTGCAGTAACGAACTTTCATAATTATAAACTATCAACACCCAAAAACAACCCTTGAGGGGTTGAATTCCGCTAAATCCGAAAATTTCTTAGTCCTTAACTACGTCATATAAGGAATGCTTATGCAAAAATTCATGCTTCTAGGGCCAGCAGTTTCGGCTGTGCGTTGATCGATCAGTCAGTCAGTAAGTTTGAATTTAATATAAATAGAAGAAGACAGAGGCGGCCTTACCCATTGCGAGGCCCCGGGCGGCAAGTCTTTGCGAGGCCCCTTGCCCTTAGGTTTTGTTGTCATGTTTGAGGACATATGTTAAAGTTGTAATTTGAATTTAAAACATTTTGCAGTTCATACAGGAGCTTTCAACATCCGTGTTTGCGTAAAATGGAGTAATTCTGATTTTTGCAGACTTTGTTTGCCATTTTGGCGATTATTACCTTAAAGTCTTAGTTTACTACTTTGATGAAACTTAAGCACGGCGTTCTTTTAAAGTAGAATAAATTTACTACAATATGAGACTAAAATGGTTTCTGTAGAACCAAAAGCTTCCGAGTTAGCGCTTTTCAAAAGTGTCTTAAATCAACGTTTTTTTACAACAAATGTGGAAGAGGCCAATAGAACTTAGTTGACGCGTACGCACTGGCGTTAACCGCGGGCTGTTTTTCGCTAGACCGTCTTGCAGAGCAGAGCGCTGGCGCACAATTTCAACCATGGCTTCCACCGAGTCGGAGTTTGTTTTAAACGAACCAGAACATTAATTATTAGGATAGTTCGGTCGATTAATCGACCCGACTTACGAGTTGTAGGTCGCGGAATCAAACCCAGCACAGATTACTTTGTGTATTTATTTTATCACCATTGCTCTTAAAACGACGAAGGAAAACATCGTCAGGCAACCGGTATATCCTCAAACCAAAATTTTTAAGACGTGTGACATCACCAACCCGTACGGGGCCCACGTGGTGGATTATGGTCCCCTCTTACAGAAAAGAAGCCTGTGTCCCAGCAGTGGGAACATGTAGAGTGCTGATGAAGATGAAGAGTGAATATAAATACCTCAGAAGACCTAAGGCCCCTCGCCCATGGGCGACTTTTTGTAGCGATGCAGTCGCGATGCTGTCGCGCGTAGCATCGATACAGACGCGATGCTGTCGCTAGCTGTGTGCCCTCGCCCACGGGACCAGATTCAGTCGCGATGCAAACGCGTCACTCTAATCGCGACACTCCCTCCCCCCTCCAACCTCTCTACCGATATCGTCCCACGCGGTCGCGCGTTTGTATCGATACAATCGCGATGCAGTAGCGCGTTGCAAATGCGACTAACTTGCGTTAGAAGCGATGCTGTCGCGCGTTTACTAAACGCGCTACAGCATCGCTGCAAAAAATCGCCGTGGGCGAGGGGCCTAATAGTCTCCGAGATAAACCCTCCCAACATTTTTTCATTTTTTCGAAAAGGTCACAAAGTTCTAAGACATCCCAACTCTGATGCTTTGCCTCTTCCACATTTGATTTTGTTTCGAGATACCGCCAGAGTTACTCAAGTAGTATCTTAAATACTGCAAGAAATTGCAATCTGCTTAAAAAAAAATACAATTTTTCATCCTCCATCAATGAAAAGGGCCTCGCAGAGGCATGTTGCCCCTCCAAGATTCGGCCTCGCTACGTCACTGACCGGCCAACATCATAAACAAGTCTGAACTATCGGATTTAACCTAAAGTAGCCGTTCGGTCAGGCGACAAAATTATTGTACTAAATAAATATTTACAAAATTAACCAACACTGAGATGATAACTACAATAACTACTCATTAAGGCTATAACATAACTACCTAATTAATTAATTAATCAAAAGCTTTTAATTAATAAAAACAAATAGTTTTTTTCTTTTGCTTGGTTTGTTGCGCGAGGCCCCCTGCAAGCGCGAGGCCCCGGGCGGGTGCCCGGTTCGCCCCCCCCTAAGGCCGCCACTGGAAGAAGATAGATTAAAAATTAACTAATAAATATGGACGAACAAAGCTTTAGTATCGGTTTCTTATGATCATCGATGCCATGTCAGAAGCCCGTGGGGTTCGCTGACGAGGCTCCATTAATTTTGACACTTTTTTTTTTAGCGTGGTAAAATCATCAAATGAGTCCTCCAACCCCGGGCAGGGCGGGAGGGACTGTCAGACTTCTACTGACTAAAATCCACGGTGTCCTTCATAGCCTGTTACGTTCCGGGGTTACGGTAAGGGAATAATCCCGCGACCCCGGCAGGCTTTGGCCCTCTGAGAGGGGGGCCCCGTCATTATGCTGACGCTCTTTGAGACGCACGTGGGACACAACGCGCCGTCGACCCGGGCATGGTCCTTGGTCGGGCAGCGAGTTGCCCTTTGCTCGCTGCCCGCATGCCCGCGTCTATGGTGGCCGGAGATCGTCTAGCGACGTCCGTCGCCGTGGGCGCCTACCACTGCGGCTGGGGCGGAGGGAGGACGCTGTCCTCTCTCGCTCGCGGCCCGCCTCCTCCTTTACGAGCATTACTGCCTCGCAGAAGGAGCTGACCGCTTCCCACTCCGTCTCGCCCCGCAGCATGGCCGCAACCAATGCCGGGCGCGAGAGGTCTCCGCCTATCGCAGCCGTGAGGACACGTCGGTGCTCCGCCCAAGCTGGGCAGTCTTGCACCGTATGCTCCTGCACCGTGTCCTCCGGTCGATCTTCGCAGTGGTGACACCCAGGCGTCTCCTCCTTTCGCATCAGACACAGGTACCTCCCGAAACTTCCGTGTCCGGTGAGGACCTGCGTCAAGCGGTAGGTCAGGACGCCATGACTTCTCTCCAGCCACTCCTCAAAGAGGGGTCTTACCGCCGCAATTGCGGCGTGCCCGGCCTTCGGTCGCGACAGTCGTTCCTTCCATACTGCCCTGAGATCGCGCCGGAGGTCTTCGCGCCGCGCCTCGACTTCTCGAGGCAGCGGGGTCACGCCCCGGCGCTGCGCCTCCACGCGCCACTCATAGACGCGCTGGAGGGCAGTCGCCTCGTTTAATTTTGACACTAAGGGATGTCCAAAATACTCAAGGGAAGAAAAAGACTAGGTACAGGTCGTGTCAGGAATCCAAACTATTTCTATATAGGTATATACTTATTTTATTATTTTTAATATTAAACTAATAATATAGCACGCACGTTTTGGCACGCGTATGAAAATGTGCGTTATTTACATTAGGACTAATGAAATGTGTCGCGATCAAAGACTGAGATGGCGGCGCCATTATTATAATGATGAGCCAAGCCGTGGTTACTGATGTCTGCTACCTATTTACTATCCAAACTGAATTCTATTATTGTACCTATTTTTTAAAATACTCGTATAAGACAAAGAGTAGAATATGTTTGGTTGAATGCGCTAATCTCAGGAAATGCTGGTTCGAATTGAAATATTAGAACGAAGTTCCTTATCGCGCGTTGTGAAAGGGGGCTAGACGAAAAAAAATCTAACGAAAATTTGTCACGACACTTTTTGGAACGAAGTTCCTTATCGCGCGTTGCGAAAGGGTGTTAGAGCTCATAGAGTGGAGTGGAGCGGAGTGGAGTGGAGTCGCGACGATTATTTTGTTGAGTGTATACAGTAACTTCGTTCCATCCGGGTGTCCCTTGACACCTGTCAAATTTTTTTTTGTCATGGACAGTCCATTTATCGGGGAAGGTACATGACATCACGCTGCGACATATAGGAGCTCAGGAGCGGGGATGAAATCGCGGGGTCCAGCAATTTAATATAACTAAGATAGATATTCAATCAGTCTGTTGTCTTTACACGCTTTAACGATTTCGATGAAGCTTCATATAGCTTCTTTTAGTTTGATAATGGTACTCAACAGTTTATTTTTATTCAAGACAAACATAATTGTAAAACCGAATTCGCCTATTCGAGTCTATAAAATCTCCAATCTGGAGCACCCGTCTAACAAAGGAACAAGATTTAGATGGACATTAAAATGATTATTCACAGCAGTCGGCCAAAGTGAAAAGTCGCAGTGGCATCGCCCCATCTCTAATATTATAATGTGTACATATTATACTGTTCTTGTTGATTCTAATTATGTTTGGCATGTCTGTCTATCGGTATGGTATCCGAACTATGAGAATTCCAATATACATAATGACATAATTATGTAACTTCCTACATCAATTAGTCATTCGCTTATCTCAAGTATGTAATGACTTGCTGCGGTAAGCGCTGTGTGGAGCAACGATATCACGAGAGTAAGAACAAATGTATAGAAATGTTTGTAATACAACACGAGGCGCCGCCAGTAGCGAATTCGCGTACTTACAAAGTAATGTCTTTTCCGCCCTTCGGGCTGTTTTTCATGTGTAATAGTTAGTTTGTAAGTAATGTTTGCAGATTTTCCGATAAAGATGTATTGAAATATGGAATTAAAATTCGTATTCATTGTAAAGAATTGGTTATTAACTTGACCGTCTAGTTTTTTAGGTCCAATTTGCATAGATCTTTACAGAAATATTTCTCATCATTCCTGCTTTCAAAAAATCAATGTTGCATTGTATCTACAACTGATTAGCGATGAATAATCACAATCCACTGATAAAATCTTTCACGTATCAATAAAATTAGCACAAAATAAAAAAAATACCATTCGTTCAAAAAGTTCTTATAGTTTCTTATCATTGCACATAATTTTGAACAAAGAACATGATTAACGTTTGAAACGCGTTCGGACATCAACGACGCACGCATCCTTGCAATGGCGTCGTGATTCACAGCTGTTACTCTCCTCTGGTCCGCCATTTTGGTTCAGAGCCAAACAGAACGGGGTGATAATAAGAAATGTAGCAACAAACGGACGTTCTTAGAAACTTAGTCAATCGTCGAAAGATTTGAACGCTTTTCTTGCAAAATAACCTTATTTTAGTGTTTTCCTTCTGTGCCAGATGGATTTCTTCCTTAATATTTTGCAATAGAAGTAGAAGAATCTCCTATGGAAAGAGTGGAGGGAGGTCTTAGCCTGGCTGTGGGACAGTCCAAAATTACTTTAATTATGGGGAAGTATGGAAGAAGAATCATCATCAAAATCAGCCGGAAGACGTTCACTGCTGAACATAAGCCCCTAGACCGCCACGCCTGGCCACGCCGAACGAAAATCTGCCACTTGAATTCATCAGTTGCCCACGACTCTCACGAGGTGCGCCTTCTGGGTGTCGAGTCTGCTAATTATTAGGCAGAATGGCGCCACAATGGCGTTTCAATTGTAGTGCTTATTCGAACCATTTTTTACTGCTGAGTAAAAAATGGTTCGAAAATTGAAACGCCATTGTGGCGCCATTCTGACTAATAATTAGCAGACTCGACACCCTGGTCCAAAAGAAGAATAGTTACATAATTATAATTTGTTGCCCCGGCTCCAAATATATTGGGAATTGGGATATAGTACAGCTTGGCCAGAACGGATTGAAACGGAACTAATCTTTTTGTTTGTTGATGACATTTAAAATTTTTGATGTGAACAAAGAACGCAGGTTTGTTAGATTTATTATTGTTCCATAAAACTAAAGTAGTAAGTGAAACATAATAAAATAAAATCATTCAAAGTACTGGTAGTGAGAGCACAGTGGCGACTTCCGGTTTTCTACTGTTTTTTGCCAAGCTGCAGTAGAAACTAAATGATTGTGATTTTAATAACTTCCTTACCATTAAATAGGTACATAGTTGAGTTATACTATTTTTGGAGGAAAATGGATCCCAACAATGAATAAATCAATTCTATTCTACGTGGGTGCCGTAAACATTTGTCTAGTTTTTGATTTATTATTCTAAGTGCTAGAAACACATTGTGATTGCCAATTCCTCTGCATAAAACAAACAGCTGGTACCGAAATATCTGTTATTTTATCTCTACTTCAAAAATTTACATTAAAGGCTTTTTAGGCAAAGTAATTAAACGACAAAAGTTAAAGATTTTATGAAAATTTGAAAAATTATCTTCAAATTTTTCAAATTTTCATCAGTGTAAATTGATAAACGCAGTATTCGATTTCTAAAGCAAAAAAATTCAAACTCACGGGTCAACGTCCGTTAGTATCATGTTAACTCAAAGTTATGGCTTTAGAAAATCAATATCCTTTTACCGTCATTAGACATCCAAGCCCTTTAAGTTTGTAAAGTTTCACTAGATAAATTAATTTAAAAAAAGTATAAAGTTCATGCATAAAGTTTCTCCAAAATAATGTGCGGACATTTTGTTCGCGCCTTTCAGTAGAGCGCGTACTAAAGCAGGTATCGCGTTCGGCGTTTTGCGTCCGAGTCCACCAGCACGGTTGTGCGTAACTTTAATTCGCGCACAGTGTAACACATTTGTGCGCGAACATTTTCCCTAAATACAGTTTAGCAATGCCCACTGCTCACGTGCGCCCGTACTAAAGTATCCAGAAGTGTGCGTACATTTTTAGAATGTACTTACACGCACAATTCGTTCGTGTGGAGCGACTAGAGCGAACATTTATTTGACGTGCGACCTGTAAAGTGCGATTCTACCGATGTACAATCGCATCTTTACAGTTTACATTGAAGGACCCGGTTTTACTCATGCTCGTATTTTGGACTCAAGACTTTATTCATGAGCTCTTCAGACTTTCTAGAAGGTTGAATGTCGACCTCTCTCCGAGTGAAGAGACATACTCGTAAACTTCCTGACTTTGCACGAAAATCGCTGTTGGAAACTTTAGGAAATTCTCTGCTACTTACTTTACCATGGATTATTTGTTAGTTTTTTATTTTTATTTTAATATATATAATATAATAATATATAATATATTCCACAACTATCACACAACGCCATCTAGTCCCAAGCTAAGCAGAGCTTGTATTATGGGTACTAGACAACTGATAAACATACTTATATATTTGTAAATACATACATATTATAGATAAATTACACCCAGACACAGAACAAATGATCGTGCTCATCACACAAACATTTGTCCTGGGTGGGAATCGAACCCACGACCTCCGGCATAGCAGTCAGGGTCACTAACCACTAGATCAACAGGCCAGTCAAACCCTTTACTTTACACTAGGAATTTCTCTTCCGTCACACAAACAGCCAGACCATACAACTAACTGTAGCTTATACACATAATAGGTATTATACAACGTGTAACGTTAATAGCGCAAAACCTCTCGTGGGGTAACTCAACCCATGTTACTGAACAATGTTTGTTCTAAGACTATTGGAAATTCGCAAAAAAAAAAAATGGTTTTTCATACTGATGGGGTCGATCAATTTCTCATTTTTAACCGACTTCAAAAAAAAAAGTAGGTTCTCAGTTCGACCTGTATTATGTATGTATGTATGTATGTTTGTCCGCGATTGTCTCGCGTTTGACTGAACGGATTTTGATGCGGTTTTCAGGAAAGTGTTCATTACATTCTGGAGAAGGTTTTAGTATGTAACACTAATAGATATCTCGTGACGTTGCCCACGTGGATCCGTTTTTGCATACTTGGTTTGTAGATTTTCAGAGACGATTGCATGTTTGTCTGCAATTATTCCGCGTTTGGCTGAACCGATTTTGATGCGGTTTTCAGAAAAGTGTTCTTTACATTCTGGAAAATGTTTTAGTATAAATAATAATAATGGATTCCTCGTAAAGTTGCCCACATAGATCCGTTTTTGTTGCTTACTAGGATTGTAGATTTTCAAAGACGCCGATTGTGTGAAGATTTTTGTTAAATATCTGAACTAAAAAGGGTAAAATAAAAAACTATTTAAAAAAAAGGGAACCGACTTCAAAACCAAACACAAAAAAACTGTAAAATAACTCATCTTTCGGAAGTCGGTGGCCATTTTTTTTTTTTTTTTTAGCGTGGTAAAATCATCAAATGAGTCCTCCAACCCCGGGCAGGGCGGGAGGGACTGTCAGACTTCTACTGACTAAAATCCACGGTGTCCTCCATAGCCTGTTACGTTCCGGGGTTACGGTAAGGGAATAATCCCGCGACCCCGGCAGGCTTTGGCCCTCTGAGAGGGGGGCCCCGTCATTATGCTGACGCTCTTTGAGGCGCGCGTGGGACACAACGCGCCGTCGACCCGGGCATGGTCCTTGGTCGGGCAGCGAGTTGCCCTTTACTCGCTGCCCGCATGCCCGCGCCTACGGTGGCCGGAGATCGTCGCGCGACGTCCGTCGCCGTGGGCGTCCTGCACCGCGGTTGGGGCGGAGGGAGGACTCTGTCCTCTCTCGCTCGCGGGACGCCTCCTCCTTCGCGAGCATTACTGCTTCGCAGAAGGAGGCGACCGCTTCCCACTCCGTCTCGCCCCGCAGCATGGCCGAAACCAATGCCGGGCGCGAGAGAAGTCGGTGGCCATAGTAAATTAAGTACTTTAAGAACAAAGCCACCGACTTCCGAAGAAAAGTTATTTTACAGTTTTTTTGTGTTTGGTTTTGAAGTCGGTTCCCTTTTTTTTTTTTAAATAGTTTTGTATGAAAAAAAAGCCTTGAAAAAGCAAATTTTTCTGACGTCACGCGCTCTTGAAGTAAAATACGTTATATCTTTGTAAATACGCATTAATTCAACAGAAAAAAAAACAAATAAAAAACATGCCTATTAATCTCTAATCTTGGAATATTTATTTCCCAATAAAACAAATATAATATTCGCTTCTAACGAATAAACAGGTTTTTCAGAAACAAGGTTACAGGAAAACGAAATTCATTTTTTATTAAGAAGTCATGTTCATGAAATTCAGGAATCGTCAGATCGGTATACCATGTTTCCGGTAAAAATAAGATTTCCTTGAATTTGTTGAAAGAGCTGTCGAATGAGTCAGTTTAGAATCGACTGTTTTGTTTGTATATACTTGCTGATTTTCAGTGTAAAATAAAATTAGGTAATTCGGTAGTCTATCTTAATAATTCTGTTTTATAGGCTTTTCAGAGATGAAACAGTTTACATGAAACAGATTACAGTACTTTAGCACGAATTTTCACTCTTTTACTTTACAGCGTTTCTTGTATGAAAAAATCGAACAGTGCCTCTGGTGTGCGAAAAAGGAATTAATATTTTCCTTGAAAATTGACAATTTGGAATTGTCAAAGTTCCAGTTTACGTCTGAAATACTGGAAACTCGTTCTAAGGGTTACAGGACGTTCATTTTTGTTGTAGAGTTGCTCAATGCAAAAATTTTGCAAAAAATATTTGTGATTGCGTCAGCCGATGCAACGTTTGATGCAATGTTTTTATATATAAGAGAGAGTCAGTTTGTTGTCAGTTTCACCTTATGGTTGTATACAGTAGGACAAATAAAATTAAAAAGAATTTATTACTAGCACTTATTTTTTTTTGGAGCAAAACCTTTATGAAATAATTAAAATTGTGTGATGTTAAAAGCGTGATACATCATTGAATTATGATTAGTTTTAATAATAAATATTTCAAAAACATCCCGTAATCTTTACAAGAACTAATAATAATATACCTAAGCGCCATTTAGACGGAGCAAGAACTCGTATGCGAGTTTCACTACATTGCGGCATTTGTTTCATTAACTGAATTTGTTCTACTATATGGTTACGCTTCGTAACTTATAGTTTTCCTTATATTTTTCAAAATCACCTAATGGCGATTGAAAGGCATTGGTTTACTGTTCCAATTTATTTGATCTGTGCCATATATCGTTGATTCGGTGATTTCTTTGTGCTGTGCAGCGCGCGCGCGATGCCGCGCCGCGCCGTATAGGCAGTCTCGCTCTAACCTTGGGATCGTATGGATGCGCATGCTATGTGTGACACTAATTAGTCCCATCGCGCCCTAAAACCCCTGAACTGAACCTATATAAACTGTTATCGGCCTACCCCAGACCTATGATAGTGTGTTGTGTACTGCTGGCCAGCATAGTGTATCCAGAAAAGACCTGTGAGCTGATCATCCCGAAAGCGGACACGTGGCCGTCGCCTGCGCGCCCTTGGGATCGCTGGTCAAGGTATGTGGTGCAATTAATGAATTGGACGATCTCCTGTGCCTTTCTTCCCGATTGCGTAGTTTTTTTGCCTTCAACTTTTCATGACAGAATCAGCAATTATAGCCTAGATTGCTCTAATAATCTAGGCTCAATCCGCGTGTGATTTTAGCAGAAAATTTACAACTTCTGCAGGTTATACGCACCACTATAAATTCCGCAATGTAACGCAACTCGCGTTCGAGTTCTTGCATCGTCTAAATGAGGCTTTAGATTGAGCATTTTAATGAAATAAATACTTTCCACCACCGCCATGTTTGTTTTATTTCTATGTTGCCAATATGAATGGGTATAAAAAGTTTCCATAGTAATTTAACATGTTAGCTGCATGCATATTATAATTTTAATGGTAATAACTAAGTAAACCTATTTGCTGACTTCTTCACGGTCAATTTACCTTAGCGAATTGCAAGCACTATTACATCTGACATGAAGAGCATTGCAACTGATTAATCTTCAATAATTAATAGACTCTGTCATGTTTGATTAGGTTACCTATGCTGCTACGCGTACGACAATAAAAAAATATTTTTAAATTCATTTATACAAAATAAATTGAGTTCGCCATATTGTGGGTTGGATTTTACAGCGATTAGAAATAGGTTACACAGACGTCAGCACGTCAACCTACCCCAATTTCCCCATCGAACATTTTATCCTTCTTCATCTTCTTCTTATTCAGCCTTCTTTTTTGGCATAAAATTCTAAAACTATTGAAGAATTATGACAGACTAGGGTAGGAGTGCTATCGTCTCTGCACAGTGTACCTACATTGCCCTGTGACACTTAATTTTGTCATCAACACAAATAAAGTGTTGTTATTTTTGGAAACCAATCTAAACCACAGTTGATGACCTTCCAATCGAATGTATCGACTCATATCTAATAACCAATTTGAATCCAATACGACTGACGACCCCTTCTTTGATGTGGAAAATCGTTCAAAGACTCCTCATCTTGCTAGGTAGAGCGAAAGGGACTGTCAGGCTTTTGAAACCCACCTTGCTCCTTCAATTGCGCTTTGCGTGAATTAAGAGGTTTCCGCAACCCTGGTAGAGCGCAATACCTCTTACTTCATCCCCTTAGCACGAATTTTCAGTGTTTGAGACGTAAAGTAAACTGGAACTTTGACAATTTCAAGTTGACATTTTTCTTTTTCAAGGAAAAAAATATTCCATTTTTTCATACAAGAAACGCTGTAAATACTGGAAAGACGCTGTAAAGTAAAAAAGTGAAAATTCGTGCTAAGGGTCATGCCGACCACGATGAAAATAAGGCCAAATTTGAAACGTAAAAAAACATGCAAAATATGGTACTTATCACCAGACTCAGTTGGTGTAAATATTTTTTTTTGCGTATTTACTCGATACTTACTTAGCTTTTGCCAATGTAAATCTTCAAAATGGTGTATGAAACATTCCTGAATTCTTTATTTTTCAGACATAAGTACGTACCTGAAACAAAATAGAATTTTCCAAATTAGAACAGCAGATTAAAAAAAAAAAAACAAAAAAAAATATCTTGTCACATAAATTCGTTATCCTCCTAGCCATTCATCAACTAGATATCTTCTAGTTGGACTAGTAGGCTAGACCATGCCACTAGTCGTCTTCTATATTTAGTACTTAGTAGATAGGTTTTCGTCAGTCATGTCTGAAAGTCCCTTCCGCAGCTTCCGCTCGCGCTCCACCTAAAGCGGGTCTCTCCCCCGATAGAGAGAAGTCATCTCTGATTTTCAACAAAAAATAGGTTTTGGTCAAACTGGAACTGATAAACCGATAAAGATTTTTTCTTCAGGAATTCTTTAGTATTACTCACCGTTTCTCGATTTGAGAACTGGAGCTCATTGACGGTTTAGTTCAAATGGTCGCATAATAACCGAGCCTCGATTTGAGAACTGGAGCTCAATGACGGTTTAGTTCATAACGTGGTCGCATAATAACTAAGCACTTTATACAGAACAATATCCATAGACAACAGACCCTAGTACCAACATAACCAATATCAAAGTGGTATTGCATTATTTAATGCTGTGGTTTGGCTGCATACAGCAGTGGTCAGTGCCTCCCCGCCATTTGGCAAGCCACCAGATACGATACACGTTGGACAAAGGTCACTACACACTGCGGTGTAACTGAAAATTATGTTCGGCTCGGTGGTTAAGGGATTATCTCGGAGTTTATAGTCGAGGTTTAACGCTATTGTTAGAATTTGGTGTTGACATTTGAGAAAGCTACTGTGAGTTTGTTTTTAGGCGGAAAATCTTTGATCTTTGAAGAGATTGTACACTCAATACAGCTTGTGCGTTTCAAGGTGCTTTATTCAGACAATGACGAGCTCCTTTGATTCTGCAGTTTTCTGGTATTCCTCAAAGTTGATACCTACAGGCTATTTATTAGTTGTAATAGTTTGGCTTCATAAGTGTGTTAGTTTTTTTATATTGATTTATTTACGCTGTACAATTTCTGGGTAACAGCCGTGTAGTGTAGTCCAGATGTGTTTTATTATTTATGTCAATTTACAGAAATGATTCAGTTTTGAAAACTGTACCCTTAGCACTAGTTTTCACACTTTACGGCTTCTTTTCAGTATTTACAGCGTTTCTTGTATTAAAAAATGGAACAGCGCCTCTGGTGTGCGAAGAAGGAACTATTTTTTTCCTTGAAAATTGTCAATTTGAAATTGTCAAAGTTCCTTTACGTCTCAAATACTGAAAACTCGTGCTAAGGGTACTAAACCGAACGTACCTACCTACTCGTTCTGTGAACTAAGTTTTACAAAAGTTACGTTTAATATTACCTATTGCCACTATTAAAGCCTGAATCAGAAACTTTGTATCCCATTCAAATAGCAGTTCTAATCGAAAATAGGTACATAACTAAACAAATAGACTGAAAACACGCACCAAAATCCACTGCAAACTACGACTAGGTACCTCTAAAAATAGCTGTAGTTGTAGTTTGGAATTAGCTCAGTGCAAACTCGTGTACTGCCCAATTATACAGCACAATAACTTTAATTCCGCAGACCCGACAAACCGGGAAACCGCTAATGCGTTACACCGCAGTGTGAGCAAGCTCTAATATACGTTATGTCGTAGTAAATGTCACGCTAGTAAACCGCGGGTACACGTGACTGTAGCACGTAGTATTATGCAAGGAGTCGCACTGTCTGCGGGTCGTACTTTGCTCTATGACATTACGAGGTTCTTTTTTTAAATTCAAACGTCAGATTGGCGGTGACGATGAATTAAAAAAAGAACAGCGCTTACTACTGGCTATTAAGTATTCTGTGGTACTGGCTGCAAGACTAGTGCAGTCATATGTAAGAAATGAAAAAAAAAGGTTCTATATCGATAGAAATATATTTCCCTGTAAAATGAATTTAATTCCTTGTCCGTTGAGGTTAGATAGGTACAAATAGTTAGTGGATACTTAATTTAATCATCCTTATAATTAAAAGCTTTCTTGTCTGTTTTCAACTGACTTAATCCAGACGGATCAGTTGCAAATGTCCCTATGCATCTTACATCACTAAAAAAACTGGTCAAGAACCAGAAGGTGTAGAACACCTACCACGTGTTCAAAGTAAAAATACTACTACATGTGATAATCCAAGAGATGGCGTTACGACGTTACCGAAAAACGTTTCAACGAGGAAAAGAGAATTTCAGCTTAAACATAATGTGTGAGTTGCGAAGGCCTAGTTGGTAAGGCGTCTTGTGTACTTATCCAGAAGTGCAGGTTCAAATCCCACTTGCAATCTGAATTTTTCTTTCCTCAAAAATCATCTTTACTACAACCTGTTTTTAAAATGTCCTTTACAAAAAGCAGCAATACTTTTCCTGAATTGTAAGAGCAGTACGAGATTTATTCGAAAGAGCAAATATGCAAGATTCGCTCACGTTTTCAATAGTCTACGATAACCGAAGTAAGTGGTTAAGCAGCACTCCAAACCGCGTGCAGTATGTGGTTGCTTGGTTACTGAAACGTACTGCGTAATGCATGAATGGTGATGGTTTTACCTACTACTCATCATACATTATATTTAATGGGATATTAACCATAATTGAAATCAGATTTGCAGATTTATGGTTTTGCGTAACACAATAATTATGATGACTGTAATTTAAGGGCTACGCAGCACTTATACACAATATAAAAAAAATATTGTGATCAATAGCATAAGCTGAAATTTTTAATTCTATGGAAAACAATATTTAAAATAGGAGTCGAAACTAAAAGGACGTGTCTATGTATCTTTAAACAAAGAATCCAAGAAGAAGAAGAAATATATCCTACCAAAACAAAAGGTTATAACCTACCGCAACAAAGAGAAAGTAATGTTAATTTCTAACCTTAATTAATAACAAGCTGATTCTTTCAATGTATGCTTTAAGCAACCAGTATAACTAAGTACTTTATTAATAGAATTGAAAAAAATATGAGCTTTTTATACCTAAATTCATTGCTGAAATGGAACTTATAACAATGTAACAAACAATCAAATAGGAGTTGAGAACCTTCCAGTCTATAAAATGACTGCTTGTAGCCATTAAACAACGTGTAACGCCAAAAGCGCAAAACCTCTCGTGGCGTAACTCAGCCCAAAAAAAAAAAGGTTTTTCACGCATTCGTCGGGCACATCTGTACTTAAAACCATTTTTTTTGCGACTTTCCAAAAGTCTTAGAACAAAATTTGTTTAAGTAGTAACATGGGCTGAGTTACCCCACGAGAGGTTTTGCGCTTTTACACGTTGTGTAATATTATTTTGAAGACACGACCTTATGAAAATGAACTTTTACTATCAGGCAGTCTTTTATGAGTAACAGAAGAATAGAAATGCCAGTCATCTTTACCAGTCACCTTTCGTCTGTAGGTTACGAAAAGAAAGAGGTTGATTACTGATTGATTCGGCCAAGTCTGGCAACTAGATTTACAATAGTTCCGTATGACCCAGTCACAATGTTGTATAGGTCAGTTAGGTGTAACATTCAGTCTATCATGTTTTTACTTTTAGGAAATACGCCACTCAGTGGCGGATAAAGAGTTTCCGAGGCCCTAAGCACAGATCCTGTGTAGGCCCTCTATTGCTTAAATTGGGAGGGTAGAAAGTATAAAATGAAAGTTTCATCAAAATAGAAAGTGTAGGTATAATTTAAAACTTAAAACATTTTTTTCCTTGCCTTATTCAGAGC
Organism: Agrotis segetum; assembly: GCA_036375495.1. NCBI lineage: Eukaryota > Metazoa > Arthropoda > Insecta > Lepidoptera > Noctuidae > Agrotis > Agrotis segetum. Next base: position 789,943 of record JAQSVV010000001.1, read on the forward strand.
AAACGCTCAGGGAGCAGCCGCAAGAAGGCAAATTAGCCCCTTCGTACACTAGGAGATGCAAGTCTTCGATACCTTACGACTTTTGTGTCTATTGGAGCGTGCCTGTGTATGAACCTCTATGGTTTTGTATTGCAATAGTCACCTAGTGTACGAAGGGGACGAAATGTCATTAAATCATCACTAAGTATCCCCCCTGCTCTTATCCCTTTGTATTTAAGGCCCGTAAGACAAATACAATATTTGGCATAAAATAACTGCTGCTCTATTAAAAACCTATTAATGTCGACTTAAAATCCATCAGAATTTCGCTCTTTAATTAATTTGGGATAAAACACAATTTCGTCTGAAACCCGCTCGAAGTTAAATTGTCCGTCGGCGATTGGGAATTTAACAGGATTTCCATTATAGCTGTATCCAATATGCCCCGGAAACATGATTACCATTCATATCATTTGCATAGCACGGCTGTGGAACATCCATACATCTGTCTGCAATAACAGCTAATGTATACATTCAGATGAATGTCTTATGTGTATATAACGTTGGCCTAAATGTTTCTAATTGAGAATGATTTTGGGGATGGGTTTTTTTTTAATTTTGCTTCGATGTTTTTCAGCAGCTTCGCCTTTTTCTCCCTCTACTGTCCTATTCTATAGCCTTTTTTATCGTAATAAAATCATCAAATGAGTCCTACCACCCCGGGCAGGGCGGGAGGGACTGTCAGACTCGTTCTGACTAAAATCCACGGTGTCCTTCAATAGCCCTTAACGTTTCAGGGTCACGGTAATTCAATAAGTCATGCAATCACCTATTCTATAAGCCTTAATTAAAAAACCGGTACAGTTAGTAACCTAACCTAACCTAAGCTGTGGCGGTTTTGATTGTTGTTAGGAGAAAACCATAACAAACAAACTCATTCTTCAACTTATCACAGATTCACTATTACATAAACACTGTTTTAAGCTTTCACGGTTTGTCTCAAAATTTAAAATGTCACTTACGGGATAACATCCGTGATTATTTATTTGTTTGAGTTCCCGATATTTCGACGCTGTTGCAAGCGCCATGATCGCGGGTTGACTGGAGATTGCGGGTGGATGAAAATAAATTGTTAGGAGCAGACAAATCTGTCTACCCTCTTTCTTTGTCATTTTAAATTTGACTATTACATTTTTAAATTAAGAAAACTAATGTTGTTGACCATAATAGTAATATTGTTATTCATCCAAGATAGAATATTATGTTGTTGTCTATGACACGACCAAAATAGAAATAGCATTGACCGCTTCATTACATCAGCTTATTGGCCGCAAGGTTCAAGAATAGCCTAAGTTCTTTATTAGATTTTTGTTTTGATATTAAGGATGTTTCTATAGATTCCTTTTTCTTTTTTTTTTCGGTGGTAAAACCATCAAATGAGTCCTCTCGCCCTGAGTGGGGCGGAAGGGACTGTCAGACTCCCACTGACCAAAATCCACCCATGTTCCTTCCCGGGTTAAAAAAAAACCCGCGGCCCCAGCAGGCTTTTGGCGCGATATACAACGCGCCACTGACCCGGGTTTGGTCCTTGGTCGGACGGCGAGCTACCCATTACTCACCGTCCGCAAGCCCGCTCCGCCGCTGTGCCCTCTGCTGATCAGGGGGACACGCGTTGGAGCGTCCACACGACGTATCCGAGAGGGTACTCCAGTCCACTGGCGCACGTGGAGGTTGCCTGTCATAACACCCCTTCTGTAGATTCTTAAGGGCGTACGGCAAAGCGAAAGCATCGTTTGATGAGTCGGAAAAGTTGCCACGCACCGCCACCAGCAGGCGCTAGTATCGCAAAATTAACGCAATCCAAAGTTTTATGTATTTCATTTCGTCAACTTCGACATTTCATAAAGTGTTCCCTTTACGCAAAATACATGTATTACTCTAGTAGAAATATTTTAATATAAGGATGTCGAAACATTCACCAAAACAAAATGATAGAAATCTTTATTGATGTGGATTAATATTTTGTGAATATTTTTATCATTCACAGTCTTAAATTTATTTTATAACATTTTGATGTCCCGAGATTACGAACAAAACTACTATTTTGGTAGAAAATTAATGATAATTGGCATACCTTACGAAAGTGACAATACCCAATTATCGTTAATTCGTGAAACACACGCGACGCACGGGTAGGCGTGAGCGTTGTGCCCTCCACGGGGGCCGGATCAAATGTTGACACTCGTTGAGATGCTCACACTTTTTGAGTAATAATACTAGGTACATAGTATTCTTTATACAAAGAGACTTGAGATTGAGACATCTACGTGAGAACTGCTACCTACCGTAAATTCATAAACAATCCAGTAGAGTTTGTCCGATATCGATGGGTGCCCTCTATCTGGCAGAAACTTGTTGCTCCGAAACTTATTTGGCAGAACTCATTTGGCAGAAACTTTTTTAAACGAACATTGTTATGGTATAAAAAATGTTTAGTATAATTGTTTTTTGGCCTAATGTTTTTATGTCCGAATTTAAATTGGGATACTTTTAAGATGGCAGAATTTTATTGGGCATAATTACCATCTTGTCAGATTATAATTTTGCATATTTTCATTAAGCATAACGTTTATTTAGAGCGCCGATTATTTGGAATAATTTGACTTAGTATACGTCGAAGATCACAGAATTTCAGAATAGTAATAATTTAATAGTCATAATAAAAAATTAAAAAATTGTTTTATAAAATCAATATGGTGTGCTACAAAAGTTAGTGACAGAAATGAATCGCTGCAAAACCGACTTCACGTAGTCTTGTCTGCCCTACCCCTAGAGTGTAATTTATAATCGCGTAGGCGCGGAGGGGCGAGGCGGCCCGCAAGCTGAGAAGCAGGTGGTTTTAACGCACACCGCCGCGGCTTAGGCTGGCCGGCTCGCCGGCCAGCAAGCCGAAGCTTGGAAATTTCAGAAATTTATGCCTAAAGGTGATTCTGACTTACAAAATTATGGGTTTCGGTGTTATGGTAAATGAGTGTACGCCAAACGATTTTCTGCGAAAAGAGGTTTATTATGCTATCCGCCGTTGCTATGCAAAATAAAATTATGACGTAAAAAGTTCTGCTATAAAGGGTGGACCCGATATCGATCTATCAATATTTTCCCACGTTTTTATAAACTCACTTTTTTAAAGTTATATTATACAGACTTCTTTTGGGTTTGCTCCTTCCATGTTGCATCGACTTTGTCTTTGCCACCTCTGGTCTAGGCTATAACAGAGTTAAGAACCCAAAAGCGCTCATCATCATCCGACTACTGATGATGAGTGATAATTCTGCCCACTGCTGGGACACAGGCCTGCCCTCTGCGAGAGGGAGTGGTCCATAATCCATAATATCGCTACTGTTTACTATAATTTCCAAACAGAAAATATTATGTTGCTCGTAACAATTTCCCTCTACATAATAATATTATGAATTTTAAACATAAAAGTTTATAATATCCGACCAACAACGAACCCAAAGAGATAACATTTCTGTGTTTAATTTAATTATCTAAAAAAAGCTCTCATTTCTTATTCTTTGTCTTATCCTTATCGCCCTCGGCTCTCTACTAATGATCACCATTATCTTTGTAACGTCATGTTTAAAAAAAAGAATTCCTTTGTCTCTTGTATGGTGGCCTGAATGAAAATTATAAATAAAAATATTTTATACTATAACAGGGGTTCTCAAACTTTTTCAGCTCGCCGCGCACAAACAGTACCCTTACCACGAGTTTTCAGAACGTCGAAGTTTTTAGAAATTTCGCTCGCCGCACTGGCTAATTTAAAAAAAAAAAACTACTTGGTTCCGAACTCCACGAAATCAGAACACGTGAATCTGGGTTTTTAGCTGCAAAAGAGATCAATGAGACTCCACGGTTCCACGCAAAATCAATCCGGTGATGATCAACTCTCGCGCCTCGTCTCACAGCGCCCCACAGTGTTTCGTCTAGTACAAGCTAGCGAGACAAAATTATTTTTTTACTTATTTTAATTGTTTACGTATAAATAAGGTGTCTTACGTCGTTTTGTGTTCTCTAAGTGTTTCTTAAGTCCAAAGGTGTGCATGCAAGATGGTCACCAAATTTCTTACTTTTGTTTACTAATATCACGAACGTGAACGATCCCTAGTACAACAAAAAAAGAATTTTGAAAATCGGTCTACAATTGGCGGAGTAATCGCGTAACAAACACGCAAAAAGTAAAGATATCCAAGTAGCCGAAATTAATAAAAATGCTCACAAAATAAAAAGTACTGAACCAAATTGGATGAATTTTTTACGAGACCAAATGGCAAGTATACTGCATCGAATAAAAAAAAATCACACTAATCGGACTAGAAACCTGGGAGTAATCGATGTACATACATACATTTATCGTAGCTATGGCTCGTTCTGAAAGAAAGTAAATTACTTTATCTGCGGGCGGTTTCGGGAGCCAAAAACTAAAGTAACCTACGCCTGAATGTTTCAATTATAACATACAGAAAAATCTAGCCGGATACATTGGGATACAAAAAGTTGCAACACTTTAAAGTTTGAAGTTAAGAAAAAATATGTGGGATTATTTCAACATACTTATAAACTCTAATTTGGGCAAAAAAGTACATGTATTTTTTTCAAATCAAGTCAAAATAGTAAGTACATACCCTCAATAGTACAATCCATAACAAGAAAATCGTTTCACTTTCATATCAAATATTTGAGATGGTGTCACAAGTGTGCTAAAAATGCAACTTATTTACAAATGAAAATTGCACTTCCTTTATAATGAATATTAACCCCTCCACAAAATTACTTGTTGAAGTAACAAACAAATATTTTTTTTGAATTCCTTACCTGGGAAGGGTTGGCTACAAGTTCTTATCACGAATTCCTGGAAATGACGTCATGAGTTTTGTCCCGCTAGCTTGTACTAGACGAAACACTGTGCGCCCCTTTGAACCCTCTACGACGCACCAGGGCACCGCGACGCACAGTTTGGGAAACCCTGTATTATAATAATGAACACTTACCAAATTTAAAGCAATACAGATAGTTTATAATAAGAGTTAACATAAAGGATATAGTTTTGTCCCAATGTTTTGTTCACAAGGGATAATAAGGGTAGCGAGCACAGGCGTTGCCACTTTACCAGTGCAGCAGCTAGTACTAATAATAGGGTAATAATAATAAGGGTGTAATTAATCTATAATTTTATGTATGCATTTAGAAATGTATCTATGTATGTTTATCAGCTGTTGTTTAGTACCCCATAACACAAGCTCTGCTTAGCTATATGAAATCTACCAATAAACAAATAAAGTAAGGATAGGTATCATAAACTATTTGAAACGTCTTGTTAAAATCATCCCTTCTATAAACAGCAAGAACATCTAACCAAAGAAACTAATCTATTAATTTAGGCAAACAGGACGCTAACAGACATAGCTTAATTAATGGACGACGATTCGCCACGTTTCTGTCATTCCCCTGCCCAACGTGCCGACCTAAATAACTATTGGTAGAGATGTACGGACTACCTAGTATAATAATAGTTGCCCAATAATCGGGAAAGTCGGTTTTCGTCCTTATTTGTAGTTGGCCTGTTGGCGATGTATTAGTAAGAAACTCCGACTTATCGGCTCAATTAATTGAAATTACTTTAGCTATAATTTATACAAACAGTTTGTGCTATAATCTAGGAATGCCCTCTTAAATCGAGATAATATAAGTTATCTTTGATAGCTAATTATAATTAACAAAAATAAAATATGAAGGTTAACACTGGGGGGTGTGAGTTCGCTTTTTAATGCTCCTCTGAAACCAATAATGATCAGCTTGGCCTCGGTCTTTTTGCAACCGACTAATCAACCAGACGTTGTCAGCCCATCCCTAAAATAAGGTACCAGGATAACATAACTTGCAGGAGGGGAAATGGACCGAATTCTACATTCCATTCAATCGTTTGTTCGAATTACGATCGCTTTCAACGTAACGAGGTCGCGCCAGGGGAATGACGATGACAGGGGACTGATAACAGGAAAGAGAATGGTCGATAACATCTAAATTTCAAGGGAATGGGGGTCGACCAATGTTTACGAGAACTAATTAGTTTGTTTGTAGAGTAGATTTGATCCAATAAAACTTTCGAATGTTGTTCAAACTTCAAACTTGAGTTGAAAGTGGAAAAAAAAACTTAGGGCTGATTTTTCAATTGTCAGATAACTTTTATCTGAAAAATTAAAATGGCGGTTTGACAGCTTATCTATAGAAAATAGGTCAAATCACTATCCAAAGTTATCTGGCTATTAAAAAATCAGCCCTTATTCGAATTGAGACACATGAAAACTTTTGAGTTTACATAATAAAAAGTATGCTTCTAATTTGAAATACACAAAAAGATTCCTAAAAAAGTGTAAGCTAAATCTAAAGAACGTATGAATATTCTATTGTTAGCTTAGTTTATCAAAATTTCGAGTATTTAAGAACCGATCCTGTTACCATTTACTCGTCGACTAAAATTTCAACCCTCAGCTTGCTGCCGAGAAATATAAAATTTAAATTTACATTTTCCCAATGAAACCAATCTTACCTTTGACCTTTTCCATTACCATACTTAATTATGGCTTAAAATAAAAGCTCGCTTTTAAATTTAAATTTGGAAAGCTTGGCTTGGCTTGGCTTGTATATCAGGCGAGTGCAAGCTCGCTCAAGTTAAGTTAAACCCGACCTAGTTTTAAGCCAACATTCAGGTCTTCAGGTTCTTGTTGACATAACCTAGTTCTAGCTTTCTTGAACCAAGTCTTATTTTAAGTTCAAAGGTGTTTGATAGGGCATGCAACCGGGAAATCCCGGTACCGAAAAAACCGGGAAATCCCGGGAATTTTTCAAGCAATCTTGTACCGGTTCTTCGTCCCCCAGTCCCGGTACTTTCGATACTTTCGGTACTTTATTATTTTCCTTTTTTTTTCAATGTAAAGTTACAAATCATATCCAATAAACTATTATTTTACAATATTGTTGATATAAAACATTTTATTTGAAAATAATGAGAATTTCATAAACAAGAACTAATCAGCAATGTAAGTAAGGGTCAGTTATGATGATGATTATGATTCATTTTGAGGAGAATAACTATAATCATGCTCAGATTTTTTTCATAATTATTTGGTTTATTAATTCTTTTTTTAGTTTCTCTAAAAAGCTTTTACATTTTTTTTATGATACTACCTTCATTTTAGATAAAATAGCGTTTGTTACATTCTTTTTTGGTGCTTTAATCTCGAAAAAGCATTACTCTAGTTTTGTTTTGCTACAGTTTGTTTAATGATATTTACTTATAGCAAAAGGAAAAAAGTGACCAAGTACATGATGTTAAAGACTTATTCTATAGAGGAAAGAAGAAAGCAATTACGTGACAAAGATAGACTTATTTCTAATTCAAAATATAGTTCTGATAAATTTTAATTATTATGTTATTGTTTATTTTACAATAAACAATAATTATTATAATTAAAAGTTATTTTTATATTAATATAAAAAAATACATGTAGCACTCGGAGATTGCGAGAAGCTACCTTTTTTCTCCACTTCACTCGCTCGGAAAGATTATATTCGTTCGCACGTTTTTCAAAATGGAGTTTAATTACTCTATTTTGCACGCAAAACGCTTTAAACTCCATTTTGCGCATAAGAGCGCAAAGATTTGTTAAAAATTCGGACAAAATATCTTTTAGTAAATTATTTTCTTAACTGGCAGGCGAGGCGCAGAGCCGCCTCCACAGCATTTCCTCGCTTAGTGAGGTGAAAAGTTGTGTGTTGCATTCGGAAGCAAAGTTTTTCTGCATCTCGTACGTTTGAAAAGTTCGCCACGCTCAGTTTTAAATCCAAGTAGAATGGATAGCGAAATTTTCGCTCCAAGTCAACTTAACACCCTTGTATAACAAATAATTATTTTAAAAGAAAATTAAAATGACTGTGATGCACTACTGTAATATAGAACTTCTTTGTTGCATGGAGAATTTTATAAGTAAAATTCATTGTGAAAACTCCTTTTGTAGCTAGCCGTTTAGGATTAGTCAGATAAAGTAAATTGTTTTTATGACGGATGTTTTTATGGTTAAGTCTCCCGAACTGAAACGACGTTAGACGATGCGTGGTGTCGGGTATTTTCGTTAGGTTTTTGTTGGGAATGTCTTGATTTGGTCGTCGCGCCACAATACTCAGAGCCCGCGATAAAAGGTATGCAATAGCTTAAAAAAAAAAGGCATTTAAATTCGGTTCCTTGAGATTATGTTCTGCATGACTATTGTCAATTATAGATTTTCGAATAAAACAAAGTTTTATGAACTACTCCATCCCACCCACATTTGTAATGAGTTTATTTTCAACTGATTTAGATAATTTTATGTAGTGTGCACGCACTCGTGCCTTTAATATCGACATTTGTAGATAATAGCGACATTTGTACGTGAGTACCGAAAGTACCGAATTTCCCGGGAAATCCCGGTTCCATGTCCTAGTACCGAAACTTCGGTACCGGGCTTTAAAAAGTACCGGTTCTGCAACCCCTAGTGTTTGAGTTTGTTTGTGTGTGTGCGAATGTAATTATGAAAACATAAAATTATATTCTTACGTTTGAAGTTTACCTTAAAATAACATAAGGGGCTTCCTATTTACAGCTTGGCCATAAGGTCTTAAAACGGAACTAATATTCTTGTTTGCTAACAACGTTTTAAAATCTTTGATATTTGATGTAGAAAAGGCGTAGGTTTGTTAGATTTATTATTGTGCCATAAAACTAACGTAATAAGTGACAATAATTAAAATAAAATCTTTCAAAGTGCTGGTAGCGAGAGCAGTGGCGACTTCCGCGTTTTCTACTGTTTTTTGCCAAGCTGTAGGTGTACTTTTTCGAATGGGTATCTAATTTGTGTATAAATAGAATCAATTATTATTTATAGTTTTAAGTTTTGACTACCAAACTGCATGGTAAACGATAGAATTATGTTTAAAGCCTACTTTTTGTGGTAAAAAAAATTAAACATTCGTTGGACACTTGTCTAAGAAAAGTGTAACTGCAAAATGACCTTTATATCAACGTGAAATGTCGTTTTGTTAAGTGTTAAACAAATGTTTATTTTTCTTGTGGGAAGACGCGATAGACGCTATGAGTTTTAACTTTTGGATGTTTATGACAAACTAAAGTTGCCTACGTACCTATCTATACTTTTTTTCTCATTGGTACTTATATCTAAAAATACTTCTCATTAGGTAAACGGTACGGCTGTGTGGGCTTCGGGGACCCGAATTAATTACATAGTCCGCACTAATTCGGACAAAGAGCGTAGTTAGGATTTTTTAAATTAAGCTTCATAGTCAGCTTTGAATTGGAATTAAATTTGATTAATTGAGACTGATGATATACGAAAAACTGAAAAGAAAATTGTGGCAAAGAAAATTGGCCGTAATAAGAATAATATTTTAGTACCCAAACCTGGCCATCGTACCTCATAGTTATAGGTATGGGGTGAATATATTAAATGTTTGGTACCGTATTCGTTAGTGCCTTATAGCAATATCAAAACAAAGATTCCGACTAATTGAGAACCTCTTCCTTTTTTTGAAGTCGGTTAAAAATAGAACATCAAGTAACATGTAGGTAGTATGTATAATCTAAGTACTGTTGGCAACTGGTTGGAAACTCTTCCTGCAATACTTCTGATACTACTTATTTCTTTTTGCGTCTTTGGTTTGCATTGTAAATAATCAAGTATCAACCCTGTGTCTATCATTTTGTACGTACGTACATACCTACTTTGGAAATGAGAAAAAATATCAAAATCTGTCTAAACGGAAACAACCCAAAATAACTACCGTCCCGTCCGTGGCGTTTCTTGGCATCCTTCTTTTCTTTTTTTAGCATAGATTATTAGGTCAAAACAGTTACCAGATCAACTACACTTAAACTACTGACAATTTCACACATCAAATTGCTTGAGGACTCTCATCCGATTGTATACAAGTCAGGTGACGATTGCCACTTCCTGTGCCACAACTAAAGCGACCTTGGGGCACCGGGATTTAAGTCCCCCCCTGTACATTTGTGAGTCATATAGAGAGATGGATGTTGGTAATAGCGAGAGATTTGTCGCTTTATTTTTGCTCGTGTCATTGAGTGTCGGGCTTTGTAGACAAACCTTGAGTTTATTGACAGTAAGTAAGTGTAGTAAGAATTTTTTAAATGTCACTTACGGGATATCTTCCGTGATTATTTATTTGTTTGAGCTCCCGATAATTCGACGCTGTTGCAAGCGCCATGATCGCGGGTTGACTGGAGATTGCGGGTGGATAAAAAAATAAAATTGTTAGGAGCAGACAAATCTGTCTACCCTCTTTCTTTGTTTCTTGTTACGCGCACTACTGGAACTCGACACTAAGTCACGAGAAAACACACTCACAGTATCAACAAGTTTTTTGGAGTCTTTATAACGATACCGGCTGCCATTTATGAGCATGTTCACAACTGGATTCCACGTACTCGACAATTTGAAGCCGAAGAGAGACAAATAGTGAAAGCTTAAAACAATGTAGTAGGAAGTTGATCCTGTTCATTTTTCAAGAATAAGTATTTGTTTTTTAGGATGGCGAAAAAAAAAAAAAAACAGACATTAAGAAAACAATAATCGTCCCTATAACTGCTCATACATCGTCTTTTTCGAACATCTTCAGAAAATTAGTGTTATAAGCAAAATCAGATTGATGTCTTTCCCATAGAAACTGACATTTCAAATTATCTTTTTAAATAAGACATTTGAGACTGAATCCTGCTTAAGCGTATGAAATTAATAGATAAAAGTCGGTTCAGTAATTTTTATAAAAATGAGTAGAAATAATGTCGACTGGTCTGTTGGTCTAGTGGTTAGTGAACCTGACTGCTATGCCGGAGGTCGTGGGTTCGATCCCACCCAAGACAAATGTTTGTGTGATGAGCATGATCATTTTGTTCTGTGTCTGGGTGTAATTTATCTATAATATGTATGTATTTGGAAATATATATGTATGTTTATCAGTTGTCTAGTACCCATAACACAAGCTCTGCTTAGCTTGGGACTAAATGGCGTTGTGTGATAGTTGTGGAATATTAATATATTATTATTGTATGAAATCCCAACCAAGTTTTCGTGAAAGAAAGGCTATTGATATCTTCAAGACCTATTCCTATTTGAGGTGGGGGGAGTTCGTAGAAACCATTCACTGAACCACAAGTCATAAATCCAGTATTTTCCTGTTTATAGACTGTTACAGAGACAAGTCGTGGCAATAAAATAGCTCACGATGGTATCTCTAAGCCGAGCTTAGAATTAATTTAGTGCTAAACTGGTCCCTCATAAGGTGAAGCAGGAAATGGCACAATACGAGCTATCTCGTTAAATTACATTGTACATCGTGGAGTTACTGGTAAGTGGATAATATATAGTGAGACATTATTGTCAGGTAAGTACTTATATAACTATGAGAGATTCTTGTTGAACGATTCTAGCGTCAAACAAAGTCGACTTATCTTTTCATAATTTTTAACGGCACAGTAGGACACATGAGCGGCCTCCTGGATGTCGAGTCTGCTAATTATTAGTCAGAATGGCGCCACAATGGCGTTCCTTCATACTGCCCTTTCGAACCAGCTCTTTTCGACTTCTCAGCAGTCACGCCCCGGGTTCGAATAAGCACTACATGAAACGCCATTGTGGCGCCATTCTGACTAATAATTAGCAGAGTCTACACCCTGCTTGTTGGGGCAATTTTCATTTAATCCCCGAAGGATTACATACAAACTAAAATAGTACGATTATTTACTTTAGTACCTACATCTTTTGAAGATAACCATTTCGCTAGTTAAACATATTCCGCCTTACCACAAAAAAATAGACACCCGTTAAACGCTTGTCTAAAAAAGTGTAAATGCAAAACGACCCTTATATCGAGGAGAAATAATTATCGTTTTGAAGGTACGAGTATCAATTTTTTTAGACAAGTGTTTACGGGTGTTTAATTTTTTGTGGTAAGACTTATTAAGCCCAACATAACAGAGGGCGAGCTAGTTACCATTAGCCAGGAGAGACTGTTACTTAGGGATTCCGTATTTGGTTACTTAGGGACTACTTAGGGATTCCGTACTGGTTTCGATTCCTAGATCAGGATCTAGGAATCGAAACCAGTACCTCGCTTGCGACTTTTATACCAACAAAGCAGTCAGAAAGAAAAATAACCCTGTCGGATTTACCCTTTTCGGAATTTTCCCTGCCCAATGAGCCACATACGGTTCACTGCGATTGTTTATCTGTTATGTTCACCTACCGTAAAGTAACAAGTCACCGTAAACTGAAGGTGTTGCGAGTAAAAAGGGTTTGAGTTTCACGGAAGTATTTTTTTCAGGTGGCCTGTCATGCATACAGCTTTATTCCCATATTTGTTCAAGTGTTTCTAATAAGACATCACACCACCGAATAATCTTTTTTATGAAATCTTTCCACTAGAGTGAAATCGAACAGGATTGGATATGTCATAATTATAAATTATGATCAATGAGCGCGTGGGTTGGTAGACAGAACCGTCACATATAATATATGGTAGGCACCTAGTAATAGTAATTCTTGCCGAGCCTTTGGATGGTTAAGCAACACTTGACAATTGTCTAGATCTGTCTTTGGATGGGTCATCAAATTTAACTAATTCTTACGGAGGTCTAACCATAGATAAGTGTACAGTCTCAAAGTCAAAGTCGTGTGTCAACTGTTTTTTTTTACTTTATCAAATGTCAAAGAGATTAATGCCATCAATCCATTCGTTAACCTTGACTTTTACAAATATCCTTGAAGCTTTCATAAGCTTTTTATTCGAGAGCGAGAGCGCCTTTCATCTGAAAATAACTTTCAGCAGTCTTGTGACATTTAAAAGATATAGATATTACGTACAACTTATGTATTAAAAATATATTTACTTTGTACGTTCACTTTTTGAAGATTCATATATTTCTTTTTATTTACCTTTTGAAGAAACACTTGACAAGAAAATTAATTTACGCCTACATGTTTTATTAAATTCAATCAAAAATATTAGGCTCTTATTTGAAAGTTCACAGGTGAGCTGACTTTCTCGGACATTTTCAACTATAATATCGTTATATTTCAAGTAATTTACACTTTAACTTTAAAACTAAAACCCTACAATCGTCCTCATTAATCACTCTATCTACAAGTGTAAACTGCATGAAAATTATTTCAGTAGTTTTAGACTTTCGCCGTCTTGCCACAAGAAAGATAAACATCTGTTGAAAACTTGTCTAAAAAAACTGTAAAATACAAAATGGCATTTGACGTTGACATATTGCAATTACGTTGAAGATGTGCAATTACACTTTTTTTAGACAAGTGTTTAACTCACGTTTAACAGATGTTTAACCCAACGCGACGGTCAGAGTTTATCACGAACAGACAGACAGACAGACGTAGACGTAGCGAAGGACTTCGTTTAAAATGTGTAGTGATAAATGATGTTATGTGTCTTTGAAGTAACGCTTGTGTTCTCCGGGAAATGAAATATATGTGTTTTTAAAGGTTATTCTAAGTTCGAGAAACGTTATACATAAATCATGAGATACTTACTGAGCAACAAGTAGCTATATACCTATTTTAGATCTACTTTTCAGATTTATTTTTAGAGAAGTAATGTTTTTTTTGTAAAGTGTTTATTTTCACATTATAGGAAGAGCTTATGTCCAAATGGTCGGGCTCAAAGTGTATGAGTGACTTACCAATCTTTACCGAGTTTCTGGCATGCGGACGGCGAGCAATGGGTGACTCGCTGTCTGATTATGCCCGGGTCGATGATGATGTTTTCAAAACGCACCTCAAAGAGCTATCAGCAATCTGACGGGTTCCTTCTAGAGAGCCGAAGCTTATCAAGTTACCGTGACCCGGGAACGTAAAGGGCTTTTCAAGGAACATCGTGAATTTTAGTTAAGACGAGTATGACATTCCCTTCGGACCGATTTTATAACGTTTAAAAAAAATGTTTCTTTCAAGCCAAGACTCGGTTGCCATTTTAAGAACGCGCTACCGCTAAGTATTGAATTGTTAACTCTTTTTTTTGCTTATTTTCTCTGTCTATTTTATTGAGTTGATTACTACACAACTTGCCAGCTACCGGTCCATCAGTGTCAATTGTTACAGCTCTCAAGACCAAGCAAGTATTGTAACGTTATAAAAGTAGGGTAGGTAGGTGGTTCCCTATCCATTTGCATAAAATTTTAAGACCTAATATAACTAAGCATAATTTTGTTTGGCATAATTATATTTTCGCATAATATAATTACGCATAATAGCTTACGCATAATTTTTAAAGCATAATTTCTCTAAGCATAATATTCTAAAGCATAAATTTATTAAGCATAAAGTTCTAAAGCATAACTTTGTTAAGCATAATATCTTAAAGCATAAATTTACTAAGCATAAAGTTCTAAAGCATAACTTTTTAAGCATAATATCCTAAAGCATAAATTTATTTACGCATAATGATATTAAAACATTACTTATAAAGGCATACAGCATGCAAGCAAGCAAGCATGCAAACAAGCAAGCATGCAAGCATGCAAGCATGCAAGCAAGCATGCAGCAAACAAGCAAGCATGCAGCATTCAAGCGAGCATGCAACATGCAGCAGGCAAGGTTTTCTGTCACGGCTCCGGCGCTGCGGGCCTCCGGCGGCCCCACGCGTGCTAATCGTCGCAGACGGCTTTCGCTCACCACCGCAGCATCGGCTTGTTGGCCGGCTTCGCCGGCCAGCCTCAGCCGCGGCGGTTCGCTCGCAGCCGCCTGCTCCTCAGCCCGCGGGTCGCCTCGCCCCTACGCGCCTACGCGATTTTAAATTACACTCTAGGGGTAGGACAAACAAGACTACGTGAAGTCGGTTTTGCAGCAATTCGGTTCTGTCACTAACTTTTGTTGCACATCATATTCAATTTTTCATTAACATAAAATATTATTTAATTGTTACAGAAACGTATTAATTTAGAAAGTATTAATTGTATGCCTAAATATTATTATGCTAATAGTCATTAGGCGTACTAGCGTTATGCTAATAGTCATTAGGCCTATTAACGTTATGCTAATAGTCATTAGGCCTACTAACGTTATGCGAATCAAATTTATGCCGAAACAAATTAGTCTTTAAGATGATTATGCGAATGTAAGATGTATGCCTAAAAAAAATATGCCGAAGTATTATTACGCCTAAACAAATTGTGCCAAAATCGTTATGCCGAAGTATATTAGGACAAAGAACATTATGCGAATAGAAGGGATCCCTAGGTAGGTGCCTGAGTGAAGCCATTCGCCCTTAACCTATTTTATTGAGGGTCGTAACAAACAATCTAGCCAGTCATTACCTTGTACTAAGATTGATTTCAAAGAGTAGGTATGTGCGAAGAAGATCAAAATGACCTTGATCCTGATATGGTGGAACTAGATACAGGTTGATTTGGCAATATTTTTTTGTTTTTAGAAGAATCATAATACATAATAATAAAATTGATTTATCCCTGTTATCTACTCTATTTCTTGTCCCCTTCGCCTCTGTCGATACGAGTAGTTAGTTAGCCTTACCAATAGGTATTGGATTGGGCGTTTTTCCATTAGACGGCACGGCAACGGCGCCGTGCCAGTGCCGGGGAAGCAAAAATGTATGAAAACGCATGGCTCGCATGTGCACTTATCGACGCCGGCGCCGGCGCCTGGCGTTTTTTGCTTCCCCGCACCGGCACTACGCCGGCGCCGGCGCCGTTGCCGTCTAATGGAAAAACGCCGGTTAGGTATCTAGTTACTAAATTATGGAGTCAGATAAAATACTTTAATTGTTTACAGAAGTAGCAAGTTTCCTCCGTGGAATGGTCCCGGCTATCACTTGTGATCTTAGACAGTCGTTACTGTTAGTCAGAAGCTCTGAAGTCTGACAACCAGTCTTACCATGGTCGGTATTACCCAGTAACTGGGTTGTGGACCCCAACATAGTAGTCAGTCATAGACACAAGGTTAGGCAGATGATGACTAAGTACACACGGTGTGAAAAACTATTACTATTCTGTTTTAAAAAGGTATATTTCAACCTAAAATTACTTCATCTCAGACCCCAATATTAAAATGACATCAAAATATCCACAAAAACATCCCCACAATTTCTTTTTACGACTGTTTGACAACGAAACTGACAATAGTCATAACGAAGGATTGGCAACTTGCCGAACGCCTGAAATTAACAGCCAGGCTGCTTTTACACCGAGACGAGCGCAAGTGAAGAGGAATCGCGTCGTACATTCGCAGCGTTTCATTAAAATAATAATGACAGTGTGAAGAATTCCCTGTGTAATTAAAGACAGAACTCCTGCTACTAGCTAGGTATTTTGTCCCGAATTTATTCGTCTGATCTTTGACCTTATTTTCTTACTATAGCTATTACCAGTGGCTTCGCCCGCTACAAGTTAAAAATGATCCTAAAGGCGCGTTTCCATTATGCAAGTGCTTGCATGCAAGTATGACGTCAGACATGTAAGCAAGTGATTTGATTGGAAACACGATTTTGTTCAACTTGCAGCTTGCATACAAGTTGTCGTTTCCACTATACAATTTGCATGCAACTTGCAACTTGTATGCAAGTCACTTGCATAATGGAAACGCGCCTTAAGGGACCATAAAATCGGGATAAAACTATCCTGTGTTAATCCAGGTTGTAAACTATCTGTCTTCTTAATGTTATCCAAAATCCGTTCAGTAGTTTCTGCGTGAAAGAGTTAGGCCCTTCGTACACAAGGCAACTCAAGTTTCCAAGCGGCTATCGCAATACAAACCCAGAGAGGTTCGAACACAAGCACGCGTCAATGAATACCAAAGTCGTAAGGTATCGGAGACTTGCGTCGCCTAGTGTACGAAGGGGCTAACAAACATCCATCCAAATAAACAAAGTTTTACGTTTATAAAATAAGTAGGATTTGTAACACTGTGTAACAGGAATGCTACTTATGAAGGCAAACTGTAGATGTTTGATACTATTCGGTGACATTGAAGATATGTGTATTTTATAAATCGTGAACCTCGGTGAAGTGCCAAAGGTTTATAGAAGCCATAAAACGTGGAGATTATTGTAAGTAGTGGCAGTTAATTAAATAGATTCCTAGTTGTTGTAACAACAATGCTTTTATTTTTTTGAGGTGTGGATAAAGGATGGTTATGTACCTACTTCGGTAATAATTTAAATAAATCGGTTCAGCAAATATTTATGTGCTAACAACATGGTTCTTATTAAAGTAGTAACTTATTTTCACTTTACTTGATGTTTAATGTAGTACAGTCGAACAATGTATTAACTGCTCACTTAAAAAAAAATCGCGTACGCACTACGCAGTATCCCACATCTGCGAACCGGCCATCTTTTTTATGAATAGGATGATCTTCTGAAATGGATCGAAGCACTTCATTCTATTTTAACAATTATTCTATTCAAAGACGTATTCAGGCGACTGTCGCAATACAAATCCATAGAAGTTCGCACACAGACACGCGTCAACAGTTACCAAAGTCGTAAGGTATCAGAGACTTGCATCACGTTGTGTACGAATGGCCCTAAATGTACACTAAACCCCTCCGTACACAAGAAGACGCAAATCTCCGATAGGTACCTTACGACTTTGGTATCAGGAGACTATCGCAGTACAAAAATAAAAACTATCCTGTGTTAATCCAGATTGTAAACTATCTGTCTTCTAAATGTAATCCAAAATCCGTTTAGTAGTTTTTGCGTGAAAGAGTAAGGCCCTTGGTACACAAGACAACTCAAGTTTCCGATACCTTACGACTTCAGTATCCATGCGGCTATCGCAATACAAACCCATAGAGGTTCGAACACAAGCACGCGTCAGTGGATACCAAAGTCGTAAGGTATCGGAAACTCGAGTCGCCTTGTGTACGAAGGCCCTTATAGGCTCACTTATTCGTGGCCCCGGGCTGAGTGCAGTGAACGACACATCATCTCGTGACCAAGTCACTCACACCAGTATGTTTGACTGATAAACAGCTGCACTAGTTTATTTTAAGAACGCTATCTCTAGACTACTTGGTCAGGATAAGGGTGTTTATTATTGCGTTCTGTTTTTGTTTGATTGTGAGAAGAACTGTTTCTTGTGTTCGGATACGTCTACATCATTCTTTTATATAAATTGCAGCGTTTTTATACGTAGAAAGCTTGTGCGAGGTTATTTTGTTGGATGTTTATTAGTTTATTACGCTAAAACTACAGAACGAATTTGTAACTTAATTTGGATTACGGGCAACATACCTACAATCTGATATCATACTTTTGTCCCAGAAGTACGGTCCAATTAACAGTCTATTAAACAGTTTCAGAACTACATGACAAATGTTTAACAGGCGTTTAAAAGTTTTTTTTAGTACCACGGTAATGCTTTTGAAGTTTTGAATAAATTTATCTTCAACCTTTTTTATTTTATAACAGGTTTTCAGGTAAATACAGGTATTTCTTCTAGTTCATGAGTAATGCTGTTTGTTAAGAAATTACAGAAAAACTAAACAACTTGAAGATTTGACTGTAAAATTGTAGCAAAGTAATATGTCAGACAGACAGTCAAACACTGTTTTTAGGGTACCGTAGCTAAATGGCATAAAACGGAACCATTATTTTTCAAAGAGAGGACTGTTTGTAATTTTTTTCTTTATATTTTGAAGACGTAAAAGTTTATTTGCACTTTTAATAATACTAACAAAGAAAATTTCACAAAATTGAAAAACTAATAGGACGGCGAGACGGACATAATTAAAGAACAATACTTTACTTTATTTTTCACATCCAGTTTGCAAACTTTTGTTAAGGACTTTCAAAAATGCTCATTAATTGTTCAATTCTGACTTTTTAAGCCTCCCCTGACCATGCTCTCTACTCCGGTATTTTATTTATCAAAGCTGCAGAAATAGGGAAATGACGAAAATGAACTTTTAACGAGCTGAAATTAAATAATTATGTATGTTTTCACAAAAAAACTTGACGTTCAAGATTTTTATGTTTTTAATATTGATTCAGTATCTAGAAATAGTAAATTAAGACTAGGTATATTTCTGTAACTGAATTCTGATATTTTTGCACTTTATGACTTAGGTCTTACACTTTTAAACTAGGTATTTGTGAGAATTTCATACGGTTTTAACCGTTTTTTAAAAACAGGGTTTTAACTAATAATTAGTGTCATGACAAATTATTCTTTTTTATAAAATGGTGTGCAGAATATTCGAATATTTTTGGCTAATCAAGAGAAAAGGTTGTAAAAATGTACGCCCTAATATAAGGGTGTAGATCGTCTTTGATCACCATAATATATTAGTTCCTCTTTTCTCCATAACGCATGTGTGTCGCTTCAGTATTTAGTTTGGTTCTTTATCAGAAAAAATCGCTAATGACCAATTTTATTTTTATGATAGATCTTGCGTTCCCTGGTTCGTCTTCCTTTTAAAGAGTTGCTTTTAATAAAAGCATGTACTTAACAAAAACATTTAAATATCCCGGGTAAAATGTAATGAGTATTTTAATCTGTGGAACTCTTATGTCAAAATGAATGTCATGTAGTCTATGATGTAAGTCTATGGTTACTGAACTGTCAACAATAAAAAGTCACACCACGTTTTACAAGAAGTCTGTTATTTATTTTAAAATATCACGAAAATCCAGCACGATATTTAAGAGGTTATGGGCCCAGACATAGCCCTCGGCCTAATTATCGTGCTGGATTAGTTTTTTATCAAGAAAGCTGCGGTCAAGCGGCAATAAATACGTCGGCCAGCTCGGGGCTCCGGTGGTCGGCGGTTTGGTCGGTGAAGGCCAATATATCAATAACGCACGTGAGACGTGTGATTGCGGTAAAGCAACAATAATACGGCGATGGATTCCGTCGGAAATATGGCTACTGGACAAAGCCATCAGCAGCTTCAAGGTGTTGAAAACTGGACAGCGTGGTGTTTCAAAATACGAGTCCTCCTAAGAGCTATGGACCTCTTAGACGTCGTTGAAGGCACATTCCAGGCCAACGAAGATCAGACCAAATGGATGCAGAAAGATGCGAAAGCTCAAGGTATGTTGGTAACAAGCATATCTGAAAAGGTTATACCACAAATAGTAAGCTGCAAAACGTCAAAACAAATTTGGGATAAGCTACATACAATATTTGAACAGCGCGGCGAGCTGTCTGTGCATATACTTCAGCAGAAGTTCTTTTCAATGAAATTTGAAGAAAGGGAAACCGTATCAGAGTTTCTAGGAAGGTTCGAGTCTCTCCTGAGTAAATTGAAGAATCTGAACGCTGAAGTGAGTCAAACCATGGCCATCACAAAGATAACTTCATCTCTCCCATCACAATTCCAGCACTTTGTGTCAGCGTGGGAATCGGTGCCAGCAGAAAAAAGGACCATGGACGAGCTAGCGTCGAGATTACTGATAGAAGAGCAACGTGCATCAACCAAAAACAAAGAAGATGAGTCGTCTGCGTTCATTCACAAGTCTACAAGAAAATGCTATCGGTGTGGCAAAGTAGGACATCTGAAAAAGGACTGCAAATCAAAAAGTAAAGGTACAATAATTAATGATACTAAGTGTAATATTTGTAAGAAAAATAATCATAAAAGTTCAGATTGTTGGTTTAAAAATAAAAATGAGAAAAGTCAAAATGTAAACAAAGGAAATCAAAGCAATGCATTCTCTGTGTTCGAGCTATCATCATTGTTTTACAGTCAATTAGAAAGGGATAATTGTTGGGTAATGGATAGTGGAGCTTCAGAGCACATGTGTCATGATTTTAATATGTTTTTAGACTACAAAAAACTAGAATGTCCTAGGTCCATAGTAATTGGAGACGGCAAAATCATACAAGCCATTGGTATTGGAGTTATTTCTTTAGAAGCATTTACAGGTAAACAATGGATAAATACAACATTAAATAACGTTCTACATGTTCCTAGCATCAAGATGAATCTATTTTCAGCAAGTTCAACTACAGATAGAGGTTATGTTTTGACAATTACTAGTAAAATGTGTTATTTCAGGAAAAATAACAACAACAGTGTTTGTGCACTAGCATATAGGAAAAATAACTTATTTATAATGAAGTTTAGGTCTCATAAAGTTCAAAATGCTTGTGTTGGTAAATCAAGTGACAGCTTATCTGAATGGCATGCTAGAATGTGCCACCAGGATATTGAACAGGTAAAAAACATGTTAAATAAATGTGATATAGATTTCAGTGCTGGTAAACAAGAGGAAATAACATGTGAGGCATGTGTTTTGGGTAAGTTACATAAGAAACCGTTTCCTATAAGTTTAAATAGGGCATATAAGCCCGGTCAATGTTTACATATGGACTTATGTGGACCTATGGATACTGTCTCATTAGGTGGATCCAGGTATTATCTACTCATAAAGGATGACTTTTCAAAGTATAGAACGGTTTATTTTCTGAAAAATAAGTTTGAAACAGTTGATAAAATTAAAACTTTTTTAAATTTTGTTACTAAAAACTTAGAATATAAAATTGAAGTAATAAGATCTGATTGTGGTTCTGAATTTATGAACAAAGAGGTGAAGTCTCTCCTAGATAATTTAGGTATTGTACATCAAAATAGTGCTCCGTACACACCCCAGCAAAATGGTTGCATAGAACGTGAAATGCGTACAATAACTGAAGCAGCCAGAACAATATTATTATCAAGTAATTTAGATAAGTCTCTTTGGGCTGAAGCTGTCAATACAGCTGTATACGTTATAAACAGAACTGGTAAAAGTAGGATTAAAAATGTAACTCCATATGAGCTCTGGTATAAAAAGGGACTATATGATATAAATAATTTAAATGTGTTTGGTTCAAAAGTAGGTGTACATATTCCAGATCATTATCGCAAGAAATGGGATAGCAAAGCTGAAATAGGATACTTTGTAGGTTATAGTGAAACAACAAAAGGTTTTAGAATTTATTTTCCCCATAAAAATGATGTTTTGATTAAAAGAGAGGTAACATTTCTGAAAGGCAATTCTAGTAGTCAAAAGTTAGGCAATACTTTTCAAGATCATAATATTATAACCCCACTATTATTAAAAGAAGAAATAAATAATAAAGAGGATGAAATAAGAGAAGAATATCACAGTTTTAATGAGGAAGGTGAAGAAGATTTAACACAGTTATCAGATCTTGATGAAAATACAGAAGTACAAGCAGAGGAAATTCTAAATTCAGAAGAAACATCCCAGTCAGAAGAAGAAGAGGCAGAAGAAACACCTCAAGTACTAACACATTCACGGAGAGGCAGAGCAATAAAAAAACCATCAAGGCTAGATGACTACGATACAAACCTTCTGTCCATCGGTACAGAGCCAGCTACTCTAGAGGAAGCGCTTGACTCTGAAGAAAAAGAAGAGTGGAAGATTGCTATGAAGACTGAGCTAGATACTCTGATAGAAAATAACACATGGACAGAAGTAAATAGCGTACCAGAGGGGAATAAAGTAATTTCTAGTAAATGGGTTTTTAAAGTTAAACAAGTAGGTACTAATAAAGTATATAAAGCTAGGTTGGTAGCAAGAGGCTTTGAACAGTCTGATTGTGATTTAGAAGTATATTCTCCTGTAGCTAAATTGCCTACTTTTAGAGTTTTTATAGCAGTTGCAAATAAACTTCAACTTCCAGTTCATCAGATGGATGTTGTAGGCGCCTTTCTACATGGTGACATTGATGAGACTGTATACATCAAGTTACCAAGCGGTGAAACATGCAAGTTAAATAAATCATTGTATGGTTTGAAAAAGTCTCCTAAATATTGGAATAATAAGTTTGATGACTTCATGAGTAAAGAAAATTTCAATAAATCTAAAAATGATCATTGCTTATATTTCAGAAAGGTAAATGAATGTATGCTATACGTTTTATTATTTGTTGATGATATTCTTATGTTTTGCACTGAAAACAAGGTTTTGGAAGATTTTAAAAGCGAGCTCAGCAGTAACTTTAATATGAAGGACTTAGGTTTAGCTAAATGTTATTTGGGTATCGATATTGATCAAAAGAAAGGTACAACGGTAATTAGTCAGAAAACATATCTTACTAAAGTTTTAGAGCATTATAATATGTCAGATTGCAAACCAGTTTCTACTCCAATAGACCAAAACTTTAAGTTTGAAATACTAAAAAGGGAAAAATCTGAAAGTCCAGAAATAGAGAAAAAGTGTAGACAACTCGTAGGCAGCTTAATGTATGCAGTTTGTGGTACAAGACCAGATCTATGTGTATCAGTTTGTTTCCTCAGTAGGTACCAACACTGTGCTAGTATTATGTTGTACAAGGCATTGAAACGTATTCTAAGATATATAAAAGGTACATTAAATTACTCTTTGGTATATAATAGCACATCCACAGAATTGCAAGGCTTTGTTGATGCAGATTGGGCCGGTGACACACAAGATAGAAAATCTACCACTGGTTATTTGTTTAAATTATTTGATTGTACTGTAGTATGGTGTTGTAAAAAACAACTTAGTGTGTCATTATCCTCCACTGAGTCCGAATATATTGCATTAAGTATGGCTATTTCAGAAGCATGTTGGCTGAAAAACTTGTTATGTGATTTTGATATTGTCTGTAATGAAGTGATCTTGTATGAAGACAATCAGTCAGCAATAAAACTTGTTTATAAAAATGAAAATAATAAAAGATTAAAGCACTTGGATATAAGGTATCACTTCATTATGGACAAAATAAAGGATAAGTGTATTTCAGTAAAGTATATTAAAACACAAGATAATTTAGCTGATTTATTAACTAAGCCATTGGGAAAAACTGTTTTTGAGAAGTTTGTTAAGTTAATTTTTTAAGAATATAGGCTATGTACATAATCTATGTAATGTTGGTGATGCATTTTTATAGTTTCATTCCGTTAAAAATGAGGGAACAAGTTAAGTATTTGAATGTGCCAATATAAAATGCATTACTAACAATTTAGTTAGGATTAAATAGCTTAATATTTATGTTTTAAACAGGGAAAACAGGAAAATATTATGTTGAGGGGTGGTGTAAAAATGTACGCCCTAATATAAGGGTGTAGATCGTCTTTGATCACCATAATATATTAGTTCCTCTTTTCTCCATAACGCATGTGTGTCGCTTCAGTATTTAGTTTGGTTCTTTATCAGAAAAAATCGCTAATGACCAATTTTATTTTTATGATAGATCTTGCGTTCCCTGGTTCGTCTTCCTTTTAAAGAGTTGCTTTTAATAAAAGCATGTACTTAACAAAAACATTTAAATATCCCGGGTAAAATGTAATGAGTATTTTAATCTGTGGAACTCTTATGTCAAAATGAATGTCATGTAGTCTATGATGTAAGTCTATGGTTACTGAACTGTCAACAATAAAAAGTCACACCACGTTTTACAAGAAGTCTGTTATTTATTTTAAAATATCACGAAAATCCAGCACGATATTTAAGAAAGGTCACTGAGACAATTAGCACATGACAAACTCATTAATGTCTTCTGATTTTAAAATCCAGTCACGTTTGAAATTGTTTTTTTAATTGTTAGAACGTAATCGTAAAATGATTCAAATAAGGGTTAAATTGAAAAAAAAAGGTTTTATCTGTAAAACCTGGTGTTAGGGTCTAATTCGAAATTGGAATTAATTTATAAATCCACCAAAGCTGGAAGAGGCGGCAAAAAATACGACGTGAATCGCGAAGGTACGGTAGGTGAAATAATGACGAACGAAAAGAGAGAGTTTTGGAACTTGCTGGGGTTGAGCAATCCAACGGGGGTCTTCCTGCAGGGGGACTAACGAGTTACCGTGATCACGGAACGTAAAGGGCTATTGAAGATACCGTGGATTTTACTCAGTACAAGTCTGACAGTCTCTTCTGACCTGCCCTGGGTTGGAGCACTCATTTGATGATTTAACCACGCTAAAAAAAAGAAGGGCTCTTGAAACGTAATGGGGAATTAATGGAACACGTTAGATTTAGTCAGTACGAGTCTAACGTCATGGTCACCATGAGACGTTAGAAATGGAAGGAAGAATTCGCCGCGGCAGGTAAGATCCTCGGTGGCTCGGTTGGAAATGAGCGTCGGATGTACTGAATCCGAAGGCCGCAGGTTTGAATCCTGCCCGCGGATCGATTTTTTCTTTCCTAAGAAAATCTAACAGTCCTTTCTGCTCCGGAAGCTGTGCAGCATTATGATAGAAAAAAAAATGTTTCTTGTTTATGCCATATTGTGTCAAAAAGCAAAACTCATGAGCATATTTTATTAGCCTCGTAATAACTACGAGAAAAAAAACTCTATTTTCTTAAAAGCTGTCTAGCTTTTTCTAGCAACAATTTTTTTTTTAGTTACAAGTGTACAAACCAACATATTTTACCTAACTTTATTCCACCATTTTGGCAAAATGTTATTCACACTGTATATCAGCTATGATTGCGTGCGTGCTCCCAGAGTTTATCATAGAACGTCTTTATTTAGCACACAGACGCAATATACCCGTAAATACTTAATAATAATATCTTACTTGCGTACGACGTAAATTATGATTTTGTTAGTGTAAACAACAATTCTGTTTCGAATATTTTAATGATTGGTAAGACTCGTATGGACAAATCTTATTTATACGTTCCCAGTTCCCATTGTTGGGTCCTTGACCAGAAACAACAGATTCTTTTTTATCTTCCTGATTTGGTTTCATAGTAAAAGTTGTACATCTAACTATAAAAACTTTCAGCCCATGAAAGGTTGCAATATATTTTACAAATATAATCTTTATGGTCGGTGTCCTTAGCTCGCCATGCCGAATCGGTTGCCATCTATCCGTTGCCCGCGACTTTCAAAAGTTCGTCGGTCCACCTAGTGGGAGGCCTGCCTGCTGCTCTAACATTAAACAATATTTTCGAATACAATTGTGTTACGTGGACCATTCACATTTACAAAAGAGTCTCTTTCAAAATTTATTGAGACCGGTATTCCCACAAGTTCTGACGTAGCTTTTACACTCAAAGAGCAATATGTACTGGAGTGCTCGCTGGCCTGGTGCCTATACGACGTAAGTGTTGTAACCTACTTTATAGCAATCAACTTTCATGTCGATAAGCATATTTCTGGATATTCTAGCTCTATGAGAGAAGAAAGTCTTAGGCTTAATACATCTCGCCACCCTGGGACTAAACTTTCATTTATTCATTATCAGCCCCTAATGTTCCCACTGCTGGGACACAGGCTTTCTCTCAGTGAGAGGGAGTGGGCCGTAATTCACCACGCGGCCCCAGTGTGGGTTGGTAGATGTCACCATGTTTTTGAATTTGATGGTTCTAGTCTAGGACATGCCGGTTTCCTCATAATGGTTTCCTTCACCGTTTTGAAAGCTGTGATGATGAAATAAATTACACAAAGTAATGCGCCACATTGACTCGTAAGTCGAGGTCTATACCATTGTGTCAACACTGCTCTCCCTAAACTGCTATTCACTAAAACTACTCAGTGACGCTTTAGCGCTCACCACTCGGGTTGCACGACCATTAGATCTCAAAGCCAGTCGTCGAAGACGACATCGAAAAGACCAGCGAAAAAATTTCTTAATTCTGGTCAATAGGGTTGGCAACTGGGGAACCAATGGCGCTAGTATAGTTTGTTCCAAGCATCGTTATTAGTTCAAATGTTATAAGGTACTTCAAAATAGTACTACGTCATTGGTCGGATTAGGACTACTCTATGGTGGCGCCATCTACAATTAGCTTTGACTGGCCTTCCACATTGTTATCCTGGTCTTGTCATTTCTGAGCCCTTCCAGGGTCAAAGTCCTGTGCCTGGTCACTTTTGGCCCCTATTTTCGGCCTTGGCAATCGACTCAGGATTTCCTACTTGAAGCACATAGCAACTGAAACTATTCTATCTTTACCCTTTTTTTAGTTTTCTCGGTTTTACAACCTAGCCTCATCTAGATAGTTTTTTCAGCGGGAGGTTTATATCCATGTATAAAAAAAGATGGCCGACGTGCCTTCAGAGGCGAGGGTTTTATGAGACAGCTGCGAATTGTGATGAACACTTGCTAAGTCAGACTTAAACGAATTATTTGGGAAATGATAAGTGTTTCATCTTCTGCCTGGAGATTGTCCAAAATTGAATCATTATTTGCAGTTAGGACTGACGTAAATGCTTATCGAGGGATATTATCATAATTTGGGAAGAAAAGCTTAGCATAGTTCATGCGTAGAGCAGCATGGCATACCGTAGCGAGTCGTCAGTCATGTTACTACGAGTATCTTCTATAAATGTTTTTTAGCTTTTATTTCTATAAAGAGCATACACAATAGGACATTATCAGTAATTGGCGATGTTTGAAAAGCAATACTTCATCAAACGAGCTTAGGAGGATAGGTGCTCAGGAAATGTCTCGTTTAATTTATTTTAGTTTCAGTGAAACATGATGGTGATCGAAACACGCTCTGAAACGATTGCCATTTGTTTTGGTCCAAAAATACTTAGATTCGAACAAAAAATATGCTAAAACACAACTTAAACACCTTTTGAACCATTACTTTGACGTGATTGAGCAATAAAACATCCATCCAACAGGACTAAAACTTAGTTCAGTTAAGTATTAGATGAAATAAAAAAAAAATGTTCAAAAGCTGCAAAATTCACATATGACAAAAACAAAATACATTTTGTAAAACAAAGAAACTACCAAACTAAATCTAAATATTAAAAACAAATATAATATTGGCAGCTGTATGTCATGTCCAACAGTCATCAAATTCTTAATAACTTTAATACAGGAACCACGTTTTAGTACTGAAAGCTGAAAGTTATTTTTCCTTAACTTACGCAAGCTTTAGGGTAGAAAAGAGGTTAACGATGTTCATAAACAGAGTGTTTGTTATAAAGTTCTTTAACGCGTTGTTGTGGTTTAATGTAATCGTCTTATGGTGTTACCATACGCGTAGCATGCAGGGTTTCGTTTTATGACCATCGTTTAATAACTCTGGTTTTATAAATACTTTAGCATTCATACGTATAAACATATTACACATTATGGGACTTTTCTCATGGCACGATGCGAGGCAATTCGAACGAATTCCAACTACAAGTGAAAATCAACCTTACAACTATGACATAAGACACACAAACCACTATGACATAAAACACGTTGTTACTAGTAAAGTCCCTAAGGTAGTTTATAAAATATTTTCGTCAATTTATACGCACTAAGATTTTTTATTACTATATAGCCTTGTATTTGTGTGGTGTACATAATAACGATAATTAGAATATTATCTTTCTATCTACCTATCTTCGATATCCAGTGAAAAAACTAAAATGCTTTTCGCCACCTGCGGTAAGTCGGGGCCTATACCAAAGTCAAAGTCAAATCATTTATTCCAATTAGGCCATCAAAGAGGCACTTTTGAATGTCGAAATTTAAATTTAAAGGGAATAGGAAGGGAAGGGATTGATTCTACACTGGGCCACCACTGCTCTCAAATGTAATATGTTAGTTTTTATGCAACTGTTGTATAATCAGGGGTAAAACACGAATGTGGGTTTATCTTATCACACGACTAATTATAACAGTCGCTTACAAGATTTTATCTATTAATCAATCATCATCAAGATGTGAATCCTCTTTAAAAGATTCTCATACCATAGGGTGTTGTAAGAACTACATATATTATGTGAATTCAAGAAAAGTCTAATTGCGAAGCATGTAAAATAAACAAAAGAATTATTGTTCTTTTTTCAAAATTTTAGCGATCTGGTGGTGAAAATGTCATTGCATGAGAATGTTCTTTTTTTGAAATTCATAATATCACGCGTTTGATCATTGAGTGTTTTAATGTTGGCAATAAGCTAATTGATAAAGGTTCTTTTATAGAGGATTAATAGCATGAAAGTAGATGAAATAATTTACATTACCGTCTAAAAAAGATAGGGTTCTAATATCACGCGAGGTCATGGAACCTTGGATACAGAACAGCTTATGCTCATCTCGCGCCCTAATCTGGGTCACAGATAATCTCCACGTCGGCACGGCTTAATTCTGGAATGAGATGCGACGATGATGAAATTGAGTCGTAAAATGAGGAATTTATGGTCCTGAGTTGATTGAAGAGGTGTTCAAGTACCTATGTGTTAGATGTCTGTCGGGTAACCACCTCTAAATTCTGCATACAAGGCAACTTGTGCGCGCCACACATCCGTGCATTTGCCATTTTTTTCGATTAGGTAAGTATAAAAGCGTTTACATGTCTCTTGAGAATTACTTACTTTATTTTTTTTTTATTTCGATTGCACACCACAAACTTTTTTGAATATTTTTTTTCTTCAAAATTATTTTTTACTTTTTATTCGACTGCTATTAAACCGTTTTGTTTAAGGTCTACATCGTATATTCTCGTGGTAGGTATTTTTGAAACCACACTTTCGTGGTAGCGACGACTATCTGTAACGACTATATCAAAGACATTGCAGGCACTCAGTGGTTACTGGGGAAACTCAGTATGCAATACATGCTCACCCATCTAAGAACTGACCAAGACCAGCAGCTTAACCTTGAAGATCGACACGTGTTTTTGTTACTACTAACCATGAGCTTTTCTTGAAGGTATCTTTTTACATTTCTAACAAAGCATGTCAAATAGAAATCCTATTATTCACTCAGACTCTTACAGAAAATAGGACAAACTAAGTTCGAAACAATTTAGCTCGATAAGATCGAACTTAATTCTTCTCTGTCGTCCTTTGTTCGGAACTTGGGAGTACTTGACGTAGGTAGGTACCCAATGTCATAAAATTTATTGACCCGCCCTAAAAGTAGAACTTTTGGATGTCATTAAGGTCAGTAGCTTTGGACAAAATGATTGTTGGATCGCTTAGGAGTTTGTGGTAGTAACAGGCATAATTTGTGGGCCCTGATAATTTGTCGTAGCTACTTAGAGCACAATAGAGTGTTCTCTTTTTAAATAAGAGTACATTTTTGTTTTATCTTCCATCTTAAAACATCTAGGACAAGACATCGTATAGACAGGATTAATTTAGTATTAATGGCTAACGTTGCACTTTCAAAGTAAAAGAAAGAAATAAATCTACGTATACAAATATTATACAACTGAAGACTTCGTTTGGTTGATGCGCTAATGTCAGAAACTATTAACTGGTTCAAACTGATAAAATGTTTTTGTTGCTGTAAACTACACTCTATTACCAAAAGGAGCTGAGCAGCGGGCGAACCCACAGGTAACTGCAGCTACCTCGTCTAAGTATTAAATTAGTCCCTATTTCCCTTGGACATACCATAATATTAGAGAAAGGATAATTCATTGATAAATTCCTTATTGTTAAGACCATAACATAGGAATGACTAAAATGGATAATGCATTGATACGTTCGTCATTTAATTAAGGTCCCAATAAGTGGACCGAAGACATCGTGACAGTCGCGGGATGGATGCAAGTGGCAAAATGTCGTTCGTCGGTCTGGGTCGGTCGGTCTGGGGGAGGCCTATGTTCAGTAGTGGATGTCTTCTGGGTGATGATGATGATGAAAAGGGACAATATAAGAAAATTTTCGGAAATTCCATCGAGGAGGTCGAAAAGAACCCGTGCAAAAACGGGGTGGTACGCTAGTTTGTTGATAAAACTAAGAAACTCCGTAAGTAGACTTTCGCCCCAGTTTCCTTCAGTTTAATAGGTATAAGTTCTTAATGCTAGTTTTTGTGTCACAGTTTAAACTTTAGTTTTTCTGGTACGTGACCTTAAAGTAGCTAACGACGCCTTCTCGGTTTTCTTTGCCACAAATAATTTGATGATAATATATAATAAACTAGTATTTGCGCGTTGCGCGAGCTGCAAGCAGCTCGCGGGGTCGTGTTTTGAAAAGTATTTCTTACTTAGAATTTTTTGCAGTCGCCATTTTAGATTTTGATTTTGACCTTACTATCGGCTTTAGCATCCTCGAAAACTATTAAAACGACTCCCATGATGAACAATTCAAAAATGATCGCAGCCGCCATCTTAGATTCTGATTTAGACTTCACTATCGGCTTAAGCACCCTCGAAAACCATGAAAACGGCATCCAATATAAAAAATATGATTTTTTGAAGTCGCCATCTTGGATTTTGATTTTGACCTCACTACCGGCTTTAGCATCCTCGAAAACCATGAAAACGACTCCCATGATGAACAATTCAAAAATTATCGCAGCCGCCATCTTGGATTTTGATTTTAACCTTACCATCGGCTTTAGCATCCTCGAAAACCATGAAAACGACTCCCAGGATGATTATTACGAAAATATTGCAGCCACCATCTTGGATTTTGATTTTGACCTCGCTATCAGCTTTATATCATCATCAGCCTATTGCCGTCCACTACTGGACGTAAGCCTTCCCCAAAGAGCGCCAACCATCCCGGTTTTGGGCAGGCCGCATCCATCCACTGCCAGCCACCTTCCTTAAATCATCGACCCATCTTGCAGCAGGGCGTCCTACACTACGTTTGCCCATTCGCGGTCTCCACTCAAGCACATGTTTGCTCCATCTGCCGTTTGTCCGTCTACAGACGTGCCATTTGGTTCTACATTTGGTTCTCTGGCGAATGACTTCATTACGAATTCTATCCACCAGAGAAACCCGAGCATTGCTCTCATCATTGCACGCTGAGCAACCTTAAATTTGTGGACCAGGCCGATGGTAAGTGTTCACGTTTCGGCTCCGTAAGTCATTACGGGTTGGACACGCTGGTTGTAAACCCTGGTTTTAAGGGATTGTGGGATCGATGATTCAAAGATATGACGTAGCTTCCCGAATACCACCCAGCCCAAGCGTATTCTTCTAGCTGCCTCCTTCTCAAAGTTGTGCCTGCCCAGTTGTACACTTTGGCCTAGATAAATGTATTGTTGCACAACCTCGAGGGCAGCATCATTCACGATTACAGGTCTCGGGGTGACGTGACTATTAAACATGACTTTGGTTTGGTTCAGCCAGATTCTTTCCGAGACCCACACGCCTTGAAGAAAAGCTGTTCAGCATTTTTTCCAGCTCCTGCAGAGACTCTGCTATGATGACAATGTCATCCGCAAATCGGAGGTGTGAGATGTACTGACCGTTGATATTAACACCCCGTCCTTTCCAATCAATCGTCTTGAAAACGCCCTCCAACGGGTTTGTAAACAGTTGGATTGGTTTTGTGCTCTGTTCTTGTACTGTTGACGGTCACTGTTGCGGCCTTATACAGACATCTCATCACCTCAACGTAGCGACAGTCGATGAGGCATCTCTGCATGGACTCCAGAACAGCCCAGGTCTCGTCGGTATCGAAAGCCTTCTCGTAGTCCACATACGCTAGGCACAGAGGCTGGTTATACTCCTCGGTCTTTTGAATCACTTGCCTAAGGGTGTGTATGTGATCTATGGTGCGGTTACCTTTTTGAAACCCGGCCTGCTCCGGTGGCTGAAAATCATCGAACTTTTGGGCGAGACGATTTAGAATAACCCTCGAGAACAGCTTCTAGATATGGCTCAGAAGTGAGATGGAGCGGTATTTTTTAAGGAGCGCTTTATCGCCCTTTTTGAAGAATAATACTACCACACTCCCATGCCATGCCTCCGGTGTTATGCAAGTGTGGATGACGGAATTGAAGAGTTTACAAGCTCTGTCAAGATAGGTATTCCTCTTGCCTTGAGCAGCTCTATGGTTATTCTGTCATCCCCTGGGGCTTTGTTGTGGTGAAGCTGCCTGAGTGCCATTCCAATCTCACCCATGTCAATGTCGGGAAGCTCGTGTGAGATGGCGTGTCAGTTTGGCCGGTTGGTCATCCGCGCCGTGGGTCTGAGGTGGGCAAGGTTTTTGAGCATAATATAAGTCTCCGTAGAACTTTTCGACTTCAGCTAGAATCTCTGGCTTTGATGTGACGGTGGTGCCTTGTGACGTTCTGAGCTTTGTCAGGCAACAGCGGGAGGTATTGGGCTTGGCAAATACCTTCGAGCCTTTATTCCGAGCTAAAGTTTGCTCCATAATTGGGTTATTTGCACTCCGAGTATCGCGTATGAACTGCTTTTTGACCTCCCCGTTAAGAACCTGACTCTCAGCCTGTGTGGCTTTGTGAGTTCTCGTCGTTTCCTCATCAGTGCCAGAGTCTCGCTGGTAATTAAGTTCCGACTTACGTCCATTCCTGATCGGTCGAAAAAGTTTACAGCCCACCTCGCAGACAACATGCAGCAGGCCTTCGGTGACGTCGTTTATGCCCTCCTGGATTTTAAACCTCACTATAGGCTTAAGCATCCTCGAAAACCATGAAATCGACTCCCATGATGAACAATTCGAAAATTATCGCAGCCGCCATCTTGCATTCCCGTCTTGACCTCGCCATCAGTTTAACATCCTCGAAAACCATGATGAAAACAAAAAAAACTATCCAAGACAAAAAGAATTTTTCGATTCCAAAACAAACTATTCAGTTTAGATAAAAATATGATATTTCAAAATATTATTGCGTTGGGTACGCGCTTACTGCCCCTCGAACACTCTATGCAATCATAGAATTTGGATTTTAACCTCACTATCGGCTTAAGCATCCTCGAAAACCATGAAAACGACTCCCATGATGAACAATTCGAAAATTATCGCAGCCGCCATCTTGCATTCCCGTCTTGACCTCGCCATCAGTTTAACATCCTCGAAAACCATGAAAACGACACCCATGATGAAAACACAAAAACTATCCAAGACAAAAAGAATTTTTCGATTCAAAAACAAACTTTTCAGTTAAGATAAAAATATGATATTTCAAAATATTATTGTGTTGGGTACGGGCTTACTGCCCCTCGAACACTCTATGCAATCATAGGATTTGGATTTTAATCTCACTATCGGCTTAAGCATCCTCGAAAACCCTGAAAACGACTCCCATGATGAACAATTCGAAAATGATCGCAGCTGCCATCTTGGATTTTGATTTTGACTTCACTATCATCTTTATTACCCTCGAAAACCATGAAAACGACATCCATGATGATATCTTTGAATTTTTTGGTGTCGCCATCTTTGATTTTGATTTTGACCTCACTATCGGCTGTAGCATCCTCGAAAACCATGAAAACGACTCCCATGGTGAACAATTCGAAAATGATCGCAGTCGCCATCTTTGATTTTGATTTTGACCTCACTATCGGCTGTAGCATCCTCGAAAACCATGAAAACGACTCCCATGGTGAACAATTCGAAATGATCGCAGTCGCCATCTTTGATTTTGATTTTGACCTCACTATCGGCTGTAGCATCCTCGAAAACCATGAAAACGACTCCCATGGTGAACAATTCGAAAATGATCGCAGTCGCCATCTTGGATTTTGATTTTGACTTCACTATCAGCTTTATTACCCTCGAAAACCATGAAAACGACATCCATGATGATACCTTTGAATTTTTTGGTGTCGCCATCTTGGATTTTGATTTTGACCTCACTATCGGCTTTAGCATCCTCGAAAACCATGAAAACGACTCCCATGATGAACAATTCGAAAATGATCGCAGCCGCCATCTTGGATTTTGATTTTGACTTCACTATCATCTTTATTACCCTCGAAAACCATAAAAACGACATCCATAATGACATCTTTGAAATTTTTGCTGTCGCCATCTTGGATTTTGATTTTGACGTCACTATCGGCTTTAGCATCCTCGAAAACCATGAAAACGACTCCCATGATGAACAATTCGAAAATGATCGCAGTCGCCATCTTGGATTTTGATTATGACTTCACTATCAGCTTTATTACCCTCGAAAACCATGAAAACGACATCCATGATGATATCTTTGAATTTTTTGGTGTCGCCATCTTTGATTTTGATTTTGACCTCACTATCGGCTGTAGCATCCTCGAAAACCATGAAAACGACTCCCATGGTGAACAATTCGAAAATGATCGCAGTCGCCATCTTGGATTTTGATTTTGACTTCACTATCAGCTTTATTACCCTCGAAAACCATGAAAACGACATCCATGATGATACCTTTGAATTTTTTGGTGTCACCATCTTGGATTTTGATTTTGACCTCACTATCGGCTTTAGCATCCTCGAAAACCCTGAAAACGACTCCCATGATGAACAATTCGAAAATGATCGCAGCCGCCATCTTGGATTTTGATTTTGACTTCACTATCATCTTTATTACCCTAGAAAACCATGAAAACGACATCCATGATGATACCTTTGAATTTTTTGCTGTCGCCATCTTGGATTTTGGTTTTGACCTCACTATCGGCTTTAGCACCCTCGAAAACCCTGAAAACGACTCTCATGATGAACAATTCGAAAATGATCGCAGCCGCCATCTTGGATTTTGATTTTGACTTCACTATCATCTTTATTACCCTCGAAAACCATAAAAACGACATCCATGATGATATGTTTGATTTTTTTGCTGTCGCCATCTTGGATTTTGATTTTGACCTCACTATCGACTTTAGCATCCTCGAAAACCATGAAAACGACTCCCATTATAAAATTGATGAACAATTCCAAAATTATAGCAGCCGCCATCTTAGATTTTGATTTTGACCTCACTATCGGCTTTAGCATACCCGAAAACCATGAAAACAACATCCATGATGAAAAATTCGAAAATTATAGCAGCCGACATCTTGGATTCTCATTTTGATTTTGACATACTATGGGCCCCAGTATATGAATCTGAAAAAAAAAATGTTCCAAGTTTCTTCTGAGATCCACTTAAAGGGGGGAGAAAGGGGTGAAGAGAGATTTTGAAAAAAAT
Source organism: Agrotis segetum (assembly GCA_036375495.1). Taxonomy (NCBI): domain Eukaryota; kingdom Metazoa; phylum Arthropoda; class Insecta; order Lepidoptera; family Noctuidae; genus Agrotis; species Agrotis segetum. The sequence goes on from JAQSVV010000001.1 coordinate 825,852, forward strand.
GGTTTTTTCTTTTCCGATCCTCCTCTATACGAATCCGTAAAAAAACACCAAACACGGGTCTCTTAGTTTCTGAGATACGATAGGGAGAGGGGGGGGGGGGAGGCCAAAAAGCGGAGGCTTGGTACTTTTGCCCTACTTATGAGAGTTAGTTGTAAGTTTGCTTGTCGTCACCCGCGAGTTACGCTTCACCCGATCAACCTTCGTTACGCTACGGAGGTCGCCGGCTCGCTTCGCTCGCCAACTCCCCCCTTCGCTCAACTCGGTCTCGCAGGTTCGCTCCACTCAGGACCTACCTACCACCGGAAAGCTATCGTGATCTCATTCCTACGCTTCGCTTTACCGCTACATAGTTTTTCCGATATACGATGGGGGGGTGGGTGAAGAGGGGGGAGGGTGAAGAGGGGGAGGGTGAAGAGGGGGGAAATTGGGGAGTTTAGAAAAATCATTTTGACCAAGTCCGGGTACCTTGATGTGAATCTGAAAAAAAAATGTTCCAAGTCTCTTCTGAGATCCGCCTTAAGGGGGGGGGGAGGAAAGGGTCAAGAGGGGCAACTTATGGGTTTTTCTTTTCCGAGCCACCTCTATACCAATCCATAAAAAAAAAACAAAAGACGGGTATCGTAGTTTCTGAGATACGATTGCGAGGGGGGGGGGAGGCCAAAAAGAGGAGGCTTGGTACTTTTGCCCTACTAATGAGAGTTACTTGTTAGTTTGTTTGTCGTCACCGCTGAGTTACGCTTCACCCACTCAACCTTCGTTACGTTTCGGAGGTCGCCGGCTCGCTTCGCTCGCCACCTCCCCCCTTCGCTCCACTCGGTCTCGCAGGTTCGCTCCACTCAGGACCTACCTACCACCGGAAAGCTATTGTGGGGAGAGGGGTGAGTTTTGAAAAATGATTTTGACATACTCTGGGCCCCTTGATATGAATCCGAAAAAAAAAATGTTCCAAGTCTCTTCTGAGATCCGTCTAAAGGGGGGAGAAGGGGGCCAAGAGGGGGAACTTCAAAAAATGGTTTTCACTTTTCCGCGCCTCCTCTATATCAATCCATAAAAAAAAACAAAACACGGGTCTCATAGTTTCTGAGATACAATTCGGAGGGGGGGGGGAGCAAAAAGGGGAGGCTTGGTACATTTGCCCTACTAATGAGAGTTACTTGTAAGTTTGCTTGTCGTCACCGCTGAGTTACGCTTCACCCACTCAACCTTCGTTACGCTACGGAGGTCGCCGGCTCGCTTCGCTCGCCACCTCCCCCCTTCGCTCCACTCGGTCTCGCAGGTTCGCTCCACTCAGGACCTACCTACCACCGGAAAGCTATTGTGACCACATCCCTACGCTTCGCTTTACCGCTATGGGGTGAGGGGTGAAGAGGGGGAGAGGGGTGAGTTTCGAAAAATTATTTTGACATACTCTGGACCTCTTGAAACGAGTCTGAAAAAAAAAATCCAAGTCTCTTTTGAGATCCGCCTAAAGGGGGGGGGGGAGGGGGGCAAGGGGATCTTTGAAAATGATTTTTACTATTTCGAGCCTCTATACGAATCCGTAAACAAACAAAACACGGGTCTCTTAGTTTCCGAGATACGACGGGGGGAGGGGTGAAGGGGGGGAGAGGGGAGCGTTTTGAAAAATGATTTTGACCAACTATGGGGCCCTTGACATGAATCTGAAAAAAAAACTGTTGCAAGTCTGTTATTTTCCGAGATCCTCCTAAAGGGGGGAGAAGGGGAAAAGGGGAGGGGGGATTCTAAAAAATGATTTTTACGTTTCCGAGCCCCCTCTATACGAATCCGTAAAAAAACAAAACACGGGTCTCTTAGTTTCCGAGATACGATGGGGAGGGGGGAGAGGGGGGTCGAAAAGGGGAGGTTTGGGATTTTTCCCATACTCACGGGAGTTACTTGTTTACGAATCTGTCAAAATATACCCACCTTCCCCTTCACCATCTGGGAGAACAATTATGTCAATCAGTCAGTGAGTCAGTGAGTGGTAATCGAGCTTTATATAGTATAATGAACAACGACTACGTCATAAAACGTTTTTTTTAGTATATGCGAAAACTGAATATAATTTGTTCAGAATCTATAACTGAATCGATTTCAATAATACTAATAATTATTACCATGTCGTATTTTGTAAATTAATTATAAAAAAAAAAAAACAAAAATATTTTTATATTTTTTATCGCGCTATTGCCTAACTATAATTGCCTGTTTTATTCTAGTCTCAACTTTATCACAAAAGTTAAAGGTTCATGTTCGATTGGGCTAGATTGATGTGCTTTCGTAGATCTGCCCAATCATAATGATTCGATCCTCATAGCTGAATAATCCACGTTTTCAGGAATAAGTAACACGTGACCAAATAAACAGGTTCGTCATTGAAACGTGCGTGTTATCACTGAGATAAGAATAGCTTATCTATTGATTATATTGCTCACAAAATGTAAAACGTATCAACTGATTATTATTATTTTTGGCTCATGTCTAGATGAGCAATGTTGTTACTTTGTTCTAACTACTGATTTACATGTTTCGTCTATTGTTCGAAAAAATTACTGCTGAACAGGAAAGTGGTCCTGGGTTCAATTATTCCTTGATTGAGCAGTGTTATTCCATTTTCCAGCAAGAATTATAACAATTATTAAAAGAATCTAGAAAATAAATGTGTAGAGTAGGTACGCGCGACGACTTTCAGTCGTACAGTCACGTCAAAAAATTAAGAACTTGAAAGCTTTCATGAATCACCGTTTGGCGTAAACTTACTATTGTTAAAATCCTGTACATTTTTTAGCAATGCTTAAAAAAATTTAGGATTTAACAAACGCATAGTTAGCTAATGATCAAAAACGTGGCCTTAATATACCTACGGACACACCTTCGTGAAGTCAGATCCACTTCATTATCAACTATCAACTTTGCTGATAATAATCTTATCCTCAAAAATATTCTTAAAACCCATGCTTAGTGTCTCGCATTATTAAATATAGCTTGCATTAGTATCTTGTTTTAACTGTAACAACTTATCAGAGTAATATATTTACTCGTAGATTTTTTTATCGTGGTGAAATCATCAAATGATAACTCATCCAGGGCAGGACGGCTAACAAAATAATTTCCGAGTGACTTTATTTTTATTATTGATAGAAAAATAAAAATGTTATAGTGATTATGTAGAATCCATTTTTTTTTAATTATTTTGTTGATTGTTTTTAAAAAAATACCTACCTACACAAAACCAAAGATTCTTTAATTTTTAGACACTTTTTCCAAATCTCCAATCATCTTAAAAAGTGCTCCATTTGTGAAGTGTACCAATTGAGAAGTGCACTAGTTGCGATATGTACCATACGAGAACTGCACCAGTTGCTAAGTTCACCATTTGAGCATGGTGTACAAGTTGAGAAGTTCACCAAATGCGTCAAACCCTTCTTCAAAATATTTTTCACAAACTATGTAAAAAAATTTGCAAGTATAACATGGCCCGGTGGGGGTACTGCGATGAGGAGAGATGCGACTGCGGAGCCCCAGCACAAACGATGGCCCACCTCCTCACTTTTGCCTTGAGCAACTCCACCTGCACTCTAAAGCTATTGTCAAACAGACAGGCGAAGGCGAATGCGATCCGAATCCTGTCATATAAAAAAGCGAAAGCGGTTCCATAGTCTATGTGACAGGCTTCAAACAATTCCATACATCACAAACAAAAACGCCTCGGCACGCATTCGCTTCGTCCTTCAGTTTGACAAAGGCATTAGGGACCTGTCCGAGACCACCACCAACGCCGTAAATGTGGCAGAGTTTTGGTCGAAGCTCATTTAGACTAAGGAATCATCGACACGACGAAGAAGACAAACTATCCTTAACTACTTAGGTACCTGGAGAGAAGTCATGGCGTCCTGACCTACCGCTTGACGCAGGTCCTCACCGGACACGGAAGTTTCGGGAGGTACCTGTGTCTGATGCGAAAGGAGGAGACGCCTGGGTGCCACCACTGCGAAGATCGCCCGGAGGACACGGTGGAGCATACGGTGCAAGACTGCCCAGCTTGGGCGGAGCACCGACGTGTCCTCACGGCTGCGATAGGCGGAGACCTCTCGCGCCCGGCATTGGTTGCGGCCATGCTGCGGGGCGAGACGGAGTGGGAAGCGGTCAGCTCCTTCTGCGAGGCAGTAATGCTCGTCAAGGAGGAGGCAGGCCGCGAGCGAGAGAGGACAGCGTCCTCCCTCCGCCCCAGCCGCAGTGGTAGGCGCCCACGGCGACGGACGTCGCAAGATGATCTCCGGCCACCGTAGGCGCGGGCATGCGGGCAGCGAGTAAAGGGCAACTCGCTGCCCGACCAAGGACCATGCCCGGGTCGACGGCGCGTTGTGTCCCACGCGCGCCTCAAAGAGCGTCAGCATAATGACGGGGCCCCCCTCTCAGAGGGCCAAAGCCTGCCGGGGTCGCGGGATTATTCCCTAACCGTAACCCCGGAACGTAACAGGCTATGAAGGACACCGTGGATTTTAGTCAGTAGAAGTCTGACAGTCCCTCCCGCCCTGCCCGGGGTTGGAGGACTCATTTGATGATTTTACCACGCTACAAAAAAAAAAAAAAAAAACTACTTAGGTACCTACAACTATTTATCGGAAACTTCCGTTGATGCAAATGTTCCGGAAAGTTCTCTATGAATGAGGAATGCATTGCTATCTCTTATCATAGTATATTAAATGATAATATAATACCAAGCAAATAATGAAAGTTAATTATGAAACTATTATTACTGTGTTTGTTGTGCTTCTGTATGTTTCCAGTATTTAGATAAGAGCTGTCTGTTTTTCGTTGTTTAATGTTGATAAATAATACAAAAAACATCTTAGAGCGCTCCTACAGCTTGGCAAAAAACAGTAGAAAACCGGAAGTTGCCACTGTGCTCGCGCTACCAGCACTTTGAATGATTTAATTTTATTATTTTTTATTTATTACGTTAGTTTTATGGCACAATAAGAAATCTAACAAACCTGCGTTCTTTGTTTACATCAAAAATCAAAGATTTTTAACGTTGTCAACAAACAAAAAGATTAGTTCCGTTTCAATCCGTTCTGGCCAAGCTGTAGGACTCGACGGCGCGTTGTGTTCCACGCGCGTTTTGCTATGCTGTCAGCAATTCGACGGGGCCTCGGTGTCGCGGATCTGTCTTATCAGGAAACCGTGGCCCCGGAAAGTGAAGGGCTATTGAAGGACAACGTGGATTTTAGTCGGTACAAGTCTGACAGTCCCTCTTGCCCTGCCTGGGTGGGAGGACTCATTTTATGATTTTAGCAAGCAAATAAAATGACCTTTTGAAAGAGAGCAAGAAAGAATGGATGTCAAAGTCGTAAGGTAAGTATCTGCTACTTGCGTCGCCGTATGAAGGAGCTTAGAGTGCGGCCTAATCAGTGCGTGGCGTTGCGTCGCGTCGTAAAAATGGATCAACTCATGCTAGCATCCACAATTGCGCTGCGGCGACGCAACCACCAACGCAATAGTATACGTAGACCGTCGCAGTCGCGCATTGGTGTCTCAGATGCAGTGTCAAGCATGTCACTCTCTGTCCAACTAGTAAACTGCTTTGAGCAATAACAGGTCCAATTTCAACAGCATCAGGATAACATTTAGCTTGTACCAGCTCGTCCGGACATGTAGTAATATGGCGGCAAATGGAAAGTTCAGTGAACAGGACTGGCTGATCGGAAGCCGGGGTTCTAAATATAAGCTTGTAACGTATGTCGGTGCGGCTTGCTGCCAAAACCATTACCTAGGACAATACTGTTTTGGAATTTATTCAGTTATTAGGTAAACTTAATTTACTATAGGTACCTAAGCTAATGTGACAGTTACCTTTTCACACATAAACCATTGAATCGATCGACTGATGAAATGTTTTCAGGTATACAAAAGGAAAAGGGAATATCTTTATCCCGTAAAATTTAGGTTCAAAGGTTCTCATGAAATGAATAAGCATATTTACTGTAATCAGTTAATAGATACTGACATAATTATAAATGTATGTCCAATAATTCTAAAAATACGATTATTAAAATATTTGCCATGATTCATTGATTCTGAACCGTTAAAAGTAGTGAGAAGATTAAGACGATAGAATAGCTGCTGCCATTTCAAAAAATAGGTATTTAGAAAAACTCGTACTGTCCCTCTCACGCGTTGAGGGACAGTACGAGTTTTTCTAAATACCTATTTTTTTATTTTACTGTGTCAGATGCATTGTAAAAAATCATTGAGATAGGATAACATTTAGGGGGAGGAAAACGTTTTCTCTTTTTGTATGGACGAAAGCTCGGTAGACGATAGTCTTACCTAAATGAACCTGTAATTTCATCATCGAAATTACGTAAAGAACGATTGTTTCAAAATAAATAGAGTCAATAAATACCACAAGTAATTTATCAGGCTTCCTCAAATAAATATCAAACTTAATTAATTCATACGTAATTGACATTCAAGTTACGTAAACTATAAGATTAATGGGCACCGAAGTGTTATTTTGAAGCATCCATATAAGTTCATTTTTGCATAACAACGTATTCAAATTAGATTTACTTATTATGGGAACAGAACAGTGTATAAGACGGGGACGCCAGGCAAAATGGGAAATCACACACAAGGCTAACACATAATAACATAGCGCAAGCGCCAACAGGACATTTGATAAAGTCCGTTTGGAAATGAATCCTGATGGCGCTTGCGCTACGTTATGCCACGGTAATAATATCTACCAGTATTGGAACTCCCTACAAACGGTCGAAACGCGAGCTATACCTACGCGCCTCGATGTCGGGGCGCGCTCGGGGCGCAGACAGTTGTGGCCGTACCGCAGTGACGAACGGACGGTGTGTTGTTTTTTTAGCAAAATCAGTTAAAGTACCTATTTTAATATGACGAGTAGAAAATATTGTGCTGTTTTTGGGTGTATGAATTCAACAATAATGCATCCAGACATATTTTTTTTTAAATTACCTGCAACCTCTGATAGGTAAGTACTGACTATAAAAAAATATTACTTATTAGTGACTAGTAGGTAGGAACATAATGTGTGACTTTTTAATGGTTATGTATTTTCCTTTATCTTATGAAAAAAGGGTATTTGGATTAATTAATACAGTAAATTAGATGAATAAGGTAAGGTTACTAAGACAAGTGAAATAAGTAAGTTATAGGCGCTTCTGAATTAATCATGATACGGTAGGTACTTACTCTTGTGTTAAAACTCCGGTGCATGTGTGTTTTCTTAGTTTGTATAATTCAAATTAAAGACATGGTGTAACAGCACGGTGGGATTATGGGCGGGCACGGAAATGAAGTAGTGAGCTTCATTTACCTAAGGTACGGTGTACAATCAACGTATATTCAGTGTACTACATAAACTATATCACAGTCATGAATATTATTCTAGGAACGTAGATTACCGTATATCTAGGGCTCGCGTGTACATTATAGACATTGTTCGCTCCGTGTTTGAGTATGCGCACTCGGTTGCATTAGGCCCATTAGGCCGACTGCCTGCGCGAGCGATGCGCCGCACAGTGGTCGGACAGCCCTAACGCATGTTTACGTACCGCGCGGCTGTAGGTATTTATTTCCATCATGCGGCCGAGTTCCACTACTGTAGATATTTATACTGTGGTTATGCCTAAAGAGTGTATGTCCCCATTATACTAATAAATTACTACGTCCCCGTCTTAGGGTGCCTTTCCACCAGAGATGTGCTATGTAGCTGTAATGCGAGGATGTAAAAGCTGAGCTACGAAACTGTGCGACCGTTTCCACTGATGCTACGCTATGTAGATGTTCTAGTAATATGTGCTGTGAAGATGCATAGCTGCGCTACGATGATGCGCTGTCACAAGGTAGCTGCGTTACGAAAATGCGCCGCCACAAGGTAGCTGTGCTACGAAGATGCGCAACTCGAGCTACGCAATGTATAGATACTAGGGAAAACGACAGATAGCAAGCATCCATAGCACGCATCCTTACATATAAAAAAACACATCTTAGCTGAATCCGTTTCCACCAGTGCTGTGCTAAACCAATGAATATGATTGGTGGATATCAAATGTATACGCAACTATAGTGAAGGAATTGAATGTTTATACCAAAACCTGATGTTTTTTGAGTAAGCCTAAGCTCACTCTATCATCGACTTTGTCACACTCAGTTGCGTTTGGGAGCAACTCCTGAAATATGAAAAAAAAAACAAGATGTTTCACACATTGTCAAAGGAAAAATATACATTTCTATTTTGTATGAAACACCTGAATTGTTTTTGATTCTTTTTTTATCTTTCAGGGTTCGTTTCATATTTAAAAAAGTTGTAAGTATATGTAAAACGTCCAGTCCATTAAAAGTTTTTAATACTTTACTATTAACTCTAAATGTAGATACTTTTTACTAGGAAAAATCTCAAATCCCTTTGCATAGCTTCATATTGTAGACATACTGAATGCAAACATGGAACAGTTTCAGTGGTAAATGAAAAAAAAAATCCGTTTTCAGCCAGTGGTCGAGCTCAGTCGGATTAAAAGCAAATTCGTGCGTTCAACTTGCAGCCTCAATATTTTCATGAAAAGAGTTCATTAAAAATGCACACTGAAGCTGAAATGCTCAAGCGCTGGTTTTTTGCTGAAATACGTACTAATAACTTTAAAAACGTTCTGTAGAGTTGCGTTGATTACTTTGACTTGCTTTAATTTTTATCGCGTATGCCTTTTTTCTAGATTTTTAGAGGTATAAATCGTGATATTTTTCCTCTTTGTTATGAGACCGAAGATATTACTTATAACTGAAAACCAAAATAATTATTCATCATCATCAGTCGGAAGACGTCCACTGCTGAACATAGGCCTCCCCCTTAGACCGCCACGCCGAACGACAATAAAGAACTTGAGTACTCATCCATATCTACTAGAAATACATAATATTATTATAAAGAGGAAAGATTTGGATTTTTATATGTTTGTAGTGGGTAAACGTAAAAATCAAAACTGCTTAAGCGATGTTAAAAATTCTTTCACCATTTGTCCTGGGTGGGAATCAAACCCACGGCCCACGACCTCCGGCATAGCAGTCAGGGTCACTAATCACTAGACCAACAGGCCTGCCATTAACAGTAAAGTCACATAAATCAAAAACTTTTGTTATAGAAAAACAGCGTGACCATTTACTTGCTTAGTAACATAATAAATTACTAAGAGAAATCTAGAAGCTATAAATACAATATAATCTCCCACACAATGTTTTCTATCAATTATCGATAAACTAATTAACTTGGTTGTAATCTAAATGGTTGCTAATTGTAAGTGTCACGTTGGCACCAGCGTGTGAACGTTAGCTAATCAAGGCTGGGCCATCACTACCCATGTCTTTAATCGATGCTGCGAAATTGATGATATCAGCGGCGTCTTATATATTTTGAAAGGATTTTGGAACTTTGCCAGGATCGTGGGATCATTTGTAAAGTTAACCGTGACCCTGGAGCGCCTTTGCCTCTCAAAGATAAGTAAAAACTACCCTGTTCTTTATGTTTACTAAAGTTAATCAAAATCGGTACTTAATCGATTTTGCATTTGAGATTTGTAATCGACTTATGTGTAAACAAAATATTTTTATGAATATTCAATGTCAATATGTTTAAAATACATAAAAAATTGTTACTCGTTGATACGCTAGAGGCGCTTTTTCATTTTTCCATACAGCAAACGCCGTAAATCAAGTACGCTGTAGAAAGTTTTGTGATAAGACCTCGGATAGATGCTCTATAAACATTATTGTTATGTGCAGCCATCTCTAAGGTTGGTAGTAAGACAACCGTACAATAGGTACCTAAGGTAACAAGATACATAATTACATGACACACTACCATGCTTTATGCCCATGCACTTTTGATCCGTTCAATGACCATCAACATCTATCAGTCGTGCATTACTCACCTATGTAATCACCAGTAAACACATCGTGACAAGATCTTATACCTAGGTATTAAATTTATTATGGTGTAGTTAAACGATAGGTGTTATAAAAATTATGACTTCACTCTTTTGCATTGCTTGCTCGACGAATTATCTTTGTCAGCAAAATTATTATGACTCGGAGAAAAACTAAAAGGTTGAAATATGGGCTTTATGTAGATGTCTGTTCAGCTCTTTGTCTATTTTCAGAGTTATGACTATGTCACAATTTATTATAGAATTAGGTAAAACATAGTAAAGCTGAATTGTTTTTTTTTGTATTACTTTTTTGAAACAAGCAGTCGCAAGAAAATATTTAGATTTTTTTTAGGGCGCTTCTCCAGGAAGTATTAGGCATTTTAGTATCATACAACAACCTCTAGGAGTCAACAAAATGATCAACAGTAAGTGAAACCTTGAGGCACAGCTATTTGTTGTGGGTTATCATCGGCATATCGCAACCATATCCCTCTCTATAAAGACAGACAAAAGTCCCTTGTCATCTCGGATCTTTACTGGCTCTTGTCCATTATTCTCTTTTGTCCATTATTTGTCGCTTTTCATTTGTTATTTCTCAAATATGGCGTATCAGTCGTGACAGTTAGTCAATGAAATTGTATTGAATGGAAACGTAGACGGTTTAAGAAAAGGCAATATCAGTTGTTTTTCTCATTTTCAATTATATCTAGACGTTTTCTGAATAATTCAATTATGATAATCTGTTGTTTGTGACGTGGAAAGATGGAATGCGTCATATTTGATTGAATTAAATTATGTGTTGTTTTTATTTTTGGGAGGAAACCTTATATTGAAAACAACCAAGTTATAAAACAACAGTCCTGAGTTTCTTTCTACCTTGTCACCTTTCAAAAGACGCCACAAACTTTGTCAATTTATTTCCTAAACTTTCTTCCATCCAAGCTATTTTTGGTCTGTTGCCATGCCAGCTTTTACCAACAATAAGTTTCTGCTCCTTTGCCAAATAACCTAAAGACTTCGTGAAGGTCACAAATATTTTCTCCGGATGACCGAGCAAAACAAGTCATCCGTCATTTGAATACGGATCTAATAAAAGTGAAATAAGGTTCATTTTGTTTGATGTCAACAAGTTTATTATCCCTGTTCAGTAATAACAGCCTTACATATCGACCTTCAAGGTCAAGTTACTTATGACCTTGGACCGTGAAAGATTGATCAATGAATAATACAATTATAAAATGAGTCCTTCCACTCAGGGCAAGGCTGGATGGACTGTCAGACTTGTACTGACTAAAATCAACGGTGTCCTTCAAAAGTCCTTCCGTTCCGGGGTCACGGAAGCTCGTTAAAGTCCCGCGACCCCGGCACCTTCTTATTGCAATCTTGTGCGATATTACAACGTTTTCATACATCGGGCATATTCCGGCGAGTGAAAATGACAGAGCTATACATGTCGTCAAGTGCCATTTCGTTTACTCACTGGAACAAGCCTGGTTTTAAGATGTTTTAATACCCCCTGCACAGACTTGATAGCTAACGAGGAGAAAAACGACAAAAGAAAACATCGAGGTACAATTTAAATGTGTCTATAACATTCCACTGCTGTGGAAAATGCAGGTATTTCTTTTGTTAGTAAATAACAAAGAAATAGGGAAGTAAATAACATTGAAGGTAGTATTACACATTCTATTTATGTGTAAAGGAGTGATTTGTAAACAGAAATGATAAGATAGGGGACTATACGCATGATAAATAAACACAGAATGATTCTATTAAGTTGGAAAACAGGGGGACATCCGAATCCAATAGATACCGGAAAATGTTCTTATAAAACTAGGTAATTCTTTTTTTTTTTTTTGTTGTTATGTAATTTATATTTTAATAAATTTACTACAAGTGCGTTCATAAGTCGATGGTGTTGTCACGGGCACTACAAACAGCTGTCAGCACAATAACGGAGCCTCCTTAGAGGGCCAAAGCCTGTCGGGCGGGCGTCGCGGGACTAACGAGCAACCGTGACTCCGGAACGTAAATGGCTAGCTCAATAGTCCCGCGAACCAAGCAGGCTTTGGGGGGACGGGGGGCCCCGTCGTACGAAAGAGTAGGTACGGTTTTGATATGAAGAAAATTGTCGAATTTGACGCTTTTTTACATTTTTAAATAAAGGCTATCCTACCGCATGTTTTTTATTTTGATACATGCTGCGTGCATGATATATTTTTCTTCTATATTTATTTTTATTATAGTACAACAGATAAGTGCCTACCTGTTAGCTGTTTGTAAATAATTGTAAGGACATAGGTAGGTATATTACGAAGTTTCCTTATGTTAGGTGCGTCATGTATTTTTCTTAGATACGAATCTGCAGTACTTAGAATAATCTTTAAACTCAATAGTCATAGTGATGAATGCAAATATGCTAAATAAAATCTATCTTTTTTTGCATATAATATGACCCTCAGAATTCTCCCACCCTGGATGGAGTGGAGGGAATATCAGACTTGATTGTCCCCAACAATAACCCAGTTTTTTCAGTTGACCTTTGCGTTCCAGCATCGTAATGCGACAGCCCGACAGGACCGCCACCCCAAAATATTTTAAAGATAATTATTGTTTTTTCCACCTTGCATGGTTAGGATTAAGTCTGCCTGGTTTGTGGGACTATCGGAAAACCCTGGCACCGGAACGTAAAGGGCTATTGAAGGACACCGTGGATTTTTGTCAGTACAAGTCTGACAGTCCCTTCCGCTCTGCCCTGGGTGGGGGGACTCATAATTTTGATGATTTTACCAAAAAAATTAAATGCATGGTTGCGGTTATCCTGTCATACAATAAGAGTAGAATCTGTCTTTTTTTGATATCATCAGAATATCAGTATTTATATTCCTTTCCACTGAGAGACTGCGTTGTGGAGTGCTCTCTCCCTTTCTTATTCCTAGAGGAGCAACTTGTCCCACTAAAAAACGTAACAGGGTAATATAATGCTATCGCTTTCAGATTTCAGACTCTCTAGCTTCGTATTCTAATATTTTTTCGTTACGTTGTGTTGTCTGTAAAAGTGAGGATGTTCCCTTCTTTTATTTGGACGCAGTTACGCAAAAAGGATCCAATCCACACTTTCCCCGAAATTGAGTTACATATACCAAACGCATCCTCTCGGGGTGATATCCATAATATCAAAAAAGATCCATGTGACAAAACACAATTTTAAACGTATCCACAACTACCAGATACCAGGCCACATCTATGGGCATCAGATATTTTATAACAGAAAGCACATAAAGGTCCCTTAATTTGTGGGTACCACCAACTGTCAGTTATGCTTTTTTGAGTTGGTATAAAAAGAGCACAAAAACTCAAATGAGAACCAGAGATCAAGACAACACGCCAATTAAAGAAATTATATACCTACAGTTGTTGGTACATAATACATTTATGTATACTTATAGCACACTAATCCAGTTTAAGGTTTCGTTCGAAAATTGCCAAGTGGGCGGTAAGTGTTGGTACCTAAATTATTGTAAAAAAAATTGTACACATTCCTGAACAGTGAGCAGTCAGGGTCTGCAAAACCTGATATGGAACTGGTTGAAATGTCCCTACCATAATTTGAATATACACTGTATGCAGGTACCCGACCTTATCTTTAAAGGAGGAAAGATGAATGAAATATCTATCCAATTAATTGAAATTGGTTTTGAAATATTTCATTAATAATATAGGTAGGTACCTGTTATTTTAATTGCAGAAGACTGAAAAAGAAAAACACGTAACCCAAGAAAATATTCAGAAAATTAAAAAAAGAAACTTACCCAATTTCTCTCGTTTCCAATGAGTTATTGGAGGACCTGGGCACCAGGGGCCGGTAACTAGACCTCGTCATGATGATCAGTACCTCACCATAACAGTTCACAACACATCACTAATCACAATAAAGTTAATTGAGCAATCGACGCGGCTGTCAGAGCGAGCACCATGCAACATACTGATTAACACTCACTGTTTACAACACCGGCTCTTGATAACTTATCATACATCGAGGACATATTCCTCATATATCGACTCAAATGATAACAATAAACACGCCGAATACGGCCGTGTATAATACTGTTGCATTGGTACTCTGCCCACCGATCAATAAACTTTTTAGCTAGGGTGAAAGCTCTCGGAACCACACCTCGGGGGCCGGTTTCGCGAGCTTTTGAATATTTAATTTAGTGCCATCTATCGGTGGGCTGTTGAACTTCAATTTCATGGGGTGAACGCCTGAACGGGTCTATTGTAATCTAGTGAGTGCTCTCCAGCCAAGTATTGATTCCGTGGCCAGCTGGGGGCGTTTAAAAATAGAACTTAGCTTTACTTTTTTCTGGGCACTTCAGTTTAAATATGGAGGATGAGTTTTGTTCCGACAATATTGATACAAATGTATTGGACTTGACAGTTCTACCAGCATTTGTATAATAAGCAAATCTTGCATATCAGCAGGTACCGTCATTTATTTATTACGCCAATTTATTTATAAGCAAATGCATCACCAGTTGTATGATAATTATCAATATTTCGGCATAAATGAGTGATTCATCTTATATAACTTACTGCAAGTTGTGTAGAGACAAACAAGTTATTACTTGCTCTCAACGATGAGTAAGAATTTGATCATTAGCTGCACAAACTGACCCACAGTTGACATTCAAAAACAAACAGTTGAGCATCTTGACTGTGTTTGTTTTATCTAGATTTATATCGATGACATCTGTGAGAGACATCTCGTTTGTTGACCGAGACGATGGCTAAGTAAGTAGGTACTGAGACTGGCTGTAAGAGTTGCTTTTTTTTTTTTTGACGTGGTAATGTCTTCAAATGAGTCCTTCTACAAATGGCAGTGTATTATGAGGGACTATCAGACTAGTACTGACTAAAATCCACGGTGCCCTTCAATAGTGTGCAGGCATTTATATGCAGGAGGAAATAAGGCTTTTTTATCGTAGTAAAATCATCCAATAAGTCCTCCCGCCCAGGGTGGGACGGGAGGGATTGTCAAACTAGACCATAGATAGACTAGACTGACAGTAATCCACCCCTTCTAGAGCCCTTTACGTACCAGGGCCACGGTTACCAGGTGAGACAGTCCCTTGACCCGGGAGTTTAGGCTGATAACAAGTTAACTTCGTACTTTTCTTTTCTCGACGAAGACTGGGATCGCATAAACCAAGGTGACATCAAGACACACAGTTTACGTCTCAATAATCACTTCAGCGTTAAAATACTCATGCATTCACTAATTATAATTAAAATAAACCCGTCATCGTACAGGAAGTGCACATGCTTCCCCATGCCAGGGTTACCAGGTACTCATTAAAAACGAAAAGCCGGACAGACCCAGTCACTTGAACAGGACAATTGTGCGAACCAGATGCAGCTGAATATCAGTATTTTACATGGAGCGACTGCCTATCGGACCTTCACAACTCAGTAACTGGGTAATACGATACCCCATGGTGAGCCTGGTTGTCAGACTGAGCTTCCGCTAATAGTAACGAATGTCAAAGATAAAAAAATAACAGCCGGGGCATAATGGCCGGGGCTAACGGTTTTTGTGCTTTCCGAGGCACGGAGGAAACTATACTCTGACCAGAATAAGGCCCGGTATCCACCAAAACTGAGAGGAGAGGAGATGTGTTTGAATAACCAATCTTATCAGATGTCCACATCTCCTTTCCGCTTAGCTTCAGTTGACATCTGATTGGTTATTCAAACACATCTCTCCTCTCCGCTTTAGTAGAGACCGGGAATATTCCTCCTCTAAAAAATAAGATTATCCATTGCGCCACCTTATTATAAAATGTCAAATATTAAGTCAAACTTTGTGTTCATGATTCAGGCAGATAGTTTCTCATTATCATGTAATTTCATTTATAGTTATTAGCTTATTAGTCATTGATGGCAAAAAGAGGTTTGTAATTAAAATTTACGAGATGATAAGAAACATCATTGTAGGTAATGATGATGACATTTTTACAACAGTATTACGTTTTTATAACTTTTTTGTGCACACCTCTCGAGTCGAGTAGATAGTTGTATGACAGGAATATTAGCTTGTATTCAATCTGAAATCACAGTCAAAACGATAATGTATTTAGGTACTATGTAAAAACGACGAAACACTTCGAGAAAAATATAGGTAGTGCCCTTGCGCTTCGCTTGGCTCGTCTTGGCGGGCACTACCATGCCCCCAGACAGATATTGACATAGGTACCTTTTTTATTTTTAACTAGGTAAAATCATCAAATGAGTCCTCCCGCCCAGGACAGGGCGAGAAGGACTGTCAGAGTCGTACTGGAATCGTATGGAAAATCGAACGAGGACTTACTTTTTTCCATAACCTAAATTTACGTATAAAATCTCGTTGTTGATGCTAGGGCCTCAGAATACACTAAAATAAAACAAAAACTGGACTCTTTTTCGAATTAGAAAATATCGTAATTATATTTTTTGAAGTGATTATTTTCTAGCATTTTACCTACAATATTTTAACCATCAGAAGTTTAACCATTAATTTAAAAACAGTACTTATAAGGGCATTTCTACGGACACGGTGATTTTTGCTCAATTCCGTGGGCAATTTTTTTTTTCACATTATGACTAATTTTATATCACCAAAATAATAAGCATATTTTTCTAAACAAAATGGTGCTAATTTGCCAATAATTGCTCCAGTAGTTTATGAAATAAATTTTGAGTGCCATGGAATTGAGAAAAGTGACCACAGAATTTAGAATTACACATATTCTACGTAACCGAGAAAGACCAATTCAAATTTTTTAAAACAATCAAGAACATATTTTAGCAGTTTTTTGTATTTTAGTTATGTAAGTTTATATTGAGTCTGCCTTGAGAGAGATTCCTTGAGTTATCATGCTTAGTTACCTAACTTTTAGTCAAATCATTTAAATGAGCATTTTTATTAAACTTATATGGTAAAATGTATTCTATTTAGAATTTTCGTTAAACCTTTAAATTACAAACAAGAGACATGAAGTATAGACGTCAAGTCAGTTTCATTTATCAAACCGCAGAAAGTAATAGATACAATCGAAGTTTTCGGGTGTTTAATAGTCAGGTCAATTTTTACTCAAAAATTACTGAATGTATTTTAATGAAACTTTGCAGCAATATAGTTTATACATCAGAATAAAATATAGGCTAACATTTTAGGATCTTCCGAGGCTCGAGTAGCTAGTCGCGGTAGTATTAGCTAAAATCAGATCTTGCAATTGCAACGTCAACTCTAGATACTTTAAACCTTTTATACAACATTATAGACACATAATGTATGTCGTAAACTACTTTACCATGACAAATTGTGAAGCAAGTGACTTTAAACCCCATATAAACCGAGATTAGTTACATGGGTAAACCATCGTTCTCAATTCCGTGGACCCCAGGACACAAAATTGAGGGCCACGGAATTGAAAAAATATCGTACTAATCAAAATAACTTATTACTGTTACGACTTCAAACAAATTAAATGAAAAAAACATGCTTTTGTCTAGTTAAACTTCAGTCTAGGGAAACAAAACATGTTTAAAAATAATACATTCAAAAGATATCTTTGACACGGTATTGAGAAAAGACTCCGAACTAAAGACACGGAAACAGGTTCTCACCTTCGAAAATCTAAAAAAACAGCAGCACACCACAGATGCACTCACATGGCCTGCTCGGGAGCACCTGACAGTTTACAAGAATCGGATGGTGATGTCCAGTTCGCGAGTATTTAGTATCGTAATCAAGTGTTTTTTGTATGACACGGAAATTACTCATTAGACTGGGACAAATCTTTACGCATCCACAAATATAACAAAATAAGCAATTACAGGTTTATTTATTGTCAATATCTCTTGGTTAGCTATCCATATACCCAAGAATAACAAAAGTTTGCTTGAAATTCAGCTCCATTAAAAAATAAAAAATATTTTACACTCGATTTCGGAAAAGGGACAGGTCAAAATCAGTAAAATTACACCCGTTTTTTCACTTCAGATTTTTTTTTAGGAAAATCAAGAAGTAGTACGGAATTTATGTTATGCTCTCCAGTTAGAGTATAGATTGGGACGTACGCTTAAAAATTTTGGGATGTGTATGTAACTTCTAACCATGTTTTTTTTAAAAGGACAAAAAATTTGCCCTCTTCGTAGAAATGCCCATAATAAAAATCTATTCACTACAAAGTGTAATAAAATAATTATTTATTTTATATGACATTATACTTTGATACCCCAACAGCCAACATGTTTTATTAAAGAGTTTTTTTCTCTTCAATTTCAGGGACTTCAGGCGTCTCTTCTGAAGCAGTCTCATTCTCATTCTCGTCTTCTCCTTTATCCTTCTTTTTAAGCTTCTCGTCCATTTCTTTGCTCCATTCTTCTAATTCTTTTTCAGCATTTTTTATGTCATCTTCTGTTACGTTAAGGCCTGGATACCGCCTCTGTGAATGGACAGAATTGATCTTATGTTACTTTTTTTACGGTCTTCGATAAAAAGAGGAGGTTCTCAATATATTATCATTTTTTTTTATTTGTGTTCCCCGCCGATTTCTCGATGATGCCTGGGGAAGGGGAATTACAACGTCCTAAAACCAGGCTATTGTTCCAGTGAGAGAACGAGATGGCGCTAGACAACATGTATAGCTCTGTCACTTTCACTCGCTGGAATAAGCCTGGTTTGACATTTTGTACTGAGGGGGTCCTCAGGACCTATTTGAAAACCGGATCGCCGGTCTTTTTACTATTAATAAACGTGTATTATTTTACCCAATGGGTTAACTAAGTTTTAAGCACATATTAGATTTAAAAGTATTAAGAGGAAACAGCAAGGGCTGGAGAATTGAAAAATAGGTATTTGTAAAATCTATTGCTGTCGCGCAGTGCCCACAACAGAGTTAAGGTCATGGCACACTATGACGGCACGGCAATGGAACGGCTTCACCTCAGCACTTTACTTGTCATTCAAATTAGGGCCTTAAATCATGTGTCGTACAATACATTTCATAATGTCAAAATGAAAAAGCCAACGGCGGGGAGTCGGCGCGCTTACCGCTCGCTTACAACTGGCCTCGCAGCCGGCGTGCTTGCAGCACGCCGACCTCATGCTTTTGGCGCGCTGACTCCGAGTTGCAAGCGAAAGCCTTATAACAATTATGTTCACGGTGGCAGCAAGCTTGCGCCTCGCGGCCAGTGCGCGGATTACGAACTTGCACCTCGCTGACGGCCCGCTGTAGCCCATATTCGAGGTGACGCCGTGCTGGAGCGGCGCCGTTGCCGTGCCGGTATAGTGTGCCATGACCTTCAGAGCGCGATAGAGACAACAGCAGCTTGGACCGAAAATACCTTATTAAATGGCACAAAATCAACGATTCGTATTCCCCTGATTACTCCTCCAAAACTTAACCGATTTCACTACTTTTTTCTTTAAAAAATAAAGAAAGGCATTGACCGTGTTCCTATGTTTTCCTTTTTTTATATAATACCGTCAAAATTGTTTTCTGGATATTTGAACACAGCGGAAAATCTGTCTATTTTTTTAGGATTTTGCTATGTTCATATCTCTTTTAATAATTAATTTATGGAAAAAAGGAAAACATAGAGACATGCCAATAGTGGTCATAGATTTTTTGTAAAAAATTTATTGCTCTACTGGCATTATCCAGGAAGAAAACAGGGGACTACGTTTGTATGGAAAAACGACCGTGCTGTTTCCTCTTAAAGGGTCACGAAGTGAAAATTATCGGGCCATAGAAGAGGAACATTTGGGAAGCATTGAAGTATAGTATTTATCATTTAATTACATATAGTCCAACTTTCAAAACAGCTGCCTGAGGAAACCGTGGTAAATAATAGATTTCACATGAAATAATAATAATTATATTAATCAATATTTACTTTACTCAATGCTAACAAAGTGATGATAATATCAGTGTATAAATAAAATATATTGTTCTGTAATATATAAATAAAATTAGCAAGCGTGTTTGAACAACGATAAAGATAAATCTAAAGGTAGTTACTACACGTTCGCGATAAGTGAAGACCAGTAAAAAAATAATAAAAAATACCGGCCAAGTGCGAGTCGGACTCGCTTAAAAGGTAGGGTGAAAGGAGGTAATTTTGTGAGACAGGCTTTCAAAACGTAATGCGAAATGATGCAAATAGTTCACCACTAAAGTGGACAAGACGTAGTGACACATTATTACGCGATACTGCGTGCATAGGTAACATCTTGCACCAAATTTCCTTCCTCACCAAACAACGTTTCGTTTACCTTATGTAGCTGTCTTGACTTTCAGTTCAAGGTTCAAGAGAGCTCGAGAGACACAAGGTGAAATGAAATTACTTAAATGATTTATTGAAATAAATGAGATTCTATCAGTAACGATGGCGACGCATAACTCAAGAATATATTGGATTCCGAAAACCTGTAGAAAATAATCAATGCTGTTGAATTATGATACGGTTCGAAGAGAGAATAATGTGTTTAAGACGCTAGCTGTCATCGTAGAGACAATTGGAAGAGAAATACACACAAATCTTCACTTTGTCTTTCGATTAAAAATCATCCAATGTGTCCTTCCACCCTGTATGGAGCAGAAAGGACTATCAGACATGACCAAAAACCAACCCATTTCTTCAGTTACCCTTTACATTCCAGGGCCGCAGTCTTTTTAGACGGTACCGCGACCCCAGCCCACGAATTAACTTCAAAAACAATGTCAGACCTATGGTTTTATGATTAGTGATTGCGATTGTGAAGTTCTTCATTCACGTTTAAAAACCTAGAATCCTTAAAATAATCAGGTGTTGTGGCTGGTGGGCTTTAAAATCAATTTATAGATTCGAAAAACAATGAAAAATAATGACTATGATTGTTTGTCAAACTGAACTAGAACTATTTGCTTTCAAATGATAAGTAAAAGGCTTTATAGGTATATCAAAATGCCAATCCTAATATTTAGCATCATCAACGTATTCTTTCGTGGACACAAAATTTCAAACGTAAACCTTACCTGAAACTCATCCAACGTAGCCTGTATATTCTCCTGCTGAGTCCTCAACCTCCTTGGCAAGGAGAACACAGCATTGAACAGCCTCAGCATCATCCAACCGACCACAGTTATGACCCCATATAGGAGCATAGACTTTAGCATCGCCCAGTAATCGACACTGACTTGCTGGTACTTCATTCTTTCCAAGATATATGGGACAAGCGTGCTAAACAGCGGAATTTTGAAATTTTCGAACGTTCGATTCTGAATTTAAAAAAAGGAACGCGCTTTTTTTTTTTTTTCGAAAGAGGTTGGACGTTCTTACTGGAACTGATTTATGTAGTAATCTAATGGACACATGAGTAATGGACCGTAAGCAATGGTGGTGTGACAGTGACCCATTTCAATATCGATTCTTGGTGGACGTAGCCTCACGAATAATTGATGCAGGCAGACGTGGTCAACTTTGATATGAAGTTATTGGGTTAGGTATTTTTTATTATTTTTCCTTTCAATCATCATTCTGCCTGGTCTTTTCTTCAAATAGATACTTATGCAGCTGAACATCAGGCCTAAATGGCTTTCTGACCCATAATCCCTCAAAGACCATTGTACCCTTCAATAGACCTGATTATTAGAATTGGATAAACGCACAGATCAGCAGGTAGAGTTTAAGGTTTTGGCCAAATGGTGACCAAGATACGGTCAAAGAAACCAGGGCTGCTCAAAAGCGCGTTGGATTGATGAATCGTCAAAATCGCGGGGAACTGATGAATGAGATGAGACGTTGTTGCTGGATCCAAGACAGGTAAATTCATTCTCCGGGATACTTAATAGGGCTTCACTGTTTCGGTGGTTGCCACTGTTGAATCTAGCTTTCAGGAGTTGCAGTGGTTTGGGAACAGTGTGGTGGGTTTGTCCCAAAAAAGGATCCGCAGTGGGTGATATGATTATGATGATCGGACTTTCGGGCTTCGATCTTTTTTTCACAAGATACAAAACATAGCAAGCAAAAGGGGTAAAATAATGTGTAGGTACTCACTGTTGAAGGTAAAAATGCCATTTTGTGTACCATTTTTATATTTTCTTTTTATTAAAAAATAACCGTAGCTTCTTTTACTAAATGGTACTGCTGGCAGCACTAAAGAAATTTTTACGGCTCTGTAAAAGGCGAGTGTTTCGTAAATTCTTGTTTAGCCTCAGAACTTAATAAATATTTCGAATAATGGAAAAGAAATACACAAAATGCTAGTATTCCTTGACAACTTATAGATATTGTATTGAAAAATACATTTTGCAGCAGTTTTCAGATGGGAAGGTTAAAATGTTAACCTACGAAACTGAATGTTTGGGAGTGCTTTGAGTTCTTATCACGAGATGGACCTTTTTTTTAACCGTGGTACAATCATCAAATGAGTCCTCCCACCCAGGACAGGAGGGACGCTGTCAGACTTGTACTGACTAAAATCCACGGTGTCCTTCATGTCCATTACGTTCCGGGGTTATGGTAATGAGATAAGTCCCGCAACCCCGACAGACTTTGGCCCTCTAGAGACCGATCTTGCTGACGCTCTATGAGGCGCGCGTGGAACACAACGCGCCGTCGACCTGGGAGCTTAGATACTTACCTTGGTTTTTTTTTATAATTGATATCTGCAAGCACAAGTTTCTTGTTAAGCTTTAAATAATTATTCTATGTACAGCGATGGAGGGTCGCGGGATTATTCCCTTACCGTGACCCCAGAACATAACAGGCTATTGAAGGACACTTGGCAATTGGATTTTAGTCAGTAGAAGTCTGACAGTCCCTCCCGCCCTGCCCGGGGTGGGAGGACTCATTTGATGATTTTACCACGCTAAAAAAAAAGTACAGCGATGGAACTATTCTCATCTTCTTGGGAAGAAACAAACTATGTTTTATTCTACCGACTTCGTTTATTGGATCACTTTAGTAAACAAAAGCTCTTATTATTATACGACAAAGATGTTTACTGTCCTCGTTACAGTTAGGTTCCTTCTCATAACTTATCTGAACTGGAAGCGAGTTCGCGGGGTCAACGCCCGATAAGAGCTGTTGATCTAATTTTGACGATAACAAACATCTCATAAAGTTCTTGAAATAAAGGCCCTTTTGTATTTGGGAAAACGATTATAAAGATCCTGTTCTTATGTCGCTATGGGGATCTTTCTTGCTAAATTAAAATGATATTACTTATTTATTTATTTATTTAAACTTCATGCAACACAAAGTTCCATTGGCGGACTTAATGCCTGAGGCATTCTCTACCAGTCAACCAAGGGCAGTAGAGAAATAACATGGCAGGTGCATAAAAAGAATGAGATTATAAGGATAAATTTAATATAGTTTAAATAGACATAAATACATATACAATTTACTATGACAAATACTTAAATACCTATAATATGATAATGTGGCTTTTACATATAACGTTCATTTAAGTTTTGTTTGTAATTATTTTAATCTATACCTACTTAGTTTATAACAAATCTGTAGAGAGGTCAATTCTATACATGAAATATTTATTTCAATAATAACTATCAGGGGGTGATTAAGGACCGATACTGATGCCAAAAATGGAATTAATAAAATAATTGTCTGTCTGTCTGTTTAACCGTTATAGAAACAAAAACCAAAGAGTTACTTTTGAAAAAAAGAAAACCTACTTAGTTTTTTACTGTGTCAGAATCATTCTAAAAATCATTGAGATAGGATAACATTTAGGAGTAGGAAAACGTTTTCTCTTTTAGTATGGACGAGCGCTCGGTAGGCGATCCTCTTTTTTTTTTTTTTTAACGTGGTAAAATCATCAAATGAGTCCTCCCACCCCGGGCAGGGCGGGAGGGACTGTCAGACTTGTACTGACTAAAACCCACGGTGTCCTTCAATAGCCCTTTATGTACCGGGGTCACGGTAAGGAAATAATCCCGCGACCCCGGCAGGCTTTGGCCCTCTGAGAGGGGGCCCCGTCATTATGCTGACGCTCTTTGAGGCGCGCGTGGGACACAACGCGCCGTCGACCCGGGCATGGTCCATGGTCGGGCAGCGAGTTGCCCTTTACTCGCTGCCCGCATGCCCGCGCCTACGGTGGCCGGAGATCGTCTTGCGACGTCCGTCGCCGTGGGCGTCCACCACCGCGGGTGGGGCGGAGGGAGGACGATGTCCTCTCTCGCTCGCGGCCAGCCTCCTCCTTTACGAGCATTACTGCCTCGCAGAAGGAGCTGACCGCTTCCCACTCCGTCTCGCCCCGCAGCATGGCCGCAACCAATGCCGGGCGCGAGAGGTCTCCGCCTATCGCAGCCGTGAGGACACGTCGGTGCTCCGCCCAAGCTGGGCAGTCTTGCACCGTATGCTCCACCGTGTCCTCCGGGCGATCTTCGCAGTGGTGACACCCAGGCGTTTCCTCCTTTCGCATCAGACACAGGTACCTCCCGAAGGCGATCCTCTTAAGAGAATTTTGATTGAATGGAGCTAGGAAATTGTGAGTGGTGATCAACTGATTATAGTTTAATCATCGAGGGTCCTTGACACTTGAAGAACATAATATTTGTAACGGCTGATTATACCCTACATTTTACAAACTTCACCTCTTTTTATACAGCTATTTTAAGTCCATAGATATTGGTCAAGCTGGCTTATCGTTATCACTTATCTAAATAACAAGGATTCTGAGTTCATTGCTCTCTCACTAGGTAAATAGACTTTGAAAATATTCCAGGCATCTCAAGTGCCGGCTTTAATAGAATGAAAAACAATACAAAATGAGGCCGTGCAGAGATATTTCTACCGGAGTCTGTTACCTATAAATATTAAGCTCTAATAGCATGCCGGTTTGGGCTTAAGATTTTGATATTATTTTGTAAGAGCCGACCGGAAATTCCTTGAATTATTTGTGTGGGTATTCATTGCAACAGTACAGGTTTTAGTTGCCAATTGGACGATGCAAGAATTTGCATATCTACGACTTACATTAATGGACAATGAAGACAGTTGGTCTCTCTGCGTGGTCGAGTCAGAAATGAGGAGATTCGTCGAACAACTTTTATGTAACCTTACTAATAGTCGGTGGTGTCATTATGGACTAGAAATTCCATACGACACCACCGGGGGTGTCGTTTTGGTGGTGTCAAGTTGAAGGAAGGGAAGGGACGAACCAAAGTTGCCCAGAATGAACAGGTTGAAGTGGCAGTGGGCAGGCCACATAGCACGCAGCACTGATAGCCTTTAGGGCCTCAAGGTTGTCGAATGGAGACTAAGCACCAGTAAGCGCAACGTACCTATAGGACGTCCACCCAAAGGTGGGCAGACGATCTTATGAAAATCACAAGGATGGCGCTGCGCTGTATGCAATCATAAAATCATTAAATACATAATTATGTTCATGGTATCAGATCACAGAATTTTAGAGAAATGGAGGGAACTCTTCTTTTAGAAGCTTCTTTTCTGTGGCACAAAAATCAATAAAAATTCATCTCAATTCATCAGTTTATTTGCATCTAAGTAGTAGTATCCCTGGTACATTGAATCAGTTCAATAACCTCCCACAGTGACTGGTACGGATTCGATACCGTGTACTTAAACAATCTCAGTAACAAAGTTCTGGCAGCTGTTTGCCATTGTCTATTACAATAGAACGATGTATTTTACACCCCTCATATCTTCAAGTTTCACAATACATCTTGGTAACACGATAATATCGTACAATGACACCGAGCTCACTCAAATACTCACTTTGCAAAGACAAATACTTAGTAAGGGTGCTCACACATCTATCGACGCGGAATCGGATTTTTCCGTCGCCCTTTCTCTTTCTGTCGCTTAGAACTGCCATTTGCTAGACCGAGACAATGCGATAGCACGCGGCCGCGTCAATGGCAGTTCCGAGCCGATTCCGCGTCGATAGATGTGGGAGCACCCTAAGGGCAGTAAGGGAAAAGAATGAAATTTCTACTGACTAAAAATGAAAACCGTCCTTGCTACTACGATGTTAATGATGCAATTCGATTGACTTGACGACGTCGCGTCGTGGCGAGCGTGTTTTGTTTTTCATCTATCCGAGACAACCGCACGTTTTATGTCATAAATCTCGTAGTGTAAGTATGATTTTCACTTGTAGTTGGAATCGGTAGAATTACGTCGCATCGTGTCATGGAGAAGCTCCTTTATATATTTCTCTGTAGTAGACAAATAAATAAGACTGATCATAAGCAATAATGATAAAATAATAGGAGCCGCAAGTAAGTTTATCAAATCCTTGAAATTATCACTGAATTGATAGATAACAACGCGGTTATTTTTACTATTTAAAAGTGTTTTCGTCTTAGTGTGTCAAGGAGTTAGAATTTCTAAATGGTTTATCATCATCAGCCTATTAATGTTCCCACAGCTGGGAAACAGGCCTCCTCTCTGCGAGAGACTGTATTCTATCACGCGGGCCCAGTGCGGGTAGGTAGGTACCTACCTATATGTCTTCGAATTTGATGGCTCTAGGAAATGCCGGATTCCTCACGATGTTTTCCTTCACCGTTTTGAGAGCAGTGGTGACGAATATTCCACAAAGTATAATGCGCTCGAACCCACGTCCTGCAACTCGTAAGTCCGGAGCGATATCACTGGGCCACCACTGCTCTTTATTATCATATACACATAGGCGTCCCCTATAATAGATCTCCATACGTAGCAGTGGGAATTAAGCGACCTGCATCCAACGTCTTCCGGCGACCTTTACATTTTAGTTATGTAGTTATGACACTAAAAAAACTCCTGAATTATACTTTCAAACACATAAAATGTTACGAGCTCATGGAATCGATAAATCAATACATTAACCATCGTAGGCCGACAATTATCTACGTGTGAGTCTCGTACGATTGTGCCGTACCATATGGTGCTTAAATAAATAAATGTAAACTTTAAAAGTTAAGTGTGTCTGTTTGTTTGTCATCTTTTTAAGGCATAACGGCTGAAGGAATCGCGAGGAAATTCAACACACAGCATAGATAGATGTATGAAATGTATCAGGTAGATGCAGCTGTTGTTTTCACTCGCCTTTGTGTTTTTTATCGTGGTAAAATATCAAATGAGTCTTGAGGCTTTATCACGAGCTCTTAACCCGATCCAGTTTAGGCTGTGAGAAGAGACAGAGCTATGCAAGTCGTCTAGCGCCATCTCTTTCCCACAACCTAAACTGGATCGCGTTAAGAGCTCGTGGTAAGGCCACAGTAAGGCCTCTGTCAGTCGGTTTTAGCCTGAAATAACCCTACGCTCATCCCACAGAGTACATTATACTATGGCTCATCCCAAACGGTGGGTGTTTGTCAGGATTTACAACCCAAAAAAAAACGTTACATACCTGTCAATTTTATTCCTTGTCTCGCAATTTCGGAAAATACGGCTGTTGGTCCAAGCTGTCTGTATTCTAATTTCAGTTGCACTGGAAGCCGACCCTAATATACCTTTTGGGATAAAGAATTTACAGAAAATTTTCTTGGAGGTTCAGTCAGTAATTTGTTATCTAGGGTAGGCATTGGATACTTTTATAGGTAAGTAAGAATCTGAATAACAGTGTAAACTCATGGTAGAGGTACTGCACGTTATATTTCCAACATTAACGTGAGCGAACGCGAGGAAAAAACTAGTACAGTATAAAACATGTTTAAATATCTTCAAATCAAATCAAATCAAATCAAACTTTATTTGTGAACATAGGTATTTACAATAAAGGTCTTATACATTTTAGTTGAGCTCTATGTCCTACCAATAAAATTGGTGTACAAATCTATTCATTTTTTTAGTAGCATGTCAGAATTTATATAATAAAAGTCAAGTTCGAGTAATTATGTCAATTAAATCAATCATTGCATGTCAAAGGTAAATAATTGTAATAAAAGGATAACAATGTCATATTTTATCATTTAAAAATTCTTCTACGGAGTAATATGTCTTATCTAATAAAAATAAACGCAATTTACTTTTGAATTTACGGATATTATCTTCACTCCTTATAGATTTTGGCAATTTATTATAGACCTTTGGTGCCATTACAAAAATACTATTTCCATATAGCGCAGTTCTAGACCCAACTGTTTGTAACCGATCACAACGGCGTTGGCTAGTAACTCGAGAAAATTTATGTAAATTATTTTTGACAAACATGGACGTTTCATATATGTACAGCGATGGCATCGTTAATATTTTTGCATTTTTGAAAAACGGTTTGCAGCTATCTGTAGTCTTTAAATTGTGTATAGCTCTAATGCATCTTTTTTGACACTTAAATACCATTTCTTTACCCGTGGCATTCCCCCAAAATATAATTCCGTATCTCAATGTTGAGGCTACTAAACCGTGATAGGCCGTTAAAACTGTTGCTCGATTGGCCGTTTTACTTAACATATGTAAAGCATAAGAATGCTGATTAAGCTTACTGCAAACTTTGTCAATATGTGAATTCCATTTTAAATTGTTTTCTATGTTTAGTCCAAGAAATTTAGTCTCATTTGTTTCACTAATAATTTTGTCCTTGTATTTGATATTTAAGTCAAGATTGTAATTTGCTCTTTGTTGAAACTTCATTAATACTGATTTGTCAAGATTTATAACCAAATTATTATTTTGTAGCCAATTCACGACTGATAGTAGTGTCAAATTTATCTCAGGCTCTATTTTACTCACATCGTCACAATTGAAAAGTAAAGTGCTGACATCTGCAAACATTGTCATGGGATATGATGATGCTGTAGGAAAATCGTTAATATAAACTGTAAATAGAGGTGGCCCCAGTACACTACCTTGTGGTACTCCATATTTTACCGTTCTCAGGCTAGATTTATAGGTTATTACGGTTTTTTTAGAAATTCTACTGATTGTCGTCATTTATCTACTGATTGTCATCTTTTTTCATACTACCGCATAACATTCATATTTTATCAGGGTCTTCCTTTGTCTTGCTTCGTGGGAACTGCAAATTGTAACGTGTATCGATCAAGCCGTATAAAAGAAATAAAATTGTTTGTTTTCTTTGCCCTTGGACAGCCCTAAGTTGTTTACTTCAAGTATAAATGAAGTGCGACAATGTTTTATTAGAAACTTCGACGCTGTGTGCGAACCACCTAGTGAACACATTATTCGGATACATAATTACTACTCGATGAATTGGCACATACGAGTAGTCTCAGATCAAAGAAATAGGCAGATGGAACGCTCGGAACACGAGAGTGGTTCCACCAAAGTTAATACAAAATTAAATTGAATTACATTCCATAATGTTTTCTTTGTTTTTGAGAACAACTTTTACAATGGTTAAAGACACACGTGACGGCATATTTTGTCAAACAACAACAACGACGCGCAGCTTGGTACGACGCGTAGCTTGGTACAGTGATTCGATTTTGATTTTGTATTAACTTTGGTGGAACCACTCGCGTGTTCTGAGCGCTCTATCTGTCTATTTCTTTGATCTGAGCGAGTAGTAAAAAAACAAAAAACGTGGTAAAATGGTATATAAGGACAGCCTTGTACCATTTTACCACGTTTTTTTCTTCCATTCAGGCAAAGACGTCAAATGGGTGTCCATTTGACGTTCGTTGTTCTTTGCCAACTCAGATCAAAGAAATAGGCAAATAGAACGCTCAGCACACGTGTGTCCACCAAAGTTAGATACAAAATCTTAATACAAAATCAAATCGAATTACATTCCATAGTGTTTTCTTTGTTTTTGAGAACAACTCTTACAATGGTTAAAGACACGAGACGGCATATTTTGGCAAAAACAACAACGACGCGCAGCTTGGTACGACGGCTCAGGCGCAAAATGTTAGGGTTGATTTTCACTTGTAGTTGAACCGGTCGAATTGCAATCGCATCGCTTAAGGTCAAACAAGTCAACATTTTTTCCATAGAAACTTCGTTGGGGTTTTACTCCACTATTTGACAAAGTAGGTACATCCAAAATTAAACATAGTATCGTTTTGTCTCATTATTAATTTTGTCTGTACGGAAGCAGAATTGTAAAATATGTAGCTATTAAAAAGTTACGAGCTTCTAAAGATTCGTTTTTTTGCTAATTTTAACACAACTTTAGGTGTAAATTAGAAGCTTAAGCAGCATCAAATTTCCAAAACGAAATCCGTACCGACACAGCAAATTTATCGAAGAATTTAATAAATTTTATTTGAAATTAATTGGTGCAGTGGTTTTTTCATAAAACCCCAAAAGCCTAAGGCCTTTTCGTATTTTTTTACGCGCGCCTTTCACTCTGAATGATCGTGCATCTCACTGAATAAGTTTTCCCCTGTTTTCTCCACGGGGGGATGACGCTCGCGCACACATGAACAATATATGGCTCGATTTCCGGTGAAATATCATGGTTTTTGACCATGCCTGCCAGTGAGTTCGAGCTCGCGACTAGCGACGCCTTAAGGCTAAAGTCCCATAAGTGGAGTATCAATAACGATTATTTTTGCGTGTTTTAAGTATCTGTAATTAGTTCTACGTTGTCTTTATTATCAATTCAAATAAGGTATACTTTTTATTTAATTTCAATCACTCAATTACTGATAGACTCAACAATAAAATATGTTCCATTCAATCACAGATTATCATGAAAAATAAGATTTAAAAAACAATAATCAAAAAACTCCACCCACTA
Source organism: Agrotis segetum (assembly GCA_036375495.1). Taxonomy (NCBI): domain Eukaryota; kingdom Metazoa; phylum Arthropoda; class Insecta; order Lepidoptera; family Noctuidae; genus Agrotis; species Agrotis segetum. Next base: position 856,521 of record JAQSVV010000001.1, read on the forward strand.
GGTGGGCAGACGATCTTATGAAGGCCACAGGATCACGCTGGATGCAGGCCGCTTACAACCGGTTCTACTGGAAGTCCAAAGACCGTAAGACGTCCACTACTGAACATAGGCCTCCCGCCTATGTTCAGCAGTGGAAGTCTTACGGCTGATATGATGAATCAATAAAAGACAAAGATACAAAAAAGTGTTGAACTTTATTAAAACTGATTTATCGATACTTTACAAAATTAAAAATCAACATAAATTAATCATAGTCAACGCAATACAAGAATGTAGATAGTTTAACAACAAATCAAGTGATTATAACTTTAAATATCTTATTTGGTGAACATACAGGTAAGGTACAAAAACCACATAGTTGAAGGCATCTCAAGGCCGCGGGAATGCCCTAAGAGGTTATCGTGGTCCTGGTACGCAAAGAGCAATTAAAGGAACCAGGTGGTGTTTAGTTTGTCCGAGTCTGACGGTCCTTTCCGCGTCATCCAAGGAAGAAGTAACTATATGTTTACCAAATTATTATTTAAGAAAAATACGCTATACTTAATACGAATTATATCTGATTCCGTTTTTAATCACAGATGAGTATTAATGTTTTAGTGACAGCAATTTACAAAATATTATGAAAAGAAACCAATTTATTAAAGTGAAAAGGGGTTTGAAGATTTTGGCCTCATCGGAAATTCGCCTTTTAATTAATTTTCAGAATCGCGACGCACAACGAAAGTTACATGTATATAGAGGACACACAATATAATGGACATAACGCATAAAGCGTCTGCACCGCGATTCTGACAAATAATCAAAACGGCGGTTTATGGTCACCTTCCAAACAAAAATCATCAAACTCCTTTCTCTATCAATTAGCTAGGTTTATGATAAGTTAGGTACATTTTATTTGAAAATTTTGGGACAATACATTTATTTGAGAGTACCTATAGTTTATTTTAAGAACATTATAGACCTTTGGTTTTCAGGAGAACATAGAATAGTTTAATTTTTTATAAAATGGTCTAAGCAAAACAAGACATTGCATATTTTCTTCAGAGGTTTCTATTGAAAAAGACTCATTTACGTGGTCATTAGCCCGTATTCGGGTGCTTGACTCTAATTCAGGCAACTGATGATTTTACATGACATCGCACAAGATTGTCCGAACACGGATGTAATCGACCCTTTTCATACATAATGTTCAATTGCCCGAATTCTAAAGGCAGTTGAATTCGGGTAAACGACCAAATGTTGCGCCATTTTTTATTGTTAATACTATTGCAGCATCGTAATATTAATTGGGACATTTCATTGCAATTCGAAATTGATAACAATCATTATAATTACTTTTGATTAGCAATCGAGGTAATTAGGATTGTCCTACCGAGATAATTGATATCAAATAAAAATTACACATTTTTCTTTGTAGATATTTCTTTAGCAATAACTTGATTTTTAAAAGAATGTATGTATGTATTTATATTGCAGTAATCTTTGGGTTTTATGCATGTAGCCTGAGGATAAATGATTTTAAGTTTTCTTTTTTTATTCAATACGGTTATGTACATAGATTTAGTTAGGTAGGTGGTCTTTATCTAACACTTAGGTACAAGGCATATTAAAATGTGTGTGGAAACTGTTCCGATTCAGTAGGATGATAATATAGAATTTTGGTGAAGCCGTTAACGTATTTGGCAATGTTTTTGGTAACAGAGGTCACATAAGACGACATAGCCCATAAAATTTGCAAGTTGAATAGGCAATGGGCAGGCCACATCGCTCGTAGAACTGACAACCGATGGTGAAGAAAAGTTCTCGAGTGGCGACCACAGACCGTAAAACGCAGCGTAGGCAGGCCTCCTACTAGGTTGACCGACGACATCGTGAGGGTCGCGGGCAACCGATGGATGCAAGTGGCGAATTGTCGTTCGGCGTGGCGGTCTAAGGGTGAGGCCTATGTTCAGCAGTGGACGTCTTCCGGCTGATGATGATGATGATGATGGTCACAACACGAATACGCGAAAGGCAAGAGCATCCTTGGAAAGCAAAGATAGTCGAAAGAACTTGTTGGTTCTAAGACATTAAGCGAAAAGCGTCCTTGATACTACGATATAATGATGTAATTAGACTGACTTAGGTCGCCGTGGCGAGCTTGTTTTGGTTTTCATCTAACCTTAGATACCCACACATTTTATGTCTTATGTCGTAGTGGTAAAGATGATTTTCGCGTCGCGTCATTTTTCTCTTTAAAATTCACTACTATTCGCAAGTATTATAACCACTATTATTACGATATTAAGTTTAAACTGTTTTACTTCCTTTTATGAATCGGACAGTCTCGGAAATTTTCGGTCTTTCGGTGCAAAAGCATTATTTTTTGACCGAATCTTTTTGGCCCCTAAAACTCAATAATATACCTTATTTTGAACATTTAGGTGTTTAATATAATAGTAATGGCATGATAAAACAATGATTTTAATAGAAAAGATGAATATACACTTTAAATTATTTTTATATAATTATAATTTATTTACTGATATGGAATGGGTACGATGTATTGATTATTTTAATTTATTCAAAGAATACAAATTGGAATATAATTATTTTACAATTTAATATAGATATTGACTGAAATCTCAAAAAAAATTAAACAAATAACAAAATTAAATAAAAATTTCGATGTAATTATAAAATAATTATGTGATTTGATTATATTAATGATTGCAGTTACGATTCTAAGACACAGAGTAAAAAAATACTATAGGATCTATTTTAAACATCGATTTTTCACAAATGAGTATAAACCACATAATTATTAGAGAAAAACATAAAGCATCGTTTCAAAACTGAGCAAGTTTGTAACTGAATACCTACCAATTTTATAACAGCTGCCAAATCCTAATAAAGCTATACTAATTATAAAGCTGAGGAGTTATTTGTTTGTTTGGTTGAACATGCTTATCTCTGGAAAACTGGTTCGAAATGAAAAAAAAAGTGAAATTATTCGGAAGGCTTTAAGCTATATCATCACACTAAGTCCAATAGAAGAAGTGGAGCAGTGGTGGCCCAGTGGTATCGGTCTCGATTTATAAGTCGAGTTGCAGGCCGTGGGTTCGAACACAGTCAGGCGCATTACTTTATGTAATTTATTTCATCACCACTGCTCTCAAAACGGTGAAGGAACGAAACCAGCATGTCATAGAACCAAATTTTCGATAACATGTGACATCTACCAACCCGCAATGGGACGTGTGGTGGATTATGGCCCACTCCCTCTAACAAAGAGGAGGCCTGTGTCCCAGCAGTGGAAACATACAATTTATTTATTTTTCAGTCTATTTACCTATTTGAATTATTATATAATTATGACGTTGGGTTAGATTTTCAGGTACACACCTACACAGTCTTGAAACGACAGAAGTTCTACTTACAAAGTGAGATAGAAAAGTAGTAAGACTAACATTACGCACGAAGGTACATTTGGTATAAAAACTCCTTGGTGGGGGCTTACGGCATGTTCTGAAGACATTCCTTGATCTGCGTCCATGCTTGTAAGTTCTGAAAAGTAAAATATTTATTAGTACTGGATAATTAATGACGCCCCCCACCCCCTTTTTATCGTGGTAATACCATCATATTAGTCCTCCCTCCCCGGGCAGGACAGGAGGGACTGTCAGACTTGTACTGACTAAATTCCACGGTGTCCTTCAATAGCCCTTTTTGTTCTGGGGTCACGGTTATGAGATAAGTCCCGCGACATTTTCAAGGATTAACTTTGGCGTAACTTTACTTCTCGTTTTATTGGTTATGTCTGAACGATTACTTAATAACTCACACAAATAAGACTCACGCGATTTCCATGCGATTCTGAAATCGCGCGGTTCCCGCCGTGTCTGAACTAGGCCTAAGGGGGCTAGTGTTTTAAGTGAACTTACTTTTTTCGCCGCCTTAACCTGCAGAGTAATAAAGCTAACGAGTGACTCGTGGAGATCCTTGTCTTTTTGTTTTTGGAAAAATTCTATCTCTACTTGCGCCTTCTTGGTGAATTCCCTGCAAAAAAAAAAAACATTCAATAATATTTTTTTTTTAAACTGTAAATACTTTTAACTCTATTTTGTCCAAAAGCCTGTAGGCCAAAAGGCGTCGCGGCAGGTATATAACACCACGCTACGGCCAACAGGAGCCGAGCAGCGCGGGTAAAACTGCGGGGAAAAGTTAGTATCGTATGAAAAAATATCCTTCTATGTGTTTTTTTTTGTTTTCACACACGCGGCCGCACCGTGGACGGGTATCATACTCGGCTGCCGCCCGCCGCCTGTTTCGCACGTGCTCCCTACATATCTTTGTTAAAATGTACTTTATTCTCTCGAGCATAGATTTAACATTTGTTTGTTTTTGGGAAGTGACAGAGTACTTAGTACTATTAAGTATTCTGTGGTTGAGTGTGAATAACACACGAATGTAATAGTACAGCTTGACAAGAAGTCGCCACTGTCTTCGCGCTACCAGCATTTTGAATGATTTTATTTTATTTCTTTTCACTTATTATGTTAGTTTTAAGGCACAATAATAAATTTAACAAACCTGCGGTCTTTGTTTACATCAAATACCAAAGATTTTAAAACGTTGTCAGAAACAAAAAGATTAGTTCCGTTTCAATGCGTTCTGGCCAAGCTGTATAAATAAAGGTTCAAATAAGTAGGATTTCTGTAATACTTACTCTAAGTCCATCTTCGCCTTTTCAATAGCATCCTTATCGGCGACAATCTTGCCGTCGAGCGCTCGCGTGGTCTGATCTCGCACTATGTCGGGGTCCGTAGTACCAAATATTCGAGACATTATGCCTGACTTGCCCGCTGCCGCACGACTGCGCTCTGATACCCTGGGTGAAAAATTAATCTAATAAGTTAATAATAAAACTAACAATCCGCCTATTTCTGTACTCATACCATGAGTTGTCATTGCGATACTCGATCATACGCATCGACCGCGTTTGGCGCTCTCATTGGTTGAGGCTTCATACAACCTTGGAGCGGGCCAATGAGAGAGCCAAACGCGGTCGATATCGATGATCGAGTATCGTAATGACAACTCATGGTATGGATATTGTCCTACTGTTAGTGAAAATGTCCTGCGTTTTCTCTAAAGCCCGCAACGCCTCTTGATAGCTCCGAAGATGATGTAACGCGCCCGTAGCACTGCTAGGAACTATTTGTCAACATAATCAGTGTACTCCCAATAAAACGTCCGTACAAAGCGTGTTCTAATTCGGTTCGTGAATGGACGGCGGCATTTTGCGATTTAGTAATTTTATATTATCTTCGAAACTATTTAACCAATTGACATACTAGTTTGGGAAATCTAATCTACATTCGTAGCTTTATAGCAAAACAACTGGAACAAAAAGTTTCGGCGACAAAGTGATCAGTAAGGGACTAGCCTCAATGTAACGAGAGTTGATGCACAGTTGCTGTAACGAGCTCGTAGCACTGTTACTGTAACAGTTCCCTTACTGTTAGTGAGCGTGTCATGTTTGTTCTCTAACGTCCGCTACAACATTTTTTTGGTTGCTGTAACGAGCTCGTAGCACTGTTACTGTAACAGTTCCCTTACCGTCAGTGAGCGTGTCATGATGTTCTCTAACGTCAGCTACAACGTTTTTTTGGTTGCTGTAACGAGCTCGTAGCACTGTTGCTGCAACAGTTTGCTTACCTGTTAGTGAGCGTGTCCTGTGCGTTCTCTAACGCCCGCTGCAACGTTTCATGGTTGCTGCACAGTTGCTGTAACGCACTCGCGTAGAACAGGTATTCTTTCAATTGGTCTGCTAACTGCTCTTCATCCTCTGCTACTGAGTCTATACTGTCTGCTATTGAATCTGTGAAAAGAAATAAAAAACTTGAGAGGTGTCAAGGGACACCCGGATGGAACGAAGTTACTGTATACACTCAACAAAAATAATCGTCGCGACTCCACTCCGTTCCGCTCCCCTCCTGGAGTGGTCCATTCCATTCCATTCCATGGTAATAAACACATTACCCTCCTTTGCGTCGCGCAGTCGGGTAAAAGTGTCGTGACAACTTTTCGTAAGATTTTTTTTCCGTCCAGCCCCCTTTCACAACGCGCTATAAGGAACTTCGTTCCAAAAATAAAGGCTTTTTTATGGCTATGCAGAGTGGATGTGTTTCACAAGAGTTTGAGTCTCATAGATAAAAAATGGCTCTTGGGTAAAATCTGTTATGATTAATTCTCACAAACACAGGGGGAAATTGCTAGTTATTGCAAGATTAAAAAAAAAACGGAATTTTTAGCAATGTTACCGATATAATTATGTACTGTACTGCTTAGGCAATAGAATATTCCATTTAACGATTTTTATCGCAATGCATTATTTATTGGATACAATACTCGTATAATTATGTATGCACAATCGACAAAGTTGAATCATGACCCATTTTGACAATAAATCGTTTGAATCCGCCAAATTGACAAAGATCAAAGTCAAGTTACCATGGATATGTGTGTCTACGCGAATGTGGACCTAATTGTATTTGAATGTCTGTAGCAAAATAAGCTTATGGTGGGTCATGATTCAACGTCGATTGTACCTAAATAACATGACTGCCACCTTTTTTGGTAGTAGGGTAGTTTTCAAATGAATGAGGATTCATTCATCCGCCCGCGTGTTCCTTGAATTGCCCTTTACGTTTCAGGGTAACGATTATCTATTAAAACAATCCCGCTAAGATCAAAAAATTATGACATAAGTGCTTATTAGCCCTTTTTTGTTACTGGTTTTATTCTAGAACCGCTGTTTCTATTGTGTAAGCAAGATAAGAAGGTCACTAACATACCGAAGTAATGGCCTGCCTTCTGCAGTCCATCGCCCATCTCCTTCTCAATGACACTCCACTCACTGAACAACTTGCCGTAGTTCGCGTGCAGTTTGCATAGTGCGTAATTCTTTTCTATAATTTTTGATCTGAAAAAAAAACCTATTATAAATCGCGAATACACTTGATAGCACATGTTACCCACTACAAAAAAAAAAAAAAAAAATAGTCCAAAGATTATGTTTGACCCGTATTTTTTCTTTTGTTATGTAAACCATTTCAATGTTTGATGAGCAGTGGTGGCCCAGTGGAATCCATCCTGACTTACGAATTGTAGGTCGTGGTTTCGAACCCCGCCAGGCGCATTACTTTGTGTAATTTATTTCATCACCACTGCTCTCAAAACGGTGAAGGAGAACATCGTGAAGAAACCGGCATGACCTAGAACCAAAAATTCGAAGACATGTGACATCTGCAAACCCGCACTGGGCCCGCGTGGTGGATTATGACCCACTCCCTCTCACAGAGAGGAGGCGTGTCCCGGCAGTGGGAACATTATAGGCTGATGATGATGACGTAAACCAAAATTGACGAAGATGCAACGTTTCTAAAAATCACAAAAATCACGCGGTCGGTATAATTCTACAGGCGTTATGACATCACACATTTCCGAATTTCGAAGCATTTTATTTTTGTCAATATTAAATGGTTTAAAAAAAAAGAAACAAAAAAAAAATTTCATTATTTTTTTACTTCTCTAACTGAAGAACTTAACAGATTATCGATTTATTTATGCAGTAAAGTACTCTCTTATGAATGTAAGCTTTTATATATTAGGGTTAGTACACACCGAGACGCGAGGCGAGGATACTGTAAGTATCTTTGGTATCAAATAAAGTTATAATTTGAATCGATATAAAAATGTGCGCGCGGCGCCGCACTACATATCTTTTCGTGTAGTAGGTAATTGAAGTTATTATGGGTGCTAAGGGGCCCCACCTAGATCTTCGGGGTTCAAGTCAACCTCACCTGCCAGTTGGTGCACCTGCCGTACAGCGGACGAGGCTCTGGCGCAGGCTTTCCCTTTTAGGGTTGGGAGATCAGACGGCAGTCGCTCCCGTAAAAGTCAAAACAAGCCAAACTACATGGAAAGGAGAAAAAGGAAATTTGCCACAGATAGGGCGCCGCCGCAAAACGGCGCGCAGGAGTTTCGCCCGACTCCTGTGGCAAGTGGGCGAGGGCTACCGTGTCAGGGGTGGGCACGGTTAAACAGGTTAGCCCCAACCCGAAGAATCCGCTTCGCCAGCCTCAACGTTGGCACGCTGACTGGACGCGCGCGGGAACTGGCCGATGTGCTTCTTAGGCGAAGGGTGGCCGTGGCGTTCCTGCAGGAGACTCGGTGGAAAGGCAGCAGGTCCCGGCTCATTGGGAATGGCTACAAGCTGATCTACACGGGTGTAGCTAGTGGGGAGAACGGGGTGGCCGTTGTACTCTCTGAGGAGTTCCAGGATGCAGTTCTGGAGGTGAAACGCTATAGTGATCGGCTTATGGTCGTGGGAGTGCTTATTGATGGGGTTGTAACCCACTTAATAAGCGCCTACGCGCCGCAGGCCGGTTGCAGCGACGCTGAAAAGGCTGAGTTCTGGGATCAACTCGGTGGGGTGCTTCGTGACATCCCGTTGTCACAGGGAATCGTTCTGGGTGGCGATCTGAACGGTCATGTGGGTGACAGGTGCGAGGAGTTGGAGCGTGTTCACGGTGGTTTTGGATACGGCAGCCGTAACGCAGAAGGAGAGAATATTCTTCAGACATGTGCGGCGGCCGACCTTGCCACCGTGAATACGTATTTCAAAAAGAAATCTGAACACTTGATCACCTACAAGAGCGGGAGGCACGCTACCCAGATCGATTTCTTACTCACGCGGCGGCACCACATCAGCAAGGTAGCCAACTGCAAGGTCATACCCGGCGAGAGTCTTACTGCTCAGCACCGTCTCCTTGTTATAGACTTGCGCGTCAAGCCTAGGTATATTGAGCAAGTATATTGAGCGCCGAGAACGCCAAATACGGTGGTGATGAAGCCACGTCTCAGTCGTTTGCTTCGGCCATCGGCAATAAGTGCGATGGTACCGATGGCGAACCTGTGCAAAGCCGCTGGGACAGGATTCAGGCTGCCATCACCGAAGCGGCTAAATTGGTGCTCGGCTTGTCCAGCGGCGGTCGCAAGTGTGACAAGGAAACTTGGTGGTGGGACGCCACTGTCCAGAGGGAGATCAGAGAAAAGAAAGCTCTCTTCTAAACGTGGCAAGCGTCCAAATCTCCCGAAGACCGCAACGCATACAGAGCTGCAAAACGTGCCACTAAGAGAGCCGTCGCCAGAGCCAGACGAGACCACTTACAGCCACTTTACGATAAGTTGGAATCGTCTGAGGGCAAAAACTCATATATAAGTTGGCACGTTCCAGGGTCAAAGCGGCACTGGATATTACAAAGTGCCGCTGTATAAGAGACCCTGAAGGCAAACTGCTGTGCGAGGACCTCGCGGTGAAGGAGAGATGGCGCTCGTATTTCCACGAGCTGCTGAACAAGCAGCATAAAGAGGTGCTTTCACCGGATCTCCCTCCAAATCTGGGACTAGTGCCCCCGATAACTCACGAGGAAGTACATGTGGCCCTTCGTTGCATGAAGAACCGGAAAGCTGTCGGATCCGATGGAGTCCCTATTGAAGCCTGGAAGGCGATGGGTCCTCGTGGTGTGGGCGTCTTAACCCACCTTTTTAACGGCATGCTCCTCACCGGAAAGATTCCGAGCCAATGGAGACTGAGTATTATCACTCCAGTCTTCAAAGGCAAGGGAACGGTGCAGGAGTGTGGTAGTTATCGTGGTATTAAGGTTATGTCCCACACCATGAAGCTGTTCGAGCGGGTAATTGACTCTCGGATCCGACAGGAGTGTACGGTCGCGGGGTGTCAATATGGGTTTCGTCCGGGTCACGGCGCCATGGATCCCATTTTTGCCCTAAGGGTTGTCATGGAGAAATACAGATCGAAGAATACGCCTCTGCATCTTTTGTTCCTAGATATGCAGAAGGCCTTCGACTGTGTCCCTCGTCAGATGATCTGGTGGGTGTTAAGATCCAAAGGGGTACCCGAGACCTATGTTGACATCATCCGGGACATGTACCGAGACTCCGGTTCTATAGTTCGGACCGCGGTTGGCGATACGAAACCCTTCCCCGTCACCGTTGGAGTTCACCAGGGCTCTGTCCTCAGTCCGTTTTTGTTCAGCGTGGTGTTAGATGTGCTGTCCACCTACATCAGGGACTTGCATGAGCAGCCGCCTTGGCTGCTCATGTATGCCGATGACATCGCGCTGGCGGACTCGGACGGGGGGCGCCTGGTACAACGTGTGACAGCATGGAAGGAGTCGCTGGAAAACGGTGGTCTGAAAATTAATGCGGCGAAGACCGAGTACCTGGCCTGCAATACCACAAATGCTGTTCCTGTTCGCATTGGCGAAGATACAGTCGAACGCACGGAACAGGTCAGGTACTTGGGATCGATGCTCCACGAGTCCGGGGACGTCGATAGCGACGTCAAGTCACGTATCTCGGCGGCCTGGGCAAAATGGCGCGAGGTGGCGGGGGTTATTTGTGACCCAAAAATGCCGGTGAAGCTCAAAGGACAGGTCTATAAGACCATCATTAGACCTGTCCTTTTGTATGGCAGTGAAGCGTGGCCTATACTTGAGCGACATAAGCAGAACCTGCGTGTCACGGAAATGAATATGCTGCGCTGGATGTGCGGAGTCTCGCGGAAGGACCGCATTAAAAACTCCCGCATCCGCGGCAGCCTTCATGTCCGTGACATTGCAGATAAACTGCAAGAAAGTCGCTTACGCTGGTATGGCCACGTTTTACGAAAACCGGCAGATTACGTGGGAAACAAATGCCTTGCCATGCCGCCTCCGCCGGGTCCAGGTAAACGATTAAATAAGCTAAAGGCCGAAGAAATGTTGGCTTGACGTCGTAAGGGACGATATGCGTGCTAACGGGCTCACGGCAGGAGATGCACAAGACCGTGCGAAGTGGAGGCGGTTAGGTGGGAAGGCGGACCCCGGGCACCGAGGTGGAAGCCACGGTGGCAACCGGGATTAACGCCCTGAGGATGTTGAGGTAATTGAAGTTATTGTCTCGGTGTGTATTGACCGTTATTGTCAACACTTACCTAGTATAAAGAAAGTTTCCTAAATTAGTTTCTAGTTGTTTTCCATAATTTTTTACACTTTCAATCTCTGGATCCGGCTTTTTTAGTCTGATTGATACTGATAATGATTTTATCTTGTTTTCAGCTTGTAGAATGTAACCTGAAATTAATTAAATAAAATATTTATATACAGAGAGAAAAGTCTGATTGATAAGATTTTCACAGAATTACAAGTTTTCGATAAACTGAAGACTTATAAAAGATTTCGATAAAAGGTTTCAAGATTCAAATAAAAAAGATTTTTCATACTGATAGGCCCAATCAATTTCTCATTTCGCAAGAAAAAGCTATTTGTTTTTTTGCGAATTTCCAAAAGTCTTCGAACAAACATTGTTCAGTAACGTGGGCTGAGTTAAACATGTAGCTACTTCCTATTATTTTTAAGACCTGTATAATTTTGCACTCATGTTTTACAAAATAAATATCTTGTATCTAACAGATGAAAACGTAACAAGCAAATAGTTTTACTTTAAAAAACTTACCACTATCAGTAATAGTTTCCCGCCAACCATGCTCCTGCTGCAGGAAATTAATGAACTGGTCATCGAAGCAGAGTCGAGGGTGTGACGCGACCCGTAGGAGGAAGTTCTCCAACCCAGCGCGTCTTCTCTCCACAAATTCAGGGTCTGTGGTGTCTGATTTCCTCCAAGCATATAGAACCTGGATTGATACATAGATTTTTAGTTAGAAGCACCAATATTACTGATCTATGTTCATCTAATCGAAGAATTTTCAAAAAGGGCAATTAATGCAATAATAATAATAATTCCACAACTATCACACAATGCCATCTAGTCCCAAGCTAAGCAGAGCTTGTGTTATGGGTACATAGACAACTGATAAACATACTTATATATTTCTAAATACATACATATATAGATAAATTACACCCAGACACAGAACAAATGATCGTGCTCATCACACAAACATTTGTCCTGGGTGGGAATCGAACCCACAACCTCCGGCATAGCCGTCAGGTTCACTAACCACTAGACCAACAGGCCTGGCAATACCCATATACCTTATCAGAGGTTGAGGTTGATCATGGTGTGACAATCTGATCATGTTTGCTGGGCAAACAAGGCCAGCTTTGGCCCGAAACAGAAGTTTTGTAGGAAAAGGGGAGGTTTTTGCTCAGCAGTATAACATAGGTCTATCTATGTCATATTTTAAATTAAACATTATTTACTCCGATCTAGTCATAAATAGTGAAGTTTTATTATCGTTCATTCTACATGAAAACAAGTTTTGAACTTAACTGAAACAGAAAACTTCATTTAATACCAAGAAAAGCAGATGCAATAATTTCCATTGAAAATGATTGACAAGTGCATGACTAGTTTCATATTTTGCTGGACATTGTCCCCTGTTTTTTTTTAACTTATTAGCCATTTATTATCGGAATAATGCAATATTTAATTTACTGAGTCTTATGGTTGCACTGCTGGGTCAAAGCCATCCTCAATACAATATAATTCTAGTTTTCTTTGTGTTTTGCCATTATGCTGAGCTCTGGCCCTTTTTATACATGTTTTTTTTTCTAGTTTTAAAGTTTTTTTAATGCCAATTGAACAGAATTTTTTTCTTTATTTTTTTCTACATAATTATATCTCCGGCCTATTACAAAAAGGCACAATTAAAAGGTACTCAGTATAACCCAGATTTAAAAGTGTCTTATCATAATTATCTGACCAGACATTTGATATTCAAGTGTTGATGTTTATGAAAACTTTAATATCAAATGTCTTTTATTTAAAAGAATAATGCTTTATTAGTCCAGTAGTCATGGGCATCAGTGTTATTGGGCTTTTTTAGCTGAGTGATTGGCCGATGCGCAGCATGCCGTGGGTTCAATCTCCATCAGAAAAAAATATTTGAGGCATAATTTTTTATACCAAGTCCAAAATAAATGGTTTATTGGTTTCCTGAATTCACCTTGGAAAAATATCACCTGAGTGATATCACCCAGGTGAATTGTGGACACCAAAGTTGTCCACTTTATTCACAGCAGAAAAATATCACCTGGGTGAACAAGGGTCGACTTTGGGTGTAGTATTAGGTATGACTCTGGGTAACCCTTCGGGATTACAGAACTGATGTTATGTTATAAAAACTTACTCTTTTCTCTGGTAACGGTGGAATGATAACATGTGGGTATGTGACCAATAGGTAGTCGTGAATCTGCTCAAACTCTGTGTATCGTCTCCATATTGTACTAATCTTTGACTGAACAAGTCTATAGTCTGGGTCTGTCACTCTGGAATAAATAAATGAATAGGTAATTAATTTTATTTTAAATCTCAGTGCATATTCTAGTTCAATCTCAGTATTATTCAGTTAATTATCTTGTGGCAACTTCGAGTCATTATTCTGAGCTGGCAGCACCGGGAGGTGCCATTCATTCATTCGCTCCGAGTAAAAAGTTCTGTTCATGGCAGACGATAGAACGCCGAATAATAATTGTTCCTGAACCTTTAACTCAATACCTATTTAAATGTTAATGTCAATATATAAAAGTATCCGTGTTCAGATATTATATAATAAATATCATTGACATAGAATCTATGTGTGTCTGTCTTGTGATTGGCAACAGAAACCCAAAACTGGTGAATAGACGCGTGCTACATACAACACGTTGCTGAAGCTGAAAAAGACTGCCCGACAGACATATAAAACACAACCACCGAGGCATAATTCCCAAATCCTCACGAAGAGGAGGCTGCACGACTCCGAACGCCAGCATTCGCCATGTGATCAACCTGGTTTCAACCACGCAAGACATTAGCGCGCGAAAACGGCTCAGGATATACTACCTAATTGTGATAAGTAATAAATTCCTTTTGCAGTTACAAGCTTGTAATTTATTAATATTATCAACAGGTTGTAAAATTGTTATTGTATAAAAAATGAGGAAAGTTGTGCACTAACCAGGCATTATATTGAGTAGCATGTAAACATCTTATTTTGTCATGACAAACATAAAAAAAAATAATGAAAATAGAAAGCAAGTGACCATGTTATTTGAAAAGGATATGACCTAATTAACAATGACATTTCAATCACAGCTTCTTGCTACGTTGGGAAGTGGTGTGGGCACGAGTAATGGGGCTAATTGGCGCATAATGATCAGCTAATTTGCTGAGAAAACAATAGAATATAACCACTTACTTCAGATCGATTAGATATACGGTGTAATGGTCACGGACGTGTAAAGTTCCATTAGCACGCTTCTCTGACTCCACTATCGATATATCAACATGTTTCAACAGCGTATCCTGGAAAAACCGCAAGGTTATAGAGGATTTGCAGTAATAATATAGAAAAGTAGGCGTAGCAATATCAGAATACCTGGCTATCAAAGTCTGCCGCTGTTTCAATAACGCTTGGCGATCTTGACGCCTTGACCGGCGAGTTTTGTGCTGACATTATAGTTTTCACTGTGATTTCACGTACAGAGTAATTAATGAGGTCTAAAGTAGCAAACCATTTAGAATTTCAAGACAAGAAAACAGTGACAATTTGACAATGACAAATGCTAATGACAACACAATTTCAAATTGCCACAGATTAAAAAAAATATTCATGTATTGTGACAGCAGGATAGCTATATTACTTTTGTGTTGACATGAAAGAGATAACAATGCCACCATAGACGATGGCAGACGTCGTTGCGTCAAGCGCTATTTTATTTTATTCGTGAAACAGAGCCTTTCAGCCAGAGCGTTCCACATTTTTCTATTGGTAATTTGGTACAGGATCAGGAAGCATTGATTCCGTTGTTGTTTGTATGCAAAATCATTTACATACAAAGCTCAGCCCTGAGGCCTTACCATTTTAGTACAGCATAGCCATTAAAACTAAATTCAAATACACTTCTGGACACATCTATTGGCCCACCTTAGAGTTTAGGTTTCGATGGCCCCTACCGAAATATGATTGCTAAATTGAACGAAAACTGTTGATGATGCAATTTTAAACCTGATACATTTTACCATCTTTTTAGATCGTATTGTTTTAAATTTGAATTCAGAATACCATATGATATGGAGCTACGCCTAACAAGTCGGATATGCGCCTTGTAGGCAATTGGTTTTTGAATAAAAACATGTTTTATCAAATAAAGGTTGAATTTAATAACGCGTGTTGCCTCCATGGGCATCTACCACAGGGCTGCGTTTAAATCCTTTATCCAGTTTAAATTTATACTGACTAAATGTCAAACACCCCGTTTAAGTACACCGCAAGATGAAAAATGAAGCCAACTAAAATTTAATCTGCCCCGTTTACGGTCGTCCGCTTACATAAGTTTTTACTGAAAGGAATAAATCGATTTGCGACCTTTTTACCATGCAAAAGCTTTTATCCTGCTAGATTGATAAAAGTTTTGTTGTTATGCTGCATTCGCGGACTTTATTGTACGAACTATTTTCATTTTAGAGCGTGAATATTTTTGTGGAATATTGTTTTCAATTATATACACCTGTTAAAGCGATTATTTGTGTTGGAACTGAGCCAATTGAATTTGACAGCCAACATTGATAAAACTTATGATATTTCAGCGAACCCTCGCTAGTTAATCTTTTTTTATAGCCTATAGCGCTCAAGGATAAACGCACCCCAGCTCTCATACGATTAGGCATAGAGTTTATCAACCGCTCTATGAAATTTTGAGGGATCATCTCCCATTCCTCTTCTATGGCAGTTTTCAACTCCTGCATCGTCTGGGCAACTGGCTGACGAGCCCTAACACGTCTTTTTAGCTCGTCCCACATGTGCTTAATGGGGTTCATGTCTGGGCTTCTGGCTGGCCAGCCCATAACTGTGATGTTCACATCCCGAAGATATTCCCTGACGATGCCGGCCGCATGGGCTCTTGCATTATCATGCATAAAAAGGAAATTTGGGCCCACATAGTCCTCGTATGTATCACGTGAGGTTCCAAGCACTCACGAATGTACCTTTCAGCATTTAATGTTGGCAGCCGTGGTCCTGTAACAACCTCAAGTTGAGTTTTGCCGCTCGCGGATATACCGCCCCAGACAGTCCATGAGCCACCGCGATAAACAACCTTCTCTTCAAAGCAGCATTGTGCGAAACGCTCTCCCATTACGTCGGTAGACCTTCTTCCTTCCATCATTGCCATGTAACACAATTTTAGACTCATCAGAAAAGAGTACACGGCTCCAATCGTGCTGTGTCCAATTTAGATGACTGCGTGCAAAATGAAGGCGCGCTGTTCGGTAGGCTCGCGTTAGTTTGGGCCCATTAGCTGGCTTATGTGGTACCACATCGCGTTCTTTTAACCTTCTCCGAACAGTTCGAGCGCTCACTGATACTCCGTGGAAGTCGCAAAGTTGGTTGTGTATCTTAATGGAAGTAAGGTGACGATTTCTCAAGCTGGTCGTCACGATGAATCGATCCTGCCTTTCAGTTGTGACCCGAGATCATGGCCTTCCTTGGCGACGAACAAAGCCGCCAGTCTCTAGGTACCTCCGATAAACATTTCTTGCCGCAGATCGACTTAAATTAAGTTGAGCACTCACTTTTCTTTGGCTGTGTCCGGCCTGAATAAGTGCCACAGCTTGGATGGCGACTTCAGGTGAAGTATCCATAGATTATTGATAGAACCTCACCTTAATGTTAAGAATAAGTAATGTTTGTTGCAAAACCAAAGGTATCAATCACTTTTTCAAGAATTAAATCCAAGTAAACCAATAAAACCAAGTTTTCTTAGTATTCGATTGTTTGATATCAACAAACAGGATCCAAATTGTTTTTTGTTTCTTTAAATTCTGTGTTCGAAATTCAAAAAAAGACTACTGAATGAAATTGTGAATGTGCCAGGTTCAAAACTGCATAAAAACTTTTTGCTCGACCTAATATAAAATTTTAGCTAGGACCAAACGAAACTGAAAATACAAGGTGGGCCAATAGATGTGTCCAGAAGTGTATTATTATCCTTTCACTCGTCGTCTCTCAGAACCGCAAACATTCCAACAATATCGTCTTCCATTCATCAGCAAACAAGTCCAATCCAGGGTCGGTCTTCATTAGCGCGTTGAGCATCGTCAGTAAACGCGGTACCGGGGAGGTGGATCGGGCTAGGTGCGACAAAATGGGACATAAAACAATAGTGTTTTTACTTACCTATATGTCTAAAAAAATTTTAACGAAAAACAAAAAATCCGACTGCGTTAACGCAGTCGGGTTTTTTGTTTTTCGTTAATTTTTTTTTTATTTCATACTTTTTAGTTACTATTCAGAGAAATTTTTGTTTTGCTAAACAACTTTAAATCGTTTTAGATCCTAAGCTATTATTTAAAATGAAAAATGATAAAAGGAAACTGAAGTTGATTTTAAAATACCTATTCAACGATACCCCACATGACATAGTTCATCGACATTTTTTTTTCATTTTGACAATATGGCGTCTGGTTGTCGCTGTGGTGAATTTTGATTACTGGCATGTCTTTAGTGACACTCGTGACGAATCGATTGACGTAAAAATTATCAAAATCGGCCTACGCATTTGGTCTTACATACTACTTACATACATACATACATAGACTGATAAACACATTACCCTCCTTTGCGTCGCGCAGTCGGGTAAAAAACAAGTTTAAAGCATTGTAACAAGAAGAAAAAACAACTTTTAGAACTCCTTTTCCTGGCGTATGACGGGATTTATTTGAACTGTTTGTTTTATAACATTTAAAAATGTTGAAATAAATGATATTATTAATGAAAAGTTTCAATTGTCTCAATTTTTCCGACTAGTTACTACTTGTTAGTGATAAATGCATTGCAAAAGCAATATGCAATTAATTTAATATGACGTAATCATAATGGTGGCAACAGAAAAACCCGTGGTGACGCGGTGATTGCGAGGTACCTGTTGTCGATGTTTTGTATGTCCTATGTAAAATAATAGTTATTTGTGCAAGGCTGCAAAGTTGATTTTTGGCGCGAGTACTTGAATTGAAAACTGATCGATGCGAAGTTTTCAAAAGTACGAGACTCAGAAAAACTTGGCTGCCGAGTGCAACACACAACTTTTCACCTCACACATCGAGGAAATGCAGTGGGGTTGGCTCGCCTGTCAGTGTAGAAAACAATTGATACAAGACGTGTTCGAATTTTGAACAACACTTTGTGCTCTAGAGCATAAAATGGAGTTTTGAATGAGAAATAGAATCTTTCCGAGCATGTGAGGTGAAAAAATATTTGATTTTGATCCGTCTAATCACAACATGCATTTTTTCACTAAATCGATACTACTATGTAATTCGATACTATGAACTAAAAAAAAAGTAAGCGTACGTATTTTTCAAAACTATGTTATCGCACTTTCTTTTTTTTATCATTGTCAAATCACCAAATCAGTCCTTCACTGTCAGACTTGTTATTGACTAAAATCCACAGTGATCCTTCAATATCCCTTTACGTTCCTGGGTCACGGTAACCTGATGAGACAGTCACGCGATCCGTTTTTAAGCACTGCTGCTGGGCGAAAGTTTCCCTTATAACCTTCCACTCTTCCCTTTGTGCGTTTAACAAAATTGGAAGTTAATACTTTGCATTCTAGTAAAAACTAAGAACAGTATTCCCACAATGTTCGCCATGGATTGATGGTGCGGTCCTACGTAGCACAGTTACGGCGTAGCTCGTGCTTGCTCGTCGTGCTTAGCTACGACGTAGCACGGTCGCTACGAACTCCAGGTGGCATAATTATGATGACGTGAATAGTTCCGCTGAGAGAAATGTAGTAGTTCAGGTGGCCTACCATGAAATCTTAACGCAATCCAGTTTTAGCTGTGAGAAAGAGATGGCGCTAGACGACTTGTATAGCTCTGTCTCTTTTCCACAGCCTGAACTGGATCGCGTTAAGAGCTCGTGGTAAGGCCACTAGGGAAATGTAGTAGTTCAGTTATGGGAAGTGAATAGTACTCACAATGGCGCCGCCATTCCTCTCGTATCACTGCCTTTCTGGTACATTTGAGTGGGACCATTCAAGGCAGCTTCAAATTATTGTCCGTCTAGCACATAGGTCATAGGTCTCGAGCTCTTGTACCATCAATTTTGCCACCAGGAGAAATTCTTAGTGTGGGGTAACGTTTAAAAGAAAAAAGAAACCACGTCTGGCACTCGTGGACTACTGCAAATATAAGTGGGTCTTTTATAAACAAAAATGGGTCAAAAAATTTTTCAACAAGTTATGGGCCTAGCGCTTCCACTGTGCCACTCTGCTTTTTTGTAGGAGAATATTACAAATAGGTTTCATTATGAAAAGCTCCTTTTGTAGCTGGCCGTTTAGAAAAAGGCCGTTCAGTAAGGAAAAGTAAATCGTCTTTGTGACGGATGTTTTTATGATTGTCAAAGTCTCCCGAACTGAAACAGCGTTTAGACGATTTATGACGTAAGTGACGTCAGTTTATTAGTTGCAGTTATAGGTATTATGGTTTTGAGTTATGAGGAAATATGTTCGACAAAGATTTATTACGCAGGTATTAACTGCGTCATAATATTGTAATATGTGATACCCACCTACCTTTATTGGCGACCGTGGGATGGTTTCTAAAAGAAGTAAGAAATTTCACTTTGCTATGCAATTAGTGCGACCAAAAGTCCTCGTCAAAAGATTTTCATATAAAGTACGTGAGAGATGAATTCGTGATTTTTCTTAGTTACATCTTTAGCAATTATTAACAAAGTATCTTGTAGTGTTTAGTGTCACTTTTAGTCTTATCTACATTTTGTAACTTTGGAATAGGAACTTGCATTAATACACAAACAGCCTTTTTTTTTTTGTAAAATCATCAAATGAGTCCTCCCGCCCTGGGTGGGGCGGAAGGGACTGTCAGTGTCAGACTCTTACTGACTAAAATCCACCCGTGTTCCTTCCTATGCCCTTTACGTTCCGGGGCCACGGTAACCTGGGTTAAGAAAAAACCCGTGACCCCAGCAGGCATTTGGCCCGAAACACGACGCGCCACCGACCCGGGCTTGTTCCTAGGTCGGACGGCGAGCTACCCATCACTCACCGTCCGCAAGCCCGCTCCGCCGCTGTGCCCTCTGCTGATCAGAGGGACACGCGTTGGAGCATCCACACGACAGGCTATTCGTATACGGGCAAAGAGACCACTTAGGCACACAGTGCCTAAGGAAGAGTTTTTGCCCGCATTCCAGGGTGCACCGGCCCGAAAAACTGATCTTCCCCCCGGACGTATCCGAGAGGGAACTCCAGTCCACGAGTTCCACGGTTTCCTGTCATAGCACCCCACACAGACAGCCAAAGGATAATGAGGAATTTGTGCAAATTATGGAATTTTCTGTTTATATTTCCGCAAAACTGAGAGGAACTCTAGGGAATATAGGGATTACCATACCACGATTGTATAATATGGGGTTTTCTGTGTAGTCGTGTTAAGCCGGGTCTAGACTGGTGTATCGCGAATTTCAAGCTGGGTACTCACTTAGCAGTGTTGCATGTAACGTATCAGATACGGTATCAAGTGAGTACGTAGGCATGCAGTGCAGCAGTGCAGCAGTGGTGGTCCAGTGGTATCAGTCCCGACTTACGAATTGTAGGTCGTGGGTTCGAACCCCGCTAGGCATTTTTGTGTAATTTACTTAATCACCATTGCTCTTAAAACGGTTAAGGAAAACATCGTGAGGAAACCGGCTTGCACTAGAACCAAAAATTCGAAGACATGTGACATCTACAAACCCACACTGGGCCCGCGTGGTGGGTTATGGCCCACACCCTCTCACAGAGAGGAGACCTGTGTCCAAGGAGTGGGAACATTAAAGGCTGATGATGATGATGATGATTACAATATTTACAATAAGTACATTTACATAGCATCATGTCCTTCCTTAATAGTAGGTACACTTAACTAAAAGAAATAAAAAACTTACTAAACTTACTTTTAAATTTTCGAAAAGAATTTAGAACCTCTTATCGTGGGCTAGCGCAGCAACCGAATCAAGAAATTCCGTAACGAAAATACTAAAGGAAAAAATCAGTCAATCTGTCAGACTTGTACTGACTAAAATCGACGGTGTCCTTCAATAACCCTTTATGTTCTGGGCACTTCTTGGGTCACGGTGAGGAAATAAATCCCGCGACCCCGGCAGGCTTTGGCCCTCTGAGAGGGGGCCCCGTCATTTTTGCTGACGCTCTTTGAGGGGCGCGTGAGGACACGTCGGTGCAAGACTGCCCCGTTTGGGCAGAGCACATGCTCTATACTGTGTCTTCCGGGCGATCTTCGCAGTGGTGACACCCGGGCGTTTCTTCCCTCCCTATCAGACACAGGAACCTCCCGAAACTTCCGTGTCCGGTGAGGACCTGCGTCATCCGATAGGTCAGGACGCCGTGACCTCTCTCAAGCCACTCCTCAAAAAGGGGTCATACCGCCGCGATTGCGGCGTGCCCGGACCTCGGTTGCGACAGTCGTCCCCTCCATACCGCCCTGAGATGGCGCCGGAGCTCTTCCAACCGCGCCTAGACTTCTCGAGGCAGCGGGGTTACACCCCTGTGTGTGGGCTACGTTACGTTTGATAGAGACATTGTAGATTTTATGATTTTCAGGAATTATTATGACAACTGTGATGTTATCCTGCTACGTAATAGCAGATAAAAATATTGATGTAATAATTAAAGTGACGTTACAAAAACAAAATACGTAATATTTGCCATCTGCGTTCACCTAATTACCATTCCAGGTATGTGTTAATATTTATTTAATTAATTATTTTCCCTAATAAGAGGAAAATGATCGCTTGAATAGTATAAATACGTCGAGTAGGCCGACGACTGGTCATTCGTTATTTAGAACTGCCATCAAGGCAGTCATAACAATATTTAAATTATTTAATATAATATTTATTTCTTTCTTAGTGCTTTCATAGCCTGTACTTTAACAGAAAAAAGTTTAAGTTGCAAATAATTGTTTTAATCACAATGGCGACTTTCAATTCAATCTTGTTCGCGGTAATTATTTAACCAATTTTCGCTTTAGTTTTATTATAATTTAAATTTTTATGAGTAATTTTATTTGTCATTAATTTGTCATTAATTGTACTGTACTGTGTTTTGTGTTTATTAACAGGTGTCGCTGACTGTTCTAGTAGCTGTGAGCAGTGCCGCACCTAAGCATCAAAGTAAGTTTTCTCTTTTTTCCTGTGCTGAAATTGCCAATTTTATTCAATGCTATAATTTGATTTTTATAAAAAGATAGTCATTAACTTTATTATTTAATTGTTTTCAGAATTCAACCTGGAAATTCCTGAGGAATGCAAAGGCAAAACAATTTGTAACATCAAACCGAAAGGATATGACGAAATGCAGGAATATATCGAAAGTCTCCTGAATACCACGTTTGTCGCGGTAAGTTATTTATTTTTATTAGAGGTTAAACTTACCTCCTTTTATATACTTGTTATTCTAAGTGAGCCATTTAACAAAATATTGACTTTACCTACTCTTTTTTTTAGATATTAAAGCATTTAGTATTTCATATGTTTAACAATAGGGTAGTTTCCAGGGTCAAAATTCTTTCTATTCAGTCCGTTTTTAGATTATAAAAAAATATTGGACACGTATTTTTTCTTTTTTCGATTAAACAAAAAAGAACAAAGTTAATAGCCTATTTAAGTTACCTGTCACGTCGTGACGTCAAACGTAACTTTAATAGGCTATATCTTTGTCATTTTTGGTCTAATTTACAAATAAAAAAATACGTGTCCCTTATTTTTGAATAATCTAAAAGACGGACTAGTTACATTTTTTTAGGCAACTAGCCTATTGATCTAAAACTTCTTTGCATATTTTTAGCGTGGTAAAATCATCAAATGTGTCCTCCCACCCCTACTCTCAGACTCGTACTGACTAAAATCCACGGTGTCCTTCAGTAGTTCTTTACGTTCCGGTAATTCGTTACTCCCGCGACCCCGGCAGGCAAAACTTCTTTGCATATAGTGAATTTTGTTATGTAAAATCACATTATTATAACTTTTCTGTTTTTTCTTCAGCAAGCCTTGGCAGACCGGATCGGAGAAGAAGATGAACTGTCTCCTAGAAGCGACTGGAATAACTGCCCGTATGTTACAAAGGTGAGTTAAGATTTTGAGATTGTAATTATTCTAAAGTGATGTTTCGAGGATCGAAAGTATCAAACTTATTGTCATCATCATCATCGTTATCAACCTATAATGTCCCCACTGCTGGGACACAGGCCTCTTCTCTGTGAGAGGGAGTGGGCCATTATCCACCAGGCGGGCCCAGTGCGGTTTGGTGGATGTCACATGTCTTCGAATTTTTGGTTCTAGGACATGCCGGTTTCCTCACGATATTTTCCTTCACCGTTTTGAGAGCAGTGGTGATGAAATATAGTACACAAAGTAATGCACCTGGCGGGGTTCGAACCCACGAATCGTAAGTCGGGACCGATACGATTGGGCCACTGGGCAATTGAAAAATTAAAACGTATTCTATTAATTTAAATATTGTACAGTGCTGGGTACCGCGCCACTACTGTTTCCATTCACCCACAATCCATTATTGCTTTTTACATTTTTTCCGAAAACGGATCTCATCAATTTTTTCTTTTTTTTCAGACTGAGGAGTCTCCTTATGCCTACATGGAGTCTACCGATTCAGAACCAAATTTTATCATCCAAAGCAAGGTTCTTAGGCAACCAATCAAAATGGTCACATGCGCGTGAGTACATTTAATAAGATTCTTGTTTTTTTTTTAAATCCGTTACAAAAGCTGCAGGCTTTATGTAACCTCCTTAATAATTTCT
This sequence comes from Agrotis segetum, assembly GCA_036375495.1. Lineage (NCBI taxonomy): Eukaryota > Metazoa > Arthropoda > Insecta > Lepidoptera > Noctuidae > Agrotis > Agrotis segetum. The sequence goes on from JAQSVV010000001.1 coordinate 880,411, forward strand.
ATTAGAGACCATTTAAATCATAATAATAATATTGGTCCAGCTCCCAAGCCGGCGCGCAAATATTTTTAAGTTTTGACATATTGTCTTTTATTGTTTTGTTTTTTAACATTTAAATTAAAGATATTGTCAACAAAATGAATTACGGAATATTATTTATTTTATCAGTTATTTGTAAAAGGTATTCTGTCATATTAAATATCATTAACTCACGCCTTTGGCCAGTTACAATATTATATTTATCACTATTGTAAATTGTAATCCCTCCTCAATTTCTGTCAATCATTTTTGTAATTTAAATTGATTATAATAACCAATATTTTCTGTTGCTTCAGGTACACTGAAATTAACGTGGACTCCTCTGAACAGTGCTTCACAAACTTAGGCTTGTCTTCATTCAACATGAAGTCCTCGTGTGTTGGTTCATCAGCTGGCCGCAATCTTATTGTGTTTGATCCTAAAACCAATGAAATTAAGAAGAAACCGTTCTCTTTTCCTTGCTGTTGTACTTGTAAAGTTGAAAAAAAATAATTAGTTCGACTTCAGTCTTCCAAATGCCTTTTACCTTGTGACCTTTTTGGTCTTAGAATCGTGCCCTGTGGTAGTCCTTTGTAGAAATTAAGACTAAGCTGGCATAAAATCTGTTCTGTACCCTTAGCACGAGTTTTTAGTATTTGAGACGTAAAGTAAACTGGAACTTTGTCAATTTTCAAGGAAAAAATAGTTCCTTCTTCGAACACCAGAGGCGCCGTTCCATTTTTTCATACAAGAAACGCTGTAAATACAGGAAAGACGATGTAAAGTAAAAGAGTGAAAACTCGTACTAAGGGTACTGGGCTATGTATCTGTAAAAAGGAATTTGATGTATAAACTAAAAACCATGGCTCAATGCAAAGGATCATGAAACAAATAAAAAATAGTGTTTATTGTAGAGTTATTTAAAAGACTGATTTAATTATTAAATATAAATGTTAAGGAACAAAATACTGTAATTTCTTTAATTAATTTATTTTAATGCACTTTTTATACTCAAATACTTATTTTAGAGTTATTTTTTTAAAATACTTAATTATTTTATTGTAAATCATTTGTATTGGTCGTTGATATTGTGATCAATTATCATTTTTATAAATAAAACAATGTTATGCTAATTTGATATCTTTTATTTAGTTTATTGATAATGTATTCTTACGTTCAAATTGTAATAATGATATCTTTTAATTAGTTTGTTGATAATAAGTTGTTACGTTCTCACACGCCAGCACATCACATCAATCCATTTGTTATTAATTTAAAAAAGGGTGTAGGTTTACAACAAAAAACTCGAGCAAAAAATTAAAAAAAAAATGCTGTTTTCTTTGATTTATTTTGGTATTGAGTTCATTCTTTCTGCATTATTCTATTATGCAGAAGAAATTAAAAAAGTTATTGCTGAAAATATATTTTCTGTCGTAGTTACTACATGACGAGACTAATTTTGAGAAACCCTCAAGGCTTTATTGTCTTTAATTTATTTTAAAAGATTACCATAGATACTGTTTTTGTAACATTTTTGCCCGATCAGGAAACTAAGCTTATAAGTACCTCGTGAGTTGTTTTTCAAGACGAAGCGAATTTTGACCAAAGCAGTAGTTTGAAAATATATCAAAAGTCGTTCTAGTAGCATGTATATTATTGGTTGTGTATAATCGTAATCGCTGAATCGTCGTGACATTTCAATACGCACTAAATCATAAATTAACAATAATACGCACGATTACTGAATACATCTAAAAGGCTTTTTTACAAAAAATAAATATCAGTCCAAAAAATTGATTATCATTTTCGTTACGTAAACAAAATTGACGAAGATACGCGCTTCTAAAAATCACAAAACGTCACTCGATCGGTATAATTTCAAGGCGATCTTTAACCGGGAGCATTCGCGTGTAATGTAACATTATAGATTCGACTTTGAGCATTACATTACAATACTACCTCCCTGACTGACGAGCATTCGCTTACATCATTGTGATGCTCGATTGTCTTCTTTTCAGTGATGAATTAATATTCGAATCTGTAACGTTAGGGTGCTTGTACACGGCGCATGTAACCCGCGCAAGTAGAGGTACGGACTACCCGCGCGAGTAATATGCGCAAGCTACTTGATCAAGTTACCCGCGTGGTGCTTATACATGGCGCATGCTACTCGCGCAAGTAATGGTGCGGTTTTGCGGTTTACCCGCGCGAGTAACATGCGCAAGCTATACGGCGCATGTAGCTTGAGCATGTTGAGGCACTTGCGCGGGTTACATGCGCGTTTACAAGCACCCTTAAGCTGAGTAGGTACTCACTTAGCAGTTTTGCATGTAAAATAATCAGATACGGTATCTAGTGAGTACGTAGTCACGAGCCAGCTGCAAACCGCTCGCGTGAAGAGCGCTGTAAGTTCGCAGTGACCCGACGAGTGGCGGTATCACTGACACAAAGGCTGCTGGCTGTCTGCTCGGACGAGCCGTACCCACTTGCAGGTTGAATTCAGTATCTGATACGTTACATGCAACACTGCTAAGTGAGTATCTAGCTTTACAGGTGAATGCTAGCCCCCACTCCTGAATTTAAAAGCGTTTTATTTTTTTTCGTTATTAATTGACTAAAAAAACTAAAAATAAAAAAAATAAAAATGTTTTTTTTTTTTTTCAACCCGCACTGGGCTCGCTTGGTGGATCATGGCCCACTCCCTCTCACAGAGTGGAGGCCTGTGTCCCATCAGTAGGAACATTTATAGGCTGATAATGATGATGATTTTTTTTTTAAACTCTAGCTGACAGACCTACCAGATTTACCGTGACTCCAGAACGTAAAGGGCTACTGAAAGACACCGTGGATTTAAGTCAGTTCTAAACTGACAGTCCCTGCCGCCCTGCCCTGGGTGGGAGAACTCAATTGATGATTTTAACACGAAAAAAAAAAAAAAACATCGAACTTTTGAAAACGTCCAGTACCAAGTCCTAGTAAAAAAGTCCTAGTAAAAACGAATCAAATGAATCCTAACTTAATGGGGTCGCGTCATTAAATAAAAAAGTTCACAAGGCTACCCTCCAGCTCTACGGTATTACACAAGTCGTCTAGCGCCATCTCTTTCCCACAGCCTTAACTGGATCGCGTTAAGAGTTCATAATTATGGTAGGCCACCTGATGCCTGCAAGATAAATAAAATTTTGTCAAAAAGAAATTAAGTCCGTTTGTTTAATGTTGTAAACTTTAAACAAACTTTAAACAAGTTGCAACTCCGTGGTGTCGTCTTAATCTGGGTACTCACTTAGCAGCGTAGCACGTAACGTATCAGATACGGTATCAAGTAAGTACGTAGGCACGAGCCCGCTGCGAACCGCTCGCTGTAAGTTCGCAGTGATACCGCCTCTCGGCGAGTCATACAAACACAAAGGCGGCTCGCAGTGTGCTCGGACGAGCCGTGCCCACTTGCAGGTTGATACCGTATCTTTACCGTATAATTTTATGTGATGTTTGGGCGTTTATAATGTACTTATTAATTGTAACCGGAAAGAAATATTTGCATAGAAACCTTGCAAATGTAATGGAGTTTCTAAATGCATTTTTTTTTTTCAAAATCTTATAACGCTTACGAATAAACACGTATTTCTTGGAACAAGTTTTATGAAACTTCCGCACACTATTTTCCTTTTAATGTTGTCGCGTTCTCACTTGCGTGTTAGCTATGTGGCGGTAAGAGGTAAGCAGGGGACAAGTCGAGCGGGGACGGGTTTGCTTCTTGTTCTGGATAAAACAACAAGCTTTTTGGCCATGCTCGCGTTGTCGTTCGTCGGATGGGGAAGGGCCCTCTTAATACAACTTGATTATTTATAATGTGTGTACATATGATTAAATACTTTTCTTCCTCCCCCTCCTCCTATTTCATCAGATGATATCGTGTCATACAGATTAGTCTCGCTGAAGGTGGAGTAATGAAATATTCAAGTTATAAGTTAATTATATATTTATTTAAAAATTATACATTTATACTCTTAGTCATATAGATCAGTCTATTCTTTTTGTTTGTCAGCAAATTCTCCACGTTTTTCGGCATCACATCCAGTTATGAATCAAACTTAATCTGACATCTGCAGCACACTGGGATGCCATCCTTAGCGTTGGCGACCTCGATCTTGTATTTGTTCGTTCTGTAATCCTTCTCTTCACTCAACACGAAGAAGTCCAGGTCCATCTTAGTAGTGACACATTTCGGTTTGAAAGTTTCCAACGCATTACTGTTCGCAAACACGTTACTTGTTCTTGTGATCAGTCCCTCGTACCTGAAAATAATAAAACAACTTCAATGACTTATTCTTATCATCATTATCATCAGCCTATTAATGTCCCACTGTTGGGACACAGGCCTCCTCTTTCGCGGGCCTAGTGCGGATTGGTGGATGTCACATGTCTTAGAATTTTTGGTTCTAGGACATGTCGGTTTCCTCACGATGTTTTCCTTCACCGTTTTCAGAGCAGTGGTGATGAAAATAAATTACACAAAGTAATGCGCCTGCCTGGATTCGAACCCACGACCTACCTTAAATGATAATCATTTGAAATCATCAATTCTGTGTTGCAACACTTGTAAACCAAAGTTTCATACGTGATCTGAAACGCTATTGAATCAAATTTCCAAATGCCTTTCGAAAAAAAAATTGATGAGCAAGGTACTTGACAATAACTTAAATATTATCATATTATATCTTAAAGTTAATGTTTTTTATTTATTAATAATTAATTAATAGTTATTTGATATTGAAAGTTGTCAAATCATAATCAAAGTACGTACGTGCAATTTCTAACACTGTAGATCTGCTCGAACTTTCCTTTAGACTGAACAACCACTCGCACTTTGTCGTTTTTATCAGTGATGTAGTAGATAGGCTCACTCTGAAAAACAAAAAGATATTAATTAATATTGTCGCAAGTTTCATCCACGTGGTGTTGTCACTTGAAGAATGTTTTTGTCAAAGGATATCTAGATTCTCAAATCAAAGAAATAGGCAGATAGAACGCTTAGAACACGCGGGTGTCTCCACCAAAGTTAATACAAAATCAAATAGAATTACATTCCATAATGTTTTCTTTGTTTTTGAGAAAAACTTTTACGATGGTTAAAGACACGAGACGGGATATTTTGGCGAAAAACAACAACGACGCGCAGCTTGGTGCGACGCGTAACTTGGTACTGTCGCGACTTTGTATTCGATTTTGATTTTGTATTAACTTTGGTGGGCCCACTCGCGTGTTCTGAGCGCTCTATCTGCCTTTTTCTTTGATCTGAATCTAGATTACTCTTTTTTAATGCACTTTCATAAACTTACTATTTCGGTAGAAGGACAGTCGTGATTTTCACCGAAGCGATCACCAATCCTCTTTACAGGGGCTTCCACAATCTGTAAAAACATCATCTATATATATAAAAGAACAGGGGTTTTTCTTTTGACTCGACTACAGCCGAAACCGCTAAACGCAGAAACTTGAATTTTGGACAGCATTTGCAGTCTAGCATGTAGATTGGCAATAAGACGGGATTTTGCGAAAATCCTCCTCTAAGGGGGTGAAAAGGGGTGAAAACGTTTGTATGAAAAACCTTATTCCTTGGGTTTATAAACTTGAAACTTACCACGAATAAGAACACCAGTAAATAAATAAGATTAGCACTACTATTTTTTTAAAACTACCCTCCATTGGTTATCTAGACGATGTTAAAGTTTGTATGGGAAAATCATAACGCGTGAGCTGACGAATTTGAAAATCAGTATTTATATACTAGATAAGAATTAATCAAACACGTGTTTTTGGATTTTTCGAAAATCACCCCCCAAATTGGTGAAAAGGGGTATTCAAGTTTAGGGGGTGAATATTAAACCACTAAACTTAGCAATCTGAATTTTGGATGGTAGTTGCAATTTATGATGTGGGTGAGCATTAAGAAAGGATTTTGCGAAAATCTACCTCTAAGGGGGTGAAAAGGGGTGAAAACGTTTGTATGAAAAATCTTATTCCTTGGGTTTATAAACTTGAATCTTGGTACGAATATGAGTATAAGTAAATAAAAAAGATGGACATTATTCTTTTTTCAAAACTACCCACCATTTTTGGGTTTTTCTAAAATCTCCCCCTAAATTGGTGAAAAGAGTAAGTTTTAAAAAGGGAAGGATTTTACAGCTTGCTTCGATAAATTCTAAACTGGGCATAATTATATCTCAATCGAATAAAGGATACGTATTTATTACATTTAAAAAATCAACCCCTAACGGGGTGAAAATGGGATAATCAAGACTGGACCATTTTTAGATTTTCCAAAAGTATCCTAAAACGAGAGTGACCGGGCGGCATTCAATTCACTGAGTTCGAATTTGGAAACACGCGCAGACGAAGTCGCGGGCAAAGTGCTAGTTAATTAATATTACATTACTACCCACAAGGTGATGACTACAAGAAGAAGAAAGTTTAAAAAAAAACATTACCGTCTTACCACAAAAAAATTAAACATACGTTGAACACTTTTCTAAAAAAATTGACAACGTCAAAACGACATTTTTTCTCCTTGATATAAGGGTCGTTTTGCAGTTACACTTTTAGACAAGCGTTCAACGGGTGTTTATCATTTTGTGGTAAGGCGGCGAATATCAGTTTTCACGTTTTTAAAACGTGAAAACTGATACATTGCATGCATTGTACTTTTGTAATAAGTTTTTACCTAAGATTATTATTTCATGATATTTGTGATTTTTCTTACCAATGGGTGAATGGCTTCAAGAAGTTCCTTAATGTCCTTTTCGGGGTAGTTATCACCCTTTTCAAAGCAGTAGTTGCTTGATTCACAGGCTTCCGGCATTAAAGCTATAATTAAAAAATAAAGTATTTTAATTAAAACTTCATTTAATAAATTAAACGTATACTTAATACGAATGTGTTTGACAGGCCTGTTGGTGTAGTGGTTAGTAATCCTGACTGCTATGCTGGAGGTCGTGGGTTCGATTCCCACCCAGGACAAATGTTTGTGTGATAAGCACGATCATTGTTATGTGTGTAATTTATCTATTTAGAAATATATACTTAGTATGTTTATCAGTTGTCTACGTCTAGTACCCATAACACAGCTTGGGACTAGATGGCGTTGTGTGATAGTTGTAGAATATTATTGCTATTTTTATTTACTTATTGAAATGCAAAATAGAAGTAAACAGAATTAAAAGTGAAAATAAAGATTGATAAATAATACTTACGCTCGTCTTGGTATTCATCATCGATGCTCGAAAAAGTAATTTCTTCATCATACTCGAAAGGTGATGCTGCCACTGAATTTGAAGTCATATAGAGACCGGCCTGAAAAGTAAAAAAAAAGTGTTTGAAAAAAAAGATTATAATTTTATCCTTTTAACTTTTTGAATATAGACTGATGATATTTATTTTGGTAAAAACTCACAACAACAAATAGGGTCTAAGACATTGCAATTCATATTAAATTCATATCTTTTACGAACGTACATACGTTCGATTATTTTTTTCAATTTGAAACTGTAAAGCTACGAATATTGTCAAACAGACAGGCGTGGCGAACGCGAAGCGAGGCGTTTATGTTTGTAATGTATGGAATTGTTTGAACCAGTCACATAGACTATCGGATCGCTTTCGCTTTTTTATGTGGCTGGATTCAAACAATTCCATAAATTACAAATGAAAACGCTTCGGATCGCATTCGCTTTGCCTGTCTGTTTGACAATAGCTCAGTGTTTAACATTCAATATTTTATTGCATTGCATATAAATGTATGTTTTTTCTAAAACATAAACAGCATGGAATTCATCCTGTGTTGTTGCGTTTACAAACAAGAAACACAAACACCCAAACCCGGAACAACTACTCTTGTAGGTCATACTAATATATGTCCCGTGTGGGGATCGAACCCACGACACGCAGCAGTCGATAGTTTAGCCACTGCGCCAACCGTGCAAAACCAATTTACTATTAAATGTTTCAAATGAGCACTAGGCGATATTGTCGCTAAGCTACAAAGCCTCTAAAGGCGCTCCTTCACCGCGAGCATTCACATGTAATGTAACATAAGAGAGCGCAATTTGATGCTCTATTGTCTTCGAATGTTCGAACCTGTAACGTTACATTACAGGTGAATGCGGTGATGGAGGAGCGCCTTAAAATAAAATTTAAATCAACTTACCAGTAGTGCAAATATGAACGTAAAACACATTTTTGTCATTTTTTATAAATTAAAAACGTACTTATATTTTAACAAGTAATAACAATTTGGAATACAAAGCTCCAATAGGTGAATGTTCCTTGTCAACGATGCTCTCCACTTGATGGACAAGGTATGTATGATATTTGACAAGCCAATCATCCCGTTATATAGGTCTGTGAACATAATGTAAGGAAAAAACACAGGTTATTTTATCAGTTGCCTGTTTGGTAATGACATAATTCTAAAAACATATTATTATGACGTCAGAAATATTAGTTACAATTTCTGATGACTCAATATTTTTTTGCAGCTGTTAATACAGTAGAAAATAATGCATGATAAGGCGCCCCAAAGATCTGAAGGCTAATTCACGTAATTTTATGACGCGCCGTTGAAGTAGTAGTGCAGTTGCAGTTAAGTTCAAATTCGAGTGATAAATGGCATGTAATCTTTGAACTGCGCGTAGGCTGCGCATGAACTGCACGTCAACTCACATGAGAGAAAAAATATTGCCCACTAAATAATCAACGTAATAATCGAAAAACACGTACAAAAGACGCGCAACAGTAGAATACCGATGATGCGCTCGCGTGACGCGAACTTGACGTGAGCGTGTCTGACATCCACCTTACGAGTACACGAAAAGCGTTGTTTTGATCGAAACTAAACTGCAACTGCACTGCAACAGCACTTGTTAGTTACGTGAGACTTTGAGCTACTGTCAGCCATTTGATGGGGCCTTTATAAACATAGGGTCTGAAATCAGGAATTTCAGAGAAACTGTTATGCTTTGTAAAGCGACATTTTGAACACGAAAAATCATTTTGATCAGTGCCAGTCCTCATTGAATGAACTGGTACTGTAGTTCAAGTGCTGTGTTCGTCTACACAGTTTGCGTTTTTCTTGACTGCACTCAATGTTTGCTTCAAAGATCGGACGACCATCGACGTCAAATACCGAGTACTCAAAACTAGTATTTCTTTGCGGTTACGTCGTTAAAATGATTGAGTCAGCAAGCATTTGCTTATTGAGTTTAGTCTACCATAGTCAAACGAACTCGTGCGTTCGCTCTGTTATTTTCGTTTACCAGACTTTAGCTCGCTCAAACCTGGGGGTCTAAATTTTCAAGCACAAAACCCGTGGTTTCATGTTTGAAAATTTAAACCCAATGACAGATAAATATTGACAACAAGCCCGAAATTTTTTTAAACGCACCGTGCAGCGCAGACACAGCCTAAAACAAACAACAACAAACAGTTCTGATAAAAACGCGCCGTCGACGCGCGTTTTTAAAACGCGCTGCACCGGCGCGTTTAGAAAACGTGGCTTTAAGAATGATTGATATAAACCATTCCCGACCTGCGGAAAATTCTTGTTATTACATTTTTAATGCAATTTGATTTTTCGTCTTATTAATAAAAGGATATATTATTATTGTCAGCTATCATGAAAATGTCTGCGTTGCGTCGATGACATTGACATCATGTTTAAGGTCATACCCAGTCTTGGCTTTTTTTTTCGTGGTAAAATCATCAATAATTTTTGATATTTCAAGAACCTCACGTCACACTGGCGCTGCTAGTGGCGTGTTCACACGAAATTGAGGATACTGATTGTCAATATATTAATTTCCTCTTACCATAACATATGCGATAAGGGACGGTATTATGCGAATTTGTCAATTGACGTCATAAAGACCCATATTAATCGGTTAGGTTTAATCAACTTGTCAATAGAGGTATTATCATGACTTCTTACGTTTGTGTGACCTTTAAATGTAAACGGGGACTTTGAAATTTATTTCATGGAAAAAAATTAGTTCCTCTTTCGAACACTGAAACATTTATTTACGAAACCATGCCAAGTTTGGTAAATAAATGTTTCATATTATTATTATTCATCATCAGCCTATAAGTGTTCCCACTGCTGGGACACAGGCCTCCTCTCTGTGAGAGGGAGTGGGCCATGATCCACCACGGGGGCCCAGTGCGGGTTGGAAGATGTCACATGTCTTCGAATTTTTGGTTCCAGAACATGCCGGTTTCTTCACGATGTTTTCCTTCACCGTTTTGAGAGCAGTGGTGATTAAATAAATTACACAAAGTAATTTGCGCCAGGCGGGGTTCGAATCCATGACCTACAATTTGTAAGTCGGGACCGTTACAACTGGGCCACCACTGCTGTTCTTATTATTATTATTACTAGCCTATGTACTGCTGGGCAAAGGCCTCCCTCCATTCCATCCAACGGTCTCGAGTGTTCGCCATTTTTTTTCCAATTCTCAAGAATGGCATCCAGTTCGTACCGCCATCTCCTTCGTGGTCTGCCGCGACCCCGGGTCGCCGTTTCAGGGCACCAGTCCTGAGCTTTGCGAGCCCACAACTGGTTCGACATGCGACAGACATCATGTCATCATCTTAATAAAAATTTGACATGTTTCATACGACGACTGAATTCATAGTAAGCTTATTCGATAGACCCCAGATTGCGGTCAAAACGAGACATTTAGGAATAATCTTTTCTGTACAATGATGTCTCATATAAAAAGCCCCATCTTACACTAGGCGACGCAAGTTTCCGATACTTTGCAAATTTAGTATTCAGGTGACTATCGTAATACCTACAAATCCATAGAGGTTCGCACACAGGCACGCGTCAATGGATACCAAAGTCGTAAGGTATCGGAGACTTGCGTTGCGTAATGTGCGAAGGGTTTTACTCGACAGCCTCTTCTCAGGCCTTATCACGAGTTTTCAGTTATTCTGACGTAAAGTAAACTGGAACTTTGAAATTTTCAAATTGAAAAATTTCAAGGTAATAATTAGTTCCTCCTTCACACACCAGAGGCGCTATTCCATTTTTCCAAATAAGAAATGCTGTAAATACTGGAAAGGCGCTGTAAAGTTAAATAGTGAAAACTCGTGTTACGCGCTAGATTTCGTAAAATGATTAAGCACGGGGCCTTCGGTGTGCACTGCCCTGGTTTAGAAAAATGCAAAAGTGGTGCTCTAAGATTAGCGTAAGACGCGTACTGTGTAAAGTGCGGGTCTATTAGGTAAATGCAGCGTACGTACGGCACGTACAATGTTGATAAGTGTACAATCACGAGCAATAGTATGTATACACTAAGCAGTATTCAAAACCGATTTTCTGCTACCGTATTGATTAAACTTTTGCCTTTTCATTAGACTTCTATTTTCGAAGCCATACTATTACAAAATAGGTCTTATTTCAAAGTGGAAACCAGTATTTCACGAGTAATTTGCGTTTGAATTTTGTTAAGTGTATACATGTTAGTCGCTCATGACTGTACGACCACCTTAAAGGTAAGCATCCTCAGGCAAACTAAAATCCGTTACGTGCGATGCGGACCTGTCGACGCTTGCCTTAAATTGCACCCTTGTGTTTGAAGTAAAAAGCCATGTCAAGTATGTCAAATACACAACAAACATGCTGATGGCGGCCCACGTCAATTGCCGTGGGGCTACATTGTTGCTTTTAAGTGGTTTTTGACACCCCCACCTTGCGTCACCAGTAGATGTATGTAAGCATTGTCTTGTTCATTTCAGGAGTCGATGGACATCTTTGAAAGCGCTAAACTTTGAGCTCTAGGTCTCCTCTCTTCTGTACCCTTATTACGAGTTTTCGCTCTTTTACTTTATAGCGTCTTTCCAGTGTTTACAGCGTTTCTTGTTCCTGGTGTGCGAAGAAGGAACTGATTACTTCCTTGAAAATTTTCAATTTGAAATTGCCAAATTTCCAGTTTACTTTACGTCTCAAATACTGAAAACTCGTGCTAAGGGTATTAAGCTGACTTAATTTAGATTTCCATCGACAAGATACAAAGAATGAAGTCTATTCAACCGCACAGGTTGGAAGTGAACATGAACAATGGTTGTTTGGGGTGATACTTGAGCCTTATTGTAGTTTTGGATTGATCTTTAATGTGATTGCATGGAAAAACCGGCCAAGTGCGAGTCGGACTCTACCATAAAGGGTGCCATGCCGTAGCAGCAAGTAACATTATATAAATGTTCTGGTAGTTGGTTGTAACTTTGAAAGGTAAATTGCGGTTAACGATTTATGACGTATTAAAAAAAAAACTAATTACAATTTCAATATCAAAATATGTAAAAAGAAAGTTTTATACTAAAACGACAACACACTCCGGGGTCGCGGGACTTATATCATTACCGAGACCCCGGAACATATTGCAGGACACCGTGGATTTCCCAGACAGTCCATCCCACACTGACCAGGGTGGGAGGAGCTAAAAAAAAACAAAAACACAATAAACAAGGGTACCTGAGGGTATTGGAATTCTACTAAAAAAAGATTTTGCCCTAGACAATGTTTTCAGATCTATACCGTGGGCGTCGGTTTACGAGCCCAAGGAAGCGAATAAAACGCTTATCGCTGTTCAATAAGCTTGCAAACAGAAGAATGCGCAGCGTAACGTAAAATAATGTTCCTATTTGGTTATCTCAGCAGAATTGTCTATGATATAAAGGTGAATGTACAGGTTTTATGAATAACTATTGCGTGAATATTTTGACATATGTAGTGTCGTAGGTGAGACGTTTGTTACGACAAAAAGACTGTCTACCTACCTACATTATGTGCTTATTTAATAAGACAGTTTAAAGCTCTTCTTTTATAAATATTATTTACACATTTATAAAATTATGTTCAATATAGAAAAAAGAAGCTGGATTGTTTTATCTACACCTCCTCTAGTTGTGTGGTAGAGTAAGCGTAGCCCGCCTTTGCAATAGGTGTCTCGTCACAGCCACATAAGGATATTTTTCCCGATTTTAAAACATCTTCAATTGCTGCTCTGCTGCTATAGATCATAGCGTGATGTTATATAGCCTATAATAGCTTACCTCAATAATAAAAGTTTTTGAAGTAAGCGCGATTATCCAAACAAACAAACTCTTCAGCTTTGAAATATTAAAGTATAGATTTAATTGACACTGACTAGTTATCAATTACTGATTAGTAACAAAAAATAACAATTTTTTAAGAAAAATCACCCCGCCGTAAAATAAAATATCTGCGACAAAAATTTCAATGTTATCGATGTCTGAAACATGAAAAACTTGTCGAAAATAGTTGGGAAAAAGTTCTCTCTCCTAATCTGTCTGCGAATTCCAACACACGCGTCCCACCCACGTTAAAACCCGATCAGATCATAATAACGAACCTTGAACGTAGCCCCGGATTATTACCAAGTTATGTCAGACCCGGAATTTTAATTAATGGCATCATACAAATTAATTATTAGATAGCTATTATTAGATTTTAAAACGGGATATGTATTACTCAGGGCTCAGATCAAAGAAACAGGCAGATACAGCGCTCAGAACAAGCGAGTGGGTCCACCAAAGTTAATACAAAATCAACATCGAATACAAAGTCGCGACAGTACCAAGCTGCGCGTCGTTGTTGTTTTTTGCCAAAATATGGCCGTCTCGTGTCTACAACCATTGTTAAAGTTGTTCTCAAAAACAAAGAAAACATTATGGAATGTAATTCTATTTGATTTTGTTTTAACTTTGGTGGAGACACTCGCGTGTTCTGAGCGTTCTGCCTATTTCTTTGATCTGAGGCATCGGGTATGTTCGCGGATGCGCATGCAGATTGTTTCTACACAACTATGCGTAAAAGGTGTGCTTCCATGGTCCGCAGGGTGTGGGGCAGCTCCAACAGTATCCTGGACATGATTTCAAGTCGCCTAGACTGTGTTTTCGTGAGTCACTGTTGTGCCATCTCTCACGGGGTGCCACCGCAGTGATCCACTATGATGTATGTTTGTGTTTTTGTTACTGTTGTTATTTATTTTTTTATGTTACTAATATAGTTTTAGGTTTTACTAGTATATTGAGTCCATGATACTTGAATAATGATAATTATATTCTATTCTATTACCATGTTTGTCTATTGCTACCGACTTTCTAGGGCTTCATCTTCGTCATCATCATCAGCCATAAATGTTCACACTGCTAGGACTCAGGCCTCCTCTCTGTGAGAGAGAGTGGGCCATAATACACCACGCGGGCCCAGTGTGGGTTGGTAGATGTCACATGTCTTCGACTTTTGTTTCTAGGACATACCGGTTTCCTCACGATGTTTTCCTTCATCGTTTTGAGAGCAGTGGTGATGAAATAAATTACCTATACGAAGTAATGCACTCGGCTGGCTTCGAACCCACGATCTACAACTCGTAAGACGGGGCCGAATCAATGGGTCTCTCCACCTCTGGTCTCGCTGAGGTGTAATTTCAAAATAAAATGCAGCCTGTTTCACTGAGAATTTAAACTAGCTGTGCACGCGACTTCGCGTGGATGCCTGAACTCAACAATATTTTTTTTTTAAACAAAGGAATTTTTCTAAAATAAATAGTTAAGTCTAAGTTAGTCCTGATTACATCAGCTACCTGCCAATAGAAGTCCCGTCAAAATCAGCTCAGCTATTTCAGAGATTAGCCATTACAAACTGACAGACAGAAAGACAAACAAAAATTGTAAAAAAAAAATTAAAAGTAAAAGTAAGTTAAAGTCTTGAGGTTCAAATTCATTTACACTACTTTAAATTTCATTTACTCAAAAATGCATGTAATGTGGTCATTATTTTGACAACCTTGTTTGAGCAAAGTCGACTTTGCGGGTCTGTTTCAAGGAGCGGCCAGCAATGTTTTTGCTGGCCGCTCTAACAGGTCGGCAAAACATTGCCGGCCGCTATTCTGACGTTTCAACGTTTTAAAAAAACAAATGCAAAAAGATTTTATGTAAAACACAGCTGTTTGTATTTAAAGAGGTAGGCACAAAAAGATTGCATTCCATATTTAAAAAAAAAATCAAAGAAGGAACAAAAGCGCGGTTCAGCGAATTTTTTATTTTTATTTAGTGACTTTTTTGCTTTATGTAAATGAAGTAATAAATGAAATGCAGTCAAACATCGCATTAAAATTATCGCAAACTATTAATAAGTAATATGAAACCGGGAAAGTCGGTGTTGAATTTTAGTAACTGTATTTTTCATAATTGTTATTTTAATTAAATTTCTAGTTAATTAATATATATTTTATTTAAATCACTTGCTGGTTTTATGTAGGTTAGGTACTTGCATTTTTGAGTAAAGCACTATACAAGCCTTGGCCCACTATGTCTGCTTCGCTGGTCACGCTATGATTGCCTCCAGCTAGCTTAGCTACGCTCTAGGCCTTCCAGCTTGGCCATCATGCAGCCCTTGCTGTCCTCGCTGTAAAGGCCTCGGCCTCCGGCCTCGGCCTTTATCTCAGCTCGTCCATCAAGTGGTGCATGCTGACCGCGCTGTGTCGGCCTGGAGCTGCGCTAGGCTGCGCTGTCGGCCATCATCAGTGCGACCAGCAAAGTAGCCATTATAGGCCGCGGCAGTAATGTACTATTACTTTACATTTTTTTGTTACCAGTGGCTTTTCCACTGCGAAGTCCCGTGGCCCGTGGCCAGGTGGTACTGTAGCATACTATTCGTTTAAGAATTTTAAAATTCTGTTCAACAGCTCCAGATATTACTCTGTAGGTACTACAAACAAAAAACTTAGAAAACACATTTTACTACCTCGTTGTAATAGGTATTGTATAGATTTAAGTTTTAAGGTTTATTTAAACCCTTGTAACAGAAGCGAAATATCGGAAACTCAAAAAATGGTGACGGATATCCCGTATTGACTGACAGTTGTTTATAAGTACTTTCATCTTTTTCAAGGTTGTTAATGCTTACCAAATAACCCAGTATACATTTACACAAGTAATACTAAAGAGGTATACTTGGAAAACTTTTGGGAAAATCCGTATAAATCGAATTTCGACACTTACTACGCTATCAGACAGAAAAGGACTTATTTTTTTAAGCATTTTCGCTCTGAAAGAGGTTCATTACTGAAACGAGCGTAAAACGAGTATATTCACAAAAAAAAAGAAACATTTACAAAGTGTCTGCTTCATCTAATGATAATTTCACCGTTCAAATTTTTTCGTTGATTATATTATATTTCAATAGCCGGGATTTTGCTCTTACATCGAAATATCATATTGGTATTTGGTAAATAGTTAAAAATAAGTACCTACAAATAGACCGCAATGACACAAAGCGACGAAAGAAATCTTCATTCTTTGAAAATCATAAAATAAATATTTTTCTCTAAAAAGTTCACCAATATTTTCTGACATTCATTTCATAAAAGCTGTATAGACATATTCTTCGTCTTAATCCAATATTTAGTTTAAAGCTTCATAATGTTGCCATTTTATACAATTTTTTTAGCAAGGTACTGATTTTTTGTGTGTTTGCATTGTCACAGACTTTTTGACAAAAAAACCGCATCATACGTCAGTCGACTTTAAAGTTTTGTCACCCACTATTTATTAGGGTTAATTATTATAATTATTAGGGTTTTTTTTAATTTTTATATTTTTAAATGTTTTATTTTACGGTTTTGTTTTTGTAAAATTTTTAAAAATGTAATAATATGAGTATAGTAAATGAATAAACGGAAAGTAATAAATAAAATTATAATTATGGATCTAAATTAAAATAAATCAATAATTATAATGCAACTGTAGTTAATCTAATGTTATAATAACGCTTCCAACACTCACAGAGGCGAAAATATTATTGTTATGTAAACTTTGTATCACGTTTTAAGTGAACCAATGTTCTTATGAGAAATAAATGTCTTTAAACCTAAACACTGCAAACATAATAGTTGTCTTTCCCTTTGTTGCATTTTCCATGAAAATCAACATTTGTTTTTCATCACAAAATTGAATAACAACTGAAGCTCGATATCTGTTATTGAATAATGTTGTTACTAAACACATCCACGGGTTCCAGATAACTGAAATCAAAGCTGCAGTACCGACAAGAATCAACTCCATCACAATAGGACCTGATTGTGCGCGACACAATACCTAGACACTACCTACGTAGTTACGTCCGGTATATAACAGATTGCATAAAGCAAACAGGAGCGTTCAGTTAGAAGTTTCACTTCAATTTATATAGACAAATTGAAGTGAAACTTCATGGCTATTATAATATATAGCTATTATTTATACATTAAACTTTATAGCTATATAGCTTCGGCTATTCACCTTCGCGGGCATGCGGGTGGCGAGTAATGGGTGACTTAATAATGGGGTCGACGACGCGTCTCAAGGAGTGTCCGCATAATGACCGGGTCCCCCTTTAGAGAGCTAAAGCCTGCCGAGGTCGTGGGACGACGAATAACCTTGACCCTTCCGCGGTCAAGGTTATTCTTCATTCGTAGAGGCCTATTGAAACTACACCGTGGGTTTGAGTCAGTACGAGTCTGACTGTTTCTCCCACTCTGCCCTGGGTTCCTCACCCAGACTCATTTGATGTTTTTTTTTTTAATGCTATTCTACTTCAACGCCCTCAGGCAGCAGGTCTGCCCCGCTTGGACAGAGCACCGCCGTGTCCTCACCGAAGCGATAGGCAGGCAATCTCTCGCGCCCGGCATTGGGTAGCGAAGAAGGAGATGGGATGCGTGAGGGAGAGGACAGCCTCCACGACAACGGACGTTGTGAAGCCAGTTCTGGCCAACGCACCGTCACGCCGTCAGGCAAGGTGGACCGACGACCTTTTCAAGGTGGCCGATACTAGCTGGATTAGAGTACTTAGCCGTTGATCAAGTGAAATGGCGTGTGGTTGAAGAGGCCTACGTTCATCAACTCCTGTAACGGACAATCGGCAAACACGCAGGGCACTATGTTAAAAATGCCTCATCGTTTGTGGAGCAACGCCACACTTACACTTCAGAGCAGAGTTGTCAATAAATTGCCACCCTGCAGATTTTCTCTGCTTCGGCCTGCCTGGGTGCGGAATCTGTTGATACATTTCCAGGTCAGCCATGGCAGCTTATTTCCAGCAGTTTGGTGATGAGTAGAGGAGATCTGGTGATCATAATTTAGTCTTTTGGCCTTCTGCACTGTCTTTACGACGTCAGATAAAAGCCAGAGCTACAGATGATACCAATTTTACGCCAGTACAACTGAAAAATAGTGAAGTAGTCTTGGAAAGTATTGGCTCGGCAATTTGAAGTTCTCACATATGTGACTTCCTTTTATCAAACGTGTATGAATTAGAGTTTGTTCGAGACGTCTGGATATTCTCTTTGTAGGTATTATGGAAACTTTGACTCGATGACGTTAATGTCGTCTACTAGAGGCGCTTTTTCATTCCATACAATAAAATGGCGTACATAATTCACGTACGCTGTAAAATAAAAAACATTCTGATAAGTCTTGTCAGTACCCTTAGGACGAGTTTTCAGTATAATATTTGAGACGTAAACTGGAACAATGACAATTTCAAATTGACAATTTTTAACGAAAAATACTTTCCTTCTTCGCACACCAGAGGCGCTGTTCCATTTTTTCATACAAGAAACGCTGTAAATACCTACTGGAAAGATGCTGTAAAGTGAAATAGTGAAAATTCGTGCTGAGGGTACTAGCAAGGCGCTGTAAAGTAAAATAGTGAAAACTCGTGCTAAGGGTACTGATGTGCTGCTGCCATAGAATAATAATAATATAATTAGACGAATTTATTTTCGGATGAAAGGCTGATGGGTATACGTCTACGGGAAACTGTGAATAGTTCACATAATTAAATACGACCCACTTGTTAATTGGGTTCAGAATTAAACAAAAGGCTATGACAGATTAGAGTCTCTCTCATGTGAGAACGTTTAACTTTAAACATTTAATTGGTCCCTTTTGGCAATTAGAACGCTCTCTCACATTATTTTGAAGTGTCGCGTTTTTAATGAAGTTTCGTTAGCAACATTATCTGGCTATTTTGGTATGAGGCTTTAACATATTTTTTAAGTCACATTAATAAAATGTTTTGATAGAACTGGTGGCATAGTAGCTGTGCGATAAATGTTTGCCACTATATGTGTATATTTATCAAGATATAATAATGATAATTTAATAAAAAAAACTTAACTGTGAGGTAGGTACTGCGAATTTTGAAAAAAATTTGAAAGAAATAAAATCGTATCTCCGCCAGTTAAGTTTTATGTAACAAAAGGAAAAAAACGTTTCAAATAATTTTTGATAATCCAAATGAAGGACTAGAAAACTACGATAAATGGCAGCCACCACAATAATGGAAAATGCTACCTCGTCTGGGTTTAGTTCCCATTACTACTTTGTTAATATTTCATAGTAAAATACAATCTCAAATCAGATCAAAAGCATTCATTTCAAGTAGACCAGTTACAGGCACTTTTGAATTGTCAAAGATATACAAAATAATGATTAAATACTACATATAACAGATTCACTACCTACACTCCAGAAGATTCTAGATAGCGAAAAAAACAATTTTACAATCACCTTCTCATCACAATTTTATTTAATATCAATTACTCTTTGATATAATTCTACATACAAACTCCAATATTGTGTTTTTCAACCTTTTTCAAGCACACGTTGATTCCGAGTTAATTACAGAGCTTCAGTGTGGCGACGTACAAATAATTATGTGAACAACCGCCCTAACAATCTTGTTCGTACATAATTAAACTAGGCTGGGTACACACGGTTTGGTACAGGTAAATGAATTTCCTCTTCCCGATGTGTGGTTGGGAACATACCACTGTGGTATGACTTCTGGTTTCCTACATTTTAAGGCATTGCCTCGTTTTATGACAACTTTGAATGGTGTTACGGAACTGGAAGCAAGTTTCTAGCTAACTTTTGGGTAGAACTAAAGAATGATAATGTGACGTAAGTTTTTTTTTATTAATAAAATATATTTACCTACATCGAGTAGGAATTTCTCAAATACAGTGGGGTACACACATTCAAATTCATCATCATCATCTCAGCCATAGGACGTCCACTGCTGAACATAGGCCTCCCCTTTTGATCTCCACATATGCCGGCTGGAGGCGACCTGCATCCAGCGTCTTCTGGCGACCTTTATAAGGTCATCTGTCAACCTTGCTGGTGGACGTCCTACGCTGCGCTTGCTAGTCCGTGGTCTCCACTTTAGCATTTTTCGACCCCATCGGCCATCTGCATTCAAATTTATATATACACAAATACCCAGACCCGAAACAACTACCTACTTGTAAAAACCGTCAGGCAATCTCTAAGCCACTGCACCAAACGTGCGGACGATAAAGCTAGGTTGCTGAATTCCATACAAAGCTTTCTATTTCGAGGTACCCTTATATCGTCTGCCTAGCTTCCCTACAATGTTAGGATCGGATTCTACGTGAACCCGAAGCGATTGAATATTCATATCTGACCTCAATAATCTCATTAATGGGAAAATACCGATATCGAGATAATCCTATCTCGGGCTCATGACTGACTCTCACTATCCTTGTAGCTAAAACCGGAGTTGATCGTTTTTATCGACCTTTTTTTGTTTTTGTAAAAAAGACTTGTGTCTTACAACAAAATGTTAAACACCTGTTAAACACCTGTTGAACACTTGTCTAAAAAATTACAAATCTAAAAGGAATCAGATTCAAGTCTAATAGAATTGCAACTGCCAACCTGAGACGTCTACAACCGAATTACTCATATGGAAAAACCCTTTAACACTATCTTCTACCTTGGAAACAAAGCTAAGAATTTTAGAAGCCGCGGGTAAAAGCTGGTCCAGTATAAATACACGTGTATTTCGTTTAGGGTTGGTAGTGCGAGGTCAGACCGTTTCAATTTCCTACGGGACCGCTTTGACCGCTCGGTGACCAAAACATTCATTGATGAACATGCCTAAACTTTTTGGTTACTAAAGCCTGCTATACACGTACCAGTATACTTGCGCAAGCTTAAAGTTGTGCAAGTATATTTTAGGTATGTGGGAAGGGAAGGTAATTGCGCAAACTAACTTTGTCACAATCCTGTGTTCATGCAAATCTAGATTTGCACAACTATACTGGCGTACGTGTATGGCCGGCTTTAGGCACACTAAAATATATCTTTTGCAGTATCAATATCTGCGTGAAATGGATGGACTTATACAAAAATTATAGCCGTTATCCTTTCTCATACCAAATTACATATCTATGAATAAGCTAAGTTAGAAACTTCTTTTTTAATAAGCAATGCCTTTGCACACTTAAGTTATAATGTTGTATTTATAAATTTATTTGGGTTCACATTAAATAAATGATTAAATAAATAAATAGATTAACTAACCCTCAATTGGTTGCATTATCGATCTCATTTTATGTGGAGTAATGAAATTCAAAGGTTATAAGTTAACTATTTATTTAATAAAAATACAAAATACTCTTAGTCTTACTGATCAGTCTATTTTTCGGTTTTGTCAGTAGTATTGATTTAATATTGAGTTATTGATCAAGATTGTATCGACATTTGCAGCATACTGGGATGCCTCCTTTAGCCCTGGCGACTTCCATCTTAGGTTTGTCCGTTTTGGGGTCCACTTCATCACTCAACACGAAGAAGTCCAGGTCCATCGTTGAAGTAACACATTCCAGTTTGAAAGTCGATAACATACGACTAGAAAAGTGTGACGTTTCCTCCTCAATCGGCCCGTCTTTTCTAAAAACAACGTAAAATTTTATTCATAAAATGTCAACAATTATTACAAGATATTATGATTTTTTTTGTCATTCTCTTTAATTTTAGCCTATTTCTATATAAATAAAAATAAAACCTGTTTCCCTTTTTAGTCTAGTTTTAGGATACTGAAAATTTGTATCTTTTCTTTTGAAATGAGAGCGCAGCATCGCGTCTCGATGTGGGCTGACATTCAGTCGACGTCTAAGTATTTTTTTTTTGTATGTTATCAGCTAATTGAAATTGTAAAAAATATGGGCGAAAAGATAGCTGATGTAATTCTTGAGCGTCTGCAAATACCGTAATTATATTTTATAAACTAACAAATTAAGTTTGTTTTCTTTTGTTTGAACACGATAATAAGATACTTAAGTACAATAACTTACTTGCACTTCTTAACAGTGTAGATCTGTTCGAAATATTTGGTTTTTTCATCCGTAGACTGCACTACCACTCGCACTCTGTCGTTTGTATCAGTGATGTAGTAGATAGGTCGTTCCTGTTAAAAATAAGAATTTATTAAAATATTAATCACTAACACTTCGTTACAGTCGCCGCGAGCCTCGAAGCTTACACGTGCTTGCGTCACGTCCCGTTTTCTGACTGAAAAATTCTATTCTATAGTTACTTAAGTGAACAAAAATTGAGGGAGATTAAAATTGGCAATACGTCAGAAAATTATAACAAATTCTGAAGTTACCTTTTCGTAAATTCTCATTGAAAAAAATACGCGTCAGATTTATAGGGCAGGACGCCGTGACGCCTATCCAGTCACTCCTAAAAGAGGGGTGTAACCGCCGCGATTGCGGCATGCGTGCCCTATGGAAGTCAACGCCAGGTTCGCTCGACGAAATTATAAAACACTAGCTGACCCGTGCCCACCATCGACATATATGTTTATATAGAGGAACCGAATATCGATAAAATGACGCACTAACTAGATTCGTAATTTAGTGATGCTGTGAAATTGCTTATTCACTTGGTAAAGTTTGTTGGAAACCCTTGTTTGGAATGTGAACTGTTACAAATATTATTGCTTGTCACGTAGAAAAAGATATTGTGACTTTATTGTTACATAATTATAATGTTGTGTAGAATATATTTATTTATTTATTTATGTACTTACAGTAGTTTCGGAAGGGCAGTCGGTTTCAGGGTCACTTCCGGAGCGGTCTCCCATCCTATTTCCTGGGGTATCAACAATCTGAAATAATAAATTCAATGTTTACAAACAACCGACTACATTGTTAAATGTACTGTTTATTAATTAGTCTTGAGTCAGAAGTTATTATTAAAAAATAACTGGTAAAAAAGCGTTGACTACAAAAAAAAAAAAATAACGTTTTTTTAATGCAAGGATTTAAAAAAGGAATAACTTTTATGGAGCAATCAAAAATAAACTAAGTCGTCAACAAAATGACAACTAGCGACATCTATGCAGCTACGGAAGAACTATCAAATAATGTTTTTTTATTTATATAATGTTTCGAGCTTTAATTTAGATACATTTCTATGAAACTATTTTAATCATTCTAAAATTCCGAACTATAATTTTGCACAACTACAATAGTCTTTCACAATACCTACAGTGAAAACATTATAGGCTTTGAAGTCTTTTAAAACTTTTCTATATAATTACTTGATATCACTTCCTTTTCACTGGATTTTTGGAACTTTACACCCTGTTTCTTATTCCCAGAGTATATTTCCCTAAACATCAGATTATGAAATGTTTTTCCTTACCAATGAGTCCATGTTTTCAAGAAGTGCTGCAATTTTTTTCTCGGGGTAATTATCACCCTTTTCGAAGCAGTAAGACTTCCCTTCGCAGGCTTCCGGCATTTTAGCTAAAATAAAAAAAAAATGTAAAAAATTCATTTGGGAACTTACAGCTTGGCAAATTAGAGTAGAAAACCGGAAGCCGCCACTGTGCTCTCGTTACCAGCTCTTTGAATGATATTTTTTTCTCATAATACGTTAGTTTTATGACACAATAATAAATGTGCGTTCTTTGTTTACATCAAATGTTAAAGATTTTAAAACGTTGTCAGCAAACAAAAATATTAGTTTCGTTTCAAGACGTTCTGGCCAAGCTGTACATTACACTATTCGTATTCTTGATATATATATTTATTTATAGTTTAATTCAACTTACGTTCGTCCTCTTCTGAATAATTGGGTTCGTCAAACTTCACTACTTGATCAACATTATAAACTGCGTCCAATGAACTAAAACTCATGTGGAGAGTGACCTGAAAATTTAAAATGTTTTCTATTAAGCACGTAGAAAACATATATAGAATTTATTAACTTCTTACTGGTAGAAAGTACTTCTTAATATACAAGAAACGCTGTAAATACTGGAAAGACGCTATAAAGTAAAAGAGTGAAAATTCGTGCTAAGGGTACTGTTTTACAATATAACACAGTAATAAAAAAGTTTTCACTTCTGCCGGCACTCCCGGAGTGCAACCCGTCGTTTTTTTTTAGTAGGTGCTTATTAATTTGTTAAAAAATTACGTAATAGGACAGAACGGATCCAATTGCACAGTTCAAATAGATATTAAACTCATGACGTCTTTTATACGTATTTATATATGATTCAGACGAAAGTACTAAGTTCCAAAGTTATCTTGGATTGCACGAAGTGTACTCGGGATTTTCCTGTGGGTATTTTTCAGTAGCCAAGCCAAGTTTGAGTCATAAGGAGTATAAATGTATAACCAATTAACCATAATTATGTATCGTGGCGTTAGTAGCGTCATGTGGTTAAAAGATATACGGGAATATTCTGTTATGTTGAAAATCTATTTCGATTATATTTCGTGTTTAACAGAAATGACGAGAGTGTGTCAGAGAAAAAAAGTATTACCGAACGTTGGTATTTTTCAGGCTTGTCAAATTATATTGTTATTATTTGTTATTTATTGTCGAGGAATTGAAAGTAAAAATAAATATAAATTGAAAAGTAAGTAAGCAGGTAAGTTCATGATTCTTGTGTTTTTTTTTTCAATTATAAATGTTATAATTAAATGGTTTAACCAAGTAATAAAATAAAAGGAGAAATAAAGGGAGAGCGCAAGCAATTGTATAAGTACTGAGAAGGTATTTCAAGTTTATATAATTTGAATTGAATTAGGATTATCAATTCTAAAATTAGACTTACCAGAAGAATAAACACAGTAGGGGTACACGCAATGATCGCCATTTTTATAAAATAAATTACACGAAATAGAAAAAGAAATAATAAACTGAATTTATAACACTCAAGTTTGAAACACTTCTTGTCAACGGTGTTTCCCGTTTGATGTACAATTTCTGAATGAGGTTGAAGTGCAAAGCATCCCGTTATAAAGACCGCTAAGTTAAGGAAAAATATTAAATAATTCGAATACAACTAGGTATTTACTAATAAGGTTAAAAAGAAACAAATATTTTCCTCTTTCTGACTAATTAAATTATGAATAATGTTACATCACAAATTAAAGTTTTATGACGCAATATTTTCTTCAATTATTGTTAAGACCACTAAAGTTCATATCATAGAAAGTAAGGGCGCTCCCTCAATGCGAGCATTCACCACTGCAGTAATGTAACGTTGCAGATTCGAAAATTCGAAGACAAATAGAGCATCTAATTGTGTACTTTTATGTTACATTACAGCTCGGGTGAGGGAGCGCCTTTATGGTAAGCGTCCACAGGTCCGCATCGTACGTATCGGACGCATCGCATCAAACGGATTTCTGTGTCGCCAGATATCGGATTGCCGATGCGAGTATCAGCAATCGGATTGCCGATGCCACCTTCATCGCACTGATCGGCATTCCGTATGACGTCATCCGTACGCATCGCATTAAGCCATTTTCGATAAGCCGTCCGTATACGATGCGGATCAGTGGACGCAGTTGTATGAGTTTTCATACAAGGCAAACTAAAATCTGTTACGTACGATACGTCCGATACGTGCGATGCCGACCTGTGGACGCACACCTTTAAAGTTTCTTATTAGGCAGCATCAATTAATTGCAAATCTAATTAGTCAGACAGAGTTTTGGAAAATAAAGGACAACTATTTTTTCTTCTGTAAAATGAAATTTAATTACACAATGTCACTTAGTCAGAAGTCTGATGTTAGAAGGTAGAGCGTCGATTATCCAAACTAATTGGGGGACATGGGTGTTCGGAAAACCGGTTATTTTTTATTTGAGATGGGTTTGCTTTTGATTCTAGTCCAGGTTAAAGGGGACAGAAAAAAACCTACAAATAACCGAGCTTACCCAGAAGAAACCTGTTCACTATTACTTTTTTACGAACCAAGAAGTGAGTTCCACTACTTTGCTGTGCACATTATGAAGGAAGATTGTAAGCGCATAGTGAAACCTAGCAGTTCGGATAAGCGGTCGTTCGGTTAACCGATGTTCGGATAATCGACGCTCTACTGTAAGTAAAAAATTGCGCTATCGCTATCACAATCCTTGTGACGTATTGCCAATTTTAAAAGCGTTGTTTTTTCTTTGATTTTGGTTTACGTTGTAACAAATACTAAAGTACTTAAAGCACCTTTCAACTTCAATCACAAAAGAAGCAGATTCATGTTAAATTGAGAAAATATGACATACGGGATATATTGATGTGTTGGCGTAATGCCTGGTTATAGGTAATTTTATATTACAATAATAATTAGGCAATATAATATTTATTGCAGTACCAAGGTACATAAATTTCCTCTTACGTCATATTTTATTATTGTTGTTATGCACATTTATCAACTGACGCCACTTAGTTTTCGTCATCATTGGGAATTCCTGACGTATTTTGTTGTAATTAAAACCTGAGATAAATTTCAGCGAATATATAATATAAATTTTAAGTGAAATTCCAGAGACGCCTGCCGGGGTCGCGGGATTATTTCTTTACCGTGACCCCGGAACATAAAGGGCTATTGAAGGACACCGTGGATTTTAGTCAGTAACAGTCTGACAGTCCCTCCCGCCCTGCCCGGGGTGGGAGGACTCATTTGATAAATTTACCACGTTAAAAAAAAAAAGTGAAATTCCAGAGATTGTTTATGCAAACCCGGGCGCATGTGGCTTTTTCAGTACATATTTATTTTCTAAGTTTACCTTGGACATGACTGACATTATTTATAAAAACAAAAAAAGTTCTTCATGTAAAGAGTGAATTGGTTTCTTCTAAGCTAGTGTGCTTCACTTCTCAAGATGCAATGTAATAAGAAGATGATAAACGGAAGATTATGTAAAGAGTTGTATATAATTAATCTATAATATAAAATTAATGAGTGCATGTACCATGGTACTACTAGATTGCTTGGTAGGACCACGGGTAATTATTTATTTTCATTATCACCCGGAAGGTCTACCCGTATGGGACCGTCAGACTCGTACTGACTAAAATCCACCTTCAATATCGATTTACGTTCTAGTTCGCTCAGTTAGTTCGCCATGGTAACAAGTTTAGTTGCGCGACCCTGGCAGGCCTCTTATCTATTCTAAGGTCTGCATAACGAGGGGTGCTATGACAGGAAACCTCCACGTGCGCCCGTGGACTGGAGTCCCTTCTCGGATACGTCCGGGAGGAAGACCAGTTTTTCGGGCCGGTGCACCCTGGGATGCGGGCAAAAACTTTTTCTTAAGCACTGTGTGCCTAAGTGGTCTCTTTGCCCGTATGCGAATAGCCTGTCGTGTGGACGCTCCAACGCGTGTCCCTCTGATTAGCAGAGGGCACAGCGGCGGAGCGGGCTTGCGGACGGTGAGTGACGGGTAGCTCGCCGTCCGAAGGACCAAGCCCAGGTCGGTGGCGCGTCGTGTTTCGCGCCAAATGCCTGCTGGGGTCGCGGGTTTTTTCTTAACCCAGGATACCGTGGCCCCGGAACGTAAAGGGCATAGGAGGGAACACGGGTGGATTTTAGTCAGTAAGAGTCTGACAGTCCCTTCCGCCACACCCAGGGCGGGAGGACTCATTTGATGATTTTACCAAATTACAAAAAAAAAAGGTGTGTAATTACGAAAGTATCTGAATCAATTTATTATTGTAAATGTTCACAAATTGTATTTATGTCCATAAAAATGCTTATACTTGCTTACTAGTTCGCTGAAGGGTTTGCCCCGATTTTGTTTGTTATTGCGGAATTCCCTTCAACTGCATTAATAATTTATGTAATAATTAGTTATTGTTTTCGTCTCGTGCTTCGGAAAGCACGTTCAGTCGTTGGCCCAGTAGGAATACCTAAAGTACCCACACTAGAAATTCCTCCTGTAGGTATCGTGAGTGCGTGTAATATCGGGAGTAGGTACATGTGCTAAGGGAGGGTATGTTCAAGTGAAAATAACTCATAAACTATTTAACATAGAGTGATAATTTTGATGTCATTTTATAGACCGACTCAAACACTTTTAATTTAATGAAAACCCAACCAAAATTTCGGGGAACTTTGCGAGCTAGAATGAAAAATGTGAAAATATTCAGGAATTTTTGTGTACAATTTCGTGTTTGTCCAAAAAACATTTGTTTCTTCTTACACATTATTTAGAAAACTTTCATAAGTTTTTGAAAAGTCGCAACGTTTAACTTCGGAATAAAGTCATTTGCATGTATGTAGGTCTTTTTGATTTAAAGAAATTTGCATTTTATTATTACCCCAGTTCGACCGATCCAAAAATTAAAATGGCCACCTGTCGTGAGGTGTTGGAGTAAGATTTTTTTTAAGCAGTTTTGTCTATGAAAATGAGTCTGTATTATCCCCTTTATGTATCGGTAGTTCGAATCCAAACACACTGTATAAATAGTTTATCCGGTGCGTGCGGAGATTGAACCCGCAAGACGCTGCGCCTGCGCAGCTGTCGATCGCTTAGCCATTTAACTGCGTCGTGTTTCGTTTTTGAAGCCTTTACGCTTTTTTAAAAATAATTTGTAAAAAATGAAAACAGAATAAAAAGTACTGAACCAAAGTGATAGTTTTTATTATGTAGA
Organism: Agrotis segetum; assembly: GCA_036375495.1. Taxonomy (NCBI): domain Eukaryota; kingdom Metazoa; phylum Arthropoda; class Insecta; order Lepidoptera; family Noctuidae; genus Agrotis; species Agrotis segetum. The sequence continues at coordinate 909,256 of JAQSVV010000001.1, forward strand.
ACAATAGAAATCGGAACAAAAACCTCATAATTACTAAGAGGTTTTTGGTCCGATTTAAAAATATTCTTTAAATTTTGAAGTCGGGTAAAAAAGTTTATCGTTTTAGATGAAACTACATTGTTGATAAATATTTTATATTGATCGAAAACCCGGTTTTAGTCGCCAAGTATACGATCTAAGTTATAAAGCTCAGTTGACCGACGACGATGTGTTTTGAACACATTGTAGAGCTCATAATATTCTACAGTGTGTTTCAGAAATGAGCTTTATTGATTAAAAAGACTGGCTTCTGCTCGCGGTTTCACCTGCGTCATGTTAGGCGTTGGCCCTATGATCGCCAAGTTCCTTCAAGTTCCCATCAAGTCCTTGTTTTTAAGCTTGGTAAAATCATGGCATCAAATGAGTTACGGTGTCCTTCAATAGCCCTTTACATTCCGGGGTCACGGTAATTCGTGAGTCCCACGACCCCGTCAGGCTTTGGCCTACTAAACTCTTGAACACAACGCGTCATCGACCCGGGCATGGTCCATGGTCGAACAGTTAGTCGCCCATTACTCGCCGATGGCATGCCCACGCCTTGGCCGGAGATTGTATGCCGACGTCCATCTCCGTCGAGAATAATAGGATTTAAGTATCATCACCTCATCATCATTATCTTCAGCCGGAGGACGTCCACTGCTGAACATAGGCCTCCCCTTTAGACCGCCACGCCGGACGACAATTCGCCGCTTGCATCCATCGGCTGCCCGCGCCCCTCACGATGTCGTCGGTCCACCTAGTGGGAGGCCTGCCTACGCTGCGTTTTCCGGTCCGTGGTTGCCACTCGAGAACTTTTCTTCCCCATCGGTTGTTAGTTTTACGTGCGTAGTACTATTATATGTTCCGTGGTTTTACTACGAGTGATGTGGCCTGCCCATTGCCACTTCAACTTGCAAATTTTATGAGCTATGTCGGTGACTCTGGTTCTTCGCCGAATATCCATGTTCCGGATTTTATCTCACAAAGAAACTCCGAGCATAGCTCTTTCCATTGCTCGTTGAGTGACTCTTAGTCACTCTAAAAGGCCAGTAGTAAAAGAACACGTTTCGGAGCCATATATCATCACTGGCAACACACACTGGTTAAACACCCTTGTTTTGAGACACTGTGGGATTCTCGATGATAACATATATTATCACGTAGCTTCCCAAACACTGCCCATCCGACTTGGATTCTTGGGGCGACCTCTTTCTCGAAGTTGGATCTACCTAACTGATCTATCATCACCTAGATAAAATTAAACAGACCATTGCTTGCCACAACCAATCACAATTATGTTGAGCAATATTACGAATTGCGCTATATTGAGTTAAAATTGAAGATTGCGCAATGATTGACCGAAAGCTTGTTTGAGCGGGTCTAATTTTATTGCACCACATTTTGTCATTGCATCGTATAGGGTCAGTATTGCGCAATATTTTTAAGTCGGTTCCTCGCATCTAAATTTTGTTCGGACATGTTGCTTCGCGCGGCGGAAGGACTCATTTGATGATTGTACAACGCTAGGTAATAAAAACTTTTTCAAAGCGGTTACATTTTTTTGAAAGTTTTTATTTTACTCTTTTTAGTTTTAATATTCAACCCGAATTCTTGCCAAGAACATCATTCTTTTACATGTGCACTAGAATTTTGTAATCCTTCGCACCAGTAATTACATCGCTCATGTTCACAATAAGCTAATGAAATTCCATATCTCAAAAATTATTGAATCGATTTTGAAACTTGCAGTATTCCCTAAGTTAAATGATACCTAGTACAACAAAAAAAGAATTACTTAAATCGGACTTGAAGTTTCGGAGATATGTGAACACAAAACAAATCAATCGATGCCTACTCCTTACTGTTAAGGAGTTGTACCTTCCATCATCAGCTCATCCACCTGAGATGATGATTATCAGATGCAAATACTTGAACAGCTGCATTAGAAAATATATGAAAATGGTACTATGTGCCTATAAAATTTGAAGGTTGCCCTCGATTTCCCTGGTTTTCTATCATCAGATCGTGACCTGATGATCATGGGACCACTTGGGAATACCCTTTCAAACAAAAGAAAAAAAATCAAAATCGGTCCAGCTAGGCGTCTTCGAGAAATCGGGGAACATTCATAAAAAAAAGATTCCGACGAATTGAGAACCTCCTCCTTCTTTTGAAGTCGGTTAAAAAAATAACAAAACAAAAGCTGTAGAGAAAAGTCCCCCTTTGTTAGTAACACCACTACCAAAGGAGGTGAGATTTCTCTGAACCTGACTATACCATGGGTTGGTAGGCTACACAATTATTTGTTTTGTGTGAGAATGACCCCCTGTGGGTAGTTGTCAGGAAAGGTGGAAAAATTTTTGCTCTTGTTTAAAATATTTATTAAAATTAAAAACATCTATTATTCTATCATTTAATGTACCCTTATACATGCTAGAATAATATACCCACCGGTGCAGTGTTATCTCCAATATAGTTATATCACAGAAGAACCAAAACAATTTATTATCTTCACACATTCTCATTGAAGTCATGGATGCACTGAAGGTCTCGTTGTCTGAGATGATGACGTTATTCCAGACCAGGATGTCAAACTTTGAGGCGGAATTACAGAAGAATCCCCCGGCACAAGGAAGACCAGACAGTCTATTAGCGGATTTCACTTCTTTCCGGAAGTTCATACTTGACGCAGTAGGCTGTCTCCAACGACAGCTGGAGGCTTTGGAGCAGGGACTCGACAACCTCGAGATGCGTGGACGGCGGAAGATGTTGTTACTTCATGGTGTCACTGAGCAGGCCAAGGAAGATACATCAAATGTAGTGGCAGAGGTTGTGCGGTGTCATCTGAAGTTAGAGGACTTTACAGCTGCTGACATCAGGCGGTGTCACCATATGGGTAGACAAGCAGGTAGTAAACCCAGGCCCATTCTCTGCAAGCTGCGGGAAGTCAGTGTACGGGACAGTGTCTGGTTTGCGAAGACCAAGTTAAAGGGCACTGGTATTACGCTGTCAGAGTTCCTGACGAGAACGAGGCATCAGCTCTTCATGTCTGCGCGCGAGTGGCTTGGTGAAAACAGATGCTGGACAAAGCAGGGCACCATTTATGTTCTCGGCGCCGACGGGTCGCGGATTCGTATAAATTCACTGCATGATCTCAATAAGTTCGAGCAGGTCAGTAGTAAAGCTGTGTCTCCCATCGCATCGCCATTGTCGTCATCATCAATGCCATCACCGGCAGCAGCGCCAAAAAAGGCTCGACGTGCTTTAAGGAAAAAATGATTCGCACAGTTTTTTAAGTAGTATCACCGTCCAGTTTTTTTTTAGTTGTACCCTCTTATTGTCATTTGATCCGTTTAGTACCTTTATATTACCAATTTTTGGAATCCTCTTTCATATTTTTCTTTTATTTCGCTGTCAAATGTCAACCTAAACTCAATCTGTTAAGGTCCGTTCAGTCGCGCACCGCAGTCTCCGCAGTCCCCGCATTACGAATTCTTTTTGAAGTTCTATGAAACCTCGCACACTGAGCCGCATCGCAGTAGCCGCAGACCCTGAGACGTAGGCAAGTGTCAAAGTGACAAGTGACAGTTTGGTCCCAAAATAACTGTCTAATCAAAGGAATTTACTGAAAAAAAACGATTTAATATACGGACTAGATTTGTGTAATTGTAAAAATGATGCCGATTTCCGACAATTCACACTATGGAAAAATAGGCAAATGAGAACAAAAATTGTAAAGCTATATAATAAACAAAAATCCAGCCTTGGTACCAGGCCGTTAGTTGAGTTTATTAAGTACTACACCGTAAAGAATGAATACACTTTTTTTTCTCTCGCGTACCCTCTTATGAAATGGTTCGTCTGGCGGAAGAATTATCATTGAAATAGGTCTGATTAAAAAATAATGATATTTCTCGTTCCATTTAAAACATTATGATATTTTTTGATAAAAAAATTCGTTTGAGAAATATTAAACTTTAAACCTGCTAAATAATTTGCTCGATTACGAGTGTCCCCCCCCTCTACCAGCTAAACGGTTATGTTTGGGGGGTGTGAAAAAATTCACAATATATATATAACGAAGTTTAAAAGAAAATTATCATGACTAAGTAGGCTTTACAACTTTACGAGTAATAGACGACCAACTTATAAAATGTACTTGGATAATATGTTTTCTTAAACAAAATGTATCGGAGAACATGCTCTTCAACTGCAAATGTAAGTTTGTCAACTTTATTTTTACAGCTTTTTTTTTTAACCGGACAAGTGCGTGGCCCGACACGCACTTGTCCGGTTTTTAAGTAGTATCACCGTCCGGGTAGAAGTTGTTATGTATTAGTTGTACCCTCTTATTGTCATTTGATCCAGTTTAGTTTCTCTACCTTTATATTACCTATTTATAATTTTTGCAATCACTACTTAATCCTTTTTCACTATTTTTCTTTTTATCTGTCAGCTGTCAAAGTGTCAACTCTAAACTCAATCTGTAAGTGTCATGCAAGTGTCATGTTGTCTTAAAATTTTCGTTCAGAAATAACTTACAGTGTGACCAGCGTATCATCGTGTACTTGATTACTTCATCAGTAGTTTTTGTTAATGTATTTCTCTTTTCTCTTAATAATTATTTTTCTAAAGTATGTATAAGTATAAAATATTCTTATTATTTAATTATTTTTGTTTTACCCGGACGAACGTTTCAAACAGATGTTACATTTATATTGTTTTGCGTTTGTTTTTTTTTTTTATTTTTGTTCAATGACACGCAACTGGCGGGTGGATATTATTATCTGTTTTATTTTTTTATATATATTGATATTTGTTGTTTTACGTTTTAACTAATTAGTATAATTACTTACATCTATTATTTTGGTCACATATTATCAAGTGTTGATGTCGGACAGAAATGACGATAGCGACACCATAAGTTTCGTGTCGGCATGTAGTGGTGACAGTTTTATCAGTTGTCCATCCCTTGCTGACACGATTGAGTCTAATTTTTCTGATGTACCTAAGAATTTTAATGTAGTCCATATAAATGCCCAAAGTATTCCAGCACATTACACTGACATGTTAGCAAACTTAGACTGTAAGAACATCCATGCCATCCTTGTCTCAGAGTCTTGGCTGAAGCCATGTGGGAGACATGGCTTCAACTTCCTATTCCTTGCCAGGTTTTCAACTAATAAGAAATGATCGCGTAAGTGGTGGTGGTGGCGGTGTTGCCATATATCTGCGCCCACACATTCCCTTCACAATCGTTGATATGTCTGCACAACCACCGCCACAGAACGCGGGTGAGCATCTTTTGTTGGAGGTAAACCTGAACAGCGTAAAAGTCCTGGTAGGTGTTTATTATTGCCCTTCGTCCCGAATTAATTTCTTCTCCTCCTTCGAAAAAATCCTCGAAAACCTCACACCTTCTTACAGTCACACAATCATCTTGGGGGATTTCAATACCTGTCTATTGAAAGCTGATGCCCGTTCTTCTTCTCTTCGATCAGTTGTTGAATCGTCGAATCTTTCAATTCTCCCTTTAAGTGCCACACACCACTTTCCAAATTGTAATCCTTCACTTCTAGATCTTATTATTGTTTCCTCCACTCAACACGTCAGCAAGCATGGTCAATGCTCAGCTGACATGTTTTCCTACCATGACCTATTATTCCTTTCCTACAAAATTCGCCCACCAAAGGCAAAATCTAAGATTCTCCTGCAGCGCAATTTTGGTGGCATGAATGTAGATGATCTCCGAAGAGATGTTAGCAACATTGACTGGGCTCCTTTACTTAATGCTGAGTCGGTGGACGATAAAGTCAAACTACTGACGGACAACCTCGTGCAGCTATATAATGTACACGCACCAATTCGCGCAATTAAAATAAAACATCATCCGGCGCCATGGCTTACAGACGATATCCGAAAACTCATACACAGGAAGAATGTTGCAAAAACAAAATATAAGTGTCGTCCCACGCCGTTGAACCGAGAACGCCTGGTTGCAACACGCAATCACTGCAATAAGGTGTGTAGAGATGCCCAGCGACGCCATATTCACAACTCAGTTGAAAATGGAGATCCAGCTAAAGTCTGGAAATTTCTGAAATCCATGGGAGTTGGAAAACCACGCCAAAATTCTATTCCGAATAACTTAGATATTGATCTATTGAATCAACATTTCTCATCTTCGTCTCATTGCAGCAGGACCATGAAGGCAGCTACAATCAAATGTCTTTCAAACCTTCCAACTCCGGATCATCCCTCATTTACTTTTAGTCAATTCACTGATTGTGATGATAAGAAGAGCGTAGTTTCAATAACATCTAATGCAGTTGGTAGTGACTGTGTCAGTCGGAAAATGATACTCCCTATCCTCAACGAAATCCTTCCTATCCTTTGCCATATCCTCAACCATTCTATATCCCTTGGTGTCTTTCCCTCAATGTGGAAAGAGGCCAACATCACTCCCTTACCGAAAAAACCAAATCCTGCTTCGTTCTCAGAATACCGTCCCATATCCATCTTGCCTTTCCTTTCCAAAGTCCTAGAACGCCTTGTCCACAATCAGCTTAGTACTTTTCTATGTGAGAATAATTTGCTGAATCCCTTCCAATCTGGCTTCCGTCCTGGTCACAGCACTACCACAGCTTTAATTAATGTTACTGACGACATCAGATTGGGCATGGAGAAAGGCTATCTGACGGTGCTGTGCTTACTGGATTTCAGTAATGCATTTAACACTATCGATTTCGATAAATCCTGCTTGCCCTGCTTCGCTCGATTAACATATCTCCAATAGCGATTGACTGGTTTCGTAGTTACCTGTATGGCCGCCGGCAACGTATCTGCATCGAGGAGACGTGCTCTTCTTGGTGTTATACTTCTGCCGGTGTACCTCAGGGTGGCGTTTTATCTCCCTTACTCTTCGCAATGTTTATAAATTCAATTTCCAAGAAACTTCTTTCTTCCTACCACCTTTATGCAGATGATTTACAAATTTATAAGCAGGCACCGCATTCAGATCTGACTCATGCAATCAGTATTATCAACGAGGATTTGGCCTCAATTGGCGAGTGGAGTGAGGCGCATGGATTGGTGGTTAATCCATTGAAGACCCAAGTCATTGTTGTTGGCAGCTCAAGGATGATCTCCAAGACAAACTGGTCGCAGCTACCGCAGGTTAAATTCAACGGATCCACCATTCCTTTTAGTGAAAAAGTGAAAAATCTTGGAGTTTGGATAGATCAACACCTTTCTTGGGGTCCCCAGCTACAGGACGTAAGTCGCAAAATGTTTGCGTCTGCTAAGGCCTTAAGACGACTGCGGAACTTTCTTCCGACTGCCACTAAAACTGCGCTTGCACAATCCCTTTTACTACCCATCCTTGACTACGCTGATGTCAGTTATCTTGATCTTACTGAGGCACAACTTGATAAACTTGAGCGACTTCAAAATTTTTGCATAAGATTTATATTTGGCTTGCGTAAATATGATCACATTTCTGAATTTCGTGTAAAACTCAAGTGGCCTCCTATACGTCTTCGCCGGAATTCGCATATCTTGTTTCAACTCTACAGTATTCTGTTCAATCCTACTACCCCCACTTATCTTAAAGAACGTTTCAAGTTCCTTCATGACACACATAATAGATATCTTAGGTCATCGGAAAATTTGAGTCTAGAGATGCCAATGCATTCAACCAGTTTTTTCGACAAATCGTTTACAGTCGAAGCGGTACGGCTGTGGAATGCCTTGCCCTTGTCAATAAGGCGTGCACAAACCTTGTCCACTTTTAAAAATCTGGTAAAGAAGCACTACTTATATCCTTAAAAATGTGGCTAAAATGTTTCTTTGTTTTATGTTTGCTATTTTTATATTTATATTTTGTTTTGTATATATTATAATTATGTATATATTTATAATGTTTGTATATATGTATGTATTTTGTGTGTAAATAGTACACCACAGACTACCTACAGTATTGTTTCTCCCATCTCTTCAAATCCATCCAAAGGTTGTCTTGAAAAAATCGCTTTTAGCGATAAGACCGCCCATTGTGTCACCCTATGTATAAATACTCTGTACCAATAATTTGTATGGTGCATAATAAAGTGTATTTCTATTCTATTCTCAGCCACTGCGTCAAACGCTTAGTAAAAAAAGTTTGACGCACTAAGCACTAATGCATATGACCTAACACTTAAAGGTAACCTAAGCGCCAATAAATATTTTTCCTCTTAAGCGGTTCAGTGTCAATCGTCACTGCAACCGCGGCTTTTCCCTTTTTTTTCTTATCACTTGATTACGTCATAATGTTGTAAACAACAGTAGTTATATTCTGTAACGTTCACGAGTATATCAGAAACGAGATACTGTTTGAAATTCGAACGTAATGTTTAGAAGATCAGCGGTCGCAGGACTGTCTCATCAAGTAACCTGTACCATACTGTCCCCTTAGCACGAGTTTTCAGTATTTGAGACGTAAAGTAAACTAGAACTTTGACAATTTCAAATTGACAATTTTCAAGGAAAAAATTAGTTCCTTCTTTGCACACCAGAGGCGCTGTTCCATTCTTTTTCATACAAGAAACGCTATAAATACTGGAAAGACGCTGTAAAGTAAAAGAGTGAAAACTCGTGCTAAGGGTACTGACCTTGAATTTAAAGAGCTAATGAAGAACACCGTGGATTTTAATTAGTACAAGTCTGATAGCCCCTCCGCGGACGCGAGAGACTATGGAGATACGGGTACGGGAAGGAATCATTTTGATGATTTTACCACGTAAAATAAAAAAAAAAGTGTTTGGAAGATAGAGTCTACCATCAAAATATTAGACCAAATAAATTCAATGGGCCTAATGAGCTCATACATTTATTAGAGACAAATATGAATTGCAATGAATATATTACGCTTGAGCAAATAAATAAATAAATAAATAGAACATTGGCCTATAAGACCCCCTGTTCCCTTAACACTAACAATAAGCAAACCACAGTCAATTAGAAATGTTAAAACCTTCCTCATGAATCATTCTGTTTATTGGAGAGACAGAAATAGACAGACTGATGCGGCGCGGGGCACTTTCTTTTTATAATAATTATTTATATTGATGAGTTAAAATCCAAGAACTTCATCATGAGCTGAGGATATAGTGGCTATTGGTGAAAACGACATAAAATCTTCTTTTTTTGTGCGCGCTTTCTAGTTGTATGCTGGTTATACTGGACAATTTGTAGTTAAGTTTAAATACCTAATAAAAAATAAAGCAGTATTTCCTCACTACATTCAATATATAAAACTAAGTTCCCCACCACGTTATCCTGTCTGTTTATTCACAATGAAAGTAAAGTCCGCGACTGGAGGTTTTATGCGGTTTTGATGAAAACTCTTGCCTAATCAAGGGGCCATGACTATATTTTATAATTATGTTTAAGTAAGTCATCATCTGCCTAGCCTTTTCCCAACGATATTGGGGTCGACTTCAAGTCAAACCAGACTCAGCTGGATATCAGTATTTTACATGGAGCGACTGCCTGTCGGACCTCCACAAGCCAGTAACTGGGGGTAATACGATACCCCATGGTAAGACTGGTTGTCAGACTTTAGAGCTTCTAGACTAACAGTAACGACTGTCAAAGATCTACAAATGACAGCCGGGACCAACGTCTTTACGTGCTTTCCGAGGCACGGAGGAAACTCGCTATGATAGATGGTCACCCATCCACAGACCAACCTCGGCAAGCGCGGCAGATCGGCCTGTGCGGCTGTGATTATTTAGCCACGAGCTCCTCCTCACGTCATTATTGATGTTTAAGTAAGTATTCGAAGTAATCAAAATTATGGGTCTGACATGTACCTACAGTGGCATATTGTTTGCTAATGTCTCAGTTCAACGATCTAGCAGCCATTATCGGGCAAACTTAATTGTCACTAACCTCAGAATTTGACTCCAGATTGAGAAATCGATGATGAAAACACCCAGAAGTTTTTATAACATATATTGTAAAGGTAATGTAGATAAAATTAAGGATGATAGGTATAATGTTTTTCAAGAAAGCTAATGAAATATTGTTGAAGTTTTCTAAAAACAGGTATTGTCATTTGACTTTGCCTACACATTTTCATAAACTCGCGAACACAAACAGCCAGGCTCAGAACAACTTCTTTACATAATAAACATTTATTTTTGTTGTAACGTGATGGGAAAAGGGAACCGTCATCATCACCATCATGACCTATAACTGTCCACAACGGCTCAGGCGCAAAATGTCCCTTTCGCAGAATGTATCCTTCTTCAAACATTCATAGACTTTTTGCAACAGAGAAAAAACTGGTGATGAGCTAGGAGGTGTACTGTTGTGATGTTTAAATGGTAATAACAGCCTCAAAAAAAATACCTACGTTCATACAAATTGTATGAAAAATAGTATGGCCGACGGTTTTTGTGTTCTACACCTCCTGGCTCTTGACTAGTTTTTTCACTGATGCAAAATGCCTATGAATGAATGAAGAAGGGTACATTCTGCAAAAGGGAGATTTTCCGATAGGAACATTTTGCGAAACGGGACATTCTGCGAAAGGTACATTTTGCACCTGAGCCTCCACAGCTGGACATCTAGTACTGCATTTACTTTGAATCGAGTTAAATGGAGTGCGGGGACTACTGACAGACCACCTTACAAAGGTCGTCGGTCAATCTTGCGGCACAGGTGATCTACTATTGTAATATCTAATATCTTTAAACGAGCAATTCTTGTATATTTATATATAATCAGGATCTCGGAAACGGCTCCAAGGATTTTCATGAAAGTTACAGATTAGGGGTTTTTCGGCTCAAGGAATCGATTTACCAAGGTTCGAGAAAAGCTCGGTTCACAAGATATAGACATTTTAAAAACCGAGCAAAGCTCGGCCAACCAGATATTAATTATAATCTCACTTGTTGTTGCAAAAACTCAGTTATTATCTAACTTTTTTTTTGATGTGGAATAAATTGTAACACAGCTTGAAAATCATGTAATATCACTATAAGGCCTCAGTCACAATGATCACAATATTTCTTTACAACTTTTTCAGCCTCAATAGCTTCTTTTGTAAACATTCCAAGTTACATTTCCACAATTTTATAGTCATTATTCACATTGTTATAATATGAGGCTTTGTAAACTGCATACTCGTGCATGTAACACGATGCATCGCTTATTATAATGTTTCGCCCGAGAAGAGCGATAGTCCTGAATGTTGGTACAATTCCCGACACCGACGTGACGGGGGAATTTAAGGTGAATGATCCAACCAGCCCGCGAAATTCAAATTTTCTTACGTTTTTTGCAATTTGCAGGCCAGTGACATGTTGTAACTAATGTAAAATTGCAAAAAGAGTAAAAGAATTCCGTGGTCTGCATCGACGCAATCACCTTAACAACACATAATATCTCCACTGCTGCTTACATGCACATTCTCAAAGGTTGTCACTATGAAATTGTATCATAATATTGCCTCTTTATGTAGGTACTAGCACTTTGCCCGCGACTTCGTCTGCGCGTGTTTCTAATTTCGAACTCAGTGTATTTAATTCCCGCTCACCCTCCTTATAAGAAAATCTAAAAACTCAATACAAACAAACAAACAATCGTAGTAGACTAACTGATTTTCTGATTTTCACCCCGCTAGGGATTGATTTTCTAAATATAAATAAATACGCATCCTTTATTTGATTGAGAGATAATTTGTGCCAAGTTTTGAGTTTATCAAAGCAAGCAGTAAAATCCTTCCCTTAAAACTTAATCACCCCTTTTCATCAATTTAGGGAGTGATTTAGAAAAACCCAAAAATGGAGGGTAGTTATAAAAAAACTATTAATGACCATCGTTTTTATTGACTTATATTCATATTCGTACCAAGTTTCAAGTTTATAAACCCAAGGAATAAGATTTTTCATACAAACGTTTTCACCCCTTTTCACCCCTTTAGAGGTAGATTTTCGCAAAATCCTTTCTAAATGCTTACTTATTTTATAAACTACAACTATCATCCAAAATTCAGGTTTCTACGTTTAGTGGTTTAATATCCTCCCCTTAAAACTTGAATACCCCTTTTCACCAACTTGGGGGGTGATTTTCGAAAAATCCAAAAACACGTGTTTGATTAATTCTTATCTAGTATATAAATATTGATTTTCAAATTCATCAGCTCACGCGTTATGATTTTTCCATACAAACTTTAACAACCCCTAGATTACCAATGGAGGGTAGTTTTAAAAAAATAATGGTGCTAATCTTATTTATTTACTGGTGTTCTTATTCGTGGTAAGTTTCAAGTTTATAAACCCAAGGAATAAGATTTTTCATACAAAAGTTTTCACCCCTTTTCACCCCCTTAGAGGAGGATTTTCGCAAAATCCCGTCTTATTGCCAATCTACATGGTAGTCTGCAAATGCTGTCCAAAATTCAAGTTTCTGCGTTAAGCGGTTTCGGCTGTAGTCGTGTCAAAAGAAAAACCCCTGTTCTTTTATATATATAGACTAGCTGACCCGTGCCCACTTCGTTGGGCATTAATATTTTAACTTGTGATGAAATTATGAGTGTGGTTCGGTTAATACTTAGGTAGTGCTTTTTTTATGTGGTAAAGTCATCAAATGAGTCCTCCCGCCCTGGGTGGCCCCGGCAGGGATTGTCAGACTCTTACTGACTAAAATCCCACCCGTGTTCCTTCCTATGCCCTTTACGTTCCGGGGCCACGGTATCCTGGGTTAAGAAAAAACCTGCGACCACAGCAGGCATTTGGCGTGAAACACGACGCGCCACCGACCCGGGCTTGGTCCTTGGTCGGACGGCGAGCTACCCATTACTCACCGTCCGCAATACCGCTCAGCCGCTGTGCCCTCTGCTAATCAAAGGGACACGCGTTGGAGCGTCCACACGACAGGCTATTCGCATACGGGCAAAGAGACCCCTTGGCACACAGTGCCTAAGGAAGAGTTTTTGCCCGCATCCCAGGGTGCACCGCCACCGGCCCGAAAAACTGGTCTTCCCCCCGGACGTATCCGAGAGGGAACTCCAGTCCACGGGCGCACGTGGAGGTTTCCTGACATAGCACCTCAGTAATTAGTGCTATGATTTTTTTTTCCTGTCTGCCAAAAGGAGGGTTTAATTTTGTTCATACGTAATTGCACAACGCCATCTGTAGGCAAATAGACCAAACGTGCGTACAAAGCGTGTTCTAACGCGGTTCGTGAATGGACGGCGGCATTTTGCGATTTAGTAATTTTATGTTATCTTCGAAACTATTTTACCAATTGACATACTTTTTTGTGAAAATCATATCTCTATGATGTTATTGTGATCATAATAATATTTTTTTCGATAAGGTTTAGTGTTTTGTTGTGTAAAAAATCGTCCAAAGGCAAGTACATCGAAAAAAACTTTTTTTTACTCATAAAAGCTGCTATATCTGCTAAAATATAAAAGATAAAAATATGGTCTCGCGGACTTTATTGTAGAACTATTCAAAGCGGACATTTTTGCCATACATTGTTTTCAATTATATACAACTGTTAAGGCAGCGCATGCTAATAACTGTGTTGGAAGAGCAATTTTTTTCCGCCCGGCTTGATAAAAATTGAGATATTTCGGCTAATATGCATGATATCTTTATAATTTATAGCCTATAGCACTCACGGATAATGTAGCTTTCTACCAATGCAACAATTTTTAAAATCGGTTCATTACTTCCGGAGATTACCCCCTACATACAAACTTACAAACTTACAAACAAATGTTACCTCTTTATAATTATAATTATATATATAGATTTTCCCGCTAGTTCACTCGTTACTAAAGCAAAGAGTGATGACTACAAAAAGTTTGTACAGTTACGCTTTGTTTTTAGCGTGATAACATCATCAAATGGCTGGCCTGTTGGTCTAGTGGTTAGTGACCCTGACTGCTATGCCGGAGGTCGTGGGTTCGATTCCCACCCAGGACAAATGTTTGTGTGATGAGCACGATCATTTGTTCTGTGTCTGGGTGTAATTTATCTATATATGTATGTATTTAGAAATATATAAGTATGTTTATCAGTCGTCTAGTACCCATAACACAAGCTCTGCTTAGCTTGGGACTAGACGGCGTTGTGTGATAGTTGTGGAATATTATTCTCTTTATTTATTTGTACACTTATTAATTAAATTTTTAAATATTTTTATAAAAAACAAACTAAAAACATTTAAAAATATAAAAAATAGCAGTCCACCAGCATCGGGAACAGGGTCTGGGCTGCCGGTGGTCAGGGCTCTTGAGAGAGGAACCTCCTAACAATACGCGCCGTGTCCAAGAGTACTGCCTTCTGAATCAAGCGCTTGATCCAGCTACCCAGCGAGAGCCTCCTCAGGTGTTGTTCGAGGCTCTTGGCAATTAAGCCATTGGCAGATACCACTATCGGCACAATAACTGCCGTATTCACGTCCCACATGTCAACAACCTCGCGAGCCATACTTGAATTGTTTATCCTTTTCTGCCTTCACGAGGTTCTCGTCATGCGGGACCGTTAGATCAACAATTATTGCGCGACGCTCCGATCGATCTATCACCACAATGTCAGGCTTATTGGCAACAATAGTCCTATCAGTGATGATAGGTCGATCCCAATACAATGAGATATTGCCATTTTCGAGAACTGGGTCGAATATTATTATTATTATGTCATTTAAATATTAATTTATACACATATTTTTACATTTTTAAATATTTTTAAAAGGAATACAAAAAAAATATATTATTATTTTATATGAGGGGCTGTCAGACTCGTATTGACTAAAATCCACAGGTGTTCCTCAATAGCCTTTCACGTTCCGGGGTCACGGTAATTCGTGAGTTCCCGGCAGGCTTTGGTCCTTTAAAGGGGGCTCTCGAAGAGTGTCATCATACTGACGCTCCTTGAGGCGCGTGTCGAACACAACGCGCCGTCGACCCGAGCATGGTCCATGGTCGGACAGCGAGTTGGCAGGCTACCCGTTTTGGGGTTAGGTACCTCCCCTACGCTTAGAAATATTATTTGAAAAAAGTTTGAACAACGGTAGACTAAATGCCTTATACTTACTGATGTATTCTTTGTGCGGGGAATTTTTGGGTTTATACTAGATTATAACCAAAGTTAGAATAGAATACAATAGAATCATTTATTCGCTAGAGATGGTTTTACAAAGCTGTTAAAATTGATGGGTGGTACAATCATTATTATTATTATTATTATTATATTAATACAGTTATTATTATAATAATAATTACTTGAGCCATCGTGGCCTAAATCTGCAAAATGACTTCATCACCTGATATCGTTGCATTATTGGTTTGACATTATGATGATTCGAAAATCCAATAAGCCAATATCAAACAGATTCAGACCATTCAATTAATTCCCTCATCCAAATAGACCATCTATGAGCTTATACAGAGGGAATCAATTAATACCAATTTGCGGGCGTTCTTGGTCTATCGCTGATTTGCATGCAAGTAATTCGAGCGCTCGTTGTGCTCGACGTGGTACAACCAATCCCGCTCACCGCAAACTGACTCCTCTGTTTGAGAATCCATAATTAATTGTTGTATTGATACGTAATGGGGCCCAAGTCAGGTCGTTGACTTTGCGCAATTTATCCCTGCAGACTCAGATAAAAGAAATAGGCAGATAGAACTGTTAGAACCGGGAACCGTGTAGGGTTTTAAAAAAATGAAATTAAAGATACTGGAATTAAGTACTATATTACACGATGATTATGTACAAGTGACAAGTGCACGGGATGATGGTTAGGAGACGACTGGCGTGCTGGACCGAGGGAAAGATAGGTGAGGAGTGTCGGAATGCTGCGTCAGCAGCTAGGATGCAGCGTAGACAGCTGAGTAGGCCAAAAGGGGTACAAAGGTTGGATGTAACAGAACGCTCAGAACACGCGAGTGGGTCCACCAAAGTTAATACAAAATCAAATCGAATTACATTTCATAATGTTTTCTTTGCTTTTGAGAACAAGTTTTACAATGGTTAAAGACACGAGACGGTATACATATTTTGGCAAACAACAACAACGACGCGCAGCTTGGTACGACGCGTAGCCTGGTACTTTCGCGACTTTGTACTAGATTTTGATTTTGTATTAACTTTGGTGGAACCACTCGTGTGTTCTGAGCGCTCTATCTGCCTATTTCTTTGATCTGAGCCTGTAGATTAAAATTTTGCGAAAGTTCAGCTTTATTATTAGTAACAAGTATTATTACAGTCTAGAAAATTAAACGCAACAGGGCAAAATTGGAATATTTTGAAGAAAAATAAATGACCAAATAAACCGGTATATTTAGCAGTATCATTTTTGGAAATGATGACAAATAATATTAGTTAAATACAAATAACTTTTGGGATTTTCTGTGTGTAACAGTAGTTATATTTCTTGTATGATACATAAACCAAAAAGTTTTCCTTATGATGAGGAATATAAAATAAATATTTCATCATCATAAGCATATAAAATAAAATAAAATCACAGCTGGACACAGGCCTCCTCTATGAGAGAGAGTGGGCCGTAATCCACCAAACGGGCCCAGTGTGGTAGATGCCGTATGTTTTCGAATTTTGGTTCTAAGACATGCCAATGGTTTTCCCACCTTTAACAGCGTTGGTGATGAAAAAAATTACACAAAGTAATGCTCCTGGCTGGGTTCGAACCTCGACCTATAACTCGTAAGTCTTGGCCGATATCACTGAGCCGTCACTGCTGTAATAACAATATATTCAGAAAATATTAAAATTAATTAAAGATAATTAAAATATTAAAGAAAATATTAAAGATAATTATGATTCTAGTCACTTGCTAGGTAGGTAGGTACCTGAACTGCCCAACCCGTTTATATAATATATTTAGTGGTAAGTGAATTTTCGAATAAGGCATACTGCATTAAGATCCATTGACTGGCCTGTTGGTCTAGTGGTTAGTGAACCTGACTGTTATGCCGGAGGTCGTGGGTTCGATTCACACCCAGGACAAATGTTTGTGTGATGAGCACGATCATTTTTTCTGTGTCTGGGTGCAATTTATCTATAATATGTATGTATTTAAAAATGTATGTATAAGTATGTATATCAGTTGTCTAGTACCCATAACACAAGCTCTGCTTAGCTTGGGACTAGATGGCGTTGTTTGATAGTTGTGGAATATTATTATATATTAGTCACATCATCAAGATCTGTCATGTGTAGTAGTACACCTCTGTCTAACTCTTCGAGTATAACAGGCGTGATGTAACCTATATTTATATATTATTTTGTTAAAACTAAAAATAGAAGAGGATAAAGGCTTGATGGTTTCTATAAATTATTTATATGTATAATTATGTATATAGGTACCTAGTGTCATCAATTCTATTGTGTCTGAATTATTATGAACACATAAAATACACTAGGTAATAATATTAAATTTAATTATAATTTCATTACTTTATATTTATTTATTTATAATTATATTTTCATTTATTTTTAACAGCAAAGACATTGATGTGCTGGCATTTGTATATGTACAATGTAATCGTAAGAAAGTATTATCAAAAAACTAGATAAAAGATTTGTATTATCGTAATTAGTAAGTATAATATTTTGTAATTAGTCCAATGATACTTTTACAAATTTCTACGAGCAGAACAAACGTTTTGCTATAACTTTAGGAATAAAGTAAGAAATACAATTGAAAAATTTAAATATAATAATAATACGAACGGAGAAATGGTATGAAAATAAAAGATGATATGTTTTTGAAATAATAATAATTTAATCAGTCTTTAAAATAACTCTACAATATACAATAGTTTTTGATTCGTTTTTATGATCCTTTGCGTTGAGCTATGGTCATCATTTGAATGACTGAAGTCGAACTAAGTAATTAAACTTTATCCACTCTGCAAGTACAACAGCATGAAAAAGAATAGGGCTTCTTCTTATATCCTTTGGTTTCATCATACACAATAAGAGTGCGCTCAGCTGACGATTCTACACACGAGGACTTCATTTTGAATGAAGACAACCCTAAGTTCGCGAAGCACTGCTCAGAGGAAGTGACGTTAATTTTGCTGTACCTGAATCAAAAGAAAAATTGGTTAATTTTGGTTAATTTATGCAATTTAAATAACAAAAATAGTTGTTTGAAAATGAGGAGGGACCACAATAAACAAGAGTGATACATTCTCGTAGAATATAGAATAGAATAGAATAGAAAAACATTAAGTCGGTATTGGACAGACACTCAGAAATAATAATAAAAAAAATACAATAACAATTATGCTGAGCATGTCTACACCAAAGGGTTACCAACTCAGCATAATTATACTGGGCGAAAGACACCCAGCGCTGGTTTTCAGTTGGCACCACGCAGTGACACACGGACGAGGGCAGGCAAATAAAAAAAGGGGAAAAGTATCGTAATAAAATAAATATTTTACAAGTAAATATAGTAGAGGGTCATGGGTAAAAGGCCTGAGTTAATGAGTTTATGTATAATAAATTAAACCTTTTAACTTTTATAAATACTTTGACAGCAAAATCCCAAAAAAGATTTAAAAAGACATGAACTTATAGAATGTACTCACGCGCATTTGACCATTTTGATGGGTTGACTAAGGACCCTGTTTTGGATGATGTAATATGGTTTCAAATCGACAGAGTCAATGTAGGCATATGGAGACGCCTCAGTCTGAAAATGAAGAACGTGGTGAAATAAATAGTGTTATGTAATACATATTATCGAAAATGGAGCATTACTTTAACGAAAATCGGTTTTATTGGTTCAATTGCACAAAGAAATCATTTCTTAATAATTTCGACTAAAAGGTCAATTTTGAATAATAACAATATGTACCTACATAATTATAACTATAACATTTATTATATATGAATGTTGTAGAATGTTATAGAATAGCATAACACCAATATATTAAATTGGTGTCTCCTATTCTATTGCCTATCATATAATTGAAATAGAATTCCCGAATCTAGATAACTCACCTCTTCAACATAAGGACAGTTATTCGAGTCGTTTCCAGAAGACTTTTCTTCTCCTTCTCCGTTCCGGTCTGCCATGGTTTGCTGAAGAAAAAAACAGAGCTGTTATAATACATATGCATTTACATAACAAACTAGTCTATGAAGGCAATTACGAGTTTACTTTCACCATTTGTGATAAAATACAAAATGCTTCAAAAGAATTTAAAAACTCAAGGGTATTTTTAAAAGTCTTTATAGTTAGGCACCTTTGACTTAGAGTCAAGAGTCATCATCATCATTAGCCTATAATGTTCCCACTACTGGGACACAGGCCTCCTCTCTGTGAGAGGGTGTGGGCCATAATCCACCACGCGGGCCCAGTGCGGGTTGGCAGATGTCACATGTCTTCGAATTTTTGGTTCTAGGACATGCCGTTTTCCTCACGATGTTATCTTCACCGTTTTAAGAGCAGTAGTGGTGAAATAAATTACACAAAGTAATGCGCCTGTCGGGGTTCGACCCCACGACCTATACCACTAGGCCACCACTGCTCTCGAGTCAAGTGTAACCTATCTCTAATCTCTATTAAATATAAATTACTTACTGCAACAAACGTGGTATTCAGGAGACTTTCGATATATTCCTGCATTTCGTCATACCCTTTCGGCTTGATGTTACAAATTGTTTTGCCTTTGCATTCTTCAGGAAATTCCAGGTTAAATTCTGAAAAAGAAAAGAAAAAGTTAATGCCTTATTTTTCTACAAAAAGTTAAATATAATATTGAAGTACTTTAGCAATTAGGGCACAAGAAAACTTACTTTTAGGCTTAGGCACGGCACTGCTCATCGCTACTAGAACAGTCAGCGACACCTGTTAATAAAAACAATATACTTAGTTTACATTTCATTAATGATAAATAAAATTATTCACATTAATTTAAAATTTAATAAAACTAAACCAAAAATTGATCAAATAATTACCGCGAGCAAGATTGGTTTGAAAGTTGCCATTGTGATTAAAACAATTATTTGCAACTTAAACTTTTTTCTGTTAAAGTACAGGCTATAAAGCACTGTAAAAGATATAACAATTATTAATTTAATAATTGGATTATTGTTATGACTGCCTTGATGGCAGTTCTAAATAACGAATGACCAATCGTTGGAATACTCGACGTATTTATACTATTCAAGCGAACATTTTCCTCTTATTGGGGAAAATAATTTAATTAAATAAATATTGGAACATACCTAGAAACTACCTGCAAAAGGCAACAATTACGTAATTTTATTCCCTGTGACGTCAGTTGAATTATTGCATCGATGTTTATCTTATGTTACGTATGTAAATTATAATAATTCTCGTTGTAATTAAGTCCTGAAATTCATTCATGGCCCTGAAAATAAAACTTTGTCATCATAGCAAAGATAAAACTTAACGTACCGTAAAATGCTGTAACATTGCCTTTATAGCTCAACATTGCCTAAATTCAAAAAAGTTAAATTATTCCCGCTGCGAAATGTTTTTTACTGTCTATGGTATTACTAAAAGAAAGTCGGCAATCTCTATGGCAACATTCGATCATACGTCACTCCAAATTTTAGTTAACAAACTGTCAGTGTCAGTTTCATTGTCACTGCGGATACTCGCTTTTTACCGGCTCTCAGGAAAATTTAATTTTGTGAATATTTATGCTTTATTTTCTAGCGTAATATGTTATATAGCAAAGGAAATATGCTCTTTTACATATTTAAACTGTTTTTTCTGTATTATATCTTAATTTAAACCGTTAAATCATGGTCGGCAAAGTTGTGTCAGATTTTCGCAACTTTTTACTCAACATTATCTAGGGTTAGGGCTGCCACTTTAAATTTTTTCAACAAACTCTTAATCGACCGTGGTTTTGTTTGTGTAATTGTTTTTTTTGTAATTGATCTAAAAACGTTTTATAGAAGCTAGAACTATTGTTCCTTTATTTATCATGATCAGAAATTAATTTTATTTAAGTCATTTATAGTACCTATGTTATCATATTGTTCGACAGATTTTAGTATACGTAATAGGTACCAACATTATTATTTTTTAAATGTTATTACCTACCAACATACTTGTTTTCCTATGAAAAAATGTTATTAGATTTTACAACAATTTTGATTTCTTAAAAATTTATTTGAATATTAAGAAAAATTGTTGCATTTCCTTTGGGGCAGCCCTACACCGAACTCACTTTTGTATGGGAGTTTTAGAGAAACCTGCACAACTTTGCCTAGCATTGTAAAAAAAAAATTCTTGTGCTTTTCAAGATTCAGTGAAGTCTGACGTGGAAAAGAACTTCATGGCAATATGAGTGTCAAATCCGTTACCAAAAAACCTATTCATTTAAAACGATATTATGACAGGCAATGTTGTAGTTTTTACCTCAACTTTGCCTACGTTTTCAAAGCAATTTTTTGGTGCTTTATAGGTGTTTTTTTTACTAGTAGCAAACGTATTCCTACAGCTTAAAGTCCAATATTGCACAGTAATTGAAAAAACATACGACTTTCTTAACGATTAAAGATTTATCGAAGAAAAACGTCAAAAACCGTGCAAAGTTGCAGCATTTTACGGTAACTCACACACTGATTCTTTATACTTAATTAATAATAGTTATTGTAATACCATCATGATGTATTCTATTCTAACACTATTTTATTTTCTTCTATTTGTTACCGATTTTTTCAACTTTAATAATTAGTATGAAGAGGTTTTTAATTAAATGTAAAAACCTATAAAATATAATTATTTAATTCACTTAAAAAGCCGGAGTTACATAAGTTACGTAATTTGTCTGATGTAACATAATTTCACACCCTAGGGCAGCCTCTAAACGGCCAATTATATTGCGCAATATTACGAATGCAATATCATTGATCGTTTACAGTAAAAATTGAAGATTGGGTGTAATTTATCTATAATATTTATGTATTTAGAAATATATAAGTATGTTTATCAGTTGTCTAGTACCCGTAACACAAGCTCTGCTAAGCTTGGGACTAGATGGCGTTGTGTGATAGTTGTGGAATATTACATTATATTATTATAAATTATATATTGTTGCGCAATTATTGACCGAAAGTTTGAGCGAGTCTAATTTTTATTGCATCGGCATCGTAAAGAGTTAGTATTGCGCAATATTTTTCAGTCTGTTTTTCGTCGCATCAAATCTTGTTCGGACATGTTGCTGCGCACGGTGACGGGATCAACTATTCTCCGAATGAACACAAAATATTCTGCAGTTTGTGTTTTTTTAGTGTGCAATATAATTGCTGGTTTGCATTCAGAGCGCCTTTTAATCTTATTGTATAAGGAGATGGCTAAATGAGTGCCCCAGTCGTCTATATGACTTTCACATTAACTCGTAGTATTTAAAAATTCATTAATGAATTGTTGAGTGTTTAATAATTTCCTAATACTTAAATAAACTGTTAAACATAAAAAAGTATCTGAATTGCTTTTTGTGCATTTTTTATTGACATGACAAAAGTCGCGATGAAATAATGTAAACTAGGGAAGGGTCGTAGAGCTTTTCCAGATTGTCAAAACGCAACTGTACTTTATCGATTTTCACTAAAGGCATTAAGAACGATTTTTTTTCTGAAATTAGGGAATGGCGTTGAAAATGAAAGTTTTTGGCGGGAATCGAAAGAGTTCAATTTAGTGGCCTATTTAGTTTTTTGTTATTATGTTACACGTTCTGATTCGGAAAAAGAATTACCGTGACCCCGGAACATAAAGGGCTGTTGAAGGACACCGTAGTTTTTAGTCAGTACAAGTCCGACAGACCCTCCTGCCTTACCCTGTGTGGGAGGGGGGACTCATTTGACGATTTTACAACGGAAATAAAAAGTGATTCGTCCACTAAGCTCAACTTTTTTTTTTTCTTTAAAATCTTCTGAATATGCTACTTCGTTTAATCTTAGTTCATATTTTGTGTCGAATAATATTTACTGAAGTGTGATCAACCTAAACTATGTAGTTTCTAACCAATCGATTCTTTTATCGATTCTGCGAACTTAGTTCGGTCCCCACTTTAAGAGAAAAAAACAAACGTCAGATGTCATTTGAACGCTCTGCAGTTTTGTTCGTTGTAATTCTTTATTTTGGCTTTTTCTTCAACCCGTGCTCTTATTTATTGGACTTTCTGCTTGCTTACCTACCGAACTATCGCCACTCGACGCACGGACTCGACGGACATCGCACGGAATCATGGAATAAATATAAACTGTTCTACTCACCATCGTATCACGATGGTTAACAATAGAGGTAAGATATTTTCAGATGGTCACAGCGATGCTCGGCCCAAACCCAATCTCCACACCGTGTCCTCGCAGTCGCAACACGGTTTTATTTTCCACCCAATCCGTAACGTCAGGCGGAAGATGAGGATGCCGCGGCCGCGATTGTGTTTCCCAACAGATTGGTTGCCTTAGATGGCATAATATTCAGATGTGTAGGTAAACAGTAAAGTTAATTCATGTAGTTACTAAAGTAATTACGTTTTTTCTAGGTTCCAGGGAATACCAACATTTGTCATTCTTGTCATGAACTGCTGAATTCAGGAGCAACTTGTGAAGTTCGTATGTTAAAATTCGGTCATGCAATGGTGTGCATAACTTGGCCGTTCAGTGAGAAGTTTACAACGCCATGCAGTAAACAGAAACAATTCAAAGTTGAAGAATTTTACAACATCATACCCAGATTTTCATCACGTAAATAAAATGACACTAAACACAGTCCGTCGCGTCGTACTTACCCTTTAAGACTATGATTTATTATGTGAAATAAAAAAAAAAAATATCTTTAAATATCTATCTTTTGACAAGTTGTTGGAACTTTTTTTATGTGAAATATTAATATTGAGCTATTCAGCGTTATACTGTGCTAGGTCCCATGTCTATAGCCGGCTGAATTGCAGTCCATACTTCAACTTAGCCATCTCCTTTAAAATATAGTACTTTGTCTAGGGCCCGCCAACACAAAACGACATACAAAAATATATAACGAGTAAATCTTACTGTATTTAATTAATGTATGAAACCTTTAAACCATTTATGCATTACAACACAACACGTCAGACAAAGGAGATGGCCCATTTTCTTAGGGCACTCGGCCTTTTTTTTTTTAGCGTGGTAAAATCATCAAATGAGTCCTCCAACCCCGGGCAGGGCGGGAGGGACTGTCAGACTTCTACTGACTAAAATCCACGGTGTCCTTCAATAGCCTGTTATGTTCCGGGGTCACGGTAACGGAATAATCCCGCGACCCCGGCAGGCTTTGGCCCTCTGAGAGGGGGGCCCCGTCATTATGATGAAGCTCTTTGAGGCGCGCGTGGGACACAACGCGCCGTCGACCCGGGCATGGTCCTTGGTCGGGCAGCGAATCGAGGGCACTCTGCCTAGCATATAAAAAATCATGTACAGTAACCAATTTTGGTTTATTTTAAACATAATATGCTGTAAAATTAACTGTAAAAGTTACATAATCCAGTAACTTCAGATTTCTTAGTAATTAACAAAAAGCATCAATTGGTCATGAACCTTGTCGGGCTCTTACCTCAATATTATCCAGATTATTTTGCGTGGATATAAAGAGATCCTTGTCACTGGATGGATATCCATTATATTCTACAGTTTGAACCCAGTATTACCAAGTATAGAGTGTGTGTATAGTATGTTTTATTTGTAGGATTTCATAATAAGTTTTAAGTACATGCCTGAATTGTTAGCAATTGCACAAGCATCGTTTGGAAAGGCATGTCTAACGAAGATACAACATGTTTTCTTAGCCGTCCCGTAGCTATACCGCAGTTAATACACCTCATTGTTGTATTATTGTTGACAGTGCCCAAAACGTAAGCACAATCAAATCATTATGAAAAGCACTAGATAATCGTTGGGCAATGGAATCAGTCCGTGTAGAATAGCAATGGTCGGTATAGAGAAAAGATAATCGCACAGTTTACAAACAAAAATAAGCCCCCACACAAGCTGCGAACACAAATAAAAAATATAGTATGAATGTCGAACAAAAAATATGACGGATGTCAAGCGATTGTCGAACCTGTCATGTCGTTTCGTTTCGTTGTTGCAGGAAAAAGTTATTATTTAGTAGTAATTTAAAATAGGTAAATGTTTCATAGCATTCGAATAACTTACAAAAATGTTTTATTGCAAAAATGATTTTTCTTTGATTTCATTTTAAGTCAGAATAATGTTAAATATTAGTCTAACAAGGAATTCATATTATAGCTTAACAGGGAATGGAACGTTTATCCGAAATAGCGTGCTGCCCCGATGCGCCGGAAACGTAAAACAACTATTTATGTCGAAATATTTTTTCGGAAGTTGTATGGAAACGTAAATCATTTAGTTATTTATGTTTTTATTTTTTATGTATTTATAACTAAACATGTAAAATGTACATGTCACTGAGTAACTATAGGCAGAAACTGGCCATGTCATGTAAATTGTACATGATATTCAGTATTATAATTTAAAAAAATAGCTAAAATTATGTTAAAAAAAGTGATATTTTCTCTTTATAGAGCTAACCTAAAGCAAGACACGGCAAGAGATATTATGTATAAAGATGCTCTCAGCCATAATGGAAGAACTAGACCAGTAGCTAATGGAACTACTGGGAAACGGTGGTAAACACAGGGACCGTACATTAATTAATCAGCCATACGTATTGCTCACAACTAATGTTAAATATACAACAACTAGCACTTTGCCCGCGACTTCGTCTGCGCGTGTTTCTAACTTCGAACTCAGTGAATTTAATTCCCGCTCACCCTACTTATAGGATACTTTTGGAAAATCTAAAAAATGCTCTAGTAGTTTTGGAGCCTATTCAATACAATACAAACGATCAATCGTAGAAGACAACTGATTTTCCGATTTTCACCCCGCTAGGGGTTATTACGCATCTTTTATTCGATTGAGAGATACTTCATGCCCAGTTTTGAGTTTATCGAAGCAAGCTGTAAAATCGTTCCCTTTTTAAAACTTACTCTTTTCACCAATTTAGGGGGTGATTTTAGAAAAACCCAAAAATGGAGGGTAGTTTTGAAAAAAGAATACTGTCCATCTTTTTATTCACTTATACTCACATTCGTACCAAGTTTCAAGTTTATAAACCCAAAGAATAAGATTTTGCATACAAAGGTTTTCATCCCTTTTCACCCCCTTAGAGGTAGATTTTCGCAAAATCCATTCTTAATGCTTACTTACATTATAAACTGCAACTATCATCCAAAATTCAGGTTTCTACGTTTAGTGGTTTAATATCCTTCCTTTAAAACTTGAATACCCCTTTTCACCAACTTGGGGGTTGATTTTCGAAAAATCCAAAAACACGTGTTTCATTAATTCTTATCTAGTATATAAATACTGATTTTCAAATTCATCAGCTCACGCGTTATGATTTTTCCATACAAACTTTAACAACCCCTAGATTACCAATGGAGGGTAGTTTTAAAAAAATAATGGTGCTAATCTTATTTATTTACTTGTGTTCTCATTCGTGGTAAGTTTCAAGTTTATAAACCCAAGGAATAAGATTTTTCATACAAATTTTTCACCCCTTTTCACCCCATTAGAGGAGAATTTTCGCAAAATCCCGTCTTATTGCCAATCTACATAGTAGACTGCAAATGCTGTCCAAAATTCAAGTTTCTGCGTTTAGCGGTTTTGGCTGTAGTCGAGTCAAAAGAAAAACCCCTGTTCTTTTATACACCGTGACTTTTTAGTCGTCTTACAAAAAGGGTCCACTTAATGTATCCGACCTAAAATACCTCTAGGCAAGTTATTTTTTTTTTATCGTTAATAATAATTTTTATTTTTAATAAATAGGTTCATTAGAAATCTGAAACATCCTGTTAAAATGTTTACGTATCAAGCTGTAAAGTATACCTACCCAGTGCAATAGTCGGTCAGATCATTCCATCTCCATTTTCTATGAGACAAGGGTGTTTGTATCTAAACCTTGCGTCATATTAACGAATTAAAATTTTATTTTAAAAAATTTCAAATCTCTTAGATACCAATTTTTTTATTATAAACGTGTTCTAGTAATTGGGTACATGAACTGGGCTGCTTTTGTAAGACGACTAAAAAGTCACGGTGTATACAACATGTAACATAATTAACGCACATCCTGAAATTAGTTTGTTCAGAATCGTTTACTGAATCGATTTCTATCATTTTTAATACAGGTAATTTTTTTTTTCAAAAATAATTATAACTACGGAAATTCCCCCTGAACGTCTGTACAGTCAAAACAAACTAAAATAGACCGTAAATCAAGGCAACAAGACTTAAAAGTGCAATTTTATTTATATTAATACAAATTCCGTCATTCATTCACAAAATAAAGAAAAATAAACCTTACTGCAAAATTACTAATTTAGTTAATAACAATGCATTTACATGTTAAATTAAAAATTCAATATATGTATTATGATTATAACATAATATTCTAATTGGGGTGTCTGAGGGTGTGCGTTAATTATGTTACATGTTGTATATATAGATAAGTATGGAGTTTCCTACCTAAGCCCATGCAACAACATAACGACTTTCAAAAGTGCCTTTTGAGGGCCTAAATGAAATATTATATCATTGGTCTTTGACTTAGGACTAGATTATATAAATGCTATGAGTAATTTATTATTGGAATAACATTTGGGAGCAGTTTTTCCCAGTGGCTTTGAATGGGGAAAACCAGGGTCGGGCGGTTCTCTATGGTGTTATCTAACTTTTTTATATATAATCTAATGTGACACATTTCTTTTTGTCCTAGTCATCATTTGTCCGAATGATAACTTGCCCGAACTTAATACCGCATAATTTCAAATGCCATAACATTGAAATTCCTAATTCCTAATATACAAAATACATTAAACCGATTGCCATAAAATACATAAGTCCTAAAGTTTTTTTTGTTACTGATTACCACCCAATAAGGAATATCGACGGAGCCCCGCTCGTGGGGCTCCTATTTCTGCGTGCAAGGTTTAAAGTAACCTAACCTGTCCGTGTCAGGGTGCCCACAAGTCCCGAGCTCGCTTCGCTCGCTCTTGGATCCCAAGATCTTCGGTTTCTAAACAATTTAATGAAATATCAGTCGCGCGTTCTTGTGATTGACAGATCCTTTTTTTCCCTTTTCTATTTTGGTGTAGAATTTATTTTTTCTGGTACTTTTTTTTTGTGAGTTTTTGTGGTTCTATGTCAAGTAGAGGGTTTTTTATTCATTTGCGGTATTGTGGTTGAAATTAAACGTTGGTGTACGAGTATATAAACAAAACTTTAAACAAAAAAATCTAAAATTAGGTGGTTATTTGCATTGTTGTTTTAATGTTATCAAAGAATTAACAAAAATGAGAAAAGAAGTAATTATATTTTTGTCTTTTCAGTGAAATATTTTTTATGAAAACTTTTCGGTATTAAATTATTAAAGAAAACTTTATTTCCTAATGGTAGACCAATTTAAAGTTTTGGTAAGTAAATATAAGTAACATTTTAAGATAAAATATTTATCATTTTAGTTTGCCTATCTTAAAACTTTCTAATACTTAGAATAATTAATTAGACCACAAACTGATTAATTTATAAAATCACTAATAAGAGCTAAGATCTTCAATGATTAAATTTTTAATCGAATTATTTTCAAAGCACTTTACGTAGCAAAGACTTCGAAGGTTTAGAAATGACTTAAGTAATTATTTATTTAGGGTGACCGAGGTTGACTAAAATGGGTGCGTCTCATTTCATATAAAGTTATTTGATATATTTTCATTTCAATAACGTTCACATGATATAATCAACGTGAGATATACCAACGGTTGATATAATTTCTCTACACATAATGTTTGTGTTACTCTAAAACTCATTTCATATAATTTTATTTGATATAACGTTTAATTAAGCGAAAATCATTACATATAACGTTTGAAACGTATAATTTAACGTTTAAACTATTTTCTTTGATGACTTTGGCTTATCCTTTGAACTTTGATTGTTTGCCTTCACGATTGCTATTGTTATTAGAAAAATTTAGCATCCAAGAGCGAGCGAAGCGAGCTCGTGACTTGCGACACCCCGACACGGACAGGTTAGGTTCGAAGGGGATGGCGGGGTCTGAAAGACCCCGCCATTCCCTTCGTGTTAGGTTACTTTAAACCTTGCATCCTGAAATAAGAGCCCCGCGAAGCGGGGCTCCGTTGAGCCAGCATGACAGGTAGTAATCAGTTATTTGACCTAGAATGCAAGAGCGAGCGAAGCGAGCTCAGGACTTGGGGCACCCCGACACGGACAAGTTAGGTTCGAAGGGGATGGCGGGGTCTGAAAGACCCCGCCATCCCCTTCGTGTTAGGTTACTTTAAACCCAGTACGCGGAAATAGGAGCCCCGCCAAGCGGGGCTCCGTTGAGCCAGCATGACAGGTAGTAATCAGTTATTTGACCTAGAATGCAAGAGCGAGCAAAGCGAGCTCAGGACTTGGGGCACCCCGACACGGACAGGTTAGGTTCGAAGGGGATGGCGGGGTCTTTCAGACCCCGCCATCCCCTTCCTGTTACGTTACTTTAAACCCTGTACGCAGAAATAGGAGCCCCGCTTCGCGGGGCTCCGTCGAAGATTCACGGCAGGTGGTACTATTACTAGGTACATCAATGTTAGATTACTTGCCAGGAAAAAAAAATTAGACCAAATAAGTTTTATGTCTTTTGAGCGGTATAAAAAACGATTTTATATTCATTGATTGTTATGCTTATAGAAATTAGTCATTATAAAATTATGTCAATCGTTTATTATATTAACAGATCGTTATATCAAATAAAATTATATATTCAGTTGTTATCTCTTGTAAGTTTTAGAGATTTTTTAGTTATATCATATATTACTTACCCGACTAAAATCAAAACTTCATCCATTATCATTAGAGCGGTTTCAGAGATATACCATATATAAAATGATTATACAAAGCTTACTTGTTCAAAGTTATTGGATTAGATCAGATAAGTAAGTCTCCGACACGTTTCTGTCTATTTACAATTGATCTAGGTTATTTTCAGTAAACACAAATAAACCAAGACAAGCAAACAAACTGCCTATCTTCCAACACGTCACCGTCTCACTAACCCTTAACCCATATCATCGAGGTATCAACAGAGCAGGTTATACGCTACCCTACCCACTACTTCCACCCCTCATTGTTTACGCTGTTTATAAAGAGATACAATTTTCCCACATCACGTTATCCAACCAAGTGTTATGTAAAGGAAAAGCCTGAGGAAAAGATATATGTATATTCGACGTATCCGATTGTATGAAAATCGCATGTTGTAACATCTATTTTAATAAAAGCCACCTTATGTTGTATAGATTCAGGTTGTATTTAGATTGGAAGTGTAAGTCCAAATATGGGGTCTGGAACGATTGACACATACGAAATGTATTATGTTTAAAAGGATTTTAATAACAATGGGTTTTGTGACGATGTTGGGATCAAAGGTATTTATTTGGAGCAATATTGTGACAGAAATATTTTTCTTTTGATATGTGACCATCTGTAAAGGAAGTTTCCTCCGTGTTTTGGAAAGCATGTAAAAGCCGTAGGTCCCGGCTGTCATTTGTAGATCATTGAAAGTCGTTACTATTAGTAAGAAGCTCTAAAAAAAGTCATGTGGTATCGTATTACCCAGTTACTGGGTTGTGGAGGTCCGATAGGCAGTCGCTCCATGTAAAATACTGATATTCAGTTGCATCTGGTTCGACTGAGACCCCAATATAGTTGGGAAAGGGTTATGATGTCAAAAGTATAAAAAAGGCGTAAAACTAGTTTGATCTATGAGCAAAATTATTTGAAAACATAAAAGTTTCATGACCTATCACTTAAATTTACATAAGCACCGCAGTTGAAATTTTTTTGTCCGAAACGTGACTTGTGAGCTAATTATTTTTTTAAGGTTCCAGATATTTGCTCCATTCACGCCGCGTCGCCTCATGAAACCGTGTAATGGTACAGAAAGTAAATAAATTTTGTGAATCCTTCGTAGGCGGAGAAAATTTTTTTTTTATTGGGAAAATGTTGAAGTTATTTATTATTCCGAACCAGCTACGACACTGAATGGCTCCACTATGTCCTTCATATTTGGTAAGTTATCTCATTAATTCCTAAATTCGAAAGTTTTTGAGTACACATGCACGAGTATGTAGGTGTTTGTGTGTGTGTTTGTTACCCTTATACGTAAAAACTGATGATTAGATTTAGATGAAATTTGGTACATGGATAGCTTGTTACTTGAATTAACATATGGAATAGTTTTGATCTGATTTAGTATTCCCGTGAGACGATTATCGAGTCGTGTTGAGCGGCTGGCAACAGCATGACCGCTAGTACTCGAAAATCAGCCCACGAAAACATACGGAGGGAACCGACCTGTATCTAAGCTACTATCAGTGGCGGATTAACGTATAAGCACTACAAGAATGTGCTTGGGGCCCCTGTTCTCCAGGGGCCTCCATCCTCTGCTGGCGTTTCATTTTTTACCTACATTTTATCGAGATTCATCTACATTTCCGAAATCACAAGGCGAAAGCGTCCGGGAGTGACCCTCGCTCTCTTGGCTCTGCGGCTACCCCTGAGCGTTTGCTCTGAATAAGGAAAAGAAAAAAAATGTTTTAAGTTTTAAATTATACCTACTACCTACACTTTCTATTTTGATGAAAGGAGGTGTTTCTTGTTTCCCTACAATAATGGCCAAACCGTGTACCTCAAGGAGAAAAGTATGAAATTATAGGAAAAAAATCGTAGATTTTGAATAAAAATATGTTGGATTTATTCGCGCATTTGTACCACCAGAAATTGTCGATCAAAGATGTTAAAACTTGCAACCCAAGAATTGATTTACAATCTAGCTATGTCATACGTCTCCGACATGATGAGTTTCGTTACTTCATTTATAAACGTGTGAAAACCCAAAAATGTACTTTATAGAATTTATTTATGTACTTCAAATAAGTTTTAATTACTAGTACACATATTTTGTGAATAATCATGGGAACAATAATTTAAAAAATAGTACATTATGCAACGAGTGAATAAAGAGCGGATTTAAAGCGAGGGCCATAAATATGAATCAAGAGCAAGCGAAGGATTTTAATGACTGAATCACGACCGCAGGGAGTGATTCATGATGATTGAATCACGAGCGAAGCGAGTGATTCAAGTATTTAAATCCTGAGCGACGCGAGTGATTCAGGCCCTCGATTTAAATCCGTTTTATTCACGAGTTACATACGATACTTTATACCATAACCACAAGAAAAATAATAATTAAGCCATAATAGATAGGTATTTAACGAAGAAAAAATAGACAAAGGTGCGTTTACAAACATCTAAATTCACATACACAAACACCCAGATCCGAAACAAATAACTGTAGATCATACGAAAATTTGCTCCGTGCGGGAATCGAACCACTGCACGCGACGAAGTAGTCCAATCGCTCGGTCACTGCGCCAACAAATTGACATTAAACTCGGTACAATGTTTTAAAATAAAAGTAACATGTACCTAACAACACGGGGGCTGACGGGGGTGGACCGCAGCAATGTGTAGTAAAGTAACTTTTTAAAGTGGGAATGGTATAATAGTAGTTTATGTAACTGGTACATAATGAGGGGTATTATACACGAGTGTGAGTTTAAAAAACGAGCGAAGCGAGTTTTTTAATAGTATCACACGAGTGGTATAATACCTAGTTATGTACAGTTTCATACACTACTTTATCTACTCTCATTGAACGCGAACATATCATATAAAAGATAAAAATTAATAAACAATAATAATCATCCACCATGTCATCCACCGAAACACAAACGTCAAAATCCCAACATTCCCTTAGAAAGCGCGCGCAGCCACAGATAAAAAAGTAAAAAGATGTATCTATGATCAGTAATCTGTATCATAATGAAAAAAAATTAAATTATAACATTGTTTTGTTAGACAAACAGTGTTATAATTTAATTTTTTAATTTCATTACGATACTCTATGGTATAAAGTATGTCATTATAAACTCGTTTTGAGTTTTGTATTTCGAAGTTTACGATATGAGAGTAGATAAATACATTTTCACACCACCTGCTCGAAAATGTCTAATTATATGTCAAGCAACCTTAACCTAAAGTGAGTCATTAGTGGCCGAGGGCACAGCCGGTCAATAATGTTGTACTGGATTTCATTATTACCCGCTGGTCAATAATGTGATTTGAATTTGGAATATGTTTATAAACAACAAACACCCTTTGGTGCCAGAAAGATTTTTTTTTTTAATTTTCTTTTCCCTTTTGGGAAGACAAAGGGATCTATCTAGCCCATGCAGCCTAGATTTTTTTTTTTTGGTTCTTTTCGTCCCTCTTTGGGGCAGGCAAAGGGAGCTGAGCCCATACAGCCAAGTCTGATTTAGTGTGCCAGAAAGAGGAAAGCTATTCTCGAAACCCTTACTACGCGTGGATGATATTCTCGATTTCCTAAAAAATCATAACGATTGCTTCTTCATATCGTTGCCATGTTTTCGAAGACATAATATTGTAAGAATAATTAGATAACTACCTACGAACCATTTTTTAAAAGGAATGAAATAACATTAAAACTGGCATTAATAACAAATACCGTACCGCGCCGTAATACCGTAGGTAATAGTAATTGGCTGTAATATTAGTTAATTTATTTTAAATAAACTGCACTAAGATTGCTGTGGATTTTGTAAATAAATAAATAAATAATAAAACCTATCTATAATATAGTCGATTTATCACATTTTATCAAAAATACTCTATTTTCACGAGCGTCTCCAATGACGTTCTAAATTCAAAATGCATACAGCCAATCATCCAAAACCATTCTACCAGCCCTGTATAAAACTTAGTTTACACAAACGCCACATCCATGAGAGTGATATCATTAGGACAAACACGACAAAACCATAGAAGATACTTTTTTTTTTCGAAAATCGAATTGATCGTGTCTTGGCTACTTATTGGTAGACGCAATAAAGGCGCGAATTTTTGGCATTTAAATTTTAAATTTATCAACAAAGTATTATAAAATGTCGAGTGATGAAAGTGATTGTACTCCTGAATTCATTACAACCGAAGCTAATAATATTTCCAATGATTTACTGCCGGAAAAAGTCAAAGGAAACTTATATAAAAGCCTATGACAATTTCCAAAAATGGAAAAGTACGAAAGGCGTCAAGTCCATTTCGGAACCAGTTCTATTAGTGTATTTTCAGCATTTATCTTGTACTCAGAAGTCAAGTAGCCTATGCTGTACTTATTCAATGCTTAGGTCAACAATAAGCATGAAACACAATATAAATATCAAGACATACGCTAAGCTATTAGCATTTCTAAAGAGGAAATCGGAAGGTCACCAATCAAAGAAATCGAAAGTTTTCACACCTATGAATATTGAAACTTTTTTAAATGAAGCTCCTGATCATAGCTATCTTGCCGTAAAAGTAAGTACATCATTTTATTTATAACTAAATAAAATACCACATGGTAGCAAATAGCAACAAGAACACTTATGTATACTTACTGAATTTACGTATGTTGTTAGTAAAATTTATTTTTATTTTTGTTACAGGTGGCTTTAATAATTGGAGTGAATGGGGCTTGTCGTTGTCAAGAAATGGTAAACATGAAGGTCCAAGATATAGAAAAACACTCAGAAGAGTTGTTATTGATTAAGTTGCCAGACACTAAAACCAAAAGGAAAGGTCATTTGTCATCCGCGGAGCATATGTAAAGGTTGTGGAAAAGTATCAAGCTCTGCGGCCTCCTAACATAAACACTAACCGATTTTTTGTAGCGTTCAGTAGTGGAAAATGCACCCGTCAAGTGATTGGGAAGAACAAAATGAGTGCCATGCCGAAGGAAATTGCCAAATACTTAGGATTACCAAATATCGAGCTCTATACGGGTCATTCTTTTCGTCGAACGTCAGCTACACTGTTGGCGGATGCGGGAGCAGATATAACCCAAATAAAACGACATGGTGGCTGGAAATCGGATACAGTAGCAGAAGGATACATTGAAAATTCTGTACAAAACAAAAATAAAATAAGCTGTCAAATTGGTAACAGCATCACTTTAAAAACGTCATCTGATTCTTTTTCACCACAACCTTCAACATCACACCATCATCATTCCATCTTTCCCTGAGCCTCATTCACCACCTTCACCAACTTTCACCACCCAAAATGCTTCTCTGCAAATACAAGATTCTGAAGCATTGACGAGCAATACTCAAATAAATTCCACATCAACATCTATAAACGTACCAAATAAAAACATAACTATATCTTTGCACAACTGGACTAATGTCTCAAATGTTACAATTAACTTGAATTAATATATAAGTGTACCTATATAACTAGTTCTAAATGTTATTCTTACTGTTTTTTTATTTAATAAATACTTTGTTTTTCGTACTATGGCTATTATTTTCTCACAGTAGGTGTAAAAAGTAGAGTATCCTCCTCTGGGCTAAAGGTGTCTTTGCCTTGGGCTAGCTTGAATCCCTCGCTGCATTCAGGATTCTTGTATTAACTCCCTCGCTTCGCTCGTGAGTTAAACTCTTAACTCCCTCGCTACGCTCGGGAGTTAAATCCCGAATCCTTCATTGCGCTCGAGATTCAATATGACGCCCGTGACATAAGACACAACTTTAGCCCCTCGGTGCATAATCTACTATTATACCATTCCCACTTTAAAAAGTTACTTTTTCTCACTGTTTTGGTGTTTGAATTTAGAACACATTGCTGCGGTCCACCCCCGTCAGCCCCCATGTTGTTAGGACAATGTTACTCTTAATTTAAAACATTGTTCCGAGTTTAATGTCAATTTGTTGGCGCAGTAACCGAGCCATTAGACTACTTCGTCGCGTGCAGTGGGTTCGATTCCTGCACGGAGCTTTTCGTATGATCTACAGTTATTTGTTTCGGATCTGGGTGTTTGTGTATGTGAATTTAGATGTTTGTAAACGCACCTTTGTTTTTTTTTCTTCGTTAAATACCTATCTATTATCGCTTGAATATTACTTTTCTTGTGGTCATGGTATAAAGTATTGTATGTAACTCGTGAATAAAGCGGATTTAAATCGAGGGCCTGAATCACTCGCGACGCTCAGGATTTAAATACTTGAATCACTCGCTTCGCTCGTGATTCAATCATCATGAATCACTCCCTACGGTCGTGATTCAGTCATTAAAATCCTTCGCTTGCTCTTGATTCATATATATGGCCCTCGCTTTAAATCCGCTCTTTATTCACTCGTTGCATAATGTACTATTATTTCACATCTCGTATTATTTTTTGCGTTTGGTTATCTGCCGGCCAAAAGCATGTGTGTGTGAACTGAGGGACCAAACTGGAACGCGCAAAATAAGAATCGTAGGATTTAGTAGTACAGTTAAAACAATTGTAGAACAAATCTGGGAATTTGTAAAAAAATATATTAAAAACTACAGCCCTTAAAGTGTGGTCCCTCAGTCCTCACAGACCATCAGCCAGATCTTGGAAAGTATTTGATAAATTAAGGTTTTGTGACTACAGACTTTTAGTAAAGAATTTGTAAAGATGTTTACTGAATTGCTGACCAGAAAGCATTAAAGGTTAAAAAATTATAACGACTAAACTGTGGTCCCTCAATCCACACAGTCAAAATAATTATTTTAGTGAATATTATCTAGTAAATCATTCTTTTTCATAAAGTTACCACATAAAGTTTTAGTAAAAGTCTTAATGCGTCTTGTAAAAAAGAAATAGAAAAAAATATCGACGCAATACGAAGATAGCGATTATTAAAACTGGTCCCTCAATCCTCACCTCTACTAACATAAGTGCATGTATTAGCTGCTAGACGAGAGGATTATCAGAAAGTCTAGTGTACTTAACTTTTAGTAGAAAGTTACTACTAAAACATAGGTATCTAAAATTGTGTATTTCTCACGTCTTAGCTGAGATAATAATATATTTTTTAATCCTATGACAATAGATAGAGTAGTGTGACCACACAATGAAATAAAATGTAGACAATACTAATGGACTTGTTGGTATGGTTATTTTAATGGTAGATATACACCGTAAATTTTTGTACCCCACTTAAAATACCTCCACCGACCTAAAATACCTCTAGGCGTGTTTGTTTTTAATCGTCAATAATAAAAGTCACGTGGAACGGGGGTTGGGTGAGGGGTACGGCTTGCGGGGGGGGAGTGTCGTGACACTTTTCGTCTTAATTTTTTCTCTCGTAAGGGTAGTACGTAGCACACTTACCAAAACGGAAAGGGATCGTAACCGCCTTGCCTTTCTCCTCGGCGTCAAACAGTCGTAACGTAAGCGGATCAGAAGCTCCGCCCCATCGACTCGGCTACAGATAGGCGACTCCATGCTTACGGCTCGACGACCACTGGTTGTCGCCGCACCTCACCGATCAATTCGTTATTATGACGCAAGGCGTAGTTAGAAACACCCCTGTTTCATAGAAAATGGAAATGGGATGATCTGCCCAATTATTGCGTTGGGTAGGTATACTCTACATCTTGATAGTTGAACATTTTATCAGTGTGTTTCATGTTATTTCCAATGTACCTATTTACTAATAATAATAATTTTTATTATTGACGATTAAAAACAAACACGTCTAGAGGTATTTTAGGTCGGATACATAAATTTAGTGGGGTACAAAAATTTACGGTGTATATCTACCATTAAAATAACCATACCAACAAGTCCATTAGTATTGTCTACATTTTATTTCATTGTGTGGTCACACTACTCTATCTATTGTCATAGGATTAAAAAATATATATTATCTCAGCTAAGACGTGAGAAATACACAATTTTAGATGCCTATGTTTTAGTAGTAACTTTCTACTAAAAGTTAAGTACACTAGACTTTCTGATAATCCTCTCGTCTAGCAGCTAATACATGCACTTATGTTAGTAGAGGTGAGGATTGAGGGACCAGTTTTAATAATCGCTATCTTCGTATTGCGTCGATATTTTTTTCTATTTCTTTTTTACAAGACGCATTAAGACTTTTACTAAAACTTTATGTGGTAACTTTATGAAAAAGAATGATTTACTAGATAATATTCACTAAAATAATTATTTTGACTGTGTGGATTGAGGGACCACAGTTTAGTCGTTATAATTTTTTAACCTTTAATGCTTTCTGGTCAGCAATTCAGTAAACATCTTTACAAATTCTTTACTAAAAGTCTGTAGTCACAAAACCTTAATTTATCAAATACTTTCCAAGATCTGGCTGATGGTCTGTGAGGACTGAGGGACCACACTTTAAGGGCAGTAGTTTTTAATATATCTTTTTACAAATTCCCAGATTTGTTCTACAATTGTTTTAACTGTACTACTAAATCCTACGATTCTTATTTTGCGCGTTCCAGTTTGGTCCCTCAGTTCACACACACATCCAAAAGCCAGGGTTCTCGACCAAGGCCGATAGTTTTTTTTCTATTGTTGTTGATATTCATTACTGTCAAAAAGCTGTCAAATAATGAAACACCGATGTCATATTTTGACGTGATTTTGACAGATGAAACAGATTGACAGCTGTAAATGCTGTCATAAACGTTTCTTTGAACGCAGTTCCGTTGCGAAATAGTGTTTTTTCATATACTTTTATTTCTTTTTCTATCTAGTATTGAAGGATTTTAAATACTGCTAAAAATACTAATTATTCGAAGGGATTTCAATAGTAATTTGTACCTCGGTATAGTTTCGGCCGAAAAAAAACACCTCCTTTCATTTTATACTTTCTACCTTCCCAATTTAGGCAATAGAGGGCCTACACAGGCTCTGTGCTTAGGGCCTCGGAAACTCTTAATCCGCCACTGCTACTAATGTATAATTACCGCAATATACACTAAGCCATAAATTAACATGCCAAGGCCCTTCGTCTTCCTCGTCCATTTTCAGCATTCCATACCCGCCGGCGTCTTTTATATAATATATGGAGAAGAATTTACTCCGTGGTGTATAAGGATTAATAACATCACCCTTGTAATCAAAGATGTGTTAGGCAAAGGTTTACAAAATAATAAGAATTCCTTTAATAATTTGACAGCATGGTTAGCGCAGGAACTGAGCGATTGAACTGACTGCAAAAACTAGCACATTCTTATACACTTACGAGACTATCTAAGCAAGCTACCGTGGCCTTGAAACGTTAAGGGCATTTGAACGAACAAGTTGGGTTTTAGTCACTTAGGCCCGTATTAGAGAACGTCACTCATGACTCAAGTATTACTTAAAACTAGATTCAAGGCATTTGATTGGTTGAAATCTAGATTTAAATAGAGATCAGTGTTTCAGTTTCGTTCTGTAATACGGGCGTTAGAGACTGAGGCTGACTCATTTGATGATTCTATAAACCCAAAAAAAAACAATTTTGTTAAAATAAAATTAAACGCGAGATCCACGTGTACCTAAAGTAATTAGATTAATTTCAAAGGAAACAATAAACGAAGCCTCTTTTACCAAAACTTTCTCAAAGAACTCAGGTTATTATGATCTTAAGATGAACGTGTAAGGTAACACTCAAAATGTTTGGTCTTAGTTAAGAGGATGAACAGCCAAACTCGTAATTATTTTGTTGCGGTTTTAATTGTTTGCGGCTCAATTTCATTTCATCATCATCATCAGCCTATATAATGTTCCCACTGCTGGGACACAGGCCTACTCTCTGTGAGAGGAAATGAGCCATAATCCACCAAGCGGGCCCATCGCAGGTTGGTAGATGTCACATGTCTTCGAATTGTTGGTTCTAGGACATGCCGGTTTCCTCACGATGTTTTCCTTCACCGTCTTGAGACCAGTGGTGATGAAATAAGTTACACAAAGTAATGCGCCTGGCGGGGTTCGAACCCACAACCTACAAAACAACTCGTAAGTCGGGACCGATACCACTGGGCCACCACCTGCTCACTTGTAAGTCGGCTCAATTTACTTTGAATCGATTTCCCATAATATGAGTACATATTTCTGTATCTCAATTAAATCGTTCGTATTGAAGATGCGGTAAAACCCGTCTTTGATGATCCTAATTAAAAAACATATCCAAATCTTTTTCGATCAATATGTGTTACCAGTGATGACGGATTCGTGTGTCGCCGAAACGTGGTCCATTACTATAGGCCTTATGAGTAAGCTCAATATAGTCCAACAAGCTATGGAGAGGATTATGCTCGGAGTGTCTCTGCGCTCACTCAGCTAAACATGAAATGCTTCTTACATTGAAGACAGCCCATCTCCATCGACAATATAATGACGGATTGGCCGAATAGCCAGTTACTAGGCCAGACCGTCAAAGTCATAATCGTCGATCTCTTAAACAACATGTAACGTAATTAACGCACACCCTTTTTTTTTTTTTTTACGTGGTAAAATCATCAAATGAGTCCTCCAACCCCGGGCAGGGCGGGAGGGACTGTCAGACTTGTACTGACTAAAATCCACGGTGTCCTTCGGTAGCCCTTTGTGTGCCGGAGTCGCGGTATACGTATGTCCCGCAACCAGACACCCCAATTAGAATATTATGTTATAATCATAATACATATATTGAATTTTTAATTTAACATGTAAATGCATTGTTATTAACTAAATTAGTTATTTTGCAGTAAGGTTTATTTTTCTTTATTTTGTATTGAATGACGCAATTTGTATTGTCTTGTTGCCTTGATTTACGGTCTATCTTAGTTTGTTTTGACTGTACAGGGGTAATGTGGCTATAGTTTCCGTAGTCGTAATTATTTTTGATAAAAAAATTACCTATATTAAAAATGCTAGAAATCGATTCAGTAAACGATTCTGAACAAACTAATTTCAGGATGTGCGTTAATTATGTTACATGTTGTATAAATGTATAAGGTGAAGGAAGGTTATTTTGTGAGACAGGCAACTCAGTGATATAGCCTTATAAGTCTCTCAAAAAGTTACCTATGCATGCTGTAATGCGAAATGATGCAACTAGTTCACCTCTAAAGTGGACAAGATGTAGTGACACATCATTTTACACACAAAATAACCTCCCCTCACCCTATCACACATTTAATTAGACTGGCGTAGACAAATGAATACTATTCCCCAACCATAGATTACTAAAAATGTTAACCCCAACCAAGATTATTTTTGTTTAACCATTAAATAAATAATGTTGACAAACAAAATGTCCTGAAATCATATAAAATAAGGCTGTGAAATTATACGAAAAGTTGTGTTACAAACCACATTGTCGACATTAAATCGTGATTCGTAGAGCAAAGTACTAATTAATTTAATTCGGTATTTCATTCGCGGTTTTCATTTGTAATTATTTTGTTTACAAGTCTCTTGTTAATTGATTACAGGTTACATTTTGTGGTTTGAGAAGCCGACGATGTTTACGATGCTTCGAGTTAAAGGACAGATTTTCAGATGTTTTTAGGTGTACAATAGAATGATTATTACTACATAATTTTGTCATTTATCCCGCCTGGCATTTGTTGATCTTTGATAAATAATCTGTCACCTCTAAAGCCCCGTGGCACAAAGTTGTGCCATGGCATGTTTCCAAAAATACAGGTCGCATATTCATTAGTATAGGGCCCGCATGCGGGGTGCGATAGATTTCTGGAACGCATGCCACAGGGCCCGCATTCGGGGAATACGAGCACATTCCCAGTAGTTTTACTGGGTACTTAGTCTTCAGGGATTTTACTGGCTGGTTCAATATTGGGATTGTGTGATTTGTTGGGAGGATGAGTGAAAGGCAAATAACAAAAGGAATTTATAAATAAACGCCCTAGTAAGACTTACACACTTTGGTGAAGTGGTTCAAGAAGACCGGCTGCACGACCAGATGGTCTACCATGAATTCTTAAAGCGTGAGTCTTTAGGCTATGGGAAAGAGATGGTGCTAGACGACTTGTATAGCTCTGTCTCTTTCCCACAGCCTAAACTGGGTCGCGTTAAGAGCTCGTGGTGAGGCCTCAGATGTATGAATGTGGATGAGGTGAAAGGAGTATGTAATGCCAGATCCACACGCTTGCCGTGTTTGCCAAACAGAAGGAGACGGCGCTATACTAAGAAACGAGATAGAATTATTTGCGTCTTGCTTTCTGGTATAGCGTCGTAGCAGGTGGAGCTCTGTACTTTCTGCCTACCCATGGGAAGAAGGCACGGAGTTTATATGTTTACCCAGAATATACACAGAATAACACAAATCTGACTTGATGAATATAGATATTAAATTCAATATCTCTGTGTGATTTTTAAACTTTTAAAACAGGACTCAGACTCACATCTGTGTTGATGAAATGAAAACACTCGGTGTGTCGGTCGCTAGTTATCTAGAAAGTTAAATTGCTCTTTGTTTTTATTTAATTCCTGGCCCGCGTTTTGTTTTTACTTATTTTAAATACAGACACACGAAATGTGGTTTTATGAGTTATTAGGTATTATGTATGGATACTCACTCAGTTTGACTCAAAATAAACGGACCAAGGACCTTTCGACCATTAGCAAAAACTTACGTTTACTGCTATGATATTCAACGGTGATATTTTATTTTAAAATAGTTATTCTAATATAATTTGTATTTTACGAATACCTAGCTCTAGAACTCGTGGGAATTTTATCAATTAAAAAAAAAAGATTAAACAAAATGACATATTTATTGCTAGCTGTTTTTTTTTATTCTTTTTTAATGAGGGACTTTTATAATCGCCATGCGTACGTTGCTAGCTGATGAGATAAAGCATCATAGGTGGTCAGTGAAAATGCAAAGATGACCCACATAGAAGACATTGAAGACGCGGCCCCACCGCGGTGCAATTTAGCTGCGTGTATAGAAGGCGCGGCCCCAACGCGGTGCACGGAGAGGCTACGCTGGGCTACGCACGACTATTTAATACACTCGCGTAGCTTCTCCGTGCACCGCGGTGGGGCCGCGCCTTCAATACACGCAGCTAAAATGCGCCGCGTGGCCGCCGTGCACAGCGTGCACCGCGGAGGGGCCGCGCCTTAAGTTTTACCACGTCATAAACTCTAAAAAAAACATCTGAACTACTCGTACCATGAATAATTTTAGGTCTCTACGAGCTTAAGGATACAAAGTAACAAATCTCAAAGGAGCTTCCGTGCTACTTACGATGCTCCCTCAGTTTCAAGAAGTAAGGAAACCAGTGTTGTCAAATTATCTTTCATCCTATCCTGTTTCTAGTTCAAAGTTTGTCTGGCACCATTCCAAACCCGGTCTAAGCTGAAAATATTATCAAACTTTAGCAACATTTTGTTCAAACCTTAGTTTGGATCGGTATTCAGCAACTTTAGCTATTTTTATCCACAGCTAGCGTTGTTCAATTTCCTGAGACAAGGAAATTCAAACAGAAAAAGAATGCAAGAAATCCTTTAATTTCCTTTAATGGAAAAAAAGTAGTAGATGTTTAAAGAAAAGTAAAAAGACTTGTATATTTTTATGAAATCATTTGCGGTACTTCACGATTCGCTACAAGAAATAAATAATATACAGGGTTAATTATCCAACTGGGCGCGGATGACTATATAATTATTCGAAACTATTAGGAATATCGAATAAATACTGAAAGGAGTCTCAAGGACGATTTTGACGAAAACTACATCATTGGATTTTAGAAAATTCAATAATCCAGACCAGGAATCGAACTCTTTATTTTTGGGAATTAAAACACACCCTGTATTATAACACCATTCGATAGTGTACAATCGACAAAGTTGAATCATGACCCATTTTGACAAAAAATCGTTTGAATCCGTCAAATTGACAAAGATCAAAGTCGTTACCATGGATATGTATGCTTACGCGAATGTGGAGTTTGGTCCCAAAGTTCACACCGGCCATTCTCCGGTTGCAAGTTTTTATTTGTCCGCGCTTACTTAATCCGTAACATGATCATATTCAAGCGTGGTTTTTTTTTGTATGTTAGATTACGACCGTATCTAGCCGTAAACAAAATATTGAGTTCTGTTCTTAACTAGTTAGCCTAAATTAATTGAATCTCTGTTCGAAAAAGCTCTTTTTTCTAATTACCGAAGCCTGTCCGCACTCCAACTTGATGACAAAACTTGCTTGTAATTTCTCAAACCTGCAGATTTACTTTGATCCATTCAACGTTTTAAACAATACTAAGCAACGTGTATCACCTACTAAAATATGGACTCAATAGAACCAGCCTA
Source organism: Agrotis segetum (assembly GCA_036375495.1). Taxonomy (NCBI): domain Eukaryota; kingdom Metazoa; phylum Arthropoda; class Insecta; order Lepidoptera; family Noctuidae; genus Agrotis; species Agrotis segetum. The sequence continues at coordinate 953,623 of JAQSVV010000001.1, forward strand.
TAAATAATAATAATTAAATAACCGCGTGTCCGATAGAAAGTTATAATTACCGTAACAGTATCTGTTCTCGGGTGCACATGCCTAACTATCGGTATTTGGCACATCAGTACCGCACGCGTCGAATGTTCTTAGGGTGTGCTGCAGCCCATTAGCAGTCGTACGTTTCAAACGTTACTGTAGCGCCAAAGAAGCACTTGAGTATATAATTACCGTAGCCCTTGGTTCAAAACTTTTCTAATTACCGTTATACTCATTTAAATACTTGATTTTTGAAGTTAGACCCTAATTGATAATGTAAATGAAACAGTACTTTGGCTTACGTATGTTATGATAAGCCAGTATTTGCAGATATTGTTGGTTTTCGAAATTTTGAAGAAAGTCTATCGTTTTCTAATTACCATATACTAATTACCATGTGTTAATAATTACCGTCGTATGAAAAACTTATACAGAAAAAATCAGACTAGAGAGTAATAAAAGACAAAAGGAAAAGGGAAACCTGGAAAGAATCGAGGAAGAAGTAGTCATAGATCTAGACGTGCTTGATAACAGCATATCAGATCCTCTTGAAACTCTGTCAAGACCATTTATCAACTCATCCTATTGCAGTCCACTGCTGGACATAGGCCTCTCCCAGGGAGCGCGCCAGAGCACGATCTTCTGCTTTTTTATCCAGCCACCTTCTTCAGGTCATCGGTCCATCTTGCTGGAGGGCGTCTCACCCTACACTTACCTACACGCGGTCTCCATTCAAGAACCATCCTATATACTCCAACTTTCGTCGGTTCTGAGGCAGACGTGGCCACTTGGCCAGCCCACTGCTACTTCAGCTTGCTACAGATTTGGAAAATATCTATAACTTTGGTCTTGTGCCGTACCTCATTCCGGATTTTATCCCTTAGTGAAACCCTAAACATAGACCTTTCCATAGCACGCTGAGTGACATGAAGTTGGTGGGCCAGCTTGACTGACATGTTCCACGTTTAGGCTCCGTAGGTTAGGACTGGAAGGACGCACTTATTGAACACCCGGCTTTTCAGACACTGTGGCAGTGGCGACGTGAGGATATGACGCATTTTTCCAAATGCCAAGCTGCACTCTTCTGGCGATTTTCCGCTTGAATTTATCTCTACTTAGCTGTAATACCTGCCCGAGGTAGATGTATTCTTGGACAACTTCGAGTGTTATACCTTCGACGGAAATTGGTTCTGGGATGACATGGTCATTGAACACGACCTTGCTCTTGTTTCATCCCAAGACCCACACGTCTCGAGACAGCATGAGACTGTTCAGCATTTTTTGCAGGTCTTGCATCGAATTCGCCATAATAACTATGTCGTCGAAAAACGTAGGTGCATTAGGTATTCACCGTTGACATTGATACCCAGTCCGTTCCAGTGCGTTCTTGAACAAATCCTCCAGCGCGTTGGTAAACAGTTTAGTTAGGGGATATTACAACTCCCTGTCTCACACCTCTTAGCAGCTGGATGGTGGTTTTGTACTTAGACCGACATCGACGCCATGCTATAATATAGTTTCCTGAGCACCTTTATGTACCGCCAATTGACTTGGCATCGCTGCAAGGATTCCAGAACAGCCCAGGTTTCGGAATCGAAGGCTTTTTTGTAGTCCACAAAGGCTAGACACAGCGCGAGCGGCCGGTTATACTGCTCTATCTTCTGTATAACCTGCCGCACTGTATATATGTGGTCTAAGGTGCTATAGCCTTTGCGAAACCCAGCCTGCTCCGGTGGCTGGAAAACGTCAAATCTAGCGGAAAGCCGATCTGTGACGACCCTCGAAAACAGCTTGTAGACGTGACACAGGAACGGGGTTGGTCTATATAGTTTTTGAGGAGATTTTTGTCTCCTTTCTTGAAAAAAAATGTCACCACGTCCCTGCTCCACGCCTCCGGGGTAATCCCACTGGCTATGACGAAGTTGAACAGCCTCTTAAGCTCGCCGAGCATCGGTTGGCCCGTAGTTTTTAAGAGTTCGGAGGTGATGCCAACACTTCCATACTTACCTTAATAACATCAACTCCGCGTCCAACTAGTGCTCTCTCATCTTCTTCTACAAGTACTTTGTCATTATTAAGCAATTTTGAGCAAATGAAAGAAAATAAAGATACAAGTATGGAGATACAAAATATTTTCTAATTACCGTAGCATCAAATATTCAACTTGTCTAATTACCATACCCAACTTTTTTTTAAATCTCAATATCTAGAAAACCATCAGTAATAGTAGAATGCCAAAATAACTATTGAATTCCTAACTTTAATGTGTTTCATATTCTAATGTGTTTAACGTCATATCAGTGAAATTCAAAAACGGCACGGTAATTAGGCAAATAACACCTATTTGGAGAATGGCCGACACACACATGACCTAATTGTATTATGATGTCTGTCAGAAAATAAGCTTATGGTTGGTCATAATTCAACTTTGTCGATTATACCTACCTAATAAGGATCAAAATCTGTTATGTAATCGCTTACGTAAAATTTTCTAAAATCAAATGATGCTGTTTTAGTTTTCGTCAAAAACGACCTCGAGATTCCTTACGTTTCTCGATATTCCTCATTATTATAAAACCCCGCCCAGTTAAAAAAATCACCCTGTATAGTATTAATTATGTAATTTTACTACGAGCTATGAGAATAAAGTGACATTTTCCTGACAAATAAATTCAATAACACGACGTAATTATTACTAACAAAAATTAAAAGTATGTCCCTAAAAATAAAAGTGCCTGGTTGCCATGAGCTCTCTGTTATAAACGCGTTATGCGACTAACTCACTTTTTCTTATTAAAATTCGTCGGTGTAAAATAATACGATGAATGCAGTTTCCCGGTAAACCGTAGCTCCACGAGATAACTACGTCATACGGTGGTACCTATCGTAAATAATACTGGGTTTTGGTGAATACTGTCGTACCGTGATAAATAGCAGCTGGTATTATAATTATTATGTGCAGCGAATGAAGTATTAGTAGTACTAATAGGGTGGTTTACTGAATAAATAAACGGAAAACACTATTTTGTCCTTCAATTAGAGTATTGAAAAATTATGTTTAATGTTTTTTTTTTTTTGTCAAGGCGCATTGTAAAAGATAAAACACTTCGAACTTCGGTAAAATGCTTGTGACGTCATTACGTCTGTAAAATAATACCGATCTAGTGACGTTTTGTCACTTTTAGGGGCTTTGTGGGGCCTATACACACCACGTTTTTTAAACGCGCCGTCGACGCGTGATTCTAAAACGCCCGTCGACAGCGCGTTTTTGTCAAACAGAGCAGTTTGATGTCATTTGTATCGCCTCTGATCACGCATCGATACAAACGCGCTGGTGCCGAGCGTTTGTAATTTATAAAGGTGTGCAAAGGTTTACAGGCTGCGTCAGACTTGCGTGCGTATCGCGTCTGTATCGCTACAAACGCGTGTCAACGACGCGTTTAAAAAACGTGGTGTGTTTTGAAGTAGAAACGTACAGCTTGGCAAAAAACAGTACAAAACCGGAAGTCGCTCGCCACTGTGCTCTCGCTACCGCACGCACTTGAATGATTTTTAACCGGCTTCAAAAAAAGGACGAGGTTATCAATTCGACTGTATTTATTTTTTTATGTTTGTTACCTCATTACTTGCGACTGGGTGAACCGATTTTCATAATTCTTTTTTTATTCGAAAGCTGGTGCTTCCCGTGTGGTCCCATTGTCACCATTTCAGGATCTGATGATTAGATCTTGGAGAAATCGAGGGCAACCCTCAAATTTTATTAGCTGACACATAGTTTTTCGCAAATCTTATGCAGTAATTCAAGTACTTGCGTATGGAAATCATCATCTCATGTAGCTGAGCTGATGATGGAAGGTAAGAAAATTATGTTTTTGTTCGCATATCTCCGGAACTACAAGTTCGATTTAAGTAATTCTTTTTTTGTTGTACTAGGTATTGTTTAACTTAGGGAATACTGCAAATTTCATCAAAATCGGTTCAGCAGTTTTTGAGATAGGGAATGAATGAAAGAGATGTTAACGATGTTATTACCGGTGCTACGGGTTACAAAATTCTAGTGCACATGGAAGAAAATGATGTACTTGACAAGAATTTTGGTTGAATATTTAAACTAAAAAGAGTAAAATAAAAAACTTTTTCAAAAAAAAATGTGACCGCCTTCAAAAACAACCACAACAAAAGGGTAAAATAACCTACAAAACTTTTCTTTCGGAAGTCGGTGGCAAAAAAGACAATGAAATTAATAAAAAAAGTCACCGACTTCCGAAAGAAAAGTTTTGTAGGTTATTTTACCCTTTTTTGTGGTTGTTTTTGAAGGCGGTCACATTTTTTTTGAAAATGTTTTATTTTAATTGTTTTTACTTATTACGTTAGTTTTATAGCATAATAATAAATCTAACAAACCTGCGTCTTTGTTTACACCAAATATCAAAGATTTTAAAACGTTGTCAGCAAACAAAAAGATTAGTTCCGTTTCAAGACGTTCTGGCCAAGCTGTATACTCAAAGCTCATTTTCTTTTATACGGCACAATTGAATATTCCAGTTCGAAATTCAAATGACTGTATCAAAAGCTTTGATCGTCTACCATTGACTGGCGTCACGCACTATGGCCACCGGAAGTGACGCGGTGATACTCAATTGTTCGCTAACATTTCGGAATATTCCAACTATTGACAAATTCGATAGTGCCCAGTATTTGGAGGTAGACTGGTATTTGGATTAATGATTGTCCGTTGTGAACAGTTAAACTTTGGGTAGACAAATGCTGTATTTTACACAATCGTTTTTTACATTGATTGTTAGTGAAATTGTTACTTGAATTTGAACTTAAATGCAGATCATTATCGAAAATGCTGTAACTGCAAAGCCTAATGTGTAAATACAAACAAAAGGGAGGAGGTATAGGTGTAGGTATTGGCACGTATTGGTAAGCGTCCACAAGGTCCGCATCGTACGTATCGGACGCATCGCATCAAACGGATTTCGGCAACGACGATATAATACTAGACTCCGCATGCACGATCTAAGGAACAAAAAATATTCTGCCAACTCGCTGAGGTTCTACGTAAGCGAGGGGGACGGGGTACTGCGTTGTGATTGGCTAACTCAAGGTCTGTGCTGTCTCAACGTATGTTTACGGCTCACAGGATTGGTCAAAATGAGACGAATATAAGACTTTTTTGCCTAATGTGTTGGCAGACATCGGTCGCCTGTTATTAGGAGTCTAGTATTAAGGTAGGTGAACCAAGGAAGGCCACACTAACAAATAAACAGTTATTATTCGTTTATTTACTAAACAAATAAAACTAACAAATATTGTAGTAATACTTTGTTTTATTACTTATCATAAGACCACTTTTTTGAATTGCAGATTTAATCAATATTAATTAGACATAAGTTTTATTGAACTCTACCAAATGGCCTAACTAGGAACAGGGGCTTCTATGAAGGCCATCGTAATAAATAGGTTATTTAACACTAAAAGTTACTGTTATTAAATCTACGTTAAAAAGAAGTGGTTTATATGATTGTTATATAATAAAACAAAGTATCACTTTAACATTTGTTAGTTTAATTTATGCAATAAATGAATTAATAATAACTGTTTATTTATGAGAGTGGCCTTCCATGGTACACCACCTTAATTTTACGTTGTCTATTCCCGATATCCAAGAAGCGAGAGCCTGTTACGTACTACCAAAATAATAGCGCGAGCGATTCGCGGCTGCGTCTGTGATTTTCAGTTGGATGGATCTTTGTAAACGGAAGGAATTTGTCATCACATGGCAATAACTACGAAATTTTAATAATTGGCCTTCGAAGGAGCATGGCCTTCCATGGTCCACCCACCTTATATCGTCGTTGGATTTCGGTGTCGGCAGCAATCGGGTTGCCGATGCCACCTTCATCGCTTCCACTGATCGGCATTCCGTATGACGTCATCGGTACGCGTTAAAATAAAATTAACATAAATAATACCTACCTAAAACCTGAATTCTGACGTCGATCGTTACAGTTTGTCGCGTATTAATGAGGAAAAGCTTCATAGTACGAACCGCTGACGTCAGCTGTGTCCCAGTATGATGCTAGTACACAATGTTGATAAAATAAGGTAAGCGTGACCTACGTACGCGACGTATATCAGTGTAACAGGAATTCAAGTGCGTGCAGCGTGCAGTTATGGTCACAGCAGCCTTAGCACAAGAATGGGGAAGGCCGGTCAAAGCAAATTGTAGATGGCGCCACCATAGATAAGTCCTAATCCGACCAATGGGGAAGTACTATTTTGAAGTGCCTATAAGATTTGAACCAATGACGATGCTTGGAACAACCTATGCTAGCGCCATTAGTTCCTCAGTTGCCATCCCCATTCCGTATTTTACCTACAGCACAGGTGGTTTTAAAAAGAAGGTTCCCGATAGAGGACTTTTTTTTAAATTATAAAAAATATCTTTAATGTTCATTTACATTTCTTTACTTTTCGATGATAGCCATCTTCTAAGATTCCACACCGACAAGTAAAATAAGAAAACGTTGTAAAAAATAGATAACACTTACATTTAAAGTAGCAATATTCTTGCTCAATTTTTATTTGACGGTACTATCATAAAACCTAGATAGCTGATGTGGGCGTAAGAATGTTCACCTCTATTAAACCCTTCATTGCGTGACTAGTTTCCAAGTGCTCATATTGAAGATATTTTGGCTTTTGACCCTCGATCTTAACCCTCCAATACTTCGAAATACTTCGTTTTAGTGAAACCACAAAATGTTTTAGCCAACAAATGGTCGAAGGGAAATGTATTACGCTGCGAGGATAGAGCAAAACTAGGATACCTGCTGCTGCTTATTTCCCAATACAAAAATTTAAATCTCTATTACAAATATCTAATGCAAATATCAAATGTTCATTAGTCTCGCTAAAAATCGAAAACGGCTGGACCGATTTGGCAAATATTTGTTTTGGAAGTTCAGGGGAAGATTTAAAAGGTGATTTTGAGGCGGTACGATGTTTGCCGGGTCAGCTTAATATAATCATAATAAGTACATATACACGCTGTTTTTTTGCATTTTCGTCAAACTTCAGGTGGTTGTCACAAAAGTCATAAATAATCAATTGAAAGTGCAGTACCGGGCAAAACTAATAAGGGCTGCTTTTTTTTGTTGTTGAAATTTTACAGTATTTCAGAATTAAACCCTTAATTCAATACAAATGAAAGAGAATCACCCGACTACGCAGTCCGCGCGTACGTACACAGCGATGAGCAGCTGGTGTGCGTGAATTGAATCTACTAGTCTTGAAGAAACTAGTTCACACTTACGGATTTCAGAAAAAGGAAAAATAAAATAAAAAAAATACCTACCTATTTTATTGTTGAATTGGGTCGAGAATCATGAGTATAGTCACGTCCTTGAATTTGACTAGGTTGCAGATCAACACATTGTATATTATGGTTTTTTTTTTAATTTTTATTGCCTATTCGGTGTCCCACTGCTGGGCAAAGGCCTCCCCTTTCTTTTTCATATGGATTTATGACAAAAAAATCTACATCGACCATAAATATTTTATGTAATAAAATTATAGTATAGCAAACTTAAAAACGCAAGCTCAATGCATGCGGCGCGAAGTTTTCAAAGGCTTTTGATGCTCTTTATAACCAAGCCATCGAGACTCGTACTCTAGATATACCCAAGACTGTGATAATGACAATTCACGTTCTCAATTTTTTATTTATTTACAAAGTACCTATTGGTTATTTTTGTGGACAAATAATCGGGACATCTATCCCATGTGAGATAATTTGCTTATTTGTGAAAAAGGGCTCTCTTTATCTCGGAAAAACTTTAATCAAATCTTGCCTTCCCAAGCATTAAAATTGCATAAAGACCTGCATCATGGCCAACTACTACTATTAATAGTAGTTTTAGAGACTCTTTCCCAAAATTTGATCATTATTAGCGACACTATAGAATGGTGTACAGAATGATTTTTTTTCTCTAAATCAGTCGATTCGATTCGGATTGGCTAGGAATATCTGTGGGCACGGTAGTGCCCCCCCCCCGCCAAGACAAGCAAAGCGAAGCGCAAGGGCACTACCTACCTTTTCTCGAACTGTTTCGTCGGTTTTTTTGCACCCTCATAGAGTTGGTTTTGATATTTCTAAAATCCAATGATGCAGTTTTACTTACTTTTCCTGATAATCCAGTTCCGTATGAGCACGCACTAGCACAGTACGCATTTCGCTTAATAAATAGATCGTCAACCTTTTTACGATTCTATTCAGTCGCGTTTATATTAAGTCTAATCTAATTATTTTGTTCGCGATGAAGTCGTGTGCTAATTGCAATAGTCAGTTTAACGATGGGGTGCAATGTTCCAGTTGCAATAAACTTCTGGATTTTTCTTGTGCAAGTGTGTCTGAAGTGACTTGGAGAAAACAGGGCGCTGATCGAAGAGCACAATGGAAATGTTCTGCGTGCAAATCGACGCCGACTTTGCCTTCACCGCAGCCTGCCGCTTCACTGGATATCGTGCTAAGTGAGATTCGTGAAATGAAACAGCAGCTGTTGAGTTTGCCAACATTAGTTAGCGACATAAAATCCATTAAAGATGAGTTGGCTGAGGTTAAGAAGAGCTGTGATTTCTCTAGTGGTAGACTCGATGACTTCGACGCTAGGCTTGTTGAGCTAGAAGATAAAGCCTCCGAGCTTGAAAAGCTTCAGGACACCGTTTCTTCACTTCAAGCAGAATTGGCTTCTACAAAGTTTGAGCTCTCTTCCAGTGACCTGCGTTCCCGGCTGAACAATGTGGAGATTAAGGGTGTACCTCTAAAGAAGGACGAAAATTTATTCACAATAGTGGACGCCATTTGCCGTAAAATAAATTACAGTTGTGCTAAAACCCAGATTAATTATGTTTCGAGGGTGCCTATACATAATTCCAACGAGAAACTGGTGATAGTGAGCTTTCTGAATAGATACGTAAAAGAAGACTTTATAGCAGCTGCGCGTGTTGCTAGGGATCTATCCACCTCTGACATAGGTTTCCAAGGATCACCACAACGTGTGTATGTCAACGACCATCTTAGTGTAGAATATAAAAAACTATTAAGTAAAACTAAAATTATAGCTAAGGAGAAACATTATGAATTTGTGTGGGTGAAACATGGTAAAATTCATGTGCGTAAGAACGGCAACTGCAAAACTTTTGTGGTACGAAAAGAATTGGATTTAAACAAGATATTGTAATCAGTTTCTATTCTCACTATTCATTATTTTTTTACTTTGTTACATTTAAAATGTGTCGAATCTTGCATGATATACATTATTTGATTTATTTCCGCAAAAGGTTTAGCACCTCTGTATCACTAATAATCCTCTATTGTATTCATTGTCGCGCTATTTGTCTTCGAGTTGTAATGATTCACTATATATGTATCTCGCTTACACCTACGCTCGTTATATATTGCTGCTTGCTTGATCGCACTCGTCGACCATCGGATGAGTTGTACAATTTAATTAAAGTAACTTATTTTTACCCACTTTTAGAACTTATATTTCTATGCGCAATTCCAATTCGTATTGAAGTAAATTCGCTGTTTATACTATGGCTGAATGTTTTTGATGCTTATCCAATCATTGCTTGTGCTATTAGTAATGGCTAACAACAGTGATGAGTGTCTAACTGTGTTCTATCAGAATGTGCGGGGATTGCGAACAAAGACAGACTCGTTTTATCGACAGGTACTATTAAATTCATACGATGTCATTGTTTTAACGGAGACGTGGTTAATGGATGGTGTGTTTAACTCGGAGTTGTTTGATGACCGCTACTTGGTGTGGCGTCGTGACCGGGACTACACGACGACCGGACAAACCAGGGGTGGTGGCGTTCTTATCGCGACGCGTAAGGAGTTATCTGTCACTCCGCAACCACTCCTACACTCTACGGCGGAAGATGTGTGGATCAATTTACGGCTCAAGAGGTTTAAGTCACGCGAATACGTAAATTTATATATCTGCGCGGTTTACTTATGTAAACAAAACAGGGCTTCTCGTTTTCGGAACAACTTCATAATTTCTTGTCCAAATTGAACCATACAACTTTGAATAGAACATCTGACGTATTTTTAGTTTTGGGTGACTTTAATATGAGTGGAATATCGTGGGCTCCATCCAATAATCATTCGCTAGTCCCAGTAAACCCCGCAACTAGTGACGAATGCATGCTGGCGGACGAATTGTGTACGCTGGACTTTGGTCAGTTTAACGGGGTCGTTAATAGGTATGGGAAACTGCTAGACTTGGTCCTTTCAAATAAGGTAGCCTGTGTTAGTGAGTGTACTGATCCTTTAGTACCTATTGATCCGTACCACCCGGCTTTGTTAATTAATATTGGTATCTTTGACCCGCCTACCCTCGATTGCGCCCCATGTTTGCGATATATGTACAGTAAAGGTGATTTTGAGTCAATTAACAAAGAGATTTCTGCCATTAACTGGGACCATGAGTTCTCAATAAGATCATTGGATGATTCAGTCGCGTTCTTAATAGACACTACCAAACAATTACAAAACAAATATATACCGCAAAAGCCAGCACGTAATAAATCATATCCTATCTGGTACAGCACATCACTCATAAAAACAATTAAAGAAAAATATAAATTCCTAAAAAAATTCAAAATGTATGGTAACAAATCTGACGAGCTAACTTTTAAATATTTGCGTGAAAGAGTGAAGACTATGGAGGCTTCGTGTTATAATTTTTTTCTTAATCAAACTGAGAACTCAATTAAAAACCAACCCAAACATTTTTGGTCCTACGTTAAAAATCGCTACAATTCCAACGCTATTCCTAACACATTAAATTATAATAATCAAATATTTCTTTCCGGAGACTCTATTTGTGAGGCCTTTTCTTCTTACTTCCTATCAACCTTCCTCGATTCCACTTCACCTAATTCTTCTAGTGCACCCTATGACCTTCATCGCGATAATGACGTTACGTCGTCCGATATTTGTCACATAGAAGTAAACGTCGATGTTGTGACTGGTCTACTTCGCAACTTAGATCCATCTAAAGGTGCCGGGCCTGACAATTTAACCTCTGTATTCCTTATTAAATGCGCATCTTCTATTGCTCTTCCTATCTCAATTTTGTTTACCAAGTCTTTGTCTCAAGGTTACGTCCCTAGAGTATGGAAATCTGCGTTTATCACACCCGTGCATAAGAAGGGCGCTAAGACTGAGATTATTAATTACAGACCTATATCTAAACTGTGCATCATAGCTAAAATATTTGAAAGGATTATCTATGACCAGTTATACCCTGCCCTTGCTAACTCGCTAAGCTCTTTTCAGCATGGGTTCTTAAAAGGACGGTCTACAACTTCGAACCTGATTTTGTTTAATGATTTTATCACTGAGGCCATGGATAATGGTAAACAGGTCGATGTGGTTTACACAGACTACAGTAAAGCATTTGATCGGATTGAGCACGTATCCCTAATAAAGAAGCTAAGACACATAGGCATCCGTGGAGACTTGCTAAGGTGGTTCTCTTCTTACATTGATAACAGGTCACAAGCAGTAGTCATCAATAACTATGTGTCTAGCTGGGTAAACGTACCCAGTGGAGTACCTCAAGGTTCGTTGCTTGGTCCTTTCTTGTTTGTGGTTTATGTGAACGACATCGATCAATGCCTCCATTCATCCAAACTATTATGCTTTGCCGATGACATGAAAATCTTTGCCACTATTACATCGCATGATGACATGCTGGCACTACAGGCTGATTTATGTCGGCTTGAAGAGTACTGTCGGGTTAATAAACTAGACCTCAATCCATCTAAGTGTTCTGTTATTACCTACACCAGGAAACGTGTGGTCTTGGCTACTTCCTATACTTTGGCGGGCGAAAACCTGCCTAGGTGCAGTACTATTCGTGACTTGGGCGTTTACCAAGATAGTAAACTAGTGTACGACTCACACATTGACGCTATTGTCAAAAAAGCATCTAAACTACTTGGTTTTATTATGCGACTTTCTAAGTGTTTCACAGAGGCCAAAACGCTTAAAATATTGTACTGCACTTATGTAAGGAGTCAGCTCGAGTATGCGTCTCAGATATGGAATCCACGGTATCACAAATATATAGACCGCATAGAAAATATACAAAAGCGCTTTATAAAATATCTTTGTTTTCACCAAAAGGTTCCATATAACTCAGCAGAATATCCTCAACTCTGTAGAAAATATTGATAGTCCGGAACTATTATCCAAATTTTGTTTTAATGTGCCTAGTAAAATCTTGCGCTTCAATCCTCCCATTTGTGTTCCTCATTCGTCGTCGAATTACAGGCAGAACAGCTATATTGTGCGTGCAAGCAAATGTTTAATGAAGTATGCAAGCGATATGATTTGGATCCCTTTATAACCACTGTGAACTCAGCCAGAAGGTGTTTGAGCCTGGAATTTTTTAAATAAGAATAAGTTCCCTTAAGGTGATTGCTTCGATGTAGCCCGCGAAATTCAAATTTTTTTACGTTTTTTGCAATTTGCAGGCCAGTGACATGTTGTAACTTTATAAATATTTGTGTTGCGCAAATAACAAGTATAATTTAAATATAAAAATTGGCAAAAAATTCGCTCCATCAGCTCTCACAAGAAAAGGTGCATCGTAGTTAGATTTCGGAGATTTTAACATGATGCACCTTTTCTATGTGAGAGCTGATGGAGCGAGTTTTTTGATATTTTTTTATTTAAAATATATTTGTTATTTGCGCAACACAAATATTTATAAAGTTACAACATGTCACTGGCCTGCAAATTGCAAAAAACGTAAAAAAATTTGAATTTCGCGGGCTGGTTGGAGCATCCCCCTTAAGCGGTTTTCTTTCCACTTTTTTCTGTTTTTTTTTTTTTATATTTTTGCTGGCAGGCAGATGTCTGCATTTTTCTCTTTTAAACCTTTTTTATTTTTATGTTAAATCTTTGTGTGCTGCTGTCTGTGCTCGCATCATACATATTTTTTAGTATAATTCTATACGCGAGGACTCGTAATTGGCTGTCTGTTGCCTATAATTACCCCTTTTTGTTATGTTTTTGTTAGCTGTAAGTCCTCCATGTAATAAATAAATAAATAAATAAATAAATAAATAAATAAATAAATAAATAAATAAATAAATAAATAAATAAATAAATAAATAAATAAATAAATAAATAAATAAATAAATAAATAAATAAATAAATAAATAAATAAATAAATAAATAAATAAATAAATAAATAAATAAATAAATAAGTAAATAAATAAATAAATAAATAAATAAATAATGGGACTCGAGACTCTTTTCCCTCTTTCTCGATATCCCTCATAGTTTCGGATATAGCTATCTACCCACTTGAAAAAATCACTTTGTATAAAATAACATGTGATTCATCCTCGAACCTAGAGCAATAACAATTGAGGCAACATACCACTGGAGCAAATATCCCCATTTTACCCTAAACATTTTCGATTGCAGCTGGATATATACTGAGCCGTGGTTTTTGGTGCTCGAGTTGGCTGAAAACCAATTTAAGGTTTAAAGTGAATTTAACTTTACGAACGTGATTTGTTTCGGGTACATGTTGTGTTGCTAACCTCTATTGCTATCTGCATAATTTGGGAAACTTTAGAGACTAACCCTCACCGTTGGTTCAAATGTTAAAATTGTAATAATAAAGTTATTTATTTGTCATGAATGTAGATTAGGCGAAATAAGTCCTGGGTACTGAGCCTGTAGCAAAATGGCAAGTGACAATCGTTAACGTTCAGCAGTCGCTAATACATTTTCAACTTTATATCCAAGTCGTAAGCCGAGGCCGATACCAATGGGCCACCACTGCTCATAGTATTTGAATAATTCTGTTCCGAAAAACCCGAAAACCGTGCCGCCACATAAATGGTATTCGTCGGATAACATACAATTTCCTCGTAAACTAATCCACGTTCCCAATTCCATTAGTATTGTGACAATACAATAACACTAATACTATAATCATATAAGTCTCCATAACAATATCGATGGACTTCGTGATCGGAATGTGTTGAACTGAACGTTTGTAATGAACGACTTAAGAAATGGATCGAGGAATACTGCCCTTCTATTTCTTTTATGATTTACCTTCTCTTGGGTTATTCGGAAAAATGTGGGTTAAAATATTTAATATTTTTTAAAAGCTTTATCTAATCTATCTAATATCTTTAAACGAGCAATTCTTGTATATTTATATATAATCAGGATCTCGGAAACGGCTCCAAGGATTTTCATGAAAGTTACAGATTAGGGGTTTTTCGGCTCAAGGAATCGATTTATCAAGGTCCCAGGTTCGAGAAAAGCTCGGTTCCCAAGATATAGACATTTTGAAAACCGAGCAAAGCTCGGTCAACCAGATATTTGCTATAATACGCCCACGGCGTCGGACGTCGGCAGACGATCTCCGGCCCCCTTCGGCGCAGGCATGCGGGCGGCGCAGAAAGGGCAACTCGCTGTTCGACCATGGACCATGCCCGGTCGACGGCGCATTATGTAGAGGGCCAAAGCCTGCCGGGGTAGCGGGACCCCATCCCCCATCAACTCATTACTGTGACTCCGGAACATAAAGGGCTATTGAATGAAGGACACCGTGAATTTTAGTCAGTACGAGCCTGACAGTCGCTCCCGTCCTGCCCGGGGTGGGAGGACTCATTTAGTGATCTTGCCACGTAAAAAAAAGCTTTATTGCTAACTCTTTGTCGGGTGTGTACAGACATTGGACGCACGCAAACCAGGTATGTATTTAAAATCTACCCGTGCGTGCTTCTACGACTTCAGCAGTGAAATATATAAGAATAAAACTAAGTTATATTATATTTTCAACTTGAATATGAAAGGATGAAAAAGTAATATTAGGTCCTTTGACAACACGAAATGTGTGAAGTGTACTTAAAATGAAAGCTCGTGAAAAGAAATTATTTTCCTGAGGCGACGCGACGCGACGGTGCGCATTTTATATTTTTAAATCAAAAGGAACTTTATATTGCGTGAAGTGTGACGTACTTACTTACAAACAATAAAGAATTGTGATTTGATACTAATATTAGGCTCTAGAACATTCTACTGTGATTCATATTATACATTTATTAACCCCTTTTTTGTTTCCACAATAGTATAATTTCTTCTGTATCGTGGGTGTGTTTACAAACATAGGAACTCACATACACAATACCCAAACCTGGAAGAAATACTTGCAGATCATACAAATATTTGTTCCGTGTGGGGATCGAACCCGCCACACGTTGCACAGCAGTCGATGGCTCATCCACTGCGCCAACTGTGTAGTTCGTATGGGGTGTTACATACCGAAGAATTCAAAACATTCTAAACCTTCAAAGATGAACTGATCTTTGAAGGTTTAGAATGTTTTGAATTCAGATTTGATTCATATACATTTATTAACCACTTTTTTTGTTACCCTACATTTGGAATTCCTAAAAGCGTAGAAACTCACATACACATACACCCAAACCTAGAACAAGTAGTTACAAATATTTGTTCCGTGCGGGGATCAAACCTGCCACATGTTGCACAGCAGACGATGGCTCATCCACTGCGCCAACTGTGTAGTTCGTATGGGGTGTTACATACCCCAGTTCATCTTTGAAGGTTTAGAATGTTTTGAATTCAGATTTGATTCATATTATACATTTATTAACCGCTTTTTTTGTTACCCTACATTTGGAATTCCTAAAAGCGTAGAAACTCACATACACATACACCCAAACCTGGAACAAGTAGTTACAAATATTTGTTCCGTGCGGGGATCAAACCTGCCACATGTTGCACAGCAGTCGATAGCTCATCCACTGCGCCAACTGTGTAGTTCGTATGGGGTGTTACATACCCCAATTCATCTTTGAAGGTTTAGAATGTTTTGAATTCAGAATTTTGGGCACTGAAGTTGAACTTAGTTGTAGAAAGACACCTTTCTTTTATGACAAAGTATCATGCATGGTATTTGGTGGGTTTTTTATTTGAATGGTCAGGGTATCACGTACCCCATGCGATGGTTCATGTAACTTTTCAATTGGCGATGTAGGGTCGTAAAATCAACGCTTTTAAAAGAACTTTTAATTAACACACAATCAACCACGACCAACACACAATCTCATTAAATGCAAAGAAAAATAATGAAAGAAGTTGTAAAGAACATGCCATAGTTCGTGTCGCACGTTTGTGGAGCAACAAATACGCGCGTGTGCTGTTTCATGCGAGTTGAATTGCTCAAGATTATATAGGGTGCAATTGAAGTCGTGGGCATTATTTCAAACTAAGATACTACTCATAATAGTAATTGCATTAGGCCTAATAATAAGCATATCAAAAATATTATTAATTACCTTAGTCCGTATAAAAAATAAACACTAAATAATATTATTTTAACAAAAAAACTAACCTCATTCTATAAAACTTTAATCATAAAAAATTGAAAGCGCAACGCTATAATTGTGCCTAACATTTCGCTTCTGTTTAATTAATCTATGACCCGACTTATGACGGATGCTATTTGTCTCTGTCACGCAGCAGATTGCCATCCTATTATCTATCCTTTTCGAACCATTATGTCAGTAATATGAAATTTATTTGAAAATGAGGAATAACTCGTAAAATAAATAAAAATTTGATATATTTTATAAAGACTTACTTATGGTATGTCACTCCACAACTCTTATTTATCTTTGCACCATAGTTTTTAACCGACTTCAAAAAAAGGAGGAGGTTCTCAATTCGTCGGAATCTTTTTTTTTTTTTTTTTTTTTTTTTTTATGTATGTTCCCGATTTCTCGAAGACGCCTGGACCGATTTGGATTTTTTTCTTTTGTTTGAAAGGGTATACTTTCCAATTGGTCCCATGATCACCAGGTCAGGATCTGATGATGGGATCCTAGGGAAATCGAGGGCAACCTTCAAATTTTATAGGCACATAGTACCATTTTCATATATTTTCTAAAGCTGTTCAAGTATTTGCATCTGATAATCATCATCTCAGGTGGATGACCTGATGATGGAAGGTACAACTCCTTAACAGTAAGGAGTAGGCATCGATTGATTTACTTTGTGTTCGCATATCTCCGGAACTACAAGTCCGATTTAAGTAATTCTTTTTTGTTGTACTAGGTATCATTTAACTTAGAGAATACTGCAAGTTTCATCAAAATCGGTTTAGTAATTTTTGAGATATGGAATTTTATTAGCTTAATGTGTACATGAGTGATGTAAGTACTGGTGCGAAGGATTACAAAATTATAGTGCACATGTAAGAGAATAATGTTCTTGACAAGAATTCGGGTTGAATATTTAAACTAAAAAGAGTAAAATAAAAACTTTTTCAAAAAAATGTAACCGCCTTCAAAAACAACCACAAAAAAGTGTAAAATAATCTACAAAATAACTTTTTTTCGGAAGTCGGTGGCTAAAAAGACAATGAAAAGAAAAAAAAAACAAAGGCACCGACTTCCGAAAGAAAAGTTATTTTGTAGATTATTTTACACTTTTTTGTGGTTGTTTTTGAAGGCGGTTACATTTTTTTTGAAAAAGTTTTTATTGCACTTTCTAAACACACAACTTGGCATTTTTGTTACGCCGCGCACTCACGTTACCTCGCTCTCTGATGTAACCCGACTAAATCAAGAAGGCAACAATTGGGTTTCATTCGCCTCAACACTTTGTGCGTGCTAGTGCGATATCTACCTCTTTTTATTTATAATATCATTGAAATCAAGTACTTTTGGGTATGAATTGATTCCTTTCAGAGAGCTACGAGTAATATTTTAATAAAAAGCTATTCTACCTTTCAGTTCAAGGAAAACATATAAAGGAAACATCAAACCGATTCAAATAACCGAAACGCGACGATTTTTTCGACCCTTAGCACGAGTTTTCAGTTTTTGAGTCGTAAAGTAAACTGGAACTTTGACAATTCCTAGATTTTTCTAGGAAAAAATTTGTTCCTTCTTCGCTCACCAGAGGCGCTGTTTCATTTTTTCATACAAGAAACGCTGTAAATACTGGAAAGACGCTGTAAAGTAAAATAGTGAAAACTCGTTGTAAGGGTACTGTACACAATCTTGACACGGGGCGTAAAATTCTTGAGACAGATTGCATGAAACTTGGTAATTTATTAGTAAAAAGTGAGAAATCTCTCATCATCATCATGTCTTTCTTTCTCGAGTGTATTTATTAAAAGAACCCCTGTTTAATGTAAGGCGGGTGCGGACAGCGAGTAAAGGGCAACTCGCTGCTCGACCATGGACCATGCCCGGGTCGACGGCGCGTCGTGTGCCAATTGCGCCTCAAAGAGCGTTAGCAAAAATGATGGGACCCCCTCTCAGAGGGCCAAAGCCTGTCGGAGTCGCGGGATTTATTACCTTACTGTGAACCCGGGACATAAAGGGCTATTGAAGGACACCGTGGATTTTAATCAGTACAAGTCTGACAGTCCCTCCCGCCCTGCCCGGGGTGGATCACATGCATGGATTTAAAAGAACGGAGTGATTCTTAGTCAAGTCCGTCTGTCCTTTCCACTCAACCTAAAGCAGAGAACTTATTAAATAATTTTCCCCACCAATAAAAAATAAAAAAAGGTCCGTTTGTTTACACCGAGCGTAAAATCACTGAATAAAGGATTGTATCACAATTATTTCATGCAGCCTCGAGCACGCGCATTGAATTAGGACTGCGAGGGGGATTTTTACGCTTGATGTAAACGGACCCTAAGGGGACATTTGTCTTAAGTGAAGGATCGGTGGCCGGGTTCATGAGGTGAGACAGGTGTCTTCCGATAAGAAATAGGATAGCTTGGTGACCGGTTTCAGGGAAACGAAAAGGTCATTGTGAAGTCATGTGGTTCTAATTTTAGATCACGGTTTTTTTTTTGTAGCCAGAAGATTTTTATTAAAAGACAATTTGGGACACCTGCATGGTCCTCGTCTATGGCTTGAAGAGTATAATGTCTAGACTTTAAAAGAGACAGTGACCTCTGAGTTTGTTTCGGCAATGTTTCTTTTCAGAGTAGTCAGGTACGAAACACCGGCCACATCTAGCTATAAACATATTATTTGTCGTTTGCAAATGAGTTTTTTAACAACCAATTTGCAAAATACATTTACCGTTTACAAATGATAGCCGGGACCAACTGCTTTAGCGCTCATGCACGAGACGGTATTGCGCCGGAATATGCCGGTGTCAATCGGGTCTACGGGTGGTCGTAAGTCATGTACAAAACTCTATGAAGCGAACCACACGACGACGCCGCCGCCAACGCCGGCGCTAGAGTCGGCTCAAAAAACCGTTCCGTATTAAAACCGTCTCGTGTACATGAGCGCTTATGGTAGCCATACACCATACTGCCTATTTGTCAATTCGGCATAAAACTGCCAATTTGCTCAAATAGAATTGAACGTGTATGGGGGTGGAATGCCAATTTGATGGCATGACATGCCAATTTTGATAGGTCATCAAATCAATATTCATTTTGACACAACGTCAAATCGGCAGCAGTGATGCCATCTTAGCAACTTCATAGATAGTTAGCCAATTTTATAAAGGTGCTAGAAAAAAAGCTAAAAAGTGTAACTTGTGGCTAAACTTTTTAGCTACTTTTCTACAGGGACGGTTAGGCCACGTTCACACGGCGATTATTTTCCCGTATACCGTACACGAGATTTTATCGAATAGAGTTGACCAGTTTTAGGACAACTTTGCACGGTACACGGTAAAATATTATATTTCTCAAACACGGGATTTTCCCGTATGAACGCCGCCGTTTAAACTATTTTTAAGTTTTCATTTGTGAACTGTTATTACTGCTCTATTCGATAAAATCTTGTATACAGTATACGGGAAAATAATCGCCATGTGAACGTGGCCATACCAGGAAAACTGAGGCTTTTCGCACACACATGGATCGCATGTACACTCGTAAAAAAAAGAGTTATTCATTTTATTTTAAACCAAAATACGATTGAAAACTTGAGAGGTGTCAAGGGACCACGAAAGCAAGTTAAAAAAGGTTCATGCTATTTTCGACCTTATTGACATTTATGCAAACACCTGATTTTAATGAAGGAGCAATGTTAACGAATGAGAATGTGAGAAAAACAAACTAAATTTTAAATGTCGATAAGGTCGAAAATCGCTTGCACCACTTTTTTTAACTTGCAATCCTTAAGCAAATGTTTTCCGACCTTCAAGCGATTTTCGACCTTATTGACAACGATGCAAACACCGGATTTTAATGAAGAAGCAATGTTAACGAATGAGAATGTGAGAAAAACAAACTAAATTTTAAATGTCGATAAGGTCGAAAATCGCTTGCACCACTTTTTTTAACTTGCTATCCTTAAGCAAGTATTTTCCGACCTTCAAGCGATTTTCGACCTTATTGACAATGATGCAAACACCGGATTTTAATGAAGGAGCAATGTTAACGAATAAGAATGTGAGAAAAACAAACTAAATTTTTAATGTCGATAAGGTCGAAAATCGCTTGCACCACTTTTTTTAATCTAATTCGATAGTCTCATGATGAAATGAAAAGGTGCTAGAAATTGTAGCTGTCGTCACCGAATAATAGCCAGATCTAGTTGCTGAGTTGGCATCACTGGTGCAGATTTGAAGTTGTGACAAATCTATCGTATCGATAGGCAGGATGGTGTATGGTGTATATGGACGAACTGCCGATTTGAAACAATTGCAAGCGTCAAATAAAAAACAATTGCAAATATCGATAGGCAGGATGGTGTATGCCTACTATTAGACGGCGATAGATAGGGCACCCATCCACAGATCAATCTAACCAAGTGCGGCTATCGGTCTATAAGCCTGTTATTATTTAGCCACGATCTCATCATCTTTAAAGTTATCATCACAACTTAATTAAAATACAATATTCATTTAGACAACCGCTGGCTGCCATGAACTATCAAAGACACGTAAATGAAATGTCCCGTGCACTGTATTTTCGTATAAAATAAGCCTTTTGTGAAGGAACTATTGTTTATTAACTTGTCTACCAGACTGTCATGTTTTTTAATGAAGTTGAGAATTGCTTTTTAGGAAGGGTATAATATAGGTATGTTGTCAGCATTCATCAGCATTAGTCAATTGAATCCAATTAAGTATTCATTAAAGACTTAAAAGTTTTGAACAATAATGGAAACGTATTTTTTCTTTTGTTAAATCATTCATTGATTCATTTAATAATTTTGAAGAAAAATCAAAAAACACATAAATATTTGTAACGTAAAAACTCAGTAAAATTTGTACTAAGTTGTGACGTATTGCTAATGTTAAAAGCTTCGGATCTCCGTCAATTTTGCTTTACGTAACAATTTTTAGCTTTTATTGGGCCTCGTTTACACTTTATTCCCGTGACCCTGGAAGACATTTAGCCCTATCAGGCCTCACTATAGTTATTTTCGGGCCGCGTCAATTATGTCTCTACGATCCTGTCTATGTACTACAATGATTGCATCCTTTGCACACGGACCACAAAACGCCGCCACACGCCACTCGCGCAATTCCGCACCTAGCTGGCATAATCATTAATTGATAAAATCCTTTTTTCTAATAAAGAAATAAAAAAAATCTGCACCGCTCTATGTCTTACCTCAGTGATGCATTGGTTAAAAAAAGTAGCAGCCAACAACCGCAAGTGTTGACCACCGGCCATAAACGGCTGTCGCGCTCTTCAGCTACCTCTGTAGCCGCTTCTAGCTTCTCGTGGCGGCATGTGTGGCTGTTGCGAGTGGCTCGTGTGCGGCGACACTAAATAAAACCATTACACAAATTGAAATTGACCAATTTCAGCATTAATAGATAAACACAACCAAAATGACAACATAATAATACTCGTATAAACATCAAAACGACCACAAATCAACCTCAAATTCGCCGAGTCTATTACAAGCTTAATACGAAACCATTTTTGGCCCGTGTCCGCCATAACAGCTTATCAATAACGTGCCTAATACCGTATTAACTCGGGTGTTCTAATTAATAAAGCTGCGCTGGAGTGTGACGGTATTCATAGGTCTATTTTTGGTAATAGGCGCGTGTTCGCATGACGGACAAACTTGAGCACTAATACGTATATTAGGTATGTGTATTCCTGACAACAAACCCTTTCGATCAATACCTATCTCATGGGAGTGCATTTCAAATAGCCATCTTGGATATCCGCCATGTTGGATTTAAGAAACGTGACTATTATTTTCATATTCGAAGCTCGTGGCTAAATAATTACAGCCGCACAGGCCGATCTTCCGGGTTAAGCCGCGCTTGCCGAGGTTGGTTTGTGAATGGGTGACCATCTATCATAGCGAGTCTCCTCCGAGCCTCGGAAAGCACGTAAAGCCGTTAGTCCCTGCTGTCATTTGTAGATCTTGGACAGTCGTTACTGTAAGTCAGAAGTTGTAAAGTCTGACAACCAGTCTTAATGGGATATCGTATTGCCCAGTTACTGGGTTGTGGAGTTCCGACAGGCAGTCGCTTCATGTAAAATACTGAAATTCAGCTGGTTATGTATAGCCGTATGTCCGAACGTGAAACTATTTTTTTCCATAAAATTAATAGTCTGGTAAATGAGTGCTCAAAATGGGTATGTGGTTGGAAAAGTCGAAAGCAGAAAATCTGACTTTTGAAGTTTGTTTGGACTAGTTAGAAGATAAACATACTAAAAGTCCTGACCCCTCCGAGGTGAGCCCGGGGGAGGGGGGGGCAAAGAAGGTCCCGTTTTTTGGTTTTTTGCTTATATCTCGAAAACGATGCGTCGTATAAAATTTTATTGTACTACATAATAAAACCTCATAAAATTCTCTACAACTTTGTTTGTCACACTTTTTATCTATCTCCAATATTTGCATAGCTGTGAGCTCCGAAAAATGACCGATTTTCAAAAATGTGTCAAATTTTCTGTCTCGTTCTTTGTTTTCTTGTTTATATCTTGAAAACGGTGCGTCGCATGAAATTTAGTTGTACTAAAGAATAAAACCTCATAAAATTCTCTACATTTTTGCCTTTTACATTTTTTATCTATCTTCAATCACCTAGCTATGAGCTTCGAAAAAAGTGGATTTCTTAAAATATGTTCTTCACTGTAACGTTTCTTATCGCACATCGCTCTTTTATATTTTTTTTTCTTAAAAACTAGACAACCGGACTATTTAACACTCCCGCCTCTTTGGACATGACGGTCCTGGTTGTGGTTTGTCAGGGTTCGCCTCTTCTTCTGTTGAATTATTTCAGAAGATGGAACGCAGGCTGCGACTTCTGCTTCATATACCTCGCCGTCGCGCGTCGTCGTCATCGTCGTGTTGCAACGAATGAATGCCATTAGTGCAACTTCCATTGCAATTGTGACAAATAGTAGAGCATAGTATGGAGGCTTTCCTACAGCCCTACTACAATCAGTGGTGCATCGGCAAAATATTAACTTTAGTATTTCTTCCGGTGCTATGGTTTTTTGGTTTGAACAGGAAACAAAAGGTTGCTTTCAGTCCGTTCCTATCCCCATAGTTCAGAGGAAAGGTCTTCTCCAAGCCAAGCCAGGACCTGATGATAAGTACGGACAGAATGCTCCATCGTGCTCCCTCAGTTGGTGGTAGGGAGGAAATGTCTGGTTTAACATTTGATACTGACTGGAGGAAACGCTGGTACCGATAGTTATTAAGAGAAGTCTCCTTCTTGCTCCATACCACCTTAAAAAGCATAACTTTCTATTTTTTCTTATGTCATCATGCGATAAAGAGGGGTTTTAAAAACACTTCTGCGGCTTGACGGATCTCGGGACTTTTTAAGTAAAGTTTACAATTGTTTAAGGCTTCCGCTGCAACAAGATCAATTATAATTATTGACGCTAGACGACCCACTACTTCTTCACCCCAATCATTTCCTCTTGCATGCCCAGTCTCTATGCATGAGTCTTTAAAGGCTACGTTCCTGACAGAGTATACTGTCTGTCGTTTTTCTAAAGGTTTTTTCTTTTCAACTTTGAATGGACATGCACAAAAAAGGCATCGAGATTTGACGACAACTTTTGGTTTTGATGACCTCAAAGTATGAATCCCGGAGGGTCCAGCATAGGAGTATGTTTCCTTAGATCTGCTTTAATGCTGTCGGGTTTTGTGTATTCTTTCTGACAAGATGTGTGAAACCTTAGAGACCTCAAATCCTCAAGGCGTGGGCTCTTTTGATCATTTCTGAGTTTACTGGCTAAAATCAGTGAATTTATCCCCTTTTGACCGACCTTGGAAACATTTTCTCCACCTTGTTCCAGCATTTTACGACGAATAAAACATATTTCTGTCATTTTGAAATCTTTGTTGTGACTGCTTCCCTGCGTTATCGAGTGCACAGTCACAAAACTCAATAAATCACGAACGAAATAGCAACATAAGCCCGAAGGCATCTTGATAGATATTATTGCGAGTTTTAGCCAGTTTGAAAGTAAACTGTTTCCGCCTTCACCGCGTGGATGTACTCCCAGTTTATGTTATTTTTTAATAGCGTAAGTGAGAAATAGCCCAAGAGCCTGTGAACCCCAGACCTACGTCATTTTATAAAGGCTGAAAGTTTGTCAGCGGATGCTCCCAACACTGGTAAGACGATGGACCAATTATGGAGTTTGGGTTATGGTGGCTTTGGCAGGTAAACGGTACTAAAGGTGCGTAAAATGTAAGTTAACTTACGTCATAGTATAAAAGCTGATTTTTATGTATAATACGCAGGTAATATGTAGATGATGTTTCCTCATCAGCCAGACACTTATCATGGTGGCAACCCCTTGCCAGACACCCTTAATGTTCAAGAAATTATATAAGTTTACTTACGTCATAGTATAAAAGCTGATTTTTATATTTAATACTTGGGTAATATGTAGATGATGTTTCCTCTTTAGCCAGACACTTTTGATAGTTCCAACCCCTTGCCAGACAAACATTGTAAATAGCCCAGTCAACGGATGTTCAAAACAAGGTATAGAGGGAAAGTCTTGGAACACAATTTTTGACTACGAAACTTTGTTTGTACTAGTTAGGAGGAGAACATATCGAAAGTCCCCATCCCTAGCCCTTGAGCTAAGGGGGAGGGAGGGGTTTGAAGATACCACTTTTTGGTTTTTCGCTTATGTCTCGGAAAGTCGGAAATCATAGGTCCTAGCGGCATAATATGTATGAACAAAATAAAAGCTGAATAAATTCTCTATAAGTTTAATCCAGTAAACATTTCCAGGTCTTGTTTAGTTTTCGAGCTATCTGCTCTTGAATGTCTGTAATATTCTGAAAAATCATTTTTACCTTTTTGCATTTGGAAAGTTGTATTTCATATCGCCAAAGGTCCAGAAAGCATGAGCAGTCTTTTCAGACCCTCACTTTACCACCTGCAATGAATAAAGCCAAGTGAAACCTGCATCTTGAGGCGATATGAGGCTCCAGCTAAAAGGGTCTCTTACTGTGCTCACAAAGTTATAACAAATTCTTGAATTCGCGGTAGCCATCATCAAGCTTGATATTTTTTGTTTTCCTTCCACCGAGGGAGCAGTAAAAATAGCTCAGAAACTCATTCTAGATTATAATTACATATTAGGTAGTACATGTACGGGGTTTTGATTCTAAGTTGACCGATAAGGAGAAATCCGCATCCATAAGAGCTACAGAAAAACAATCTTAGGAACCTTTAGCTTTTTATGTAAACAATTTTAGAATATTATTTAATTTTTAATCAAGTGCGAGGTGTCCATAAAAATGAGTTGCCAATTTTTTGAATGCCCTTTGACTCTCTTTCAGGTAAGGATCGTTTTATTAAATTGGAATAAAATAATCAAGACGGCGGAAGTTGGTCAAATTCAACAAAAAAAAATTTCATACAAATTGTATGAATTAAAAAATAATTTATTTTTTTATGATGCTATTTGGTTAAGTGTCATGTTAGGATAATTTTATTGTATGAGAAGGATAATATCTGGGCAACAGAATTGGGTCAAATCTTATAAAACGACCCGAATCTAACGAAATACGACTTAAGTTGTAATGTAACTAATATAAATTAAAATGACATTCGGCGCAACTTGGAGGGTCTGAAACCAACTTGGATGCTGTTTTCTGTAACTTTGGCGACATCAAATACAACTTTCCACATGCAAAGAGGTAAAAATGATTTTAATCAATATCATTACAGACTTTCAAGAGCAGATCTCGAAAACTAAACAAAACCTGGAAATGTTTACTGGATTAAACTTATAGAGAATTTATTCAGCTTTTATTATGTTCATACATATTATGCCGCTAGGACCTACGGTTTCCGACTTTCCGAGACATAAGCCAAAAACCAAAAAGTGGTACCTTCAAACCCCTCCCTCCCCCTTAGCTCAAGGGCTAGGGATGGGTACTTTCGATATGTTCTCCTCCTAACTAGTACAAACAAAGTTGTGTAGTCAAAAATTGTGTTCCAAGACTTTCCCTCTATACCTTGTTTTGAACATCCGTTGAGTGGGCTATTTACAATGTTTGTCTGACAAGGGGTTGGAACTATCAAAAGTGTCTGGCTAAAGAGGAAACATCATCTACATATTACCCAAGTATTATATATAAAAATGAGCTTTTATACTATGACGTAAGTAAACTTATATAATTTCTTGAACATTAAGGGTGTCTGGCAAGAGGTTGCCACCATGATAAGTGTCTGGCTGATGAGGAAACATCATCTACATATTACCTGAGTATTATACATAAAAATCAGCTTTTATACTATGACGTAAGTTAACTTACATTTTACGCACCTTTAGTACCGTTTACCTGCCAAAGCCACCATAACCCAAACTCCATAATTGGTCCATCGTCTTACCAGTGTTGGGAGCATCAGCTGACAAACTTTCAGCCTTTATAAAATAACGTAGGTCTGGGGTTCACAGGCTCTTGCTCTAAAATAATAAATAATTGTTACAATGTGCTATAGAGATAGAACACATTTTAAAAATCGCTCGTTTTTCGTAGCTCACAGCTATGCAACTATTGATGATAGATAAAAAGTAGGAAAGACAAAATTGTAGAAAGTTTTGCCAGCTTTTATAATACACTATAATATTATCCCATGTGGTGCATTGTTTTCGAGATATTATAAAAATCTTAAAAACCGGTACAGACAATTGTACACATTTTTGGAAGATCTATTTTTTTTTCACAGGTCATAGTTTTGCAATGATAAGAGATAAATAAAAAAAATATAGCAAAGTTGTAGAGAATTTCATCAGGTTTCAATCTCTAGAATAACTAAATTTCATGCGACGCACCGTTTTCAAGATATAAACAAGAAAACAAAGAACGAGATAGAAAATTTAACACATTTTTGAAAATCGGTCATTTTTCGGAGCTCACAGCTATGCAAATATTGGAGATAGATAAAAAGTGTGACAAACAAAGTTGTAGAGAATTTTATGAGGTTTTATTATGTAGTACAACAAAATTTTATACGACGCATCGTTTTCGAGATATAAGCAAAAAACCAAAAAACGGGACCTTCTTTGCCCCCCCCTCCCCCGGGCTCACCTCGGAGGGGTCAGGACTTTTAGTATGTTTATCTTCTAACTAGTCCAAACAAACTTCAAAAGTCAGATTTTCTGCTTTCGACTTTTCCAACCAAAATCATTCATTGCCCAGACTATAACGTCAAAGTTCCCGTTCACTTTACGACACAAATACCGTAAAAGGAAAAGAAATGCTAGGACTTCAGAATCATTTCGTAATAGTACTTCTGTGTTTCATAATCCTCCATCGTTTTGGGAGAACTGGTGATTAAGTAAATTATAGGTACAATGGCAAACCCTGGCTATTTCTGACCCATGAATGGGTAAACTTCAATAAGCAACAACTTCTGTTCTATGATTATTTTGTCAGTGTCTCCACACATGGTCGCGGGACTTACAATTTACCGTGACCCCAGAACGTAAAGGGCTATTGACAAGTTACATAATGCTTTTGAAACCAATTTAGGAACTCAATATTTTACCTTCAAAAGTAGTTGAGGAAATATTGATTTCATTCGACATCTGCGGAAGAATGCCAACCTAGGAACAACTTCCGCGTCCAACTTTTCTCTTTAAACCTTTCAACAACTTTGCACAATCGATACGTTGGAGCAAGTTTGAAGAGCTTAGGGCTCTTATTTACTTTGATAACTTCGATGTTCCTTCCTATGCGAACATTTTTGAGCAGATCAATTTGTATGTTACGGACGGTACGTGTGGCGAAATTTTTTTTGCGAGGTAAAATCATCAAATAAGTCCTCCCACCCAGGGCAGAGCGGAGATAACTGTCGGACTCGTACTGACTAAAATCCATGGTGTCCTTCAATAGCTCTTTATGTTTCGGGGTCACGGTAGTGAGATAAGTCCCGCGATCCCGGCAGGCCTTGGCACTTTAGAGGGAGCCCCGTAATCATGCTGACACTCTTTGAGGCCCGCGTAGAACACAACGCGCTGTCGACTCGGGCATGGTCCATGGTCGGATAGCGAGTCGCCCATTACTATAAGTACTTATGAACAAGTTCTAAACTTATAATAGACGACCAAATGCATTGAAATCAAAGACCCCAATGCGAGACGGATGCCCTTTCACAAATGCTCGCTCTAAGAACATTATATCAATGGGGTTCGGGGATTGATTGGAACATTTGAAACTCTAATGGTGCCAACCATTGTTTAAAAGTTCCTTTGATTTATAGGGATTATTGTAGATCGAAGTTGGGGTCTGAACAAATTCTTTGACTTACAAAGGAATAAGCTGTAAGGAAGATTATATCGCTAGACACAGATTCTCCCTTTGTCTAAACCCTTTCTCAAGTATGGTGAAGTCTTTGAGTCTAAATGGATGGAGCGTTTCCCAGTATTGTACGATTGCTGATCTGACCTTTACAATCCATTTTCACACAAAACCTTTCTAAAGGAACCTGTAAATGATAAATTGTTTGTCAAACTATACCGTGCTTGTTAGAGTCATCGCTATCACTCATGATATTTTGGCGCGAGGGCGGAGCGTAGTGGTTTTATAAAAACATCAAATTGCGCCGACAGAGGTGACCTTCCAACCTATCAACCAACGCTGTCACGTCGGCCGACAGCGTTCCACACGGTTGGGGCCGACCACGGTCACCACGGACGCAGGTTGTCGCGATGGGTGCGCTCTCAACCAAGGTTGTCCAAAGGCCGTTTGACTCCGCCCATATCTGGTCGGCCGATAAACGTCTACACGGTAGATTTTCACACCAACGGGACCAAGGTCGCCTCTGTCGGCGGTCGGATCGTTGAAGGCGTTTGAGTGGTGGCATGGACCTCATATTGCAGCTATGTTTGTCAAAAAAATGTCTCATAAAGTCAACGCCAAAAATGCGTTATATTTTGACACACTATGTAGTTTGTTTATTTGATCGTTTATGCCTTTGTCTGACTAATTATGTATAAGTCAAACGTAGCAAGCAGAAATAAACCAAAATATTATTTGAAGCGCTTAATAATTTGACGCTCTCTTCTTTTGTCAACGGAACACAAGCTGCAAACAATATAAAATTAACATTTTATGTCACTTAAATAAAATTTCCTCTTATAACAAATTCTAAATGTTACGAATACTTGTGGAAACAAAATTTGAGTGTTGCCCGGATTAAATTTGGTTGTCGGTAAAATACTCGTAGATTAACACTGGATTGCGATGTCAATGTAAGGGACATTTTATGTTTTTTAATTAGAATTAACTGGGAATGGGTGTTGGAAAAAAATGCTGGGAATTTTGCTATTCGTTAAGCAGGTATTTCATTATCTGCATTGGTGAGATAAAACTGTGGTTTTTAATGTTTTTCAGGTGGCTTGTTTTGCTTTGAGATATTATTTAACTTCTATTACAAATGTGAAAACTGAGGATGGATGGATGTTTGTTACTTTTTCACTCAAAAACGTTTGCTTCTTGCAGCTGTGGACTGCCGTCTGGATGTCCCACAGTTTTCCTGATGGCATCTATCCACCTTGAGGGTGCTCTGCCCCTGGCTCGTCTTCCCTCCATCTGACCCACTATAATGTGCTTCTCCAGACTATGCTTAGGAGACCCAGATAGTTTATAATCTGATTAACATAATGAGATACCTTTTATCCCGCTATGACGTAGGTAACCGTAGGATATTTATCGAACATTACATGAATTTGGACAACGCTGTTAGCACAAGCTAGTCGAATAATATCTTAATATCGTAAATGTTTAGTAAATGCTTTTAATGCCATTAAACTCACAAAAGTTTGAACCAGTCCTTGTCAGTTTGAAAAAAAATATTAAAATATAAATGATGGTGGACAAAAAAAAAACTGTTTTAATCTTTGCATTCGTGGACATTATATTCTGCTCTATAAGTATAGAGCATCATTTCACAATACCAATAGTAGCGTCGTACTTAAAGTATAGTCGTACTGTCACATAGAAAAGCTTTTAGTAAATGCAAATTCTTGTAAGTCGACAAATAAGAAAAAATACGATAGGTTAATAAGCCATAGTATCGTCGTTAAACACTTAAACCTGATAAGACATGGTGGGAAATAAGTAAACTGTAACGGTTAGCGGGTGGGTTAAAATAAAAGAACCCACCAACGTTTACAATAAATTTATTATATAGGTCGTGGTTCACAGCCGTCACTTAGTATTTAATCGTTCCGTGGAAGTAGGCGCACTAAGTACTGTCCTGGCTTATCGCGTAGTGCAGAGACGCGATGGGCGAGGAGTTGTCCCGAGGTGAGAGAGACCCCAGGGACAGGATGGTGGATGCGCCGGCTGGTCAGCTGTGTGCGGCTAGGTGCTGTGTGTGCGCAGGCCTCGAACGTTCGGTAGCGTGAGTCAGCTGTCGAACTCAACGAACGTTGAGGATAGGTATTTCAAAACCCCAATCTTGTTCCCCTTAAACCGGGGTGAACTTACACAGAATTTAATAATATATCGAATTTAAATATTTATTATTTGACTAAAAAAACTGTCTAAGTCTGGGACGAGTAAAATTAGATAGTCCTAGTATAGTGAGGAACTACGTCTAACGTCCAGCGTTCGCGGTAATTATTTCCGTACTGTGTTACGTCCCAGCTGATTACTACAAAATGCCTCGCTCAAAGAGAAGGGGAATTGGACTTTGCACGTGTGAGAGCGAGACAGCATAAGCATTGCCACTCACTTATCCGCAGCTAGAACATTCCACAGTTCTGTCACTACAGAACTGTCAAATGTTACTACCAGTTTAGAACTACCCACTTATAAATTACTTTTTGTCTCGACGTAATTCAAGAATATTTACTAGATACCTACAAATTTATATTAACCACTTCCCTGTCCGATGAATCACATGTGACTCACGACTATTGTTTAGGTATTGTGTCTGCTGCGCGGACAGTGAAAGTGTCAATGAACTATTTATAGTTTTGAAATGCAACGTTGGTAATCCACAACGTTACAATACCCCCTCGCGCAGTCAAGGATTTTGTCTTCTATAATGACAAAATCCGCACAA
Source organism: Agrotis segetum (assembly GCA_036375495.1). Taxonomy (NCBI): domain Eukaryota; kingdom Metazoa; phylum Arthropoda; class Insecta; order Lepidoptera; family Noctuidae; genus Agrotis; species Agrotis segetum. Next base: position 985,253 of record JAQSVV010000001.1, read on the forward strand.
AGAATTAGATCTAACTATTGTTTTACCTATCAAAAAATCATCATTCGTACTTCTCACAATCATAACCAGCGGCAGCTATTGTATTCAGTGATACGAGAGATAGCTGTCGCACAATATAAAATACTTATATAGGAATCCTGTTGTCATTAACCTGATGCCTTACAATAGTTTTCTTCAAAGATGAAAGTGTACTAAGCGAGAGAATAATGCAATCTTATGTATCGAGTTCAATAAAATATTATTGTTAAATTATTTCTTTTCCTTTTAACCATCTACCGACCGATACTAATCCACCTACCAGTTTTAAATTTTAATGTACGTAATTGAATCTAAAATTAGATGATAAAATTATGTTTTTGGTTTAAGGCTTATTTATGGAGTTACCAACCGCTCCTGCAAAGGCTTATTTAAAGAGTTGCGACCGCTCTAAGTAAACAACACGAATGGTGTAGACCATCAGTATTAAGTGAAGAAGCTATGTCCTTTGGTTTTGTCTTTTGATTTATGGTTTATTTAAGGAGTAATCGACCGCTCCTGCAAGGGCTTATTTAAAGAGTTGCAACCGCTCTATAGACACAGTTGTGTTTTTATGATGCAAGGGCTTATTTAAAGAGTTGCTACCGCTCTATAGACACAGTTGTGCTTCATGATTTATGGTTTATTTAAGGAGTAATCGACCGCTCCCGCAAGGGCTTATTTAAAGAGTTGCTACCGCTCTAAAGAAAGAAAGCACAACCATGTAAAAAAAAAAAACACAACCATGTATTACAAAACCAAAGTGATCGATGGGTTAGAGCCACGATCAATATAATAAATACCTTCGGTGTAGGGCCGATAGGTATAAAAAAATAAAATATAATGAATGGGGTAGGCCATCATTATACATAAATAACTATAGGGTAGACCAAAAGTTATAACAAAAGAAAAAAAATTGGTAGGTTAGATAGGTTCGGTATAGTAATAGGTATTCAAAAAATATTAAAAAGTTAAGGTTTAAAATTTACGGGTATTTTTAAAGAATGTCAAAATAATAAAGTTTAAGTTATCATTTATTAAAGACTAACTAGAATGTCAAAGTATTGTTAAAGTTATAACGATAAAAGACTAACTACTATGTCATAATGGAAAAAATGGTCCATATTTAGCTTTCCGTTTATGTAAGTCCCGTACCGTGACTAAAGATGATTCGCCTCTAATGATCACTAAGTACTCGAGTTCAGACTTATGAAGCGACATAAACTTAAATGGATAAGCCATGATTTAAAAATTTTTCAAAAGAAAAAAAAAATTAAAAGTGTAGGGTAAGTGCCAAAACCAAAAAAAAAAAAAAAAAAAAAAAAAAAAAAAAAATCAAAGAGAAAAATAAAATTAACGGTTATATGTACTAACACTCCGTCTGTTACAATTTGAATTTAAAAAATCTAGTAACGTTTTGGTTGAGAACAATCTAGAAAACAAGCACAAAAAACAATTGCACCGAAATAAAAAAAAAAACACACAAAAGGAGTTAATGCAACCAATGTGTACGCTTTACAAAAGGTTAAGCTTTAAAAAGCAATAACAATTTAAAACAAATTGACAGAATATTGACAGAATGAGGTAGGGTCTGCAATAATATGTACCTAGGTTTTACAAAAGTCAAGTTATCTGAAAAAATAAGGAATTACAATTTAAAACGAATTGAGAGGAGAAAAAAAAAATTAAGTTATTTCAAATTATTAGTATTGAACAAAATGAATTGAGAAAAAAAATATTGGTATTGACAGAATAAGGTAGGGTCTGCAATAACCAATTAAAAAAAAAAAAAAACAATTTACCTATATAAGAAAAGAAAGTAATAATTCTTTTATAGGCAGACGAACCCAGGTGAAAAGGTTGTATGTGCCTGTAATGGAATCCCGGCACCCACACCCTACAACCGAAACAAAAATGATTTGCGGTTGCAATAAGTGTGGTGGTAGTACTTCCCCGGACGGGCCTTCACAAGGGCCCTACTACTACGATGAGTTTGAAAAAAAATAGTCAAAAAGAAAAGTACAAAAAAAAAAATCGTTACTTTCTTTTTCAAACAAAAAAAAAATGTGTAGGGTAGGGTACACCTTGGTTGCGTATAACCGAAAACGTTTTCACAAAACACAAAAATAATAAACACAAAACACACAAAACACCAAAATAACACACTTACTACCTCCACAGAACAAAAAAAACCAAGCGACCTTAATAAAAAACCACGTAATTGGGCGCCAATGTAACGGTTAGCGGGTGGGTTAAAACAAAAGAACCCACCAACGTTTACAATAAAGGAGATGGAAAGTTCAAGTATGTGGAAAAATTCAGACAGCTATAGAAATGGGACCTAGCACTGTATAACGCTGAATAGCTCAATATTCATATTTCACATAAAAAAAGTTTCTAAAACTTGTTATATCTTCATAATCATGATAAAAAAAACGTGAACACCTACCATTAAAAGTACTACAAAAATTGCAAATATTGATATTGCTATAAACTTTTACGTAGGCGTTTAGTTTTATGTATCTACTATTTTATTTATTTATTGATGACCACATTTGTGACCCACTCAGATTAATTAAATATCTTCAAACTACTTACCAAATAATGTGATACGTGCTTAAACTTAAAATAAAGACAGTTTTCACTGATGATATAAGTAGGTAAGTAGTTGTAATGATAAACAAACGATATCTTGATAAATCCTTTTGGAACTGGTTGTTGAACCCTCTAATTAGCTAAGGATACATTTAACAATTTCGAAATGAAACAAGAAAAATAGGAAATAGTATATTTATTCGATAATCTGTGATTCTTATAAATAAAGTCTGAAAGAATACGAAGCGACGGACTGTGTTTAAATGTCATTTTATTACGTGGTGATGGAAATCTGGATGTGATGTTGTTAATTTCTGCAACTTTGAACTGTTTCTTTCCACTACATGGCGATGGCTTTGCAATATTCTCACAGAACGACCACAAGCTAAGCACTCCGTTGAATAGCCGAATAAACGAATTTCACCAGTTGCTCCTGAATGCAGCAGTTCAAAACAAGGATGACAATGTTGGCTGAAAGATCGGCCTGTGCGGTTATAATTATTTAGCCACGAGCTCCTCTCGAGTGTATAGTGTATAGCAAAAGGAATAATCACAACGAACAATATTATTAAGCAGAGCGCAGAGCGTTCAAATGACATCTGACGTTTGTTTTTTTCTTAAAGATGGGATTGGACTCAAATAGTCACAGAAGCGATAATAGAATCGATTGAAATCGTTAGAAAGTAGTATCGATCATACTTCAGTTTTTTTTTTCTCTTCCACTACAGCAGGTGTAGCATGGCGCCGTAGAAAGAGGTTTTCTCGACGCAAGAATAGACAAATGACAGAACGTAGAAATATTTTTAGCGTTTTAAGCATGGTAATGTAATAAATATGGAAAATAAACGTTCTTTTCTTCAATAGTGTACGAATGGTGTCATATTTGTGCAAAAAAACAGTCGATTTGTGTAGAAATAACGATGAAATAACCTTGTCTTTTCTTGGTAGAATAGAGATAGAATCGCCATGCTACGCGTGCTGGGCAATATTCTCTTTCCACTCCTACCTTTCACGATGTTGGGCGTCTTCCTTCCAGTTCGGACAGAACCTGTCCAGTTAATATTATTCTACACAAAATATGAACTAAGATTAAACTAAGAAGCTCATTCCGAAGCTCATTCTGAATCTATCGATTCCCGCCAAATACTGTTTCAACGCCAATTTTTAATTTCAGCAAAGAAATCGTTTTAAATCACATTAGTAAAAATCGATTAAATACAGTTTCATTTTAACAATCTGGAAAAGCGTTATTACCCTTCCCTAGTTTTCATTATTTCATCGTGACCAAGTCATGTCAATAAAAAATGAGCGAAAAGCAATTCAGATACTTTTTTATGTTTAACATTTTATATAAGTCTTAGGAAATTATTAAACATTGAACAATTCATTAATGAATTTTCAAATACTACGAGTTAAAATGAAATTCTTATAGGCGACTGGGGCACTCATTTAGCCATCTCCTTTATTATATAGGTCGTGGTTCACAGCCGTCACTTAGTATTTAATCGTTCCGTGGAAGTAGGCGCACTAAGTACTGTCCTGGCTTATCGCGTAGTGCAGAGACGCGATGGGCGAGGAGTTGTCCCGAGGTGAGAGAGACCCCAGGGACAGGATGGTGGATGCGCCGGCTGGTCAGCTGTGTGCGGCTAGGTGCTGTGTGTGCGCAGGCCTCGAACGTTCGGTAGCGTGAGTCAGCTGTCGAACTCAACGAACGTTGAGGATAGGTATTTCAAAACCCCAATCTTGTTCCCCTTAAACCGGGGTGAACTTACACAGAATTTAATAATATATTGAATTTAAATATTTATTATTTGACTAAAAAAACTGTCTAAGTCTGGGACGAGTAAAATTAGATAGTCCTAGTATAGTGAGGAACTACGTCTAACGTCCAGCGTTCGCGGTAATTATTTCCGTACTGTGTTACGTCCCAGCTGATTACTACAAAATGCCTCGCTCAAAGAGAAGGGGAATTGGACTTTGCACGTGTGAGAGCGAGACAGCATAAGCATTGCCACTCACTTATCCGCAGCTAGAACATTCCACAGTTCTGTCACTACAGAACTGTCAAATGTTACTACCAGTTTAGAACTACCCACTTATAAATTACTTTTTGTCTCGACGTAATTCAAGAATATTTACTAGATACCTACAAATTTATATTAACCACTTCCCTGTCCGATGAATCACATGTGACTCACGACTATTGTTTAGGTATTGTGTCTGCTGCGCGGACAGTGAAAGTGTCAATGAACTATTTATAGTTTTGAAATGCAACGTTGGTAATCCACAACGTTACAAAACTAAGGAAAACTTTATCGTTGATAAACATTTTTAATTTCATCTTAAAATGTTTTTGAAATAAACGCATTTCTTTGAAAACAGCGTAGTCGTCACTTTTCCTAATGAAAACTTACCTCTTTACTTTAGTAGCAAATAATACATAAGTAGCGTTTTTTAAGTAAGAAAAGTGTAATACCTACATAAACTTGATTTAAAGATTTTATTGGGACAAAAAGCCCTCGAACAAAATGTTCACTCGGGACTCACTTAGAAATCTTTATGAGATAAAGAAACTAGACACATTTCACTCAACTTCGAAAATCTTCAGAAAATGCATTTCCAAGCAAAATCTTATTTTGATAAAGTGCTTGCAATCGCTAACGAAAAAAATTCAAAAGGCGGCAAGAAATAATGAAAATCAAAATGGCAGCAATCATTCGCTTAAATTAATAGTCATGTGTCGAAAAACCGAAATGCGCGTCCGTATCGACAAATATGTATTGACAGTTGAAATATTGTGTTCGACATTACATGGACCGCGTGAAAAAGTGACCCAATTTAAGGTACAGTGTAGCGTTGTAGTCGATTTGCAAAAAACCGACTAAACGCACCTCACTAGTAACGTGCCCCATCACTAAATATTCCACATATGAACGCGTCATCGCTTGGCGGCGTTCGTGTGTGCTATATAAGGGCCCGCTTCGTTAGTTAGTTCTTTTTCGAATCGGAAGCCGCTTTTACTCAAAAACCCCGAGCTAAACGGGTAAGTGCTCATGTGATTTCAATTGTACGCTGTCCTGCCAGATCGCATTTCTTTGTATTTCTTTGTGTGCGCGGTCTGGCAGCCATTTTATTGTATCAGCGTTATTTTAACCATTACTGTCGAAAAGCTATATGTACTCATCACCTTTTCTTCTTCATCGCACCTCACTGTGAATGCGCCCACATGCTTTTCGCACCCTACGCTATGCTTGCCTCGCCGCGCTGTGCCTAGCTGCTCGCTTAAATCGCCTGGCCACGCGGCGAGGAAACTTCGAGAATGCCTGGAGCATGTGCGCGCACACCTACCTCTATTGTAAGCCACCGCGATGGGTGAGTCTTCCACCAATCCCCTTGCTTTGGGCTTGCGGCTGAAGGACCCACACATCGACGGAGGCTTGCGGAGCTACGGCACGACGCTTACGCACGCACCCTTCTCCGCACTCGTTCCAGGGTTCCTGGCTACGGCTAACAACCAAACCTACGGCTTCACCTCTGAACCGTCAGACGTCCCGCTGCCTCCCGGCCTACCCCGGGAGAGAGGCGCCTGGCGATACAACGCGGCCACTAACGCCGTTGGCACCCCGTGGGAGCTGAGGCCCACGCCGCCACCTGCCGGCTTTGCCTCGCTGGCACGTCGCCACGCGCACGGCCCTAACGGTCCGTGAGCCCGCCACCTGATCCGGCCACCCACGCGGCGCGTGAGTGCCGAGACTTCACGCCAGCCGCGTGTGGAGGTGCCTGCCTGAGCGGGCCACGTGCCTCGCTGTGCCCTGCCTGCGCGGGCCACGTGCCTAGCGGAGGGCACTCACAGCCTGCCTGCTGCCTGCCGATCTACGTGCCTGCTTCTTTGAAGGCGGACGCGTCTGCCACGCGCTCGCCTCCTGCCCTGCATCGTCGTCTTCGGCGTCCTAAAGCCCAGGGCAGTACCTTTCTAACCAAGTGACCAGTGACAAGTGCCTAGAGACCCTAGAACCTATTACCCTGAATCTATTCTGTGTGCTCATGCTCCCTTAATAAATGCATTAAGTGACGTTTGGTTTCATTCATATACCTACCTAGAAACCCGCTTGCCACAGTGGCGCCCAACGTGGGGCAATCAATGAGCTCTCACCCGGTGTATCTTACTTAGTCATCTCTGCTTACCTCGTTCCTATAGCAGCTTCCTAGATAGTTACCGTAATCTAAAATTATGACAAAACTTCAACAGAATTTTAGATAATAATTCTTAATAATAATTTAAAAACTAAAATAAAAGAATCTCAATGTAAATTTATTTAATGCTATAGATTATCTTATACAATTATATAATGCAAAATCAAGGTTCAACTAATTTCTAATTAAAACCACTTATTCTAATTGCAAACAATCTATTAAACTACAGGAGGAAATAACTCTTCAACTCTAGTCATAACTAAACTTCGTTAAATAAAATACAATTTATCTAGGATACCTACAACACAACTATTGAAAATATATAACTTTTAAATTCATCTACTTAAACCTACCTAGCTTACCCCACAACTAAATTTTACTATTGGAGAAATATCTAAATTCTATTTATCAAACTATCTAAATCTATTTTTTTCAGTTCTAAAACTATTAGACAGACTAAATCTACAATAACTAATAAAACTAATCTGCAATAACTAACTAAACGAAATCTACAAAAACTGAAATTAATCTAAAAAAAAAAAAATCTAGCTAAACTATCCTAACTAAAGGAACCAGTAATCACACCCACATATCTAAAAATGATCAATGTTCTGTTCTAAAAAACTCAAAAAAAACTAGTAAATAATAGTATTTCAACCTACCGACCTATAGGCTGAGCACTTAAGATTTCTCTCTAACATCTTTGACTCTAAATCAAGATGCTGAACTTAGGTTCTCTCTCTAACCTATTGGTCACTATAGTTTACCTTGCTGAGGGTTTACTCTAGAAGTACTATTAACTACCTACTTGAGTAAAAGAACATTGAAACAGCTTCTAGTTGGAAGTCTACCTGGTTACTGTGAATAGTAATTTTTCTGTAATTTCTAGAACGATTTTTCTAAATACCCACCTAATATAAAAATTAAAATTTTAAACAAATTTAGTTTGCTAAAATTTTAAAATATAAACCTTTTTCTAAAACTTTTACCTATCTATATGACTTTACATGTCAAGGAATTATGGTGGAGCTATCCACCGTAATTCCCGTAGGCCTAGCTAACTACTAGTGTCTGACTCACTACTGGGTCAGACGATGCCAAGGGAACTACAACCATTCTCCACCTGGTTGTAGGAGGTCTACTTGTACCAGAGATTAAGTCTCTTAATCTCGGGCGTGCAGCTTCTACCGTTTTCGCCGCCTACCTTAGATAGCTATAATCTAATTATAGTTATACTAAAGGCATACCTAAATGCCATATCTACTGTTTTTTTTTATAAAAACTCAACCAAATTTTATAAAAAATCAAACAAAAATAATAAACTAAACTTTTTAACCAATTTTAAATAAAGAAAAGACAACTGGTCATAACCTTATTAAACAATGTTTTATAATTTAACTCAAGTAAATTAACCTTTTAACTTATAAAATTATAATAAAATTTAACTAAATAAGATTTTAAAACTTAAACTTTTATCTAAATCTGACTAAAGAGAACCAAAACTTTGCTAAAAAACTACACCTACTTTTGATTCTAGGTGAAAAACTAAACTTGAGCTTTAATTTTCTTTAACTAAAAAATAACTTTAAAACGGCATAGTCCGAAATTACTATCCTAACAACTGTAGGTACTACATACCACAGTTGAATCTTGTATCAGCCTAACCCGATAACAAGTCTACAGGATCTGGCCCTACCCCAGATTCCTTGGTGATATCACTACTTGATATCCACCTAAACTACTTGGTTTCCGGCCCTACCCCGGTTACCAATCTTGTGCCAGTCTACCCTGGTAACAAGTCTACAGGATCTGGCCCTACCCCAGATTCCTTGGTGATATCACTACTTGATATCCACCTAAACTACTTGGTTTCCGGCCCTACCCCGGTTACCAATCTTGTGCCAGTCTACCCTGGTAACAAGTCTACAGGATCTGGCCCTACCCCAGATTCCTTGGTGATATCACTCCATGATATCTACCTAAACTACTTGGTTCCCGGCCCTACCCCGGTTACCAATCTTGTGCCAGTCTACCCTGGTTACAAGTCTAAAGGATTTGGCCCTACCCCAGATTCCTTGGTGATATCACTACATGATATCTACCTAAACTACTTGGTTCCCGGCCCTACCCCGGTTACCAATCTTGTGCCAGTCTACCCTGGTTACAAGTCTAAAGGATTTGGCTCTAAACCAAATCCAGTCAGTGAATATCACTACATGGTATTTACTTCCTACTTTTATATACTGGAGCTGCCCAGTTATATAATAACTAACTATGAGCGGATCGCAACTCAAAAAACAAGCCTTATGCGTGAAAACTACCTATTTTAATATAATAACTAACTATGAGCGGATCGCAACTCAAAAAACAAGCCCTATGCGTGAAAACTACCTATTATTTAATAACTAAACTAAAATACTGTAATAACTAAATAATACTAAATAACTAAAATTCTGTCACATAAGCACTAAACCTAAAACCTAATCTAATTTCGTCACTTCGTATGATTGTTGAACGCATAACCTACCAAAACCTAAACTTGTAAACATAACCATAAAACTAAACTTTCTACAAGTTCCTACTTCTATAACTTCGCTCAACCACTAAATAACACAATGGGCGTAATTATAATTGAGTAAAGGTAATAATTACCTACATTTCTAGTAAGCTAATTAAAATTCTTTTGATAAAATTATTTGATCTAACAGCATGTTCTAAGATAACCTAGAATGTCGTTGACCGATTACATTTTGAACTTACTGACAGCTGAGACTTGTCAACTTTGACAGTTGTTTTGGTCATGGACTATAGGCTTTTCGAACATCGTCAATCTAGAATAGACATTGATCGTGGACCGAGACCTAGATCAATTCTATCATAGACATTGAACATGGACCTGAAAGGTCAGCTTTAAATATTTTAATGGCATGTTTTTTTTAAATCTTTTACCTAAATAAAATTATTATGTTTAGCCTTTACTAAATAAATTAATATTATTTTATAATAAAAATAAATTTAATATATTTTAAAATAAAACTTAATAAATACTAAGAGTTATTGAAAAACTTTATCTTATTGAAAAAAATTTTTTTTGACAATTTTTTTGAAAAAAAAAAAAAAAATTTTTTTTTAATTTTTTTTTTTGTTTGAAATTTTTTTTTTTGAACAAAGTTTTTTTAAATTATTTTTTAAAACTGGACTCCTTCTAACTTGAACTTGGATTTTTACTATAATACTATGAAGACTGTACAACTTAAAGTTTGTAGAGTACTAAATTTTTTTAAAATCTTGAATAAACCTATTACAACGTTCAACAATCAACAACGGAGTATACTCTTACGTAGGTAGCTAGATACATTACCCTGCGTTTTAACATCTTGGTTACCGAACCCTACGGAGATTCACTTGCTATTTTATCTCGTGCTTTTCCAACTGTCTTGAGTTAAACTACACTACTATTAGTTTACCTCTTGTATGAGATAGTAAGTCACTGATTTAGGACTACTTCCAAGTCAGGGACGGACATAGTATGAATGGATGAATGATTGATGGAATGGAAGCACATGAATGGGATGTATGAACGTTATGGTAGTCAGTTTAGTGGTTCAGGCCTTCTAGCGGATTTTCCCTAGGGAAAATCCTTTCATAGCAGCCGGGGTACTGTAGCGTTGTAGTCGATTTGCAAAAAACCGACTAAACGCACCTCACTAGTAACGTGCCCCATCACTAAATATTCCACATATGAACGCGTCATCGCTTGGCGGCGTTCGTGTGTGCTATATAAGGGCCCGCTTCGATAGTTAGTTCTTTTTCGAATCGGAAGCCGCTTTTACTCAAAAACCCCGAGCTAAACGGGTAAGTGCTCATGTGATTTCAATTGTACGCTGTCCTGCCAGATCGCATTTCTTTGTATTTCTTTGTGTGCGCGGTCTGGCAGCCATTTTATTGTATCAGCGTTATTTTAACCATTACTGTCGAAAAGCTATATGTACTCATCACCTTTTCTTCTTCATCGCACCTCACTGTGAATGCGCCCACATGCTTTTCGCACCCTACGCTATGCTTGCCTCGCCGCGCTGTGCCTAGCTGCTCGCTTAAATCGCCTGGCCACGCGGCGAGGAAACTTCGAGAATGCCTGGAGCATGTGCGCGCACACCTACCTCTATTGTAAGCCACCGCGATGGGTGAGTCTTCCACCAATCCCCTTGCTTTGGGCTTGCGGCTGAAGGACCCACACATCGACGGAGGCTTGCGGAGCTACGGCACGACGCTTACGCACGCACCCTTCTCCGCACTCGTTCCAGGGTTCCTGGCTACGGCTAACAACCAAACCTACGGCTTCACCTCTGAACCGTCAGACGTCCCGCTGCCTCCCGGCCTACCCCGGGAGAGAGGCGCCTGGCGATACAACGCGGCCACTAACGCCGTTGGCACCCCGTGGGAGCTGAGGCCCACGCCGCCACCTGCCGGCTTTGCCTCGCTGGCACGTCGCCACGCGCACGGCCCTAACGGTCCGTGAGCCCGCCACCTGATCCGGCCACCCACGCGGCGCGTGAGTGCCGAGACTTCACGCCAGCCGCGTGTGGAGGTGCCTGCCTGAGCGGGCCACGTGCCTCGCTGTGCCCTGCCTGCGCGGGCCACGTGCCTAGCGGAGGGCACTCACAGCCTGCCTGCTGCCTGCCGATCTACGTGCCTGCTTCTTTGAAGGCGGACGCGTCTGCCACGCGCTCGCCTCCTGCCCTGCATCGTCGTCTTCGGCGTCCTAAAGCCCAGGGCAGTACCTTTCTAACCAAGTGACCAGTGACAAGTGCCTAGAGACCCTAGAACCTATTACCCTGAATCTATTCTGTGTGCTCATGCTCCCTTAATAAATGCATTAAGTGACGTTTGGTTTCATTCATATACCTACCTAGAAACCCGCTTGCCACAACAGCCTCATATTACACCATTACGTACGAATTGGGAGAATATCTATACTTCTATACTTTTTATATTATAAAGCTGAAAAGTTTATAAACATCACGCTTCAATCAATAGCAGTGAATTTATGATCTCGTGGCTGTGGGAAAGAGATGGCGCTAGACGACTTGTATAGCTCTATCTCTTTCTCACATCCTAAACTGGGTCGCGTTAAGAGCTCATGGTAAGGGTACTGTTCTTAGATCCAGACAGACATTCAGACAGATCCAGATGGACTCATTATTCATTTCTTTTTCGTGTGAGAATGTGGCTACTCGTTGATGTCAGACTTCAGAGTGAACTAACCCGCCTCTGAGATACACCCAAATCTCTGACATGGCTTTGGACTTATATTTTGACTATAAAAGCTTGTTCCCTCACGATTTTTTCCTTTACAGATCCAATGAAGTCCAAGATAAACTAAGAAAGTATAGGTACAATTATGCATTGAAAAAGATACAGTTGGTACTAGCTCAGATTTTGATCTCACGATCTCTACATGAGAGGCGAAGTAATGCAATGGATCCCGTTCACCCAGAACAGTTTAAAGTACCCAATTAAGGCCAGGTATTTCGGAATTGACCTATTTTTGATTCAACCGTAAACAATCAAATGTACCTTTTTTCGGTCTGAAAAAAATATATGTTATAGTTCAATAAACTGTCTATGTTATTTTCCTGTTGAAAACGCGATATTTATAACTTGACTCGATCAAAAAAAAACGCGAAAATAGAGATTTTTTTAACGTTTTTTGAGTGGTACCTGAAGTAGATCAAACTTTTGGTCCTGAAGAGTATATCAATAAATAGGTAATGATGTTTGTCAGAACTTTATCCGGGTACTTTTTCATTTAATAACAATTTTAATTTATAAAAAGACGCCAATGTGTTTGGGCACATATGCCGTTTTATTCTAAGCACACATTCACTATCGTCCTCTCATCTTTTGCCTTTCAAAAGTAGTGTCATCACTGTCGTTCGTTGACGAATCAGTCAGCCAGCGTGGCTCTTACAGACTAGACCTATGACACTTTTTTTCTGATCGGGGCTGTCAAATTTTCGTAATAGGAAAAATGGAAATTGAGAAAAAGACCGAGAAAATAAAAACGAATGATGCGTAGGCTTATAGATTATTCAAAATATGTTTAGGCATATATACGCTGTGTTTAATAGGACCTGATTAAACGGACATGGCTGTAAAAAACACATATAAACTTTCTATTTTCAATAACATATTATTTTCATTAATCAATAAGAGAAAGAAACCGAACTTACTGAATTTCATCGCAGGAAATTCCTGACGATCCCTACAGAGCAAATAATGGATTTGAGAGAATAAGAATTTTAGAATACGTATATTCCATTACAAATTGTTTCTATCAATATAGTTAGTAATTATACTCACAGATACATAGATCAATGTTATCGTGATATCGTGATACGGTTCTTGTTCATCGTTCTGCAATATTTTGCATCCATCGTCCAATACTTTTGGATCTTTATAACATTTCATTGAACTAATGATAATAGCACTGAATTTCAGTCAACAATAATTTGTGGCACTAAATGTAAATGAAAACAACCACTAATCGTATCGAATTGCAATATATGAAAAGAAGCAACTTTTATTATTATTTATTTCATTTCGTCACAGATTTATAACAATTTCGAAAAAACAGAATTAAATTAAATTAAATGAAAACTGCTTGTCAATTTTGAATACTTCAAAATTACATGTCACCTACAAATAAGGCGTAGCACCCACCATGCGAAAAGGTTGAAAATCATTTCTTAAACTAAACATACAATACAGTTTTTTTTTAGACGTACTTGTCTAGTATTATAATATAAACATTAAATAAAAAAAAAAAATAGTTCTTGATCGTTATTCCAAGTTTTGTGGCGCGTCCACAATCTGTTTTACTAGGAATTGCGAGCTCCGAGGAAAATGTTTTTCCACTAAATACTGATCAATTTTAAGACTTATTTTTCCAAAAAAAAGGATTAATATCGGTCGGGGTTTGGTGGCACAAAAACGTGCCATTGGGGAGCATTGGGGATCGGGCGGTTAAACGAAACTATAATAGTTTGATAGCTAAATCACTATTTTTAATTGTATTTAGTAATACTTTTTCTAAATAATGACAATTTTATTTTTACATTTAGTGTGATATTTTTTTCCTAGAAAAGATGGGAAAGGCGCGTTCGCGGGAAATTTATAATTTTGGTTGCTCTTATAGAACGAACAGAGGAGGATGGCACTACCATCGTTCACTTCATTTAGCCAGCTGCTAAAGTGTAGCAGCAACGGAAGTTCCCAATCTTGTTCTGATTTCCCACCAGAAACGTCAGGAAGTCTTTTTATGGCGATATGACAAAAAATCTGCAATTTTGGTGTTTATATTTCAAAAAAAACAAAAAAAAAGGTTGCACTCCAGGAGTGCCGGTAGAAGTGAAAACTTTTTTGTTACTATGTTTTATTTTTAATTTGAATGACGTCTTACTCATTTTCGATCAGGGTCACGTGACCCTGACGCGAGTTTTGGTCACGTGACCCTGACGCGAGTTTTAAATTTTTTACCCATTACAGAAAAAGTGTACAACGCCGCTAAAGAAGTTTTCACTTCAAAAAGGATAAATTGGTGGTGTAATTTAAATGCTTATTAGAACTTAGAATGTTTTCAAAATTATACAGATATAAATTCCATATTCTTTGTAGTTATTTTTTAATAAACATGTATTTAAATCTATTAATGTGTTTTCCATGCATCAGTGAAAGAATTGTACTTAAATTATACGCAAAACATCGTATGATCATGATGGTGATGAATTTATGATAAAAGAGATGAAAAATATGTTTTCAAATTCAAATCAGCATATTTTTTATTATTATTTATTAGCATTTTTATTTATTATTTACTACTACTGATGTCCCTTTAACACGGTGCTAGTGTCCGTCATTTATATCAAAATACATCAAACACACCACCAGATATTGAAGGGCGACCCGCTTTGTATACGCATGGTAATAAAACGCTAGTGTGCTTGGGGCTTAATAGATAATTGGGTATTGTCATTTTGGCACGGTATGCCAATGTTAATGAATTTTCTACAAATTAGTAGTTTTTTTTTGTTAACTGGGGATATCAAAATCTGTTTCAAAATGTTATAAAATATATTTAGGTCTCTGAATGGAAAAAAATATTTGTAAAATATTTGTCTGCATCAATAGGTATTTATATCTATTTTTATTCGTAAATATATTGACATCCTTTTGATGAAATATTCTACTAGAGTAATAAATATATTTTGCGTAAAGGGAACACTGTAAGAAATACTGAAGTTGAAGAAATGAAATACCTAAAACGTTTCCGCGATAGTGGCGCTGGTTGCGGCGAACGTCGTCCAACTTTCACCGCTCATTGAACGACGATTTTTCATAATAAGGGAGCCTTAATGTGCACAAATCAATTTGCGCTGTAAAAGCGGACAAATCCATGAAATTCAAACAAATTCTTGCTCGACCAGACTGTAGATGATTGATCCTTTTACATTTATAATGCAAAGTCCAATATTCTTCGAGACCCAGCTGTTCTACTGTTACGAAACGGTGTAAAGGAGGCTACAGTTTGGATGAAGTAAATGCCGTAATTTACAACCGACGAAAAACTACGATTTGTATGTGTCCCTAAGCTTCAAATAAATTAGATTCAGTAAAAATATATTGTAACAGTTACTTTCTAGTATTTTTTCAGTTTCAGTAGTCAATTTAAGTTAGGTTGTCGATACGCAATGCTTTTATTAGGAAATTTGATTGGGTACTGAAAGTTTGAGTAATAGATGTTATTACTTACTCGTTTCTCGAGAGGCTGCCTAACTGAAACGGGACTGGGCAGGACATGTCTGCCGCATGCCCGACACACTGCGGGCCAAAATAGCTCAGAACTGGTGCCCTGAGACAGTGAGACGAGATCGTGGCAGGCCACGTAGGAGATGGCGGGACGAACTGGACAGGTTCCGTCCGAACTGGAAGGAGGACGCCCAGTATCGTGAAACGTGGAAGGAGTGGAGGGAGGCCTTTGCCCAGGAGTGGGACACAGAGGAGGCTCTTATAAAAAAAAACTTACATTAATGTAATTTATTTCATCACCACTGCTTTTAAAACGGTGAAGAAAACCTCGTGAGGAAACCGGAATGTCCAAGAACCAAAAATTCGAAGACATGTGACTTCTATCAATCCGCACAGGGCAAGGGTGGTGGATTATGGCCCACTCTCTCTCACAGAGAGGAGGCCTGTGCCCCAGCGCAGTGGGAATATTATTTAGAAGCTGACATAACATTGCAATAATACTAGCCCTCGCAGCGGTTTCGCCCGGTACAACTGAAAACATTATAATTATCTATCCTAAGTGTTAATCTAGGTTATAAACTATGTACCTTTGCAAATCCACAGTGTCCTTCAATAGCCCTTTACGTTGTTGGGCCACGGTTGTCTGATAAGACAGTCCCAGCGACCCCGGAGACAGTCTTACGACCACGGTAATTCCCACTGCTGGGATATGGTTTGTTATTTGCCACTCCAGCCTAGTGTGGGTGATTGGTTGGTTGGTATTGGTTTTAAAGAATGCTAGTTTTTTTAACATGCTTCCTGTCGAATATGTAGTTTTCTCATGATGTTTTCCTTCATGTCACGTCCTTGAAATTTTCAGCAAAGATTTAAGCTGTTGTCAAACAGACAGGCGTGGCGAACGCGAAGCGAGGCGTTTTTGTTTGTGGTGAATGGAATTGTTTGAAGCCAGTTTGCTGTTTGTTGTATCTTCTCATCGAGAATCCCACAGTGTCTCAAGACAAGGGTGTTTGACCAGTGTGTGTTGCCAGTGATGATATATGGCTCCGAAACGTGGTCCTTGACTGCTGGCCTCTTAGAGAGACTAAAAGTCACTCAACGAGCAATGGAGAGAGCTATGCTCGGAGTTTCTTTGCGGGATAAAATCCGGAACATGGATATTCGGCGAAGAACCAGAGTCACCGACATAGCTCATAAAATTTGCAAGTTGAAGTGGCAATGGGCAGGCCACATCGCTCGTAGAACTGACAACCGATGGGGAAGAAAAGTTCTCGAGTGGCGACCACGGACCGGAAAACGCAGCGTAGGCAGGCCTCCCACTAGGTGGACCGACGACATCGTGAGGGTCGCGGGCAGCCGATGGATGCAAGTGGCGAATTGTCGTTCGGCGTGGCGGTCTAAGGGGGAGGCCTATGTTCAGCAGTGGACGTCCTCCGGCTGTTGATGATGATGATGATGAGTCTGCTGTTTGAAGCTAGTCTGCAGTTCGCGCATAGACTATCGGATCGCTTTCGCTTTTTTACGTGACTGGATTCAAACTATTCCATACATTACAAATAAAAACACTTCGGATCACATTCGCTTCACCTGTCTGTATGACAATAGCTTTAGGCTTTACAAACATCTTAAAATGTCAGGTGTTAGTGATCATTCTGTGAAATATTTAATGTCAACACACGTAGGTACATTAACTGAACTAATGTAGGCATTAAATCGTGGAAACCATTAGTCCTGAGCCTACCATGGCCAAATAAAACCGACATAATGCTCAAGATGAATGGTGTGTGCGTAACTCGAGAACATTCCACGATAAATTATATAGTTTTGCATAAATATGTCAAATGAATAATAAGTTAGGCTGCCTGGCATTGAATAAGAGAATAGAGTAATACTGTAAAATAGGATGAAAAGCAGGGGTGAATCTGGACCAAATAATGAAATGGATTCTTGTGTTGGAATATTATAATAATTACCTACACATAATTATATTATTAATTTATTTAACAGACTAAACATTAACTATTACATACTATGATTACCCGTATTAGTTAGTGATCGTACCGAATGTATGAGAAGTGGCCTTAGCAGGTGGCGCTCTTTGGTTTCAACCTTCCCTATGGGAAAAGAAAGACGTGAGTTTATATTTATTTATATTAAATAAAGAAAAAATATTGGCACCACTGTTACCACTTATATGCTTAAAGGGTAGTCCATTTCGGTCCACCAAGGGCAGCCCTGGATTGGATGGACTCATTTAATGTTTTTACGGATCATTCTCATGTCTGTTGAGTTACGTTTCTGACAAGTTGCGAGTCCATCCTGAGAGATGACGAGTTGCGAATCTGACGAGTTGCGTTTCTGTCGACATGAGAATGATCCGTTTTTACCACGAAAAAAAAAAGAAAAAAGAGTTTTCTGATTCCTAATAATCAGTTTTAATATAGGTACCCACTGTATTTAAATAAAACCTAAATTTAGATAAGGTTAGCTTAATATTTTTTAAGTGCTTGAATCGGCACGAACATTTCTGAAATGATTTAATTTCTAAAAAATATGTTATTTAAAAAAACTTTTTGTTAAAGAATACCCATGCATTGTTAGAACGTCGTCTGTGACACGTTCGTGGGTTTGAAGACAAATACAATCACGATGCTCATGAAAATAAATTTCACAATAAATTTTCATAAACAACAACAAAAACAAGCACATTTGTAAATTGAATTTGTCTGCTACTAACATGGGTTAGCACTTTTATCGTTGTGCGACAGAAAAACTATCTGAGGTACAAAATAATATTAAAATGACAAGGGTCAGAGACCTTAAGCTTCTAGCTATAGTGCTGAACCAGAGGTCGTGGGTTTGAACCTTAGCCACAACTTTTCTGATTTAATTTTATAGTAAAGAAAATACTATGTATCGACACCAGTAGGTCAACCTGAATCTGTTAAATTTTACCTATCGAACATTAACCTTCTGCTATTGTGATAAGGTTAAAAATCTATTGAAGTTTGACAGATTGAGGTAAGTTGATGTGCTGGCTTCTGTACCTTAGATTTGAGTTTAAGAGATCTGGGGGCACGGTAGTGCCCCCGCCAAGACGAGCCAAGCGAAGCGCAAGGGCACTACCTACCTTTTCTCGAAGTGTTTCGTCGTTTTTTTGAACCCTCATAGAGTTGGTTTCCGATGTACCAGAAAGTTCATATTCGCAGAATATGATACCAATAGACTTATTAGGCATACAAAGTATCAATAGAATAGCTATAATACTTTAGATTTTCTTGATATCTAAAATACACGGATTTCGTCACTGACACACTGACACACTGACACACTGATGATCATCAAAATGTTTGGCTTCTTCCTGAAGTGCTAGAGAGCTGAAATTCGGTATTTAGCTTAAGTTAATAGAGCAAGAGCCTGTGAACCCCAGACCTACGTTATTTTATAAAGGCTGAAAGTTTGTCAGCTGATGCTCCCAACACTGGTAAGACGATGGACCAATTATGGAGTTTGGGTTATGGTGGCTTTGGCAGGTAAACGGTACTAAAGGTGCGTAAAATGTAAGTTAACTTACGTCATAGTATAAAAGCTGATTTTTATGTATAATACTCAGGTAATATGTAGATGATGTTTCCTCATCAGCCAGACACTTATCATGGTGGCAACCCCTTGCCAGACACCCTTAATGTTCAAGAAATTATATAAGTTTACTTACGTCATAGTATAAAAGCTGATTTTTATATATAATACTTGGGTAATATGTAGATGATGTTTCCTCTTTAGCCAGACACTTTTGATAGTTCCAACCCCTTGCCAGACAAACATTGTAAATAGCCCAGTCAACGGATGTTCAAAACAAGGTATAGAGGGAAAGTATTGGAACACAATTTTTGACTACACAACTTTGTTTGTACTAGTTAGGAGGAGAACATATCGAAAGTACCCATCCCTAGCCCTTGAGCTAAGGGGGAGGGAGGGGTTTGAAGGTACCACTTTTTGGTTTTTGGCTTATGTCTCGGAAAGTCGGAAACCGTAGGTCCTAGCGGCATAATATGTATGAACATAATAAAAGCTGAATAAATTCTCTATAAGTTTAATCCAGTAAACATTTCCAGGTTTTGTTTAGTTTTCGAGATATCTGCTCTTGAAAGTCTGTAATGATATTGGTTAAAATCATTTTTACCTCTTTGCATGTGGAAAGTTGTATTTGATGTCGCCAAAGTTCCAGAAAACAGCATCCAAGTTGGTTTCAGACCCTCCAAGTTGCGCCGAATGTCATTTTAATTTATATTAGTTACATTACAACTTAAGTCGTATTTCGTTAGATTCGAGTCGTTTTATAAGATTTGACCCAATTCTGTTGCCCAGATATTATCCTTCTCATACAATAAAATTATCCTAACATGACACTTAACCAAATAGCATCATAAAAAAATAAATTATTTTTTAATTCATACAATTTGTATGATAAGGTTAAAAATCTATTGAAGTTTGACAGATTGAGGTAAGTTGATGTGCTGGCTTCTGTACCTTAGATTTGAGTTTAAGAGATCTGGGGGCACGGTAGTGCCCCCGCCAAGACGAGCCAAGCGAAGCGCAAGGGCACTACCTACCTTTTCTCGAAGTGTTTCGTCGTTTTTTTGAACCCTCATAGAGTTGGTTTCCGATGTACCAGAAAGTTCATATTCGCAGAATATGATACCAATAGACTTATTAGGCATACAAAGTATCAATAGAATAGCTATAATACTTTAGATTTTCTTGACATCGACGTACGTTTCGTGCAGTAAACAGCATTTATCTTGCTCATCAATTTCTAAGTGTTTTTATAGTCTCTAAAAGTATCTCAAGCAGTTAATAAATGGAAATAATCATTGTGTAAAAGGTGATAATCGAACTGTGCAGTGATTTAACTTATTCGCAGTGATTTAATATAAACAATTGAACGAATAACAAAAGTTTAAATAATTTAGCACACCGTCATTAAGTGTTTATGTAGTGTCTCACAAGTACGCGTAAGCGACACGGTATTCACGGCGCTTACGACGTTTTTCTCGCGGCCTCGCTCAAGAAATACGAACACCGGCCAGTGAGTCGCTTGCAAAACATAGTGTTTCAACTGTTTTTTTTGTTATTTTTGTTTGGATCTCGTACAATATTGGAAGCGCTAACTGACTGATTACCTACTACCACAACAGACAACGTTAAGAAACAAAAATTGTCTTGTAAGAATGACCTCAATTAAAGACTCTTGGGGATGTTGTTCTAATGTTAACGAAGATGTAAATGAACCGAAAATTACTTGTATTAATTGTAATAAAATGTTTCATTTCTGCTGTCTGACTGTTCCGCCGATTGATAGTGACTCTGATGAATATCGCAACTGGAAGTGTCAGGAGTGTCTTAGTCTCCTTCCCAAATCGTCAAAGAAAGATTACACTCCGATACGTAATGTGTCTACCACCAGAGGTAATAAACGCCCGGCATTAAATTCTCCCCCAGAAGTCAGAACTGTAACTGCGGAGGAGGTGCGATCTATTGTGGAAGAAGTTGTTACGAAACAGTTTGACGTAATACTCCAGGATTTTAAGAAAACAATGACAAGTTTCATGAATACCCTGCTTGAACCTATCAAGAAAGAAGTGGAAGGTCTGAAGACTTCCCTCACATTTCACACTAAGTGTTTTGATGACATGCAAATAGAACATGTATCAATGAAAAACAACTTAAAATCACTGAATTCTGAAAATGCGCAATTAAAGAGCACCGTGGCAGACCTCACACTGAAAATGAATAATCTTGAACAGCAAGCTAGGGCAAACAACCTAGAACTCCAGTGTCTGCCTGAGCACAAGCAGGAAAACTTGTTTAACTTAACAAAAAAACTGGGTTCAGTAGTCGGATGTGACCTTAAGGACAATGATGTTGCACATGTTACTCGTATTGCTAAGCTTAACTCCTCAAGCCCCCGTCCAAGATCAGTGGTAGTCCAGTTATCGAGCCCGAGGATACGCGATCAGCTCTTGGCAGCGGTCATAAATTACAACAAGCAGAATAAAGACAACAAACTTAATAGCCTTGATTTCGGTATCAGTGGAAGTAAAACCCCAGTTTATGTAGTCGAGCATTTATCTACAACCAATAAGGCCCTCCACGCAGCAACCAGGATTAAAGCAAGGGAATTTGGATATAAGTACGTTTGGGTAAGGAACGGTAAAATCTACGTCAAGAAGGATGACACTGCAGAGCTCCTACTAATAAAGAACTCTGATACTTTGAGCAAACTGATCTGATTCTTTAAGTTGCAAACTTAATTTTTCTTGTTGTCATGTATGTGTAGCTTAGTTTTTCTTAAATTCAATAGTTTGCAAATCTATTACCAGAATAGTCGAGGCCTGAGAACTAAAACTCACGCATTTTATCGTAATATTTGCTGCAACCAATATGATGTAATAATTCTCACGGAAACATGGCTTAATGACTCTGTGTTGAATGGAGAGCTGTTTGATGACAGGTATGTAGTTTATAGGAGGGATAGGGAGGTCTGTTCTCGAGGTCGTAGGGAGGGCGGTGGCGTCTTGATCGCTATTAGAACTCATCTGAAATCCAAACGCATTCCAGAATGGGAAAGTAGTTGTGAGGATCTGTGGGTGACTATAGAAATGCCAGGATCACGTGCCATAAATCGTCTAGCTTTTTGTGCGGTGTATCTACCTCCCCCAGTGCGACGATCTTCCTTGGAGTTATTTATGGGTAACTGTAGTTCCGTCTTTGAACAAATTAAAGATTCACACGTTAGTATTATTGGCGATTTCAACCTAGGCAACATTGACTGGAGAGCAGTTGATCACCCGTCTTTGAATTCAACTAGCTTAACGGATGCGTTTATTGATTTCGTCCTTATCAATAGGCTCAATCAATTCAATAATGTAACAAACACAGCAGGTCGCACATTGGATTTGGTTCTTTCAACAAATTCATCAAGTTCTGTTAATGAGTGTATGAATCCCTTAAGTATTGTTGACTGTCACCATCCGCCTATAGAAATCAACATGTGCTTTAATGAACAAATTGGTTTACCCTATAATAAGGACTACAAAAAGTATAACTTTCATAAGGCTGATTACCAATCTATTCGTGAATATTTAAGTGTACAGAAATGGGATGACTTATTTCAGGAAGCGAGAGATGTGAATGAAATGCTTGAAATCTTCTATGAAAATCTGAGGACAGCTATTGAAAGATATGTACCCATTCATTTACCTAAGTCTCAAAAATACCCACCGTGGTTCAATCGTAATTTAATAAGACTATTAAACAAAAAAATAAAATTAGGCTGCGCTTCAAGAAATATAAAAACCCCTTGGATGCTATTGAACTAAAATATATAGGTAAGCAATGTGATATAATGGCAACCAAATGTTACAACGACTATATGATAAATCTAGAACAGGAGCTTCTGAAAAACCCTAAACTCTTTTGGTCATTCGTTAAGACTAAAAGGGGTGGAACTAGTACATTTCCTAATACCATGTCAAAAGGTACCGAAACCTCGTCAGATCCCACAGTTATATGCGAGCTATTTTCAAGTCATTTCTCCTCAGTCTACAGCCCAGATAGCATCTCTTCCGATGAACACAAGTCTGTTCAATTGCAAATGCTAGAAACGCACAGCTTAAACTTTCATGAACTTTGTTTAGAACGTGATACCGTACATAGCAATTTAAAAAACCTGGATATTAATAAAGGTGCAGGTCCAGATGGTATCCCTCCCAAATTTATAGTAATGTGTTCGTCTGAATTAGCTCTTCCTCTTACATTAATTTATAATAAGTCTTTGTCTACTGGTACATTTCCTTCAAAATGGAAGATAGCGAAGGTCGTTCCCGTGCATAAATCTGACGCAAGGGAAAATGTATCCAACTATAGACCTATATCTATTCTGTCTACATTCTCAAAAGTAATGGAGTCATTAGTCTGCCCATATGTACAAAACCATCTCAAATTGTATTTGAGCGAAAATCAGCATGGGTTTGTACCTCGACGCTCCACCAGTACTAATTTGGTGCCATTCACTGAAATGTTGATAGCTGCATTAGATTCCGGACAGCAGGCTGATGTGATCTATACAGATTTTAGTAAAGCTTTCGATAAGGTATCACATAATATTCTAATTTCAAAATTATACTCCTATGGAATCTCTGGTTTAATGTTGAGCTGGTTGAATTCTTATCTGAGGGACAGGCACTTTTTTGTAGTAGTCAATGGTTATCAGTCACGCCTCAGGGGTATTACCTCTGGTGTACCTCAGGGTGCACATTTGGGTCCAGTATTGTTTAATTATTTTATCAATGATATCCCTGATTGTTTCCATAATTCTGAAGTGTTTATATACGCTGACGACTTAAAAGCAGTTAAAATTATAACTGGTACTGAAGACACAGAACAGCTCCAGAAAGATCTCGATAGGCTTGTTGATTGGTGTGAAAGAAATTGTATGCACCTAAATGCAAAAAAATGTTACCAGATGACATTTTCTAGAAAAACTCCTAAATATATTGTTGCATCTGCTTACTGCATTAATGGCAAAGCAATAAATGAAACCGAAACCATGCGTGATCTTGGTGTAATATATGACAAAAAATTAACATTCGTACCTCATATGGACAACATAGCCAAAAGAGCATCCAAAATGATGGGATTTGTTCTGAGAACTTGTAGGACATTTAACAGCAACAGGACGAAAATATTGCTGTACAATAGCCTTGTCCGGAGCATATTGGAATACTGCAGCGTGATATGGCGACCACACTACGCCGCGCACTCTTTGCGTCTCGAGCGGATTCAAAAACGTTTTCTTTGGCACTTGGCATTTTCAAATGGGCTAGCAAAACAAATACGTTCGTACAATGCTAGGTTAAAGCATTTCAGAATGAAATCCTTAGATGAGCGTCGAAAATTCAATGATGCTATGTTGGCTTGTAAACTTTTCTCCCACAAAATTGACTCAGCAAAATTGCTGGCCCTCTTTAGACTGCGTGTGCCTTGTAGAATTCCGCGTAGTCCAATAACACCCCTGTGCGCACCCCTGCGAAGAACGACCTTGGGCGCAAACTCTCCCTGCGCTAGGATTTGTAAGGCTATCAATGGTTGTAGTGATATTCTTGATCTGCATTCTGACACCAGTAACAAACAGAAGTCTATTCTCTCTGGCCTGACTGATTTCTGACTTGGGTCCTTAGATCTAATCACAAATTACTATTTTTGTTTTATATTTAAAATCATTGTTTTTTGTTTTTTTTTTCTGTTTATTGTTTAGTTTTAGTTTTTTTTTTCTGTTTCCTTTCATTTGATGCGTGAAATTGATGTATCTATAGATTCATGGAATTTACGTCTACATCATAATTATTTTAAATGCTGTGTTTACCTATAAGTAATTGTTACACTATTGCAATTATATAAGACTAGTATGTAAGATCTTGTTTCCTGTGTAAGCAATTGTTGGTGAACCTATTCAATAAAATAAAATAAAAATAAAATAAAATATCTAAAATACACGGATTTCGTCACTGACACACTGACACACTGATGATCATCAAAATGTTTGGCTTCTTCCTGAAGTGCTAGAGAGCTGAAATTCGGTATTTAGCTTAAGTTAATAGAGCAAGAGCCTGTGAACCCCAGACCTACGTTATTTTATAAAGGCTGAAAGTTTGTCAGCTGATGCTCCCAACACTGGTAAGACGATGGACCAATTATGGAGTTTGGGTTATGGTGGCTTTGGCAGGTAAACGGTACTAAAGGTGCGTAAAATGTAAGTTAACTTACGTCATAGTATAAAAGCTGATTTTTATGTATAATACTCAGGTAATATGTAGATGATGTTTCCTCATCAGCCAGACACTTATCATGGTGGCAACCCCTTGCCAGACACCCTTAATGTTCAAGAAATTATATAAGTTTACTTACGTCATAGTATAAAAGCTGATTTTTATATATAATACTTGGGTAATATGTAGATGATGTTTCCTCTTTAGCCAGACACTTTTGATAGTTCCAACCCCTTGCCAGACAAACATTGTAAATAGCCCAGTCAACGGATGTTCAAAACAAGGTATAGAGGGAAAGTATTGGAACACAATTTTTGACTACACAACTTTGTTTGTACTAGTTAGGAGGAGAACATATCGAAAGTACCCATCCCTAGCCCTTGAGCTAAGGGGGAGGGAGGGGTTTGAAGGTACCACTTTTGGTTTTTGGCTTATGTCTCGGAAAGTCGGAAACCGTAGGTCCTAGCGGCATAATATGTATGAACATAATAAAAGCTGAATAAATTCTCTATAAGTTTAATCCAGTAAACATTTCCAGGTTTTGTTTAGTTTTCGAGATATCTGCTCTTGAAAGTCTGTAATGATATTGGTTAAAATCATTTTTACCTCTTTGCATGTGGAAAGTTGTATTTGATGTCGCCAAAGTTCCAGAAAACAGCATCCAAGTTGGTTTCAGACCCTCCAAGTTGCGCCGAATGTCATTTTAATTTATATTAGTTACATTACAACTTAAGTCGTATTTCGTTAGATTCGAGTCGTTTTATAAGATTTGACCCAATTCTGTTGCCCAGATATTATCCTTCTCGTACAATAAAATTATCCTAACATGACACATAACCAAATAGCATCATAAAAAAATAAATTATTTTTTAATTCATACAATTTGTATGAAAATTTTTTTTGCTGAATTTGACCAACTTCCGCCGTCTTGATTATTTTATTCCAATTTAATAAAACGATCCTTACTTGAAAGAGAGTCGAAGGGCATTAAAAAAATTGGCAACTCATTTTTATGGACACCTCGCACTTGATTAAAAATTAAATAATATTCTAAAATTGTTTACATTAGAAAAAGCTAAAGGTTCCTAAGATTGTTTTTCTGTAGCTCTTATGGATGCGGATTTCTCCTTATCGGTCAACTTAGAATCAAAACCCCGTACATGTACTACCTAATACGTAATTATAATCTAGAATGAGTTTCTGAGCTATTTTTACTGCTCCCTCGGTGGAAGGAAAACAAAAAATATCAAGCTTGATGATGGCTACCGCGAATTCAAGAATTTGTTATAACTTTGTGAGCACAGTAAGAGACCCTTTTAGCTGGAGCCTCATATCGCCTCAAGATGCAGGTTTCACTTGGCTTTATTCATTGCAGGTGGTAAAGTGAGGGTCTGAAAAGACTGCTCATGCTTTCTGGACCTTTGGCGATATGAAATACAACTTTCCAAATGCAAAAAGGTAAAAATGATTTTTCAGAATATTACAGACATTCAAGAGCAGATAGCTCGAAAACTAAACAAGACCTGGAAATGTTTACTGAATTAAACTTATAGAAAATTTATTCAGCTTTTATTTTGTTCATACATATTATGCCGCTAGGACCTATGGTTTCCGACTTTCCGAGACATAAGCGAAAAACCAAAAAGTGGTATCTTCAAACCCCTCCCTCCCCCTTAGCTCAAGGGCTAGGGATGGGGACTTTCGATATGTTCTCCTCCTAACCAGTACAAACAAAGTTGCGTAGTCAAAAATTGTGTTCCAAGACTTTCCCTCTATACCTTGTTTTGAACATCCGTTGAGTGGGCTATTTACAATGTTTGTCTGGCAAGGGGTTGGAACTATCAAAAGTGTCTGGCTAAAGAGGAAACATCATCTACATATTACCCAAGTATTTATATATATATAAAAATCAGCTTTTATACTATGACGTTAGTAAACTTATATAATTTCTTGAACATTAAGGGTGGGGTAAGTAATAGATGATATAACTACAAAAACTCTAAAACTTACAAGAGATAACAACTGAATATATAATTTTATTTGATATAACGATCTGTTAATATAATAAACGATAGACATAATTTTATAATGACTAATTATAATTTCTATAAGCATAACAATCAATGAATATAAAATCGTTTTGTATACCGCTCAAAAGACATAAAACTTATTTGGTCTAATTTTTTTTCTTCCTGGCAAGTAATCTAACACTGATGTACCTAGTAATAGTACCATCTGCCGTGAATCTTCGACGGAGCCCCGCTTCGCGGGGCTCCTATTTCTGCGTACAGGGTTAAAAGTAACCTAACACGAAGGGGATGGCGGGGTCTTTCAGACCCCGCCATCCCCTTCGAACCTAACCTGTCCGTGTCGGGGTGCCCCAAGTCCCGAGCTCGCTTCGCTCGCTCTTGCATCCTAGGTCAAATAACTGATTACTACCTGTCATGCTGGGTCAACGGAGCCCCGCTTCGCGGGGCTCCTATTTCTGGGTGCAAGGTTTAAAGTAACCTAACACGAAGGGGATGGCGGGGTCTTTCAGATCCCGCCATCCCTTTCGAACCTAACCTGTCCGTGTCGGGGTGTCCCAAGTCACGAGCTCGCTTCGCTCGCTCTTGGATACCTACTAAATTTTTCTAATAACAATAGCATTCGTGAAGGCAAACAATCAAAGTTCAAAGGATAAACCAAAGTCATCAAAGAAAATAGTTTAAACGGTAAATTATACATTTCAAACGTTATATGTAATGATTTTCGCTCATTTAAACGTTATAACAAATAAAATTATGTGAAATGAGTTTTAGAGTAACACAAACATTATGTGTAGAGAAATTATATCAATCGTTGGTATATCTCACGTTGATTATATCATGTGAACGTTATTGAAATGAAAATATATCAGATAACTTTATATGGAATGAGACGCACCCTTAAGGGTGTCTGGCAAGGGGTTGCCACCATGATAAGTGTCTGGCTGATGAGGAAACATCATCTACATATTACCTGAGTATTATACATAAAAATCAGCTTTTATACTATGACGTAAGCTTACATTTTACGCACCTTTAGTACCGTTTACCTGCCAAAGCCACCATAACCCAAACTCCATATCAATCAAATCAAATCAAATCAAATCGTTTATTTCAACTAGGCCAATTACAGGCACTTATGAATTGTCAAAAGACATAAAATAAAACAAGTATAAAAATAGTTATGGTGCTACGGTCCCAGACACAAGACATAAAAACTGTGAAAGTACCGTAGATGCACGTTCCAAGAAGTAGATCTCTATGGAGAAGAACGTGCAAGAAACTCCATGGACACTCTTTTTAGATCGCCAGAATTATTACAGAACCTTTGTTACATCATTCATTTTGAGGTGGTACACTATGTGAGAACGATGTAGCAAGTTTTTAATTAAAGTGTCCATAGTAACAATTAAACAAAGACAATTCAAAAAACAAAGTGATCAATAATTATTAAAATAAACCGTGGCAGCTAAGAGATGACCAGTCCCAACTGACAGCGCCCGTTCACGAACATGACACATGCATCAGCACCATTCAGCTCAACCATTTTGGAGGGAGCTAAATGATCCGACACACGCGCCACCATCAGCGAGACATTTAAGTGAGCATGACAGACTCTCAGCCGCCAGGGTCATTCAAGTCAACAAGAGACGTAGGTACTCAGTGAATGACAGCTCTGAAGTACATAGTACTCACACAATGTCGGCTATGAAACTATATAATACAAAGAAGATTGAATCTATACATTGCAAATACAGTTGTACAATCTTCAGCAGCTCCAACAATGGTATTAAGACGTATACTTTCACTACCAATTTATTCATACATTCACTGCCTCATGGAGCAGGACCAGCATGGAGCCAAGCATTATCATCCGCGATATAGTCGCTCAGTTTGTAATATGCCTGCTTACACAGTGTGCGTTTAATGCATGTTTTGAATTTAGTTTCATTCAGTTCAAGAACGTTTTGTGGTAGCTTATTATAGCATTTTAAACAGTACCCCATGAAAGAAGAGTCTACTTTGGCGAGTCTGAAGCCCGGCTGAACTAGGGGTAACAACCCAAACGCTAGCACTGCACCAAATTATCAGCACTCCGAATAAATTGTAAAATTCTAAGGTTTTCACTTACTAATATGGGTTACCGCACTAATAAATAAATAAATGTATGTTTTTGGAATCCTGCTATTGGCAAAAAAATACTCTAAGACTACACAATGGCGGAAATTGTGTAAACAAACATTTGTGTCTAGCAGTTTCTTCTGTTTTTGCCTGTTTCTTGTGATCGTCGTTAAGTTCACGTGTTTACATTTTATGATATATCAGAACTTTTACATATTTTATATTGAAACTAACGGTTTCTCTGATATTATAGATAGTTCATGAGGATAATCTGAAGAGTAGAATCTGAGGTTATGGTGATAAATTGGTAAAATACGTGGTGCTGATAAAGGGATCGAAAATTTTGTAAATTCCAAATTATCAGCACTGGTGCTGATAAATGGAAAAAATATACATAACTACTAATTTCATACTTTTTAATGTAAACTGTGTTTATTTTATGCATAGAATTCATTTTATTTTGTATAAGTAGTATAAACTATCAAAATCCAAATCTTAGCACTGTGCTGATATCTGGATCAGAAGCATGCTGATAAATTGGTTTTCCTAGAATTTCATCATCTCGACAAATTAAAAGTTAAAAAGTTAAAGAAGAAGAACAAGAGACTCGCAAAAAGAACAGATACTTAAAAAAGATGAAAAAAAAAAACAAAACAAAAGAAACCACCAGAAACAAGATTTAACAAGAAAGAAAAAGGGACGGTCAAAACTAAAAAATAAGAGGCTGAAGATAATCTTATAAAGGAGACTAAAGTAAATAAAACTACAGTAGAAACCACCAGAAACAAGGTAAACTAGAAAGCAAAAGAGGCAATAGATACTTAAAACAAGAGACAGAAGCTACGAATAATATACAGGAGACAAAAGAAAATAAATCACGAGAGACCTTTATTAATCACCACCAGACATCATTTAAACACGAAATTATGATTCATAACACGAATATACCATCCTCACCTGAAAATGAAAACCCGATTAATATGAAAAGAAAAGCCGAAGACCAGAGTAGAGTATCCACCAAATAAAAAAACCGGCCAAGTGCGTGTCGGGCCACGCACAGTGTAGGGTTCCGTAGTTGCCCATCAAAATACTTATGCGTACTAACTAAACTGATTCGCTGAATGTAATTTTAAAAAGAAGAATTTTCAAAATCGGTAAAGGAGTCTTTGAGAAATCAGAGAAAATACATAAGAAAAAAGATTACGACGAATTTAGAACCTCCTCCTTTTTTTGAAGTTAGTTAAATAGTTGACGATAAAAACCTACCTATCCCCAAAAAAACATACCATAAAAACATACCTATTAAAGCTGTAAAAATAAAGTTGACAAACTTACATTTGCAGTTGATTTATTGTTTCTCCGATACATTTTGTTTAAGAAAAAATTTAATCAAGTACATTTTATAAGTTGGTCGACTATTACTCGTAAAGTTGTAAAGCCTACTTAGTCGTGATAATTTTCTTTTAAACTTCGTTATATATACTACTATTGTGAATTTTTTCACACCCCCAAATATAACCGTTTAGCTGGTAGAGGGGGGACACACTCGAATCGAGCAAAATTTAGCACTTTAAAGCTTAATATTTCACAAACGAATTTTTTCATAAAAAAATTGTTAATGGAAACTATCATTATTTTTTAAAGGCCTATTTAATGATACCCCACACTAAGGGGTACGCGAGAAAAAAAAATCCTCACTTCACGTGTAAGTACAGGAGGTACCCTAAAAAAAAATATTTTACGAGATTTTATTTTACCACTTTTTCGGCACAACAAATCCGTATATTCACACCAAATTACAGCTCTCTAGTACTGTGCGTCTCTGAGCTAAACTGCGGACAGACGGACGGACGGACGGACGGACGGACGGACGGACGGACGGACGGACGGACGGACGGACGGACGGACGGACGGACGGACATGGCGAAACTATAAGGGTTCCTTGTTGACTACGGAACCCTAAAAAATCTTAATTTACCTAGAGCCTCGCCTAACAGTCAAAGAGATAACAATCAAATAGACCCGTTGAAAATAATAATAATTAATAAAAGAAAGAAGACGAAACTTACTCTATAATAGAACTAGAGATCATTCAAGAGAATTAGAAGATGTGATGGCAAGAGCCTATCCTTTTCCAAAGTATGATTATTACTTTTATAAAATTGACAAAATTTTAAAAATTAAGAAACATGCGCACAAGGAAGTGTACAAGTAAATAAAAAAAGGATAGGCTCTTGCCATCACATCTTCTAATTCTCTTCTAAAATTATAGGTGACTAGCTGCTGCCCGCGGCTTCACCCGCTACAACTCGAAAATTATCCCACAGGAACATAAAATCGGGATAAATACTATCCTATGTGTTAATCCAGGTTATAAACTATCTGTGTACCAAATTTTAGCTTAATCCGTTCCGTGGTTTAAGCGTGAAAGAGTAACAAACATCCATACTTACAAACTTTCGCCTTTATAATAGTAGTAGGATTGTTTTATATTACAGGGTACCTACCTACTAACTATATAACAATAAAAATCAGATTTTAAGAATGGAAATATTGTTTTTAATGCAATTCATAACAGTGATAGATAGGTGCTGATAATTAGGTCGCTCTGTGCTGTTAATTGGGGGTAATGGTGCTAGTAAATGGTGAGAGACCCATTTTTTATTCTTACTTGTCTAAAAAAATTTTGACAGAGTTCAACCATGTTTTTCTTTTAATATCGTCTTCTTTATTAAATATTAGAACTATCAAATTTGCCTTAACGGGTAAAGAACTATTTTTCACAATAATAAATAGGCTTAAATTAGGACCAACTCTTAAAGTGCTGATAATTGGGTACTTCACCCTAATTGGTTCCTACTTCTAGTATGATAATTATGTCTGTCACCTCTTTTAGAGAAAAGATGCAGATTTTTTCTAACGTACATTATATTTTCATAGATATATTGACAAGGTACCGTCAGGATGTTAATTTCCTTAAACAGTTCTCTTAGAGAATCGCGCCTACGGAGATTATATATGGCTCGAATAGCTCTCTTTTGGAGAATAAAGATAGACTCGATGTCAGCCGTCCGTCCCCACAATAAAATGCCATACGACATTATACTGTGGAAGTAACTGAAATATACAATTCTCGCAGTATCAACGTCTGTGAATTGACGAATCTATCAAACAGCATATGCTGCTGAACTTAATCGCCCCGCAAGAGTTGTAATATGAGGGCCCCATTGTAGCCTTGAATCAAGTGTTATACCCAAGAAAACCGTTTTATCGACGAATTCTAGTATCTCATCATCCAACACTATGTCATAATTACTATTTTTAACATTTGGTAAGGCAAACCTAATGCATTTAGTCTTGTTTCCATTTAATACTAAATTGTTTGCTGTGAACCAATTATGGATCTGACGCAGGGTATTATTGACGTCGTCTAGATTCTGGGCTCGCCTACTTATTTTAAAAATTAGGGAAGTGTCATCAGCAAATAACACCATCTTGTGTAGTTGATTTTTAAGTAAATAGGGTAGATCGTTAATATATATAAGAAAGAGGAAAGGACCCAATATTGAGCCTTGTGGAACTCCCATTTTAACTCTTAAACCCCGTGAATTTACACCATTTATCTGAACTTGTTGTTGTCTGTCACACAAATAAGATTTTACTAAACTAAGAGCAAGTTTACCTAATCCGTAATGTTCAAGTTTCAAAAGTAATGTGTCGTGATTAACGCAATCAAATGCTTTGGAGAGGTCACAGAATATTCCTATGGCGTCTTGTGCCTCTTCCCATGCAGTAAATATGTGCTTCAATAGGGTGACACCGGCGTCAGTTGTACAACGTCCCTTGGTGAAACCATACTGCTGATCGTGTAAGATTTTATAG
The DNA here is from genome assembly GCA_036375495.1 of Agrotis segetum. Taxonomy (NCBI): domain Eukaryota; kingdom Metazoa; phylum Arthropoda; class Insecta; order Lepidoptera; family Noctuidae; genus Agrotis; species Agrotis segetum. The sequence goes on from JAQSVV010000001.1 coordinate 1,018,722, forward strand.
GTGTTGAAGTGGTCAAGCATCTGATTTAGCATTACTTTCTCAAATATCTTGCTAAAGACTGGCAACACGGATACTGGTCTATAATTGTTAGTATCTTTGGAGTCCCCAGATTTAAAAAGAGGCACGACTTTACTGAACTTCATCAAATCAGGAAAAACTCCTTGATCCACACACAGATTAAAAATTAATGCCAAATATGGCGCTACAGTTTCCACAATACCTGTACAAACTTTGATAGACAATCCCCATAAATCTTCGGTCACTTTAATTTTAATTTCCCGGAAAGCTTTAATAACTGTCGTAGGGTTTATATGTTTAAACTTAAAATCAGCCGGGCTGCCAGAAACGTTCGCCTTTAATAAACCTATTGAAATATCAGGTGAGGAATTTAGAGCCTCCGTAGTCCTAACCGGTATATCAGTAAAGAATTTAACAAATTCTTCAGCTACTTCCAGATTTGAGCTTATAGGACCACAAGATGTCTGCAAAGCATAGTTAGTGTTGGGCTTTTTTTGCCTACCAGTCTCGTTATTTATAACTTTCCAAACCGTTTTTATTTTATTTTCTGACGATTTGATCTTGTTGCTAATATGCATGGCTTTAGCAGCTTGCAAGTATTTTTAAAAATTTTTGAATAGGCACCAACATACTTATTAAAAGTTTCAGAGTTAATGATTGGCTTAAGGCCATACAGTTCAAATAGTCTTTCCCTACTTTTCCTAATACCCCTAGTCGCCCAGTCACTAAATACAAATTTGGGGTTAATGTTTTTTGTTTTCTTTTCAAAAGTTTTATTGAATTCAGTATGAACTATTGAAAAGAAATTAGCATAAAATTTATTAACATTCTTATCGTCCATACTCATTACACTTAGCCTGTTTTGTAGGCAATTATTAAAGCTATTTAATTTGGCAGCCGTTATTGGTCTAAATTTAATCTCAACATGTTGCTTAGTTGTAGTACATCTAAAAGTTACCATTTGTCCGCTATGATCAGATGGCAGACAATTAATAATAGCCTTATCCAAATAATCACAATTACAAAAAACATTATCGATACAAGTAGCAGAAGATGGAGTTACTCTTGTTGGTTCTGCAAAAATATTAGTCAAATCAAATGATTTAAAAAGATTTAATAACCTATTGCTATTTGAATTTTCATAATTGGTCCATCGTCTTACCAGTGTTGGGAGCATCCGCTGACAAACTTTCAGCCTTTATAAAATGACGTAGGTCTGGGGTTCACAGGCTCTTGGGCTATAAGTATACAACCAACAAAAAAATTGATAAACTTATAACTTTCGCCCCCATCCCCCTAAAATGGGGGGTGGAAGTTAGTATGAGACCTTAAAATGTTGGGGTACTTCCTGAAGGGCTAGAAAGCCGAAATTCGGTATGTAATCAAAGTTCAGTATACAAAAAACGTCCCCCATCCCCCCATCCCCTAAAATTGGGTGGGGGGGGGGGGTGGTAATTATTTCTAATGCACTTCTACAATATGGGTATCAAATGAAAGGGCTCGTTGAGAGCAACTGTAACACGATAAATATTGTGACGTCATTCTAAATCCAAGATGGCGGAAAAGTTATTTTTAATGCACTTTTGCAATATGGGTATCAAATGAAAGGGCTCGTTGAGAGCAACTCGATGAATACTGTGACGTCATTCTAAATCCAAGATGGCGGGAAAGTTATTTTTAATGCACTTTTGCAATATGGGTATCAAATGAAAGGGCTCGTTGAGAGCAACTCGATGAATACTGTGACGTCATTCTAAATCCAAGATGGCGGAAAAGTTATTTTTAATGCACTTCTACAATATAGGTAACAAATGAAAGGGCTCGTTGAGAGCAAATCGATGAATACTGTGACGTCATTCTAAATCCAAGATGGCGGAAAAGTTATTTTTAATGCAACGCTACAATATGGATACCAAATGAAAGGGCTCGTTTAGTGGTTTTGGTTTTGGTAAAGACTTTCTTTTTAAAAAAGTCAATTTTACTTCTCACAAATTTAACTGGCGCCCAACGTGGGGCTGAAAACAAAATCTTCCGCTGCTCCTGTACATCGAGAAGATCACCATCAGCTCCGGCACGAACCTTCGAGCTCCGACGACTCCTGTATCATCGCTGCCTCTCCGCTTCGCTGCCCACCAGAGAAGAGTTCAACGCAGATATGCTGAGCATGTTCCTCGCTGCTGCAATAATCCTGTAAGTACATAAACTGTCTACTCCTTACCTCTGATTCTCCCTAAAAGTGTGACAGACTCTAAGGACGACACAACTGACGATTTCCCTCAGTGACTGACTTTTAACTCCTGTATTAATTGTTCCAGTCCCGTAGAAAATCTTTAACATGGCTAATGACAATCCCCGTGATTACCACGAATTAATTCATGAATACGATGGTAATTCAGAAACGCTCCACCGTTTCATATCTTCAGTGGAACAATACAGATTATTAAATCCACATGTAAGCGAAGACCTATTAAAAATACGTGTTCTAACCAAGTTACGTGGCCTCGCGGCAGATATCATATTGCCTAGTAATAATAATTCATGGAATTCGATTAAAACGAAATTAATAAATTTACATGGTGGAATAAAACCATTTGTTCAAACATTGATAGAGGTACAAGAATTAAAACCCTCGAATAATAATATTAGTGAGTTTATTCATAAGTTAGATATAGCTATATATAAACATGCTATTGGACACCCAGAACATATTAGCTCTTTTGAAATGATGGCAAAATTAAACATATTAAAATATCTCCCTAAGAATTTAAGGATCAACCACCTTCCGTGGACAGAATTTAAATGTGCCCTTCAGGAACAAGAAATGTACGACTTAAAACTTCGTGATCTTCCTGTAGATAAAAACAACTTTCAAAAGAAACCAGTTCCGAAACCGGGTACTAGTAGTAATCAACATACGTATCCACCGCGTCCAATGTATAATAACCATGGATATCCAAGACCTACCAATTATGATCAACGACTCGCCCAAACGCGCGGTCCCATACAAACAAATCGCCCGCCTAACTTCACTCCGCGTAATACCCAATGGATTCAAGCTCCGTGCCCTCAACAACAAGCCCCTCAGGCAAATAATGATGTAACCATGCGTACCGCTTCGAACCAAATTCCGTTCAAACGCACCCGTCAGGAAATGAATTTAGTAGAAGAACAAACCTTCGCTAACGACCCGCAGTACGAAGAGAAAGAACAAACCCCCCCTCATTCTGAAGAAGAATATTACGGTGATAATTATGGTTCTTTTTTCGACGACAGTCCACCAAACGAATCGAAAGAATAAAATTAAATAACGTCAGTATAAATCTCCCCTATATACAGCTAACCCCAGGCCGTAAGGTACTAATAGACACCGGTAGTACTAGATCGTTTGTATCACCAGAAGTAGCCCATAAACTACTACGTGATCCCAAAATAAAATATGTACCAACTCCATTCGCCGTAAAAACCGCTCATTCCGTTTCTCAACACGAAGGAAAAATAATAACACCCCCTTGGAATAAAATATTTGGACATACAGTAACTAAACCCTTCCATTTTTACATAATGAAATTCAGTAATGAATATGATTATCTCATAGGATGGGATATGCTAAAGGAGAATAACATTAGTGTTCAACCAGCCGAACAACAACTAGAAACTCCTGATAAAATAATCCCTCTAAATTTAATAGATACACCAGAAGACCTAGATGTAGCACAGCTGCTAGAATATTACGATGATATATTCACTGACGATGTTTCAAAAACTTTCTTTGATCAAGTTAAACATACTATCATTTTAAACAAAGAAGATCCTGTCTACCAGAGAGCCTATCGACTCCCCGAAACCCAACGCAACGAAGTAAATAGACAAGTCAGAGAGATGTTAGCTAATGGAATAATTAGACCTTCAGTTTCCCCTTGGTCATCCCCAGTTCATTTAGTCGATAAAACCCCATATGAGAAACCAGACAATAAAAAATGGCGTTTAGTGATAGATTATCGTAAACTCAACGAACAAACTGTGTCAGACAAATATCCTTTGCCTAACATAGAAGATATTTTCACTCGCTTAAATGGTTCTAAATATTTTAGTACAATAGACCTCACGGCAGGCTACCATCAGATACAAATGGAGGAACACTCTATCCCATTAACCGCCTTCAGCACCCCTAATGGACATTACGAATTTACACGAATGCCCTTCGGATTAAAGAACGCACCAGCTACATTTCAACGCGCTATAAATAATATCCTTGCACCATGTTTGGAAGCAGGAATATGTTTGGTATATTTAGATGACGTAATCGTATACGGAAAAACCCCGCAAGAACACCATGAACGCTTGCGTGAAGTCCTCGAAACATTAAGAATAAATAACCTAAAGGTCAACAAGGGAAAATGTAAATTCTTCCAACAAGAAGTTACATTCCTCGGACACGTATTAACCAATAACGGACTAAAACCAGATCCGCGTAAAGTGGAAGCCATAAAGAAATATCCGCCACCAACTAATTTAAAAACACTTCGCTCATTCCTTGGTATGGTATCATATTACCGCAAGTTTATTCCTAATCTGTCCAGAATAGTCAAACCACTAACCGACTGTACAAAGAAAAATGCAAAAATAGAACATACCAGTAACTTTCTGGATGCGTTTAAAAGAGTTAAAGACCTAATAATCAATCCGGTACTAGCTTATCCGGATTTTGAGAAACCATTCACCATCACCACCGATGCCAGTAATTTAGCATTAGGCGCAGTACTCTCTCAAGATAATCACCCCATAGCATACGCTTCAAAAACATTAACCGAATGCGAACAAAAATATAATACCACAGAGAAAGAACTGTTAGGTATAATATACGCTTGTAATCAATTTAGACCCTATATTTATGGTAGACGCTTCACTTTAGAAACAGACCACCAAGCACTAGTATGGCTCGCGAAATTAAAAGAACCAAACGCTAGAGTCAGCCGATGGAGATTAAAGCTTCAAGAATATGACTACGAAATAAAACATAAAAAAGGATCGTTAAATAAAGTAGCCGACGCATTATCAAGAGTGGAGATAAGCATGAATCATAACTCAGATAACGCGACAGTACATTCTAATTACGACGACTCGACCCGAGGTTTCGAGATAAGACAATCACACCCACCTAGACGCATGTGGCGCATAGAAATTATCAAAGGTTCCTATCATGTAAAACAGAAGTCGAAAAATAACACAACTACTGATTACACGTTAACCATAGACAACCCTAACGATTTCGTTAAATTTTGTAAAGAATATTTAGGTGATAAACGCTATGCTATATACGGCAAAGATTATACGCTGTTACAACAACTATCCGAAGTTTACAGAAAGAACTTTGATACTAACGCATTACAAATAGTTTGGTTTACTAAAATAAAAAAAGAAATAGAAGATCCAGAACAGATCCTCTACATTATTAGAACAACTCATGAAAAGATGAATAGACACATAGGACATCCAGCATTAGATAAAGAAATAGCATTAGAATATTACATTGAAAATTTACGTCAACATACAACTAAATTCCTCAATAACTGCAACATTTGTATAAAAAATAAATACGATCGGAATCCTCCCAAACCACCCCTGGAGAAAACTGTCACTCCACAAGCACCAATGGAAAAATGGATGATCGACACGTTTCACTTTAAGGATCAAAGGTATCTCACTGGAATAGATGTATATTCTAAATGGGCATTCATGCGCCCCCTGAACGAACTTAGCTCATTAAGGATAATAGATATATTATTAGATTTATTCTCTATAGTAGGTAACCCTAAGCAAATCTCAACAGATAACGATACCATCTTTATATCAGAAACAATGAAAGAATTCTTTAAAAGCTTAAATATAGAACAACATATAACTACGCCTGGTCATCATGAAAGTCAAGCTGACATAGAACGATTTCACTCTACTATAATTGAAAAGCTTAGAATTAATTTAGAGATGGGAAATAAAAACGTTAATTTAGTTACGTTAGGTTATAACTCAACTATTCATTCCGCTACTAATAAAACTCCTAATAACTTACATTTTCTACGCGAATTAAATATAGAAATGACCCCAGAACTCCGTACTGAATATTTAGCTGAGATTAAGAACCTATTAGATACGAATAAAAATAAGTTGATCGATAAGATAAATGCCCATAGGCAACTATTACCTAAAGAACTTAGAGTAGGACTTAAATTTTTTATAACTCAACACGATAGATCTAAGAATAAACCTGTCTTTATAGGACCCTATACTGTTAAGAAAGTACTAACTAGAAATAGAGTAGCATACGATAGATTAGGTAAAGAAAGGAAAATCCATTTAAAACAAATGCGTTTTCCTTCTATTTCAGTATCAATATCTCCCCCGGGACAGGATACAACCTGACTGGAAGACTCTTGTTTCTCCAACAAGGAAAAGTCCTCGTGACATAGAAAAGCTCACCAACGCTCATACTAACCTCCAGCCCTATTTACAGCAACAACATGCCAACATCCCCCGTATTAAATTCCTAAATAACGAAATATATGCTTGTTTAAATAATGTAAAACAACATAGACAGAAACGTGGTCTCATCAATGGATTAGGGACCCTGATTAAAGCTCTAACAGGAAACGCTGATAATAACGATGTTATTGATTTAAATAATAGATTGAGTGCCTCGACTCAGATATTGAAGGAACTAAATGAAAAGATTAAATCATTGAAGGATTTCACTAATTACTCCTCATTAAAAGCTATCGAAACTATTAATATCTTCATTAGACAAATAGATACAACTGATCAACTCGAAACGCTCTATGACATCTGTCAAGAGGTCGAAACCACATTAACTTTTGCTAGACACTCCATGTTGCATAACTCAGTTATCCCACTTAGTAACCTATACGATGCTTTAATGAAGATCCCCTTACAGTTTCATTATCCTACTGACTTAGACACCCTATTACAAGTAGTTAAAGTAGATTTACATAGAGAAAATGGAGCATTAGCCCTAGTATTGACTATACCTTTAGTTAAATCCCATACATATGACTTGAGTTATTTATTACCCTTAATTCACCCTTACAACCAATTCGAATCCTGTACCTATCCCAGCATCCCTAGACAGTTTGTGTCTTATATGGACGATGTGTTAGCAGTTGACGTAATAGAAGCCAACATTGTAATAACTAAACCAGTCACAGAATGCCAGAGGGAAACCATCATGAAGAAAGAATATCTCTGCAACTTAACCCTCATTAGTTGCCCCAGCAAATATGAAGAAGACTTCTTCAACTATCGTTACATATATAGTCGTGACGAAATATGGATCAACAACCCCTGCAATGAAACACTCCAGTATATTCATGGGAACCACCTACAGAACATCCAGAACTGTTCTCTAGTAGCGGCACAAGACTTCACCGAGTGGTATACTTATCAACCACCGAAGAACCTCATCCCTGTGAAAACTTTCGATCCCGATAACTTAGATGACGAAATCAAAAGATTAGAACATATGGACCAGCTCGCAACAGCAGGACTAAAGGAAACTTCGACGACGCAGCTCATCTTGTACGGCATCGTCGGCGTAGTAACGCTTTTGATAATCTATAAAATATTCCAGATATATCAAAGCTTAGGAGGAGGAGAGTTACGGTACGCAACCCAGCCACCGAACTCCAGACCATCCCCGCGCAACCCTGCACACCCCTCAGAGACCCTAGAGACCAGGACTGTGTATTATTACCCGATCACGTCCAGAAATGATAGTATAACATTGTTATCAGTAAAACTGGAACCAACAACACATTTAGAAATAAACATCATTAAGAAGCAAACATAATTATCATAATAACATGATGGACCGAATGCCCCGCATCCCGAACAGCGATAGTATATAAGTTGATGTCACGTAGTATTAAGTGCCTCTTTACATGTATCTCTCATTGTATACGCCTGTGTACTTACATTAAAGACTTTCTTTTTAAAAAAGTCAATTTTACTTCTCACAAATTTAACTCGCGCGATAGGCACCTTAACGTTACATCACAGGGGAATGCTCACGGTGAAGGAGCGTGTTAACAGCCTAGCAACTTACAAAAAGAACTGAAATCCCACCAAAAACATTTCATGAAAAATGTTGCCAAGACGACCAAATAAGGTTTGCTCTGTGAAAAAGATATCAGATCTCATGTAAAGCCAAGCTTCTGAATCTACACGGCCTAACTCTACCGACCCTAACTTCACAAATTCTACACATCAGTAAAAATGTATGGCTTGGCTGTTTCGTTACTTATTTCAGAAACTAAATATTAGCATCACCTCCACGGCAGTAGCGAAACGGTGAAGCTATACATTTTTACTGATGTGTAGAATTTGTGAAGTTAGGGTCGGTAGAGTTAGGCCGTGTAGATTCAGAAGCTTGGCTTTACATGAGATCTGATATCTTTTTCACAGAGCAAACCTTATTTGGTCGTCTTGGCAACATTTTTCATGAAATGTTTTTGGTGGGATCAGCTTTTGTGGTTTTCCACAGGCATTATTAGATTTGTAGTAACATTGTATCGGCCATAACACTGATTGAAAAGTCAACTAGTTAAAAAAAACAACTCGTAACAAAAGAGATAGATCTCGCAATTCCAAAACTTTCAAAAAATAATACTTACATTTATTGATTACAACTAACATCAAAATGGTTTGATACGATGTCACTTCAGTAAGTATGGCCACGAGTGGCGATTTCATACATTCAATATTATCGCGCTCGCCTCCGCCACCGCGTTAGGCTCGCAGTCTGTTTGAGCACATTGTCGTCTTCCCATCTCGCCGCCGGACGACCAACACTTCTTTTCCCATTCCTTGGACGCCACTCTGTCACAACTTTGATTCACACTAGAACTAGTAAAAGCTTAACCCTCGATAAAATTATTCTTCTAAAATATAACCGGTCTCTCTGTTTGCTCCACATTTCTAAGCCAATTCTAATTCTGTCAAGAACAGTTATAAGTTTGAAGGGAAACTATCAAAAGAAGTTGGGATCTTCAAGATATTCAAAGAGATTTTAATTACAAACTTTTCCCGACCACGCTGTCTTCTGAATTTAAAAATTATCGGTTATCGGTTAAAGGATATCGAAGGCTTTAGTATGAACGACGTGAATACGTCAAATAAAAACTTCCATTTTTTAAATTAAATTGTTCGGTCCACATCTAATTTTGAATGCGAAAGTGTTAAAAGGATGGATGAATATTTTTTCAATTTTTTAACTCATAATACGAATTTGGATGTGGTACACAGGTAGTTTATAACTTTGATTAACACATTTATAAGATACTTTTTGTCATGTTGGTACGTAATTTTATTTCTTTTTTTTTAGGGCTAAACATCGTGCCGAAGACTGTCAAACTGAAACGAGGTTAGACGATGCGAGGTATTGTTTTTTTTTTTTTTTGATAGTATAGTTAATTATTATACCTATGATTTATTTTTAGGGTTTTGGTTGGGTTTATTTTCGTTACGGAATTTCATGATTTTGTTCGCCGCGCTCAGAGTCCGCGATAAAGGCTATGCAATAGCTTAATAATTATGCAATAACTTAACTAGTAAAAATCGGGGTCCTATTTCATTGCAAATAGGCCCCGCACTTGTGCTAGTGCCCCGGTAGTTACTACAACATTGATGTTAAGCCTGATCTGAAAATATTTCTCGTTGATTGCGATCGATATGAAACACGGCTGACATAATATTTCCGGGCATGTATGAGTCACATGTTTTAATTGATTTCGATGGATAGGTACTAATGGATAGGTTTTGTAGCCTTTTTGGTCTGACTTCTATAAAGGCGACGAGGTGGTCTGAAAACATCAAATTTGAAGACATGTGACATCCACCAATCCGCACTAGGCCCGCGTGGTGGATTATGGTCCACTCCCTCTCAGAGAGAGGAGGCCTGTGTTCCAGCAGTGTTAACATCATAGGTTGATGATGATGAAAATCATCAAATGAAGGACTTCCACCAGGTGGGTGACGGGAGGGAATATCAGACTTGTAGACTTGAATACAAACTTCTAAACACACAAACTTACACATTTATAATATTCGTACTCGCGTTACGTATTCTGTAAATGTTTTAATATTTCGTAATTTTTGTCTGTAACGCTTGTACATCTAATATCTTTAAACGAGCAATTCTTGTATATTTATATATAATCAGGATCTCGGAAACGGCACCAACGATTTTCATGAAAGTTACAGATTAGGGGTTTTTTGGCTCAAGGAATCGATTTATTAAGTCCCAGGTTCGTGAAAGGCTCGGTTCCCAAGATATAGACATTTTAAAAACCGAGCTTTGCTCGGTCAACCAGATATTGTTTATAATCAAGTAAACTAAAAGTTGTAATCACATCACTTGTAAAACATAAACAGCAGAAAATCAAATTTTTATAATCTCTGTCAAATTATTAAACGACTACAATTTTCTAACAAACGACAGGTACTTAATTACGAATTCCTATTGTATTAAACTTGACTTTCATTAATTAAGGTTTCGTTGCACCACTGTCCTTTGCCAAATAAACCCCAAAACGTACAATAAACTGTTCATTTAAAAACCATTGTTTTACAAAGTCACTGGCAAGACGTGATTCAACCATCTGATTGATGTACGCGACTGTACCAACGGACCAGTTTAAGAAGAACTGCACTAACTTAATAAATAATACTAGTGTTGTTTCAGTGTGGGGACCTTGGTAAATTGGTGTTGCGAAGGAATTAATCACAATGTCTTAGAAGCATCTAGGTGGCTTTGAAACTCGCGATATATTGGCTAAAATTATGTGTTCTTATTGTGGTCTGTTTCTTTCTTTATATAGTGAGAACTAATGGCATTATTAGTGCGAAAGGTACTTAGTACATTATTTTCTTTGACGAATTTTCTTTTGATATGTACTAGTTTCTCATTTCTACTCACAGACTCACAGTGGAATTACTGCGTGACTAATATCTATAATTACTTAATACTTTACCCTAATCTCTTCAAAGTTGTGAACGCGTATTTCCCTTTCCGTGTTCAATTGGCGACACCGGTCTCGCGAAATCCACACGCTTTTGTTTTACTACGGAATCCTACGATCCCGTGTTCAATTCGCGTCAACTGAGCACGCCTTTGTGATCAAGTGGCGCAGGGTAAGGTTTAACAAAATCGTGTGCAGTTGAACTGAACACTTTAAATGTGCTTCTGACGATACGGTGATCGCTATCGGTTTTACCTAGGAGATAACAGAGACATCATTAAATAATATTCGCTTCTTAGTCGTCATAATAAAGTCCATATTTACGAGCGAGCGAAGCGAGCCCGGGACTCGCTGGCACCCCGACTCGGACAATTTAGGTTAGAAGAGGATGGCGGGGTCTGAAAGACCCCGCCATCCTCTTCGTGGTTATTTTTTTTTAAACCTTCGCGGGGCTCCGTCGACCTGCTTCTCTACTATTTTATTTATAATATAGTAATTTTACTGTCGACTAAAAACTAACTGAAACAATTTAATCGAGAAAATTTAAAAACACCTATAGAGTGAGTAAGTAAGCTAGTGAATGAACTCTGTCGTAAATGAAAGACGGGTTGACCAAGACTGATTTTATTAAATACCCACAACCTAATTATTAATACAAAGTTATGACATACCTACATAGTATACGACATCTCCTCCTTTTTTTTTTTTTTTTTTTTTTTTTTTTTTTTTTTTTTTTTTTTTTTACCTCACTTCATAATACTTACAATTTATTATTCTTAATCTAATTGTTTAAGTACTCAACCTTAGCATGCCATCATTTATTACAATAAATATTTGTACCTTTGTTGGCACTTATGTATTTATACATTCTGGTGTAGTATAATAATTTACAAAATAAAGTAAGACAGAAAGTTCCTGTACATACAGTAATACTCATTCCAATTGAATGTTAGGCAAGTTTACGTAACTATATTAAGGACGTCACTACTATACCTACATTCTGTAGGTCGGTAGGATGGATTATAGTTAATTATTTTTGTAAATAGTTTTCAATTTTTTGTCGTGCTAGTATAGCCGCCGGTCTGCGTATGCGTTGAATTGGTGAGCTTGGTAGTGAAATGGGTGGGATTACGTCATCGCTTGTCCCGGGGCTCATATCGCTATCACTTTTAGGACTACTCCAAGTTTCATCATCGCTCATCTGATCATGAGAAGGGCTAGTAGTTACATTGCTATCGGTTGGCAGCTTAACCAGATGCCGCCGGTTCCGCCTAAATGGCCTACCTGTATTGTCTACGACAAAATACGAGCGAGGCTGTGCCGCGCGACCTATGACTCGTGCAGATTTGCGTTTGCCATCGTCAGTGACGAGTACCGGTTGACCGGCCGATAACATCGGTAGCGGTTTTGTTCGCCTATCATAATACGTCTTATCGGCACGCTGTTTACGTAACATCTCCTTGTAGTCAATCTCATTATCTCGACTTGGCTTCAACTTTTCAACGTGCAATGGTAACCTAGTATTCAGTCGCCGCCCCATTAATAGTTCTGACGGCGAACTGATTCCATTACGTGGCGTAGCTCGATAGTTTAACAGACCTAAGTAGAAGTCTGTTCCGGAGTTTATTGACTTAATCAAAATATTTTTTATTATTTGAACACTCCGTTCACTTTGCCCATTTGATTGAGCATAGTTTGGCGAACTAGTAGTGTGCTCAATGCCCCACTCAGAACAAAATTTTTCGAACTCTTTAGATGCGTAAGCCGGACCGTTATCAGACACTAACTCCTGCGGGATCCCGTGCCTCGCGAATTGATCTCGCATGGCGGTCACTACCGCCTTCGTACCTATGTTTGTCAACGGATTCACTTCTATGTAATTGGAAAAGTAATCAACGATTATTAAAAAATACTTTCCTGCGTACTGAAATATGTCTGAGCCTACTTTGACCCACGGCAAGGGCGGTATGTGATGCGGCCTGAGCGGCTCCCGCGCGGGACGGTGAGCGCGCTCAGTGCATGCGTGACACCGGCGCACCATCTCCTCCACGTCACGTGACATACCCGGCCAGAACATCACCTCGCGAGCGTGGCGCTTGCACCTGTCTATGCCCATGTGACCGTCGTGTAACCTGCTCAGCATTTCGGACCTAACACTTTTCGGTATATAAACTAGGTTATCTCTGAATATGATTCCATCAATAAAACTAAAACTACCTCTATACGACCACAGCCCTCTCACTCGTTCGTCGACTGAATATTTATTCAGCGGCCACCCGTCTTTTATGTATTGAATAAGTAATTGACATTCTTTATCCTTTTTCGTGGCGTTTTTAATAAGATTTGTTTTGCTGACACTGAAACGAATGTTTTCTATTAGAAAACACGATTGTTCTTCTACTTCCTCACATACTTTTTCCGATGTAAGTTCTGGTATAGCCGCTCGCGATAAGGCGTCGGCTATGTACATGTATTTCCCTGGTTTATATATGACGGTAAAATCATAGCCTTGTACGCGTAGCATCATGCGTTGGAGACGCGCGGGGACCGAATCGAGCGGTTTTTTAAACAACGCCTCCAAAGGCTTATGATCGGATTCCACAGTGACGTCATGACGTCCATAGACGTACTGATGGAACCGCTCGAGAGCGTAGACAATCGCGAGCAGCTCCTTCTCTATCTGCGCATACCGAGTTTGCGCGTCGGTGAGCGTAGCGGAGGCGAACTCGACCGGACGGCCTGCCTGCAGTAGCACGGCCCCCAGTGCGCGCGCGCTCGCGTCTACCGACAATAGCACGGGCTCGCGCGTCGAGTACAGCGCCAGCACGGGCGCCGCGCACACTGCGCGCTTCAACTGCGCCACTGCCGACTCCTGCGCCGAGTCCCATACCCACTCGCTATCTTTTTTCAATAGATTGCGGAGCGGAAGTGCTAACTCTGAATAACTGGGGATAAATTTGGATAGGTAGTTTATCATGCCTAAAAATCTCTCAAGCGCTGGCCTATCTTCCGGAGCTGGCATTTTCTCTATCGCTTTTATTTTATTTCTATCTATGGCCATGCCCTCCTCGCTAAAAATGTGACCTAAGTAACTCACTTGTCTTACTTGAAACTCACATTTGTCTTGGTTAAATTTTATACCAACCTCTCGTGCCCTATCTAGCAATTTCTTCAGACGTTCATCGTGCTGGGCTTTGTTGGAGCCCCAGCAGATCACGTCATCGATGAATGAATCAACTCCCTCCAGGTCTTCAAGTATCTGACGGATTTTATGATGGAAAACCTCTGAAGCGCAGTTGATTCCATACGGTAACCGCAAAAATTGATATCTACCGAACGGCGTCCCGAAGGTACAAAGATCAGCGCTGGCATCGTCAATTTCTACCATCCAGAACCCAGAACGAGCATCTAACTTACTGTAATATTTCGCCCCTTGGAGCTTGGTTGCGATCTCTGTGAGCGTCGGCAGAGGGAAGTGCGCGCGCCGTACGACGCGGTTCAGCGGCCGCGGGTCGAGACACACCCGGATGGTGCCGTCCTTCTTGGCCGCCACTACAATACCGTTGACCCACTGTGTCGGGTGAGCTACCTTACGGATCACTCCCATTTTCTCCATGCGCACCAATTCTTGCGATAACTTGTCGCGAACCCCTATGGGTATTTTTCTAACCGGACAGACTGACGGCTGGGCGCACTGATCTATTACAATGGTATATTTACCGGGTAATTTACCTAGTCCTTGAAACAAGTCTGCATAAGAATCTAGGTTGAGGGACAATATACGCTTCACCATTCCCAGCTCTTCACAAGCATATCTACCTAACACACTTTGGCAATCGAAGTCGGCAATAATGAAGCGTAATATATACTCAGCGTTTTTATAAGTACATTTCAAATAACAATAACCCGCTATCGGTATATAATTGCCACAAAATGATTGCGCCCTCGTGTTATCTGAACATATTATTTCGTTTGGCAGCCCTAGTTTCTGAAATGTATTTAGTGAAATTACATTTAAATCTGACCCTGAATCTAACTTAAAACTTTCACTGGCCCCGGTACATTTAAAAATCAAAGTTTCATACCATTTTGAGTCCTTACGATCCATCTTGCCCCATAGCGAAGAAACATAGTACAACCCGTCGTCGTCCTCATCAACGGCCACGCCGGCGTCGGGCTCGACACCAGCGTTGATTTGTAACACGCGCCTACGCAATTTCGGACACATGTTTTTAAAATGCCCTCTTTCATTGCACCAGAAGCACATTGCATTTTTAGCCGCACACTTATAGCTATCACAACTGCCTAAACCGCACGCAGTACACAACACTTTTCCAGGCACGCGCTGCTGGGCGGGCTCGCCACCCATTCCGGCCGCCACACCGCGCTGTGGCTGGCGCGAACCGGCCCCGCCGCCGCCGCCGCCGCGTCCGCCGCGTCCTCGCCCGGCCGGCAACGCCGAGCCGCCGCCGCCTCGCGCTGCGCCTCCGCTGGTGCCCGCGCGGTATGCACCGCGCGCGTACATCGCGTCCACTGCTACCACCTGAGTCTTGGTGCCCTCTATCTGCATCTGTTCCTCCATGGACATCTCGTTAGCTTGGCAGATTTTTACTGCTTTTGCCAGAGTGAGATCGTCTGCCCTGAGTAGTCGATCGCGCAGCTTGCCGTCTCGAACCCCGCACACGATCCTGTCTCGCACCAAGCCCTCCTCTAAATGCTCGAACTCGCATCGCTGAGTGAGAAGCTTCAGTGCCGTCACATAGTCGTCTATCGATTCGCCTTCTTCCTGGTTTCTCGTGAAAAACTTGAATCTAGCCATCGTGGTGTTGTGTTTCATTCCAAAATGTTCATTAAATTTTAACACGAGCGTATCGTAACATTCTTTGTTTTCATCTTTAGTGAATTTGAAAGTTGTATACACATCATACCCCTCCGATCCGACCAAATTCACCAATAAACTTGCTTTTACATCATTTGTTTCTTTGTGGACACCAGACGCTTTGAGAAACACGTTGAATTGCTTGAGCCATTTTTGCCACGCTTCGGCCCGACTGGCCGGCCCACCTTCCAGACACAATTCCGCCGGAGGCCGTGCGTGTTCCATTGTTTTCAATTGTTTACGATACTAGTTACTATCACTTTTACGATATTTTCGAACATAAATCGGGATTATTGAATATTAATTTCAATTAATTACTCAACACCGCTGCCACCATGTCGTAAATGAAAGACGGGTTGACCAAGACTGATTTTATTAAATACCCACAACCTAATTATTAATACAAAGTTATGACATACCTACATAGTATACGACAAACTCTATGTAGGTACCTACTCAAGTTTATTAAAGTTTCTAAAATATAGGTATCTATTTGTACCTATTTTATTTATTTATTAATTTTGATCGAAACAATTAATAAAAAAAAATAACACAATAACCGAGAGTTTAGTAAGATGTAGAGGGCGCTCGTGTTTTGTAAAACTTCTTTTAACGTTGCTTGATCGCAAAAGCGTGCTCAGTTGACGCGAATTGAATACGGGATCGTAGGATTCCGTAGTAAAACAAAAGCGTGTCGATTTCGCGAGACCGATGTCGCCAGTTGAACACGGAAAGGGAAATACGCGTTGTGAATAGGCTTCTTCTGGGTAAGCTCGCTCCATCGCCGACCTTGTCTTAGATACTCCTGATCTAGACTAAGGCCAAAAACAAACCCGTATTACTTACAAATATAATACTAAGATAAGGTTTTCTGTACGTATGTGTTGTGAGTTTGTCGAAGGTATAGTATTGAAATAAAAGCACAAGAGTACATTGATATTTGGCGGCGCAATTACTTTGTAGACTATGACTTTCATATTGACTTTCAGAAGGCATCAGAATTTTTTAGAAATTAGAAGAGAAGTTTTCACAAAATTTTGTTCAGACTTCTTCAGTTATTTGTTTTCTTACAATATTTAATTTTATTTATGTGTATTTTATCGCGTACATAAAGATACCTGAGGAACTATTCAGACCGAGACGCGACGCACCCAATGTGACGCGACGATACTGGAAATGTGTGTATTTTCGTAAATAAACTTAGTTTTGAGACGCTGTTAAAGGCGCGCACGGCTCTCGCTGCGTCGCGACTCTATGTGAATGTGAATTGCCTCTAAACCTCCGTCGATTTGTTGTTGTAAACTTTCGCCGTCGTGTAATTCGACAAAGCACATTTCGAAAGCACGCAACGCATTCGTCTTCAATAAAAGCTCTCAAGTGTAATATTTATGACCGCAAAACTACTCTACGTTGATGATAAGTAATCCTATCTTAGCCTACAATTAACGAGTTAATTTTCCTTCATAGTGTCGAAATCCACAGGAATTTCTCCGTGCCGCGCTTTAGTGCTTTATTAGCTAGGGTTGCTACACATAAGCGGGCCGGCTTAATCGGTACAGCCGGTCGGCAAAACCGAATATTATAATATGTAGCTTAACGTTCGGGAATTACAAACCTCGGATTGGCAACTTTACTGACGACTCATCATCTTCCTGCCGTTATCCCATTTTACTTGTGGTCGGTGCAACACGTTTTTCTTCGTCCATTCTCCCCTATCAGACGTCACAGTATCTAGTAAAAGAAAAGGAGTAAATACTCCTTTTCTTTCACATCATTCCTTAGAAAATCCATCCATCTTTTCTTTGGCTTTCCTCTTTCTCTCCATCCATCAACATTCATACTCATCATTCTCTTAGTCACATGAGTGTCGACCCTCCGCATCTAACTGACGACTATGACTAAATTGTACTCGACATTTAATGATCTAATTATAAGTTTTAACACCCAAAAAAGGTGATCAATTTTATTTACACGTGGAATGCAATTAAAATGTTTATTTTTAACAAAGCGGTACTCGATTCTCAACCGACTGCCTTAGAAAGCAACTACAGTACTTTCACAGTTATTAATTGTCAGTCTTGTAATTGGGACTGTAGCACCATAATTATTTTCATGTGAATATTTTTATGTTTGCCTTTTGACAATTTGAGTGTAACTGGCCTACTTGAAATTAATTATTTTATTTTGATCATTTGCACTAATTGCTTCGGGTCGGCTTACGCGACGAACAGATAATGCCGGCCCGGTTGTGTGTGTTACAAACCTTAACCCACAAACCGTTGATGGCTTGGGTGTGTCAAATTACTTCAGCTAATCCCCACAGATAATCTTTGATGTGTCGTAAAACTTGGTTCGTGGTGATTGCAAATGTTATTAACATTTTATTGTGAAGATGGTGGAGTGAACTTGAGTAATCTGCGTCTAAATGTTCAGGGTAAGGGTGAGTATAGCTTTATACTGAGGAAACACTGTCGTATCTACACATACATACGACTGGCCTGTTGGTCTAGTGGTTAGTGACCCTGACTGCTATGCCGGAGGTCGTGGGTTCGATTCCCACCCAGCACAAATGTTTGTGTGATGAGCATGATCATTTGTTCTGTGTCTGGGTGTAATTTAAGTTTAAGTCTTTATAACTGTTCCCGACTCTTAGACTACAACGCACAAACATACGACGCAAGCGCGACACATTTACACCACAACTTACACACAATACATACACATGACACGTACACACAATACATACAAACAACACAACACAACACTTACACACATCACATACACATGCAATTAACAACTACGAACCATAATCCTAGTGAGGGCTATACTGTCTTATTTTTTTTATTATTAATATTTAAGTTTATTTTAAATGTTTCTGTTTTGTTTCTTTTTTTTTCCTTTTTTGTTTTGTTTATGTTCAACAATAGATACTTTCCCAATTGTAGAACTCCGTACTGGTTTGCGTAAGGTAAAAAATAGATCAATAGAGAGAGCCCTGACACCCATAACACAAGTTTAATCTTAGCTCGGGTGTCGGTGGTACAATCAGAGATTTATGCAATTTAAATAACCTTACTGTCTTAATCCGACTTGCAATGACTAAAGTGATTCGATGTAAATTGCAATTGTTTGGAAATAAAGTTTTATTATTATTATTATAATTTATCTATAGTATGTATATATTTAGAAATATATAAGTATGTTTATCAGTTGCCTAGTACCCATAACACAAGCTCTGCTTAGCTTGGGACTAGATGGCGCTGTGTGATACTTAGTTGTGGAATTGTGGAATAATTTAACAGGAAAGACGCCTGAATTGATTTAGCGGTTGATAATTTGATTTTTCATGAAATGGATATACACGAAAAAACTTTGTAACGCCTTTTTCATATAGAGCTCCTATGTTGTAATAAGAAGCCTGCTGGGATCGCGCAAATAACGAATTACTGTGACCGAGGAACGTAAAGAGCACCGTGTATTGAAGGACACCGTGGATTTTAGCCAGTACGAGTCTGACAGTCTCTCCCGCTCTGCTCTGCGTGGGCGGACTCATTTGATGATTTTACCAAGTTAAAAAAAAATGTTGTATAACATTGAAAGTATCCTATACTTAACACTAATTTCAATGCATTTTCGTGTTTCATTTTAACCTCGCTGGTTGATGTACTCGTATTGTTAATTTTTTCAGGTATAGGTGATATAGTTTGAGCCTAGTGGTATCACCGTGCTCTCAAAATGGTGAAGGAAAACATCGTGACAAAACCAGGCTTAGAACCATGATTCGTAGACATGTGACATCTACCAACCCGCACATGGCCCGCGTGGTGGATTATGGCCCACTTCCTCTCCCAGAGAAGATATGCCAATTTTTGAGGATGATGATCTGTGCACGACCTACAAAATGAGTCCCAGTACAGCACAATTCCCCACTGACTTGCTTACACAACGTGTAACGTTAATAGCGCAAAACGTCTCGTGGGGTAACACTAGGCCCATATTACTGAACAATGTTTACTCTAAGACTTTTGGAAATTCGCAAAAAAAAAGATAGTGATGGGCCCGATCAATTTCTCATTTTGTATGAAAAAGCATTTTTTTTTTGCGAATTTTCAAAAGTCTTGGAACAAACATTGAATTCAGTAACATGGGCTGAGTTGCCCCACGAGAGATTTTGCGCTTTTGGCGTTACACGTTGTATAACAGTATGAACCCTAGATTTGGCACAGTCAGGTACAGAGAAATCTCACCCCTATGGTAGTGGTGTCACCAACAAAAGGGGTGAGTTTTCTTTGAAGCTTACCATACTCTTGTAAAATTTCCTGAAACACATCCCAGAAAAGCATAAGAAACTGTTATAACTAGAAACATGTCTAAAAGACAGAACCAACCTGAAAGTATCGTAATCATAAGTAATATTATAAATGTTAAAGTCAGTTTGTTTGTTTTCAACGCGCGAGATATTTCTTTTCAACGCCTAATAAAGCTTATTGATACTTTTCATTTTCGTCCTGAGCTCGCTTCGCTCGCTCTTGGATCCCAAGTTCTCATAATTACAATTCCAATCATGAAGGCAAACAATCAAAGTCCAGAGGACAAATCATTGAAATTCTTAATAATATCCCTAAAACTAAACTATCCTTGTCGGGGTACCTTTTTTGTCTAAAAAATGACTCTAAATTATGTGCATGTATACATTTCATTGGACGTGACTGTACTTCTAAAATATGATATAATTAAACTAAACATAAAGGTAATAGAAGCGTGGTAAATAAACTCGACATAAAGGGAATAGAAATAGAAGCGGGACAAGGTTTTCAGCTCGACGTAACGGGACTCGACATAAAGGGATTCAACTAAAACGACATAAACTTTTATTGAAGTGAAAACTTCTTTAGCGGCGTTGTACACTTTTTCTGTAATGGGTAAAAAATTTAAAACTCGCGTCAGGGTCACGTGACCAAAACTCGCGTCAGGGTCACGTGACCCTGATCGAAAATGAGTAAGACGTCATTCAAATTAAAAATAAAACATAGTAACAAAAAAGTTTTCACTTCTACCGGCACTCCTGGAGTGCAACCTTTTTTTTGTAAAAAAATCGGTTATTTCTACAACGAAGACACGGGCCTGTCCGAAAGTAACGCGAATCTTTTGAGTGAACCCTGTCTAATTATGCCGGCACAATTTTTTTGTTCGGACCTACCTAAAATTGATCTTATAATATCGTAAAGAGTAAGAAACTTTTAAAACGTTGTTGGCCGAAATTACTGGGTTTCGGGCTTAGATAGTAGTACCTGAGTTTCCAAAAAACAACAATAATGGTCCCACGATAATAGATGGCGCCACAAGTACGCGAGGGACGCCGCGAGTAAAAGCTAGAAGTTAAATAAAAGAAGCAATCTAATCTCCCAAGAATATTGCAGTACCAATGTTTCTGAACAACTCCAAAACTTGCTAACTTCAGTTCCAGATGACTACTTATACACCAGAGTATTTCGCCAGTCGTCTGAATGTCTGCAAAATGAAAGTTTCATAGTTCTTGCGCGGTTTCAATTAAAACTGCTCAGTAATTATATTGCTGTGCAAGATAGCGTTGTTCATGTACATTTTACATACTAATTTGCTTAAAATAATCAGAAATCTTCAGTTAGACTTAGATTGTATTGTGTAAGGTTACAGTTTATTTTTTACCCTAACCTAATTTTAGAAAGTGAAAGAAAATAAGTTTATATGGGGCAGTTCGAAAGTGACGCCTGTTACAGAAAAAATTAAAGGGAATCGTCTGTCCTGGTATGGACATGTGATGAGGAGGGATGAGGCTCATGTGACTAAGAGAGTGATGAGTATGAATGTTGATGGATGGAGAGGAAAAGGAAGGCCAAAGAAAAGATGAATGGATTGTATACGAAATGATATAAATGAAAAAGGAGTAAATGATATTGTAAAAGGTGTTGCGCCGACCCCCAAGTAAAAAGGGATAAGGGCAGGAAGATGATAAGAAGATGAAAGAAAATAAGTTTATTTGACAACCCTTATGCACACAATTACAATGAAAATTACGAGACAATGAAAGAGGAAGAACTCAAAAGTGGGTGATGACTCGTATTGGAAATCGGGTTGTTAAGATAATACTTCTATATCTTCTACCATTTTCACATGTTTTTTAATTAAAATTCAAGTGTAAAACGAAACAAAAACTGCCACACAATAAAAAAGCTCAAATTTCACACTTCTTCCGTCGCCCGTTTTATAACAACTGACCCGGAGTGCCCCAAATTAAGTTGATTACAAAAAAGTGTGTCGATCGGCCTGCACCGCATAAATTGACACGATGTGCTTAGACATTTCACCATACAACATTATTTTTGGTTTATGCGAAACCCGAGACACCTGACCAATATTTTTGTGTAAAGAATCTATGTACAAAATTTTAAAACCGTATCTTAAAAAAATCACAAAGATAAGCTTGTACATACATACTGGCTTTCCGTTCAAAAACATGCTCATTTCGCGATACACCCGCGTAAACCACGTCTCCTGTGTTATACACTCGTGATAATAGTTTGGCAATAGGTACCTAACCGTACGGTGATTGTATTGTATTTAACTAGTAATAAAATTTAATAAAAAAAATTTGAAAAAAAATAACATGGTGTAAAAAATGTTAGAAACGAATCAGTTACTGATTGTGAACAAACTATATTCAGGTTTCGCATAATATATACTAAAAATAATGTAGTATAGCTAATTCAACGATCCACCGACAACATAGGTAGGTACACCATTTTACCTACAATTTATACACTCACAAAGATCAGCAGCTAATTACATACGATTGCGTGTAAAGTCCAACCAGCATACAATAGGCTAGTTGCCCAAAAAAATGTAATTAGTCCGTCTTTTAGATAATTCAAAAATAAGGGACACGTATTTTTTTATTTGTAAATAAGACCAAAAATGACAAAGATATAGCCTATTAAAGTTACGTGTGACGTCACGATGCGTGGCATTTTTCGCGCAGGGTGACGTCACAGGTAACTTAAATAGGCTATTACGAGTATCTTTGTTATTTTTCGTTTAATCGAAAAAAGAAAAAATACGTGTCCAATATTTTTTTATAATCTAAAATACGGACTAAATAGAATGTAATTATTTTGACCCTGGAAACTACCCTATTAACGGAAAACCAGAGATAATACGTACCTAGTGGTTGCTTAATCAACAAGAACGCTCACACAAAGGGATTGCCCGGTATTAATTAAATCGACCAATTTGAGATGTGAAATGCGAAACAACGAAGATGGAACAGATCGATCCCAGCTGTTTCTGCTTCTAAAATAGTAATCACAGTCATGGACGCTAATATGTCTAAGTTACAGTTAAAACAGTAAATAGGACAAAATAAATGTTGACTGACATTGCAGTCAAAACCGATACGAACTTTAAACCAGTTTTCTTATTGTTGTATTCAAAAATTAAAAGAAAAATACAAACGTTTTTATTTTAACGTTTCTAAAGGAGCCACGAAAAACAGTTGTGTCTAATGTTTGTAGCGTGTGGTAAAAAACTTTTTCTTTAGTTAGGATGAATATTGACTGACTATTAACAAACATGTAAAGCAGTGTTTTAGGGTATCACGGTTATTTTCACAATTTAAAATGTCACTTACGGGATATCTTCCGTGATTGTACTCAAAACTTGAACTCAAAATCATAAACATCACGGAAGATATCCCGTAAGTGACATTTTAAAATGTAAAGCAGTATTACAATACACACTCATCAATTTTGTTAAATATGTTTTTTTCTGTTGAATCTTCTAGATGAGAACGACTAGTTAACTCCGTTTTGGCATAAAGGCCTCGAAGCCATGCCATAACATAAAAAAAAATAACACCATTCAATAAAGCAAAAAAAAAAAACAGTGGAACATACAACGTGTAACGTTAAATGTGCAAAACCTCTCGTGGGATAACTCAGCCCATGTTACTGATCGTTCTAACTTTTGGAAATTCGCAAAAAAAAAAAAATGGTTTTTCATACAAAATGAGAAATTGATCGTGCCCATCAGTATGAAAAATCTTTCATTTAAAATTTTGTGAATTTCCAAAAGTTGTATTCACTATAAAACTTTGTTACGGAAAACCACTTTTGCTGCACCAAAGGTAAAATGCACTTTCTGTAATAACTACTCAAATGACTCTTTAATTTTAATTATGTAGAATTACTACAACACTATTATTTTTTTCAGAGGACCATAAAATGAAAAACCCGACAACCTAATAAGTTTCTTACGAAATGTTACCTATTACTGAAATAGTTTTAAGTGGTCAAAAGTAGTTTAGACTGATTAACAGTTTTAACTGTAACATAATACGTAAATGCTTACGATTGTACACTATATCATTTGATAGAAGCCAACTGTTGCCAAAGTGGTTTTTAAAAAGCAATAAAATTTGTATTTGATGAAATACCGGTAATAATAGTCAAGGGCATTTTTTCGAATTGCTCGTTCACATTAAAAGTAGGTGAAAATCAATTTACTTTTCTGTGGAAATAATTTAGTATTATGATTTACGAGAAAATCAAGATCAAAAATAAACCTTATGGTATGTGTGTGATGTATTTCCGCAAACACGCGCTATCATAATTTAATTTTACTCTGTCATATGGATGGATGGCATATGAGTATGGAGGTG
The DNA here is from genome assembly GCA_036375495.1 of Agrotis segetum. Taxonomy (NCBI): domain Eukaryota; kingdom Metazoa; phylum Arthropoda; class Insecta; order Lepidoptera; family Noctuidae; genus Agrotis; species Agrotis segetum. The sequence continues at coordinate 1,043,344 of JAQSVV010000001.1, forward strand.
AGTAGATATTTAATAGGGGTACTATTATCAGAATCATGCTACAAAGTCCGTAGCTTCGGCTGACTTTTCGGGCAGTTATTACTCTCTATCACTCACGGACATAAGACTCGTAACAGATACGAACAAAAAATCGGTGATAGTGTTGTCAGGACTAATGAATTCAGAACGAATTGGGAAAAGAGTTCACTCAAAAGTTTCGAGTTACTTCCGTATTTTCATTGACGGACTAAGAGAGTAGACCCCCAGATTTTGAATAAAGATTAAATTATTTTTGATTATTTTATGATTTTTTCAAACGAGGGAAGTGTGAGTTGAGTTAGTCTCATTGGTAAAGCGTCTGGAGGACTTATCTAGAGGACGAGGGTTCGAATCCCACTTGCAACTGAATTTTTCTATCCTCATAAATCATCTTTAAGATTGATACTATTTTTAGTGTAGTAGCTATTGCCTGCACTGCGAATAGAAAGTCATGCTATAAGTTTAAGTTTTACGAATTAAAATCGCAAAAATAAAATCGCATAGTGTTTTCGGTCTGAACCCCTTTTTGGTTTACCCAACCCCAAAAAAGGTTGTTTGTAGCGCCCGCATTGCATCTGGAAGTGTAATTATTTAATTTATTATGGCTATTGTTCTTTTACCAACAAAGTTTGGTGACATTTTATTTTTGTCGACAGCATTGTTCGTTGTTTACAGTCGAAAACATTTAATGAGAGTAGCTACTGGTGCTGTCTGTTTGTTAGGAAGATGCTATTTGATAGATCTCAAATCGAATCGAAGAAGATCGGAGGCCTTTGCACGATTTTTCACAATTTTGTGACAAAAACGGGAAGTTTGACGTTCAAAAAAAACGTTTTCCGGCTTGTGGATGTACCTTACGGAGCGTCGCAACAATGGTTTACATAGCGGTGGCATAAAATCAGAATTAGCAACAGCCACGTTACCATGTCCACGACGAACTGCTATATCTATTTCGGCTTTCCGCAAGATATTAAAGAAAACAATTCTTCAAGAAATAGCTAGCATATTATTATGGGGTGCTATTACAGGAAACCTCCACGTGCGCCCGTGGACTGGAGTTCCCTCTCGGATAAGTCCGGGAGGAAGACCGATGCACCCTGGGATGCGGGCAAAAACTCTTCGCGTCATAAGCCTGCTGGGGTCGCGGGTTTTTCCTTAACCCAGGATACCGTGGCCCCGGAACGTAAAGGGCATAGGAAGGAACACGGGTGGATTTTAGTCAGTAAGAGTTTGACAGTCCCTTCCGCCCCATCCAGGGCGGGAGGACTCATTAATGTGATGATTTTACCACCTAAAAAAAAGCATCATACCTATTATTATGACCAGTCAGGTAAAAACAAAGAAATTCATTCATAGGAACACGTGTTCACCGTTTTCATATAGATACAGGTAAAACCAAGGTTTCGTGCCAAATATTTTACTCGTCGCAAATACCAAAACTTTGTACCCACATTGTTGTATTGAAAATATATAGGTATTAAAGAATATTTGAGAGAACTTGAATTATTATTTTATGCAAATAGGTTTATGAATAGAGACAATATTTGAGATACTGGGCACGTTGAAATATTTAGTTTTTTGTTTTCAACATTGTGACAGAGTACCTAAATGAAAACAATATCTAAGAGGCCACAGGGAGCCGTGGTGGCCCAGTGGTATCGGTCCCGACTTACGAATTGTAGGTTTTGGGTTCGAACCCCACCAGGTGCATTACTTTGTGTAAATTATTTCATCACCACTGCTCTCAAAACGGTGAAGGAAAACATCGTGAGGAAACCGGCATGTCCTAGAACCAAAAATTCGAAGACATGTGATATCTACCAACTCTCTCTCACAGAGAGGAGGCCTGTGTCCCAGCAGTGGGAACATTATAGGCTAATGATGATGATGAAGTGGCCACTTGATTGTTGGATAGGTATATTGAACTTTACCTACTATATTAGTTACTTTTAAAAGAGTGAAGGATTATGCAAATTATCGCTAAACTTGACAAACAATATAATAAATTAATGAGTAAAAGGGTAAAGAAAAATTCAGTAGCAAGTGGGATTTGAACCCGCTTCTTCTGGATAAGTACCTACTCCAGACGCCTTACCAATTAAGCCCTCGTAACTCACACTTGCAAGCTGAATCTTCTATTTCCTCCTTTGAACGTTTTTTTTTGTTAACGTGGCGAACAACATACATACGGACGACTGATTTTTAGGGTTCCGTAGTCAACAAGGAACCCTTATAGTTTCGCCATGTCCGTCCGTCCGTCCGTCCGCAGTTTAGCTCAGAGACGCACAGTACTAGAGAGCTGTAATTTGGTGTAAATATACGGATTTGTTGTATTTTTTTTAGGGTACCTCCAGTACTTACACGTAAAGTGAGGTTTTTTTTTTCTCGCCTACCCCATAGTGTGGGGTATCATTAGATAGGCCTTAAAAAAATAATGATAGTTTTCATTAACAATTCTTTGATAAAAAAATTTGTTTGTGAAATATTAAGCTTTAAAGTGCTAAATTTTGCTCGATTCGAGTGTCCCCCCCCTCTACCAGCTAAACGGTTATGTTTGGGCGTGTGAAAAAAATCACAATAGTAGTATATATAACGAAGTTTAAAAGAAAATTATCATCACTAAGTAGGCTTTACAACTTTACGAGTAATAGTCGACCAACTTATAAAATGTACTTGGAATCATATTTTCTTAAACAAAATGTATCGGAGACAACTGCAAATGTAAGTTTGTCAACTTTATTTTTACAGCTTTTAATTAGGTATGTTTTTTGGGGATAGGTAGGTTTTTATCGTCAACTATTTTTAACTAAATTCAAAAAAAGGAGGAGGTTCTAAATTCGTTGTAATCTTTTTTCTTATGTATTTTCCCCGATTTCTCAAAGACTCCTGGACCGATTTTGAAAATTCTTCTTTTTAAAATTAAATTCAGCGAATCAGTTTAGTTAGTTCGCATAAGTATTTTGATGGGCAACTACGGAACCCTACACTGTGCGTGGCCCGACACGCACTTGGCCGGTTTTTTTAATAATTGTTTGCCAGTAAGGATCACGACCAAATCTGGTTTTTGTTTAATTTCACTCCTGCACTATTGTTATTTTGAGATACAACTCGTTTTTGCCGGAGCCTGAGTTTTTTGAGCACCCTCCTTGCAAGGAAAATATTCGTTCAGAGCCGCTGTTCCATTTTTTCATACATGAAACGCTGTAAATACTGAAAAGAGGATGTAAAGTAAAAGAGTGAAAACTCGTGCTAAGGGTATAGATTGCTAGTTTATCACCCACCACTGATATTAAGTATGTCGTTTCCATAAACGACAACAGCTTACGTAGAAAACGGGAATCCATATTTATTTTCTCAATCGTTTTCAGACGAGGAAAATCATTCGTATTGGTGTTTTTGTTTTATATTCTTTTGTAGAGTGACATGATTAATATTCAATCTGTTTCGACTTGATCATGAGGTTTATTGATTTTTTTAATACTTTTAGACTAGGATTTCTTGAAAAAAATTTTTTATTTGTTCGGTTCAGTTTTTGTTTTGAAAATCCCTTCTAGAAAAAAACAAACCTGTCGCATCGTAGCCGAAATGCGAAAAGTACCAGGAATCATAATATCGTGAAGTGAGCCTTAGAGCAATTTGAGCAAGGTGAGTCAAAACTCTAGTGTCAGAAACGCCTAAGTAGTTAAGAGGACTACTCCCTTGAGTCTGAGACTTTTCACCGAAAGGCAGTCGCGCTTAAGTTCGCAGAGAATTCTGACCGCGACTTTGATCTCCCAAGAAAGCAGCGAGGACCGCAAGGCGCCTTTGACCGAGAGCATGACGTCCTCTCACGTGAGTCTGGAGACTTTCACCGATAGGGATTCGCGCCACTAAAAAATTCATTGTTAAGTTCCGACATCCACGCGAACGAAGTCGCAAGCACAGCTGGTACTAATATAATAATGTACTTCATATATAACATTATTAGCATGCATTAGCATGGCGCGGGCATGCGGGCAGCGAGTAAAGGGCAACTCGCTGCCTGACCATGGACCATGCCCGGGTCGACGGCGCGTTGTGTCCCACGCGCGCCTCAAAGAGCGTCAGCATAATGACGGAGCCCCCTCTCAGAGGGCCAAAGCCTGCCGGGGTCGCGGGATTATTTCCTTACCGTGACCCCGGAACATAACAGGCTACTGAAGGACACCGTGGATTTTAGTCAGTACAAGTCTGACAGTCCCTCCCGCCCTGCCCGGGGTAGGAGGACTTATTTGATGATTTTACCACGCTAAAAAAAAAAAACATTATTTGTGTTGAATGTTGTCCTTTGGACCCAAAAAGTTCTCTAAATTAGCATAGGTCGGGAATTTATCAACATAAATTTATTATCACATAATCTGTGGCTTCAGATTTCAAGTTGTTTCGTGACCTTTCATAAAAAGCCTAAGTCGAAGTTGAAGTTGTGGTTGTAGTTGAATGAAGTTGTTTTCTTAAGTTGGTAACTTGTCTTAGTAACAGTCGTTGCGTAGCGTCAAAAAAAGTATTCTAAGTACCCGTTAATGTAGCAGAGTTTTGGTGGAAACATAATAACTATAATTTAAAAGAATCATCGACACGACGAAGAAAATAATTAGGTATACTCGTAAGACTTAAGTAAACTGGAGTTTTTATAACGATAAAATTTATTCGGTCTTAAGTAATATTGAATCGTAAAAGTTGTTTGTATGTTGAACTATCTAAAATCTAATGTAAATCGAATTGAATGTAGATACCCACTCACAATCACAAGACTGTTATGAAAACTTAGTTATAAAAAAATTAGATTTTTTCTTAGTATTCTTACTAAATATTTTTTTAATTTTTAAGACGTTCTGAGAAGTATCATATTTAAAAGTTTCAAAAATGTTGGACAAAAAATCTTCAATAAATTATTTCAAGGAATGTCGATTGGAAAGAATTTCTTGAAACTAACCTTATGCAAAATTTCCTTGAATCAATTATCAGGTTCATCCCTAAAGGCGCGTTTCCATTAGGCAAGTCTTGTATACAAATATTGCGTCACATATTTTGTATATGTCGTAGGATAATTTGATACTTCGAATCTTCGCGGAAATCCTAGGGGTTTTGCGAAAACGCGGATAATTAGACATAGGCGAAAAATTATCAAATCTTACTGGACAAAGTCAGGATTTTTGCGAAAATACTCGTTATTATAGCAATATTGCGAAACGAAACGCTGGCTGTTATGAAATAAGAACGTTGATTGGTCGGTCAGCGCGTTCAATAAGAGATCGTCTCTGATTGGTTGACGTCTTAATTTGATTTATTCCCTTTACGTCGAGTCCCGTTACGTCGAGTCTGAAAGTCTATTGTTCTCCAAAGTATTGATATTTTACGCTTTCTATTACCTTTATGTCGAGTTTGGTGAACAAGTACAGTCAGGGATGTAAATTAAAAGCCAATGGCATAAAAACATGTTAAAATGCTCTGATGATACTTAAAACAAGTATAGGTGAAGATTACCTAAAAAGGAAGTTCAACGAAGCCTCGCTCCGCGGGGCTTCTATTTCTGCTTACATGGTTTAAAGTAACCTAACACGAAGTTCGAAGTTCGAAGGGGATGGCGGGGTCTTTCAGACCCCGCCATCCCCTTCGAACCTACCCTGTCCGTGTCGGGGTGCCCACGAGTCCCGAGCTCGCTTCGCTCGCTCTTGGATCAAAGTCCACAGGACCCATCATTGAAATTCATAATAATATCGATTTAACGTTAATCATCGGCAAACTAGGAACCAATTAGAAGTCAGCCAGCAAAATTGTAGCCAATCAGTGTTGAGCACATCAAATCTTACTATAATAACGAGTATTTTCGCAAAAATCCTGACTTTGTCCAGTAAGATTTGATAATTTTTCGCCTATGTCTAATTATCCGCGTTTTCGCAAAACCCCTAGGATTTCCGCGAAGATTCGAAGTATCAAATTATCCTACGACATATACAAGTAGCTTGAATTGGAAACACGTTTCAGAGAGTTTTCAAATTGAGAGCAGTGATGGCCCAGTGAGAGCACTGCTCTCAAAAACGGTGAAGGAAATCGTGAGGAAACGCGCATGTACTAGAATCAAAAATTCGAAGACACGTGACATCCACCAACTGGGCCCGCGTGGTGAATTATGACCCACTCCCTCTCACAGAGAAGAGGCCTGTATCCCAGCAGTGGGAACGTTAATAGGCTGATGATGAGTGCAGGTTTAACTTGCATAGTTCCCAACTGAGAAGGTAGACAGTTATGTACTTGAAACAAAATATACAGGTCCAAACTACCTACTTGCAACTTGTAGCTTGTATACAGGTTTGTTCATCATCATCATTATCAGCCTATAATAGTCCACTGCTGGACACAGGCCTCTCTAATCGCACGTTATTTCACTCAATCACCGGTTACTCTCACCCACCTGTAGCTCGATCACAAGATTTCAGTATTATAAAGCGTATTTGAAGTATTTACTGCGTTTATTGTAAAAACAGTGCCTCTAGTGTAAGAATATATAGGAACAAATTTATTCCCTAAAATTAATGTCACAGTTCCAGTTTACTATACGTCATAAAAACTGGAAATTTATGACAAGGTCTCTGTTACCGGTTTGTTCAAGTGGCATCCAATTTGTAACTTGTATACAAGTAACTTGTATAATGTATAATATAATGGAAACGCGCCTTAACAGTCTCAGCTCATAATTATTCAGGAGTGAAGTCGAACGAAAAACGACGATGACCGCGACCTTCATTAAAAATACTTGGAGAGTTTTAAGCATTTCTTTATAATTATCCTATAGGTACTTTAAAAGTGCTATTTTTAACCGCCTTAAGAAAAGGTGGCCTAATAAAAGTGACTTATCATAATACAGAATCCAGAAGTTAATTAGCTTCAGCCTACGACTTTCCCTAACATCAATTAACACATTACCCTACTTTGCGTCGCGCAGTCGGGTAAATACACATTCTATGGCACTCATAAAATTAGTTTTCTCTCAGTAAATGGTGTCTCGACCGATTTGAATAAAAAGGATTTTAAGTTTGTTCAAAAAGCACTATTATTACTAGCTGTGCGACTGCGCTCGCGTGGATTTCGGAACTTAACTATGTATTTTTATAAAAATCTCCTTGGCCTGGGGTAGAATTGATCAAAATCCTTTCTTAGCGGATGCCTACGCCAAAACAACCAGTATTCCAAATTTCAGCCGGATCCGTCCAGTGGTTTGGGCTGTGCGTTGATAGATCTCTATGTCAGTTAGTCACCTTTGAGTGATATACAACATGTAACATAAATAACGCACATCCTGAAATTAGTTTGTTCAGAATCGTTTACTGAATCGATCTCTATCATTTTTAATATAGGTATTTTTTTTTTCAAAAATAATTAAAACTACGGAAATTTCCCCTAAACCTCTGTACAGTCAAAACAAACTAAGATAGACTGTAAATCAAGGCAACAAGACTTAAAAGTGCAATTTTATTTGTATTTAAACAATTTCCGTCATTCAATACAAAAATAAAGAAAAATAAACTTTTCTGAAAATAACTAATTTAGTTGATAACAATGCATTTACATGTTAAATTAAAAAAATAATACATGTATTATGATTATAACATAATATTCTAATTGGGGTGTCTGAGGGTGTGCGTTAATTACGTTACATGTTGTATACCTAGTTAGATCTATTTACTAAAATATGAAACTCATTATACATATATACAACCATGGTAAATATCCTGTTTTAAGCTCTAAACATAATTAAAACTTTTATTTTATAATGTGTCTTTCGCATTTAGGAACTTTTTAAAGGTCATTTTGTGTTGGACTCATGTCTCGTGTAGCATATTTAAATGACAGGATGAAGGGACCCCACATTGACCCGCTGAGAGAAACAAAGGTATCTCTTGTCACTACCATACATTACGTAGCGTGTTTTTCGTTCCACACCTTTAGAGGCTATGTTTTTTATGGTGTTTACTGTTTATTTTTAATTATTATTTGAATGAAGAGAGACTTCAGGGACCTTCAGTGCTTTTGGAAGCTTAGTTTATCATAGTACTAGTTGAGCTCCTTGAATTATAAGTCGAACTTCACGATAACTGACAAATGCTTGCACTGGCTGGACAGGTCCACCCAAATCTATGTGGTTCTTTCTTCAAAAGTCCATCTCAGACGTTAACCTACATGCGGCCCTCGTATGACTACCAATTTAATGTCTGGACTTTAAAAGAGACTAAGACCTCTGAGTTTGTTTCGGCTCTTTCTTCTCAGAGTAGTCAGGTACGAAACACCGGCTTCATCTAGTTTGTAAAAAGACGACGTGTAATAGTGTTGATAAAATCTACTTGCAAAAATAAATATAATTTCATTACTATAGATAGCGAAATAAATGATTGCGTTATCAAATTAATGGCTGTGATGTTTACAAACAAAATTAATCTCTCGCGCCTTCTTCCCATGAGGGTAGGCAGAAAGTACAGAGCGCCACCTGCTACAATCCGTACATACTCCTTTTGCCATATCCACATTCATACATCTGGTCATAAAAGCACGCCGCAGAAGGAGGCGACAGCTTCCCATACCATCTCGCCCCGCAGCATGGCTTAGACCAATGTTGGGAGCAATTGGTCGCCGCTCACCTGGCTTGTACCGCACCATGTTCCTCCATGTTCTCTGTGCAATCCATGGAATTTCTCGGCATCATCCCTGAATTTGTGCCCAATTTGTCATGGGATATCTACATAACTATAGGAAAGTGGCCATACCATATTAGCTTCATAGCTTTTCTTCTAGAAGCCTTTTCTTCTAGAATGACCGACATAATATTGCGCTGAGTTTTCTTTTAAAATTGAGAATACAGTCTAAGACTAGTAGTCTAAGACTACTAGAAAGCTACGCTAGTTGCCGATGCATTACAACTTTGGTATCCATTGACGCGTACCTGTTTACAAACCTCTATGGATTTGAACTGCGATAGTCACCTGGATATTATAGTCGTAATGTATCGGAGATTTGCATCGCCTTGTACACGAAGGGGCTTAAGTCTCAAATCATAAGAGCGAGCAAGTCTAACTCACTAACTCCAGAGTACAATGAACTATATTGGCATATAATTAATGTTCTTATTCCTATCCAACATGCATTATGACTTAACTACGCTTATTATTACTTACGCTTATTATTACTTAACTACGCTAAGCTTGAGTTAAGACCAAGTTTGCTCTATAGAGTTGGGCATTAATAAAACCCACCAATTTCCTTACAAACAAGCCTCCAAGATAAATTAATTCAGCTGTTAGTAATTAAGGGTCGTTTCACTAATTTATGTGTTCGCATCGAAGTTCTGTATAGTAGTGAGTGTGTGGCAAGCCTTTTCTTCACAATCCTTGTAAACTTGTTTATTTATGATGCCTATTAGCACTTCACCTGAAGGAAAAATGATGTACCATTTTATTTTTGAAAAATGTGTCTGGATTTTTGTAGGTATTTCTTGTTCCTTTTGGGATAAGAAATTGGAGTTTATGAATATTAATTTGCCGCATTTCTATGAACAAAGGGGATGTTACAGAAGAAAAATTACATTGAATATACAGGTAAGTGATTCTTAACATCTACAAATGAAGATGTATGAAATTGAAAAAGAAAAACTGGTTGATGGTTTGATGGTTTGGTTTGTGCAATGGATAAAAGATGGATATGAATGAAAGGCAACTAACAAGAGGTGGACGCTACCAAAGGAGTACCTACATTAAGATCAAGAAGATTTTGGTGTGGGTTTAATTCATATATGCTCCTCCTAGCGGTCCTAGGTGGTCTCCGGAAGTCAGTGACGTCTAGTGACCCACTAGACGTCACTGTGTTCCGGGGTGCAAGAATTCCTACGCCTCATATTTGCTTCTAAACTAGATTAAGGCTTAGAGCAAAACCATTAGAAAAAGTTCCAGTAGAAAGTTACTGCCTTTTTTGGGAAAATCTTTACGTAATAAATACTCTCCGATTGATTGGGGGAGCGGGAGCGATATGGAATCAAATTGACTAAAAAACCATTAAACCAAATCTTATGAAAACTTGAGTAAACCATTAAAACTAACTTAACATAAAACTTGGGGTCTTCAAGTAAAGAGTGAATAGGTAACTTCTAGGCAAGCGTGCTTCATCGATCCTATCATAAAAAAATACTAATCGATCTACAAATAATCTAAATGGTACTAAAGGGTTGACTCTTAATGAATGGTTGACACCAAAATGGTTGACTTTTCCGCTCACACATTTCCACACTCCACAATAATCATGGAAAACAGATCTTTTACAGTCGACCCCGGGTAATATAGAGGCCCTGGGGGCCTGGGATATCAATCAATCCAGGACGGACTTTTGGACGTAAACGATGAATCCTAACGTGTGGGAAACTCCTAGTTTGATTAATGTCCGAGTAACGTAGGTTTGTGATCCCTTCACTGAATAACATTAGGATTCTTATGACTAAAAGGGTAGAAACAAAGGCTTTGTAAGATAAGAGAGTGTTTTAAACACTATATTTTACAACTAGGTAGTTGATGGCGGCTTCGCTTGCATTTTTGTCGAAAACGTTACGTTCCGGTAGCAGCATATTTTTTTTTTCTTAATTAGTTCGATTTTGCTAGAATTATGACCACCGGGTGACCACTACTTTACCAAAATCGGTGTAACCAAAAACTATTTAGGTATCCCTTTTTATGAAAAATCACCAGAGTGCGCAATTTCTTTCCAAGTGGTAAAATCATCAAATGAGTCCACTTACCTAGAGCAGGGCGGGAGGGACTGTGAGACTCGTACTGACTAAAATACACAAATTCTAGGGTTACGTACAGCTTACGTAACACTTGATCGTTTACACTCCACCGATATGATACGTTAGTGCGGCAAAAAGCATCCGATGATACGCTCGACGTATTTTACGTCTGAGCCCTAATACATTTTCAACTTTATACCCCATCTCATAAAGTTGAAGCTCTAGTAATAGCGAACGAAACAAACGAAAATGATTGATATTTATGTAATCTTTGATTGATTCTCAACTTTATGCAATGGGGTATAAACTTGAAAATGTATTAGCAACTGCTCAACGTTAGCGATTGTCGTTGCCGGGCCAGGGCAGCATAGGGCCAGATATGAACCTTCCCTTAATTGTCAAATATACCTCGTGTTGATTAAGAATGTCTATTGAATAGATAAAGATCGTAACACTTTCCTTTATAAAATCACCTACTTCATCACGGAAAGAGGCAATGAAGGACCAAGGGTCAAATGATAAGCACGCACGCTAACACATTATTCTCACGATTTATTTTCTTTGAAGGGAAAATATGTCTTTTTCGTTGATTTTTATATATTTTGGTTTACCTAAAATAAGGGAAGATTAAATTGTAGACGACATTTTGATTTTTACACGTTTGGCGTAGTGACTGAGTTGGACTGCTGTGCTGTGTATCGCGGGTTCGATTTTAGATTTGAGCAAATATTTATGTATTCTACAAGTACGAGTATATGTTTCGGGTCTGGGCGTTTTTGTATGTGAGTTTATATGTTTGTAAGCGCACCCATGATACGATACATGATGCTAGTGTGGGGAAACGTTTTTTTTTTTCTAAGTAAAAGAAGAATAGATGTCATTATTTTTTTAGCTTGCTGCACAGGCGCGGGCATGCGGGCAGCGAGTAAAGGGCAACTCGCTGCCCGTCCATGAACCATGCCCGGGTCGACGGCGCGTTGTGTCCCACGCGCGCCTCAAAGAGCGTCAGCATAATGACGGGGCCCCCCTCTCAGAGGGCCAAAGCCTCCCGGGGACGCGGGATTATCACCTTACCGTGACCCCGGAACATAAAGGGCTATTGAAGGACACCGTGGATTTTAGTCAGTACAAGTCTGACAGTATGGGGTGGGAGGACTCATTTGATGATTTCACCACGCTAAAAAAAAGCTTGCTACACAGAGGCTCTCTCTCTCTCTCTTTCTCTCTATTCCTTCGGCCAAGATTCTGCGCTATTCCCGCACTTCCCAAGGAAGACATTCAGTTTGTCTGCCCATCTCCTTCGTGGTCAAGTAATATAGGTTTACGGTTTTTATGGGTTGATAGTCGGGCTCTGTCTGACAATAGCTTAACGGCAGTACTATTAACTGTGTAAAAGGTACTGCGGTAAAGGTCCTATCTACCACATAAAGATAAGCCTATTTACGTCCTTTCAAACTTAATCAGGTCTTAAAGTCACAGTCTTTTGACTCCGAATAGCATGTGCTCACACGCAGACCCTAGACAGCGGAATAAGTACCTAATTACCCAGTTTGACCCCACTTCGACGGACAAAAAATTTGGATAAACTTGAAAAACCATTTGTAAAAGGAAAGGACCGAATTACTACACGATTCTGTTTGACTTTCAGCCTGAAAAGTATTTAGGGACGTCGCTTGTTGACTTTATGAGAAAAGTTTTAATGATTCATCAACGTTTTATCAACGATCTTTCATTTCTATCGAGACATTATAATAAGAGAATTTATTATTTTTTCAAATACATTCAGTCTAAACTTTTTTGTAGTAAAAAAGTTAAATATCTCTTGGACACTTGTTTAAAAAAGTGTACTCATAATTGCAAAACGACCCTTATATCAACGTCAAAATATGCCGTTTTAAAATTGATAGTTTTTTTAGACAAATGTTCAACAGATGTTTAAACACTTTGATCCAACTTACTGTTTCTTTTAAACGTTACCCCACACTAGGTATTATTCCTATTTTTAAACGTTGTACCATTTAAGGATTTTTTTCCGGTATCTTGAACCGGTTAAACCTAAACTAGGAACCGGAAAAACTTCTTGTAGTTCATAGAAACATACAAATAGTACTGTGCAGCAGCCCAATCGCTCAGGTACTGCGCAACCGTACCGTCAAAGTTTGTATGAAAAGAGTACAGTACTTAATTTGAAGTGTGATGTGATGGAAAGTGATAAACAAAATGTAGGTTTAGAGAACCATCTCGTCTTTAGATTTCTATTTTTATATTGTCATCAATATGAAAAATATAGTTAAGAACTTCATTCCTGGGGGAAAGTATTTGTACCGTGGTGGAACTATCAAACACTAGATTGTCAATTCAAATAATGGACTAAAAAAGTTCAAGTACTAAAATAATATTGTAAAACCTGTCCTATTGGAAGACTAAAGGGGAGGTCTATGTTCAGAAGTGGACGTCTTACGGCTGATATGATGATGATGAATTGTAAAGCCAATAGACAATACCCAATAAGCTCTTCACTCGAGTGAATAGTTAACTCGGATTTTTTTTTATTTGTGATTCATTACTTAAATTATGTTTACTTTATACAAAACGGTCTAAATTACAAAGAAATTCACGTTAATGGACCATTTTTCACAATTATTGGCTCACTTATAAAATACTTGCCCTTCATTTTTGATTCAATTTGTTTTCAATAATTTTTTTAAGAAAGTGCCACATGAAAATGCAAGAATATACAAAAAGTGAAACATCAGAGACCAGTGTAAGTTGCTAGTGACACGTCCTCATTCATAGTAATAACTTCGTGTTAAGTTAGTGCGTAGTTAACACGTAATAAACCGTTTACGACTCTCTCAGTATTCTCCTTAGTGGCGGAGGTAAGATTGTAGTAAGTTGTCACAGGAGAGTTATAACTCTAATTCTGAAGTATTAAGTTCTTGGCACTTTAAGAGGCCGAATGTGAAATGTGGAGTATAGTCTATCTCAAAGTTCAACGAGCTATGGAGAGGGCTATGCTCGGTGTTTCTCTGCGTGATCGAACCCGAAATGAGGAGATCCGATGTAGCCCACCGGATTAGCAAGCTGAAGTGGCAATGGACAGGCCATATTGCTCACAGAGCAGAAGGTCGATGGGGTCGAAAAGTGCTACAGTGGAGACCACGGACTAGCAAGCGTAGCGTAGGACGTCCACGAACAAGATGGACAGACGACCTTATAAAGGTCGCCGGAAGACGCTGGATGCAGGTCATTTCCAAACGGTATATGTAAAAATTTTGTTGCGACACTAGACTATTTATTCAGACTAGTTTTCTACAAGTTGAATTTTTGGGGAGATGTAAAGAAAGATTTATCGTTTTTCTGATGACTAATGCCTTATACTTGCCAAAAATCCAATATTAATAAAAACACAGGCGGAACCGCTAGCTCCTGTAGTATTGGAACATTAGTGCGCTTTTAACTGTATAATTATTATACTTAATCGGAAAAACTTAATCACATTCGTCAATTATGATTTTCATCTTATTTTTATTCAATGATGGGATGTTTTTACTCAGATATTATGTACTAACTAAAACACACCATAATCCTTCAATAGAACTTGCAGCATGTGCTGAAACTGACGGTGTTTATTGCAATGATTAGCTTCTGAAAATCGGCAACTAGGCGTCTGGCAATTTGAAATAAATGACATTTTTTTTTCATCTTTGAAACGTTGCCTCACTCTCGGAATTTCTCCTTTGTCATGGGTGCGTTTATAAATATGGAAAATCAGATAAACAGACAACTACTTGTAGGTCAAATATTTGTTCCGTACGGGGATCGAACCTACATCACGCTGAAACCTTTCACATGTACGGCTTGTAAATGTAAATAAACGTGATGCCATTTGCCTGGACGTTTTGTCAACCCTATGTATCTTTAATGCGTCCCAATGTTCCGCTCGTGATTTCAGCCCATTAAGCAGAATGGATGGCTCACCTTTCGGGACTTTTTTTACAAGACAATCGTTATCTACTGTTATTCGATAATTTGTTAAAATTGTTTCTTTTTGTTAACTCTCGCGACCTGGCAAAGAAATTGAATACAGTATTAACATGGGTTAGTAAAATCCCATGGTACAGTCAGCATCAAAAGTTCCTGACCACATTCAGATTTTCAAAATCGCTGTACACCGTTTATATTACGTAATAAAACAGTGTTCAGCGTTTTTGAAAATCTGGATGTGGTCAGAAACTTTTGATGCAGACTGTACTATTAAATCGCTTAGTAGTACCACGGCAATAAACGCAATTTTGAACTACAATAAAATATATTCTATAACTCTATAGTATTTAAAGTCAATGAGTAAAAAAAACTGGTTTGTATATTAAAATTCTTTTCACGAAAAATATACAATAAGAAAATGAAAAAAGGCTTGTCAATTATATTACATTTTCATCTCAAATTTCTGCGGAGCTAACAAAAAGTTAAAACCTTTTTGCTAACACTAACAACCACACTATGTTGGAGTATAAATAATACCTTTAGGGCCCTTTCCACCAGAGATGTGCAGCTGTGTAACTGTGAAAGTGTAAAAACTGAGGTACGAAACTGTGTGACCGTTTCCACTGACGCTACGCTATGAAAATGCGTCGCCACAAGGTAGCTGCGCTACAAAGATGCGCAGCTCGAGCTATGCGAAGACAAAACAATTTAAAGCACGCATCGTCTAGGTGTTTGTGTATGTAGGTTTCTATGTTAGTAAACGTACCCACGACACCGCAGTAATTACAAGTATGAGGCAACGTCTTCTAAAAAAATACGTGTGGCACTCGGGCACTGCCGCGGTAAAGCTATTACAAAGCATTTTTATCACCTTTTGCTTTTTTTTTCTTTTTTTTGAGGCTATGGTCAGCCATATCAATCAAGTGAAACGTCAAGAAAAACAAACGCAGTGTTGAAGTCTGCCGAACAGAAACGACGTTAGACGATGCCATGTTAGATTTATTTTCGTTACGGAATTTCTTGATTCGGTCGCCGCGCTCAGAGTCCACGATAAAAGCTGCAATATCATTTCAAGGCTGTTGGTCTAGTGGTTAGTGACCCTGACTGCTGTGCCGGAGGTCGTGGGTTCTCACCCAGGACAAAAAATGTTTGTGTAATGAGCACGATATTTTTTTTGTTCTGTATAATGTTTATGTATTTAGAAATATATAAGTATGTTTATCAGTTGTCTGGTACCCATAACACAAGCTCTACTTAGCTTGGGACTAGATGGCGTTGTGTGTTATTTGTGGAATATTATTATAAGGCATTACAAAAAGTAATAGAATATCTGAATGATTCATTGCCTATAAAGAATCTCTATCTATGCTTTGGGGAAGTTTCTCTAATAAGTGATTAACTTGCCCAAGTTGAAATCATTGGTAGAAGCGCTCTGTAGCTAATTTATACTCTTACTTACGATTTAACTAATCCGCTAACATAAAAGTGGTTGGAATCTATTTAAGCATACGTTTTTTTTAAACAATTAATGTTCTTTTTCATTATAATTGGCTGTTGTATACAAATAAGTAATAACTCAAGTAAAATAAGGTCATACATTGCATGCGACCATATCTCAAAACTAATGATGCAATTGCATGCCATTCATAAACTTTAATGAAGAAAATATTCAATTAATTTATTATATGCAAATGTAACTGTTCCTTGCAGTAATAAATAAGGCAAAATAATTAATTAGTGGCACTTAATTGGACTCGCTGCAATATTTTTTTGGAGATTTATGTGTTAATTATAAATAGTGGATAAACCAACGTTCATGTTTTCTTTTTACATACTCGCGCGTAATTAAAAAAGCTAAGAAATGTTGTATGCAGTAAGTATTGGTTATGAGATAAAAAATCTTGGTATGAAAAATGTATATTTAGAAAATTCTACCTAAAGCTTTTTTCTGAAGATTTAATATTTTATAATATTGACGATGAATAACAGATCTGTCTCTGCCTAAGCCTAATGGGATTGTAGTGGTGACATTACGCTAATACTGATAATATACGAGTATTATTATGATTAATAAATTTTCCTCATGCAAGTGATTTAAGATCGTTGTTCTTCGTCCGTTTTCTCAAAGATGGACCTTCGAACCGGATTGATATTACCTTATTAAAAATCTTAAAATATAGATCAAATATTTATGTTTCCAAGTAAATTTATGTTTAAGTCTACAGAAAGATAGAAGATTTTTCCCTATAGGTACTAATAAGAATTAATTACAGTGAAAAAGAAGGTAGGAAAACAATTAAAAGATTCTTAGAAGAGTTTGTATTTTTAATCAGAACACAAATTGAAGGTAGAACTGAACTTCAGTAGGACTGGTTGAAGAAGCGAGGAAAATATAACTAAGTAATTGCTCGCTTCCATACCTATGTTTGAATTAAATGAGTTTGTTCCGTTTCTAATAAAGCGGCGTTTACCCTCTGAATTTATAAGTTTAATATCTCATAAAAGAGTTTTTATCTTGTTGTTACATAAAAAGTTTGTTAAAAATAAGAGAAATTACGAATTTATAAGTCCATCGAGCCTTTTTACCCGACTGCGCGACGCAAAGGAGGGTAATGTGTTTATCAGTCTATGTATGTATGTATGTATGTATGTTTGTTTCTATGTGGCGTTCTAGAGACCAAATGCGTAGGCCGATTTTGATAATTTTTACGTCAATCGATTCGTCTTAACCTTGTCACAAGACATGCTAGTAATCAAAATTCACCACAGCGACAACCAGACGCCATATTGTCAAAATGAACAAAAAAATGTCGATGAACTATGTCATGTGGGGTATCGTTGAATAGGTATTTTAAAATCAACTTTAGGTTCCCTTAATCATTTTTGATTTTAAATAACAGTTTAGGATATATAACGATTTAAAGTTGTTTAGCAAAACAATAATTCTCTGAATAGTAACTAAAAAGTATGAAATAAAAAAAATATTTAATGAAAAACAAAAAACCCGACTGTGTTAAAAAAAAAACTAAAAAGAAAGAAACAAGCCCAGTAGTTAAGAATTCACTCATTCACACTCACAGTCGGGGCCCGTTGGGAAGATTTGATTGGTATAGTTTGAACGTATTTACACGTTCAAATGAGTCCTTGGGACTGTCAGACTTGTACTGACTAAAATCCACGGTGTGCTTCAATAGCCCTGTTCCGGGGTCACGGTGATGAAATAAGTCCCGCGATCCCGACAGGCTTTGGCCCTCTGAGAGGTGGCTCCGTCATTATGCTGACGCTCTTTGAGGCGCGCGTGGAACTCGACGCGCCGTCGACCCGGGCATGGTCCATGGTCGGACAGCGAGTTGCCCTTTACTCGCCGCCCGAATGCCCGATCGAGCCGGATTAGACATATTAAACAATAAAATAAAGCAAACAGTCATAATTATCAAAACTCACAACTTTCTGTGGTCTGCTGTATATAGCAAATATTTCTGAAAAACACGCGAAAACTAAAACACTTTAAACATCAGCTGCTGAAATCCAAATCGATCCATATCCACCACGCGGACCCAGTGCGGAATGGTTCTAAGACATGCCGTTTTCCTCACGAAGTTTTCCTTCACCGTTTTGAGAGCAGTAGTCGTGAAATAAATTAGACAAAGAAATGGCGGGGTTCGAACCCACGACCTACAACTTGTAAATCGGGACCGATACCACTGGGCCACCACTGCTCTGGTCTTTGTCTGCTTATGTTTTTTATAATTGATTTTAACTTCTTGAATTTCCTACGGTAAGGGTGATTTTTTTCATAAACCTATGGTTTTTTCATGTAGTGTAAGTTATTCAAAGAAAATAGAAGTTTATTGCTTATTGAAAAGAACGATAAATAAATGTCTGAACTTTTCTAAAGTCTGGCATTTTGTTAAATAGAACTTATTCCTTTATGTATAGGTTACATCTAAAAGGTAATCTCGTTAAAATTTACAATGTCAATACTATACATAATAAGAACTATGAAAAAGTGTCTTTGCATTCAGTGGTAAGGTAACAGTACCCTTAGCACGAATTTTCAGTATTTGAGACGTAAAGTACATACTTGGACAATTTCAAATTGACAATTTTCAAGGAAAAACATAGTTCCTTATTCGCAAACCAGAGGCGCTGTTACATTTTTTATACAAGAAACGCTGTAAATACCGTAAAGTAAAAGAGTGGAAATTCGTGCAGGGTACTGAATATCCAGCGTTCGCTGTTTTTAATTACATTATATTTTACATAGGGCCAAACATTTTCACGATTTTTCTATAGCGAACGCTCTAGTCGAGAGTCGTCAAAAATGATGTCCGTGATTATCTCGCGTTTGGCTGAACTAATTTTAATGCGGTTTTCCGAACAGTGTTTTTATCTTTCTGGAGGTTTTAGTAGGTTAATACTAATAGATATCCCGCGACGTTGCCCGCATGGATCCGTTTTTGCTTACTTGAATTGTTGATTTTCAAAGTCGATTGTATGTTTGTCAGCGATTATCTCGCGTTTGGCTTAGGGTGCTCCCAAACTTATCGACGTGGAACCAGCTTAAGCCGAGTGCGTATCACCACACTGCTCGGCTTACCGCCGATCAGCTGCCGCGACGGATTTTCGCATGCTATCGGAAGTCGATTGCTCCGAACGGCCGTCGCGACGGCTGTTCGCATCTGTTCGGCGCCGCGTTTGTGCCCACAAGCCCTGTGCACAGTGTTTTATGAAGACCATTTTTCGGACATTGATTCCACGCAAGTGGGATGTGGTATTTTTTTGGTGCGCAAGGAAAATGAAGGGCATTATTTCAGTTTCACAAATACGACGGAACATCAAAGAAAAAAATAAAGACTAAAAACCTCGTATAAGTCTGAATCTACTGAGTACTAAAATATGCAGCATTTAAAACTCCGTCGATTTTTTTAAGGTCATAATTATTTTGCGTATCATAATAATTTAGTTTCAAAAATTTTTTTTTTCTAAATGGCTTATTGAAAACTGCCGATTTTCAAAAAAAACATCTCAAAAACTAGACATGCTAGTACAATGGGGATACAAAGTAATTCATTTAAATAACTTAAACTATCAGATTTTCACATTAAAAAAGCTATGTCCGAAAAATGGTCTTCGTAAAACACTGTGCTATGCCACCATCGTTGGTACTCGGCCATCTCCGGCGCCGTTCGGCTGCTGTCGGAGATGTAGGTACATGCGTTCGGCCATCTTCGGCGCTGTTCGGAAGCAGTTCGACGCCGTACGCAGCCGTACGGATGCGAACGGCTACCGTCGGAGATGAAGGCATGCGTTCGGCCTTCTTCGGCGCTGTTTGCGGGAAGCAGTTCGACGCCGTACGCAGCGGTACGGATGCGATCAGCTACCGTTGGAGATGAAGGCATGCGTTCGACCGTCTTCGGCGCGGTTCGGGAGCAGTTCGACGCCGCACGCAGCCGTACGTATGCGATCAGCTAATCTACAAACAACTCGTTCCGCCGTCGGCCGAAGTCGCGTCGCGTCGTCCAAGCCGAGCCGGTGCGAATGGCATTAGTGTCTCGGTCTAGCAAATGGCAGTTCTAAGCGACAGAAAGAGAAAGGGCGACGGAAAAAGCTGATGCCGCGTCGTTAGATGTGGGAGGGGAGCACCCTTAACCGATTTTGATGAAGTTTTCAGAAAAGTGTTTTTTACATTCTAAGGAGTGTTTTGATTCTAACAATAATGGATATCCCATAAAATTGTCCGCATGGATCCGTTTTTGCTTTCTTGGATTTATTTCCAACGACGCCTATTATACGAAGATTTTTGTAGACTAACTAAACTAAAAAGGCTAAAATAATACTTCAAAAACCGGCCAAGTGCGTGTCGGGCCACGCACAGTTTAGGGTTCCGTAGTTGCCCATGAAAATACTTATGCGAACTAACTAAACTGATTCGCTGAATTTAATTTTAAAAAGAAGAATTTTCAAAATCGGTCTTTGAGAAATCGGGGAAAATACATAAGAAAAACCGGCCAAGTGCGTGTCGGCCCACGCACAGTGTAGGGTTCCGTAGTTGCCCATCAAAATACTTATGCGAACTTACTAAACTGATTCGCTAAATTTAATTTTAAAAAGAAGAATTTTCAAAATCGGTCCAGGAGTCTTTGAGAAATCGGGGAAAATACATAAGAAAAAAGATTACGACGAATTTAGAACCTCCTCCTTTTTTTGAATTTAGTTAAAAATAGTTGACGATTATCTATCCCCAAAAAACATACTTATAAAAGCTGTAAAAATAAAGTTGACAAACTTACATCTGCAGTTGTCTCCGATACATTTTGTTTAAGAAAATATGATATTCAAGTACATTTTATAAGTTGGTCGACTATTACTCGTAAAGTTGTAAAGCCTACTTAGTCATGATAATTTTCTTTTAAACTTCGTTATATATACTACTATTGTGAATTTTTTCACACCCCCAAACATAACCGTTTAGCTGGTAGAGGGGGGGGGGGACACTCGAATCGAGCAAAATTTAGCACTTTAAAGCTTAATATTTTACAAACGATTTTTTTTATCAAAAAATTGTTAATGGAAACTATCATTATTTTTTAAAGGCCTATTTAATGATACCCCACACTAAGGGGTACGCGAGAAAAAAAAAATCCTCACTTTACGTGTAAGTACTGGAGGTACCCAAAAAAAAATATTTTACGAGATTTTATTTTACCACTTTTTCGGCACAACAAATCCGTATATTTACACCAAATTACAGCTCTCTAGTACTGTGCGTCTCTGAGCTAAACTGCGGACAGACGGACGGACGGACGGACATGGCGAAACTATAAGGGTTCCTTGTTGACTGCGGAACCCTAAAAACGAACAAAAAAAAGTAAATAATAATCAAAAATATCCTTGCCATTCTCTAAAAGTATCGGATGCCATTTTATATTTAAAACTACTGTTGTAGTAGAGACTAAAGTTCCCAGAAAGGAATAAATGTGAAATTCAGACCGATTTCCATTTTACAACGTGAGTTTTAATTATATGTAAACGTTTTTCTTTAACAAAATATTGAATCTGTTATCAGATGTACATTTTTAGTAGAAAATAAACAATAGCAAGAGACGTTTCAATTGCTTTTGATTTTGTACTATTTCATTTCTAGGTAACAGATATCGACTGATTTTAAAAACAGAATATATCGTTGGGACGAATTAATTTTAGGTTAATCTGTTGTTAAACTAAATTGGTATTAATTGGAAATATAGAAAGGTACCTAGCTACAAATTGGTCCATCTTGACACTTATATAGTTCAAAATGATTTTCAAATGAAGTAAGCCTGTTGATTTTTGATTTTTGTAAATAGTCCAGTCATTAAAGCCAAAACCCGAAAATAATTAGTAACTTGCTGAAATTTTAGGGGGTTCTTAAGGAAGGTAAAATAACATACCGGGTGATTTTGCAGCGTTCTGGGGTGTACGGAAAGGGTTGAAAAGGGGTGAAAAGTTGTTTTTTGCTAATAACTTTGCCAAAAAAATTAGTAACACGCTGCAAATTTGGAACAAGGTTGTTCTTACGGTTTTGTAACGTGTATTAAATTTGCAGCGTTTTGCAACATACGGAACATTGTTTTTTTTAAAAAACAGTGCAATTACTTAAAAACAGGGGTAAGAAAATTAGTAACACGCTGCAAATTTGGAATTAGGTTGTTCTTACCGGTTTGTAACGTGTATCAAATTTGCAGCGTTTTGCAACATACGGAACATTGTCTATTATTAAAAAAATGAAATTATTTAATCACACGGGTGAAAAAAATTTGTGACTCGCTGTAAATTCGTAATTAAGTTGTTTTTACCGTTTCGTAACGTATATCGCACTGTTTTTTTAATAATAAACAATGTTCAATTTGTTGTAAAACGCTGCAAATTTGATATACCTTACGAAACGGTAAAAACAACTTATTTACAGCGAGTTACAATTTTTTTTCACCAGTGTGATTAAATAATTTCATTTTTTTTTTAATAATAGACAATGTTCCGTATGTTGCAAAACGCTGCAAATTTGATACACGTTACAAACCGGTAAGAACAACCTAATTCCAAATTTGCAGCGTGTTACTAATTTTCTTACCCCTGTTTTTAACTAATTGCACTGTTTTGCAAAAAACAATGTTCCGTATGTTGCAAAACGCTGCAAATTTAATACACGTTACAAAACCGTAAGAACAACCTTATTCCAAATTTGCAGCGTGTTACTAATTTTTTTGGCAATGTTATTAGCAAAAAACACTTTTCACCCCTTTTCAACCCTTTCCGTACACCCCAGAACGCTGCAAAATCACCCGGTATGTTATTTTACCTTCCTTAAGAACCCCTTAAAATTTCAGCGTGTTACTAATTATTTTCGGGTTTAGGCTTTAATGACTGGACTAAAAGGGGTATGACAAGATTCGGCCCAATTCATATTAAGTCGTGAATTTCATAATAATATTTGATGCATAATTCATAACATTAAACAAATAATAACAAGATAACAATATATGCAAAAAAATCATACATTTAAATTAATTATGTGAAAGTTTATTTTATGTAAACATTAAAATTATAATTCAACAAAGATGAACATTAAATAGGAAATCTACGTATCATCGCCATGATCCTTACTAATATTAAAAATGAGAAAGTTTCGATGGGTAGATTAATGTCTATTATTATATTTTGGTTAATTTTAGCTACTCAATCACTATCACAATTTGAATTGATCAGTATGAAATAGGCTATCATCTGCTAGCTTTTTCCCAACTTATTGGGGTCGGCTTCCAATCGAACCAGATGCATCTGGATATCAGTATTTTACGTGGAGCGACTGCCTGTCGGACCTCCACAACCCAGTAACTTGGGCAATACGACACCCCATGGTTAACAGTAACGACTGTCAAAGATCTACAAATGACAGCCGGGATCAACGGCTTTACGTGATTTCCGAGGCACGGAGGAAAGTCGCATTCACAGACCAACCTCGGCAAGCACGGCTATCCGCCTATGCATTATTTAGCCACGAGCTCTTCACGAAATAGGATATTATAGTCTGAAAAAACACATAAGATTTCATTTTATCCCAATATTAAAAATCCGTGTTATAATTTTTCGACATACACGCGGATGAAGCCACTAGCAACCGTAAGTTTCACATAAAAGTGATACTCCATAAACCAAAACTTAACTACAACTTAAATAAGTAAAAGCCAAGCATCGAATATGACACGCAGTTATCTCTTGGCGAAATAAAACTAGCTATAAACCTCAAAATAAAATAATGAGTGTCTAGAAACCAGAAACAGGACAACGTCCCACTTATGGACAAAAGCTATACGTTCTACAGACTGTTAAGTTTCGTAGGTAGCTCGACGGAGCCCCGTTTTTATTTTGTTATCTTAAGAAAAGTGAGTTTAATTTCATCTAATAAACAAAAACATTATCACCTACTTTATTACTTTGCTACTTTACTAGTGATTAATCATGCTGTTTTAACCAGATTGCCCAAATTTGCTTGGGCATTATTAATACAGACTGGCCATTATTGATAGTGTCTGAACTTATCAAATTGCCAGAAACAGTTCTATCCCATAGGCTATTTTTCTTTACGTGGCAAAATCATCAAATGAGTCCTCGCACCCCGGGCAGGGCGGGAGGGACTGTCAGACTCGTACTGACTAAAATCCACGGTATCCCTCGGCAGCCCCTCATGTGCCGGAGTCGCGTTATACGTATGTCCTGCAACCCCGGCAGGACTCCGCAGGACTGTGGCCCTCAATGGGTGGGGCCGTCATTATGCTGACGCTCCTCTTGCCTGCCCGGCGGCAGGGTTAGTGCACGCCGGGCCCGCTCTTACTCTAACCACTGTGCCCTCTGCTAAACAGAGGGACACGTGGTGGAGCGGTGTGACGGGACATTGGCATACGGGCAAGGAAACCCCTTACGGGGAGTTCTTGCCCGTACCCCGGGGCGCACCGCCCCGTGAAACTGGGCTTCCCCCCGGACGTATCCGGAAAGGAACTTCCAGTCCTCGGGCACTCGTGGAGGTTTCCCGTCCTTAGCACCCCATCCCATAGGCCATAGGTGTGCTTACTTGACATTTACGCTCTTATGTATTTTTCTTGTTTGTTGTAAAGAAGATAATGGGAATGTAAGCCCAAGACGGGTAGCCCGCCTAAAATGGGTATGCATGTTAAGCTACCCCTCGTGGCTTATGAGAATGTGTGCGTGGATGCGGCTCCCCATAGAAGGCGGCGCTACCCATTACTTGCCACCCGCAAGTCCGTTCTTAAGGTGGCCAAAAATCGCCAAGCGATATCTGATGGGCCGCGATGTCGAGGATGTCGTCTCCCTCACGTGTTCACGTAAGACCTTTACTGACGTGATAACGTCTTAAAATTCGATGGCACGCACGAAAAAAGATGATGTCATGCGGCGTTACCTCGCTCTGAAGCGTTCTATAGCAACGGCGTGTCAATTGTTTGTTTATAGCACCGTAAGTGCAGTATTTTCTTATGAAGTTGTCACGTTCAACTATCGTCAGTAAACCGACTTTACAGACACCGATTTTTTTTACTGCTTTACCAATGTTAACCGACAGCTTTCTATAATGTCTTGCAAGTGCCAAAAAAGCCATGTAGCACATGCACAGTGTTACTATAACAATGTAACAATAGCTGCCAGTGAGTGTGAAATCCCAAGCTTCCCTCAGACGGTCTGAAGCTGTCCCGGCTTGTCAAGAAAGCCGCAAGCTGCAATGTTTTCACGCTTCGCCTCCGTCACGCTATGCAGATGTGTCTTGCAAATAATTCGCTTATCGCTGGATTGTTTGAGCTCTCAATTTTAGTGTATCTAGATTTTATTTGCAGCTTCGTTCGCTCTGATCCTTTACCCCCTTAAACAGGATAAAACCATCCTATCTATAGGTGTGTCAAAATTCATCTAAATCGGTCGGCGGGCGACAGTTGTCTGTGTGATGGAGCACGCAAGCGGAGATATCGGCTAATATCGACTGATATCGAATAATCCATGATTTCGACTGCACACCCGCGTGATCATAATTAGAGAGGCGGGAGATCGTCCGCGTCGCGGGCGTCAGCGACGGAGTACGGCGCGGGTCCCCGCGACGCCCGCTTAAGGTCAAACAAGTCAACATTTTTTTCATAGAAACTTCGTTGGGGTTTTACTCCACTATTTGACAAAGTACATCCAAAATTAAACATGATATCGTTTTGTCTCATTATTAATTTTGTCTGTACGGAAGCAGAATTGTAAAATATGAAGCTATTAAAAAGTTACGAGCTTCTAAAGATTCGTTTTTTTGCTAATTTTAACACAACTTTAGGTGTAAATTAGAAGCTAAAGAAGCCATCAAATTTCCAAAACGAAGTCCGTACCGACACAGCAAATTTATCGAAAAATTTAATAAATTTTATTTGAAATTAATTGGTGCAGTGGTTTTTTCATAAAACCCCAACAGCCAAAGGCTTTTTCGTATTTTTTACGCGCGCCTTTTACTCTGAATGATCGTGCAACTCACTGAATAAGTTTTCCCCTGTTTTCTCCACGGGGGGATGACGCTCGCGCACACATGAACAATATGGCTCGATTTCCGGTGAAATACTCGTATCATGGTTTTTGACCATGCCTGCCAGTGAGTTCGAGCTCGCGACTAGCGCCGCCTTAAGGCCCGGTATCCACCAAAGCGGAGGGGAGAGGAATGTGTTTGAATAACCAATCAGATGTCAACAGATGTCAACTG
The DNA here is from genome assembly GCA_036375495.1 of Agrotis segetum. Classification (NCBI taxonomy): domain Eukaryota; kingdom Metazoa; phylum Arthropoda; class Insecta; order Lepidoptera; family Noctuidae; genus Agrotis; species Agrotis segetum. The sequence goes on from JAQSVV010000001.1 coordinate 1,069,911, forward strand.
AATCTAAGCGGAGAGGAAATGACAGCGCACGGCCTTAAAGATGCGTAATCTGTCTTCGCATGCACGCATGTTACAAGCTCTTGATGACCGCTACTCAATATGCCAAACTTGTATACTGGACTGACTCAATTTAGTATAAATTAAAATAAAATTAAACAGGAGCCAGGCCAGCCATATTTCATGGTTTTTGTGGTTGACGCACATCAGGCATGTAACACCAGGATCAATACGATAATCAATCATGAATTAATAATATGCATATGATATTGTGGGCTAGCCGACAACAAATTAATCAACATACAATTTAATCTACCTATAAATTAATACGTGAAGGAAAAATTTTGTAGCACTTTTACAAAAATAATGCTGACGGAGGTATATGAAAAGCAAATCTATGCTATGCTAATATTATTTAAGTTGAACAGTTTGTTGGTTTGAACCCGCTAATCGCGGGAATTACTGGGTCGAATTGACGAAATATTTTATTTTAGACAGTTTATTTATCGAGGAAGACTATGTAACATCACGCAACGACTAAATAGGAGCCAAACAGTGGGGTTGAAAACTCGGGGAACAGCTTTTTTTAATCGTGGCTCCAGTAATGATGTACTGAATGATGTACTGAAATGACTCCAGTAAATAAGTAATTTCAATTCAAAAGTAATCAATTTATCAAATGCTCAAAATGAAAAAAAAAAATCGTTTAGTCATGCTTTTCAATTTTAATACGCAAATTAAATGTTACATACCTACTTCTCAAGTAGGATTTCACACACAGTAGCTATAATGTAAAGATGTAAATGAAGTCGGTTAATTATAGCACGATACATCTTATAACATCTTTCCATAGAGATTCGAAGATGTAAAAATATACATTATAGTTGTCGTGCGTGGTTTCCTGACGATTTCTATGGAAAGATGTAATGCGATGTACGAGTATCTATCGTGCTATAATCATAGAACACATAATAGAACTACGCCATAATGTACATTATAGCTGCTGTGTGTGAAGCCCTTTAGTAATAGGTATGTATGATAATGTCAGTTGTTTGTCCGTAAGGCAATGTCAGCTTTTCATTTTTCTGAACAAAATATCACATCAAATGTTAAAATTCATGGTCTTCTTTAAATCTGTGAAGGTAGTTTAAATTGTTTTTTAAATTAAAATAATGTCTTCTTTCAGTAAAATGTTCCATCTACAATATTCAAGGTACTTTCCCTCCATGTGGCATAGCAGTGAGACGCCCTGTATATGTGGAGGAGAGAAGAGAGTCAATATTTTTTACAACTGTAATAAAAACAATATTATACACAATAAAACTAATGCGTTTGATCAAAACTTCAAAACATTCGCATTGATTAAAATAATACCTAGTCAAATTAGATTAGTTCGATATTGTAGGATCGATTCTTGCTAATTTTATCGCCTAGATAGTTATTCAAATCTCAGAGTAAAGAACTCCAATCTAGATTGTGTTTAGTTGTTTATAAGATAAAGCATAAAATGGATCAGAACTTAAAGAAAAACTACTAATTTGATGCCGAGCGCCCAATATCTCGTGGAAAAAATTGCCGCGACTGTTGGAGCAGACATCCCATTACCATTTCATTTTACAAATTGAGTCTAATCTACTTAGCCAATTCAAAATATATTTATCGTACTTAATTTTTTTTTCCTTGATTGTTCGCCAAAAAATCTACATGGCTGATTTTTAAAATTTTATGTAAATTGTTCAACGTTGGATTTTGGTGCGAAAACATATTCAAATGTGATTTAAAACGACAGATTTTGTTCAGGGATGATCCTAGTTCATTTGAGCAATATTGCGTTCGAGCTTTTTCACTTAAATCTTTGATGAGAGATGTTTGTATTATGAGTATTTTTTTTTCATTGTTTTTGTTTTGGACAAATGGTTTAGATGGAATAGAGGGCTATTTTTATTTTATTTATTATGTTGATTCATTAATTAATCCTGCTTTGAATGTTGCGGAAGCATATTTCCCTTTCCGTGGCTGGATGATCCTCTTCTAACCTAAATTGTCCGAGTCGGGGTGGCAGCGTCCCGAGCTCGCTTCGCTCGCTCATAAAACTATATATGTATAATATTATCGTATAAGCATATTTTTATTTATAACGCCAGTGCATTAAAAACTAGTTGAGATAGCATTTAGGCTTTAGTTCAACTGCACACGATTTTGTTAAACCTTACCCAGCGCCACTTGATCACAAAGGCGTGCTCAGTTGACGCGAATTGAACACGGGATCGTAGGATTCCGTAGTAAAACAAAAGCGTGTGGATTTCGCGAGACCGGTGTCGCCAGTTGAACACGGAAAGGGAAATACGCGTTGCGGAAAGCACTGGCACACTTGAATGAGTATTTACCTATCAGTTTTTGTTGCCTTTTGCGTCTTAATGTAACGATGCCCTTTTAAAACAGTCTCACTACCACGACAGGCGTATAGCTTTATAGAAGTCCGTCAGTTTGCTGACAACTCCTTGAAGCGTCCGTAGACCCGAGGCTTGTGCCTTGATTGGACGGCAAGCTATCCATTACTTGCCTTCCTTTATGACCAACCCTACAATTTATTAAAGTCACACATCCAAACTATTTTAAAATCCAGTATGGGAAGTTTAACAAAAAAAGTCCAACACAAACTATATTCTGATGCGATGACTAGTTCACGAAACTTTCAGTCAAAGTGGATTAAATTGGAAATTCAAATTTTTGGAAGCTTTTACATGTTAATGCCCGCTACTGAAGTTAGTGAATTAGTTTTGCTGCATCAAGTTTTTATTTATGCTCTTTTGACGGTCTATTGCGTCAAAATTCGGGACGAAAAAATGAATATATCAGGATGGCAACAAATCGGTTCAATTTTGAGGTTAAAGTTTTTTTACATTTTTTGTCTGTCGGTCTGTAATGGCTCTGAAATGACTGGGCCGATTTTGATGGGAATTCTATTGGCCGGTAGCTGATGAAATAAGGAGTAACTAAAATCCTTTGTTTACAAAAATACGTTGTTGAGTTCCGACATCCATGCGAACGAAGTCGCGGGCACAGCAAGTCACTCGTAAGGTAGACTGAAGGAATTAAGTCAGCCTTTGTATTTTGTGCATACAATTTTGATAAATATTAATATTACTGTTGTAGCTGATAAACGTCCACTATTACAGACACAGATATCTTAAAGAAGGAGATATGGCGTGGAGTTTAAAATGTATAGAAAACCAGTGAAGCCGCAACAGCCCCACCATAACGATAATATTGCATATCGACGCTTGAAAGGCAAAAATTACCAAGCGACATGTAGCCAACTTTACAGGAGAGCATTTTAAAGTTTTTATTTTTGGAAAAAAAATCGTATAAAATCACCTATTAGTCATAACTACGTAATTCCAACGAATTTTAAATACATTTTACAGGCTTAATAATCTGGCATTTAAAGATTATGGATTTTCTCATTAGTTTATGAAATAGTGTCGGTTGGTAATAATTTTGTACAAAATCACAAACAGGCAAAAGTTACTTACCGACATCAAAATTTAATGATAAAACAACTAAAATTAACTAAACCCGATTATTTTATTATTGTGTTTGAAGCAAGATGACGTATCCTGGATTGGCGCATGTTTGACTTACAGGTAAAATGATCTATATAGAAAACAAATATATTTTTCTTACAGCCAATTTTAACCATGTTACAAATTAAATGAGGTTAGTGTAGGTTTTTTTTTAATAAGTAGCAATAAATTTAGGTTTTAACACACAAAATTAAAAACTTTTGGTTAAAGCTTTTCGTCACCATCATCACAATTTTCAATGTTTCACTGAATTTGACACGTGTCAACTATCGCACTGTATTTAGGTAGGTACACGAAATTACTGAGTTGAAAAAAAAAATATTATTTCAAAGAGGAAACGGTTAAGTTGTTTCGAATACAGTCATTGCCTTGAAGATTTAATATCACTTTAAAAAAAATTAGATGTTGTCCAGCAGTTTGCCGTATATGATTACTTCAAAGAATTTAATCCTTATTAGCAACACTATCGAATGGTGTAATAGTACAGGGTGCAATTTTTTCCAAAAACAGCGGGTTCGATTCCTTGCCAGAATTATTGAATTTTCTAAAAGCCAATCATGCAGTTTTAGTTTTAGTCAAAATCGGCCTCGAGATTCCTTTCAACGTTTTTCGATATTCGTCATAGTTTTGTATACGGCAATCAACGCACAGTTCAAAAATTCATCTTGTTTATCGTAATGAAATTCATCATCATCATATCAGCCGTAGGACGTCCACTGCTGTACATAGGCCTCCCTCATAGATTTCCAATAGGTCCGGTTGGAAGCTGCTTGCAGTCAGTGCGATCCTGTGATTTTCATCAGATCGTCTGTCCACCTAGCAGCGTTGCCTTAGGGAGTGGTCTCCATTCGAGAACCTTGCGGCCTCATCGGCCATCGTTCTGTGTGCTATGTAGTCTGCCTACTGCCAGTTGAACTTGCTGGTTTTCTGGGCTATGTCTGCAACTTTAGTTCAGCTACGAATCTTTTCATTTCTGATTCGATCAGGCAGACGGACTTCGAGCATAGCCCTCGCCATAGCTCGTTGGGCTACCTTGAGCATATTAATGAGGCCCGTAGTAAGAGACCACGTTTCGGCGCCATAAGTTGTCACACATTTGCCGAAAACTATGAGGCACTGAGGTATTCTGGACGAGGAAACGTTACGCAGTTTCCCGAACGCTACCCGGCCGTGTTGAATTCGGCGGTTGACCTCTTTTTTAAAGTTCAACCTGCCTAGGTTTATTCCAAGTAGATATACGAGTCAACAACTTATCACGTTGATATTGTCTGTATGATATCACGTTTCCCTGCCTTACGCTTTTTTTCAAAGGAATCGCCTTCCAACTCTGCACCTGTACTCGGGCCGACATAGTGGTACTGTTTAAGCATCTAATCACTTCGTTATACCGATAGTCAATACGACATAGTTGGAGAGATTCAAGAACTGCCCAGTTGCCCACATCTCCAACGATTTAAAGTCTTTCTCATAGTCCACAAACGCCAAAAATAAGGGCAAGTTATACTCTTCGGTGTTCTGTATAACTTTCCGCAGCGTGTGTGTGTGGTCTATGGTCACCTTTTCGGAAACTGGCTTGTTGTGTCATCAAACCTGCGGTCGAGACGGTTCGTGATGATGTTCCTTCGAAAAAAACTTATAAACGTGGCTCAAGAGCGAGTTATTTCTTAATAAGGTGTTGTCATCCTTCTTAAAGAAAAGAACCACCAATTTCCACCCACTTTCAAAAGCTCTGAAATGACTCCATCTTCACTCGGCGCCTTATTATTTTCAGCTGATTAGGGGCCATCCTAATTTCGTAAAGGCTAATGCCCACGATGTCTTCAATGTGGTGTCGGGTTAGATTGGCCCTTGGATCTGTGGCCACGCTGCTAACAGGTTTGGGGACCGAAGCTTATAGCTGCGCATAAAGGTTTTCGACCTCCTTCAATACCTCTGCTTTCTTTGCATCTTCTCGTTTCAGCTTTGTCAGCTGGCTTTGCCCAATAGATACATCTCTTGTAAACATTTTCTTAGTCGTCGTTCGTCGTCTCTTTAATGTGGTTAGTATTAAAGAGATCACCGTGCCGCAAGGATTTTGAATTTGTCTATTGATCTGCCTATATGACTCGGCGTCACCGAAAGTCCGTAGTCTTAATAAGCGTCGTTCAGTCATGAGGTTGAGAGTGATGTCGGAAAGTTTCTGAGGTCTATTTGCACGGCGGGGTATAAAAGACTTAGAGCAGTTTCTTTTCAGTTTCATACCGTTTCCAGTTTCTACGATTGAACTGTTATTAATCTCGTCACCTAAAAATTTTCGTAAATTAATTTCATGTACTCGAATTGCCATAACAATTTAACTGTAATTTAACTTATGAGACTTATTTTATATTGCATGAACAAAAAACCAGTTCCATGGAACTACTTGGATAAAAAAAACCAGTAGTTCCAGAATTGGAACAAGAAAAAGAAACTGCTGTGATACGGCGAAAAGTTTTACGTGAAATGAAATTCGGTTAAATATTTTTCGAACTTATGATAGGCAAGACGAGTAGGTGATACATCAATATTTCGAGCTACGCGACGTACTACGTGCGATGCGCGCGATCACGCGGTTTGCTTTAGCGACAGTTGAGTGAAGAATATTCGAAATTATTTAACCAACAGCCATTCATGATCTGATTTGCAACGCGTTCATGCGACAAAACAGAATAGGTGCAACGGGAATAAACTGATTTTTGTACAAATTTCATATCGGAAATAGTTATCTAAGTGACAAAAACAGTAAAAAAAACGGCAGGTAAAATATTACCAAACGACAAAATTTATTTATTTTAGGCAGGTAAAATAGTACTATATTACGTTTTAAAGTACACTGTATTTAGGAAGAAAATACTAAATGAAAATGAATACATCATTAAGGTGTGTTAAAAAGTCTTAAATGAAAAAAAATATAAAATAATAATCAGGTAAAATTTCTTAAGCAATGCTCACACAACAGATACCGTAAAGGAAAAAATACTAAATGTTAAATCGCATTAATTCAAGTCAAGGCAAAAGTTACTAAGTGTTAAAACTTGAAATCAAATATCTACCAAGTGAAGTTTATTCAAAAATCGGTAAAATTTTGGTCGCTTAGTCGCCGAAATTAATGAAAATTTGTACTTTTTTAAGTTACCAAGCGACAGCAAAAGTCTTCCTAGCGGTACGAGAGTAGGATCAATCGACGCAGAAAAATTTTCTGATTTCAATGATATATATAACTCAATATCGCCCAAAATGTCGCTTGGTAACTTTTGCCTTTCAAGCGTCGATATGTAGTTCTATCAAAACAATACTACGAACAAGTGCACACACGCGCCATCGATAACTCAGTCATTTAAATATAAACCTTATTCTTAAAACCACAGCGTACTCTTTTTCCGTGTAACTTACTCACGCTAACAATTATCATTGTGTGTTGTCGCGACACGCGGGGGGCGGTACTACTCCCGCTCAAATACAACGGACGCACCACGCGACATTACGGCTTGATGAGGTACCTATCGTTATGTCAGCTTTACATTGCTGGTCCAGTCACTCAGTGATAATGTGAGATCGTTGTAAAAGAGCAATGTATTTAATGAAAAACAATACAGTCGGAGTAATAAAGGAAACATAAATAAAGTAGTCCAAGTCAATTTCTGGCCAAAACGCTCAGGACCAGGTTTCAACGACACGCCCCCTTACCACTTCTCCTGTTTTTAATATTTCTGTGATTACAGAGATGAAACACAGATTGACACATGAATTAGCACAGCGTTCATTTGCATAAAATAAAATGTGGATCCAGTTTCACGGTGTGGGGATTCTATCGCTGCATACATCCTAGAATGCCCACTATAAACATGTTTCAATCCAGTAGAGCATCCACTATCCAGCGTTGGATAATTAGTTCTTATTTTTTCAATCCAGAGATATGGGATCCCGAGAAAACCATTTCCAAGTGGTACTTTTTGAAATCTACAGAGGAGTCCTGTGTTCAGAAGTGAACGTCTTATAGCTGTTATTTTAATAATATTATATAATATTCCACAACTATCACAACGCCATCTAGTCCCAAGCTAAGCAGAGCTTGTGTGATGCGTTCTAGACAACTGATAAACATACTTATATTTATTTCTGAATACATACATATTATAGATAAATTACACCCAGACACAGAAAAAATGATCATGCTCATTCACACAAAAATTTGTCCTCGGTGGGAATCGAACCCACGACCTCCGGCATAGCAGTCAGGGTCACTAACCACTAGACCAACAGGCCAGCCAAAAGTTATGATGCTGATGATGATGATGAACAATAGATCCAGCTCCGGGATTTTGTGTAACTAGTACAATATATCAAACGACAACTTGCATACGTCTACTGAGCAATATTACCGTCAAAGCTGAATCCGGACTAGTTTAATAACTCTCCAATTGCAGCTAGCGACATAGTTAGGCTAAAATCCTCTATTGTGTGACGTCACAAGTGGAACTTTACTGGGAGACTAATAGCTAGTAGACTAATAACTAGCAATACTTATGGAGAAGCCACCCGGCCCTTAGTAGGGTATTATTATTGCTATTGAGCTCCTTGAGTTATGAGTCGAGCTACACGGTAACTGATAAATGCTTGCACTGACTGGACAGGTCCACTCAAATTTGTGTGGTTAAAGAACCACACTTTGAGTGGACCATGTAGGTCTATGTCTGAAATGGTCTTTTGAAGCTTTCTTCAAAAGACCATTTCAGACATAGACCTGCATGATCCTCGTATAAACTTTTCTACATTTATAATGTTTCGACTTTAAAAGAGACTGTGACCTCTGAGTTTGTTTCGGCTTTTTCTTCTCAGAGTAGTCTGGTACGAAACACCGGCCCGTTCTAGTTTTAACAAAAGACGTGTAAAAGTGTTAATGTAACCTACTTGCATAAATAAATATCATTTCATCATTTCATTTCATTTCATATCATATTGAAATGGGATTACAACGGCACTGATATTGCAGTTTCCATAGCGAGTTTCCTCCGTGGCTTGGAGTGCGCGTAAAGCCGTTGGTCCCGGTTGGCATTTTACAGATCTTTGACAGTACTGGTGGCCTACTATGAACTGGAAAAGAGATGGCGCTAGACGACTTGTATAGCTCTGTCTCTTTCCCACAGCCTATACTGGATCGCGTTAAGAGCTCGTGGTAAGGCTCCTGTTAGGTAAGATTCACACCAACCGGCCGGACTCGACGGCGTTTTACAATGCGGTAAAGAACACTAAAATCTATCAACAGTAAATACAGTTCATATTTGCATGCTACTTACGGGACACGTCGCTACGGAATGCCGACGGAGATAACTTTGCAAGCAAATAAGAGCTGTATTTATTCTTGATAGATTTCAATGTTCTTTACCGCATTGTAAAATGCCGCCGGATCCGGCCGGTTGGTGTGAATCTTACCTTAGTAAGAAACTTGACAGTCTCACAACGTGTTCCTGTGTTACTAACCTCGGTACTACTTTGTTCGTAGGATAATCAAATTTGTAGATATCCAAAAGTCACGTTCAAAGGCTTGTTAAAAATTATATTAATCTACGATGAATTTAAATTTTGATGAAAATACTACTTATGGAAAACAAGAATTCTCTTGGAAGTCAGAATAATTATATAATTTATAAATTTATAATTATTTTGTTCGGAACGGCAACCGACCTCTGTATTTTAGGAAAATGGCCCTGGGTTATACTTGTATTTGAAACATACACAAACAGCAGTAATATGAATAATAATTAACATTATTATAGCAACCTTAAACGAGTCCCGTAATTGGTAAATGTAACATGTAGGTTCGTAAGTCAACAAACCGTTTCTGAGAATTAGGTTTTTGAATTTAGAAAAAAACATTTTTTTTTAAATGAATAGTCAACTCGAGTAAGACCGTCTGGCGGATAGGACCGTACAATAAGCAATAAACGAAGTCTGAATAACCACAGCAATTAAATGTTTATTAAAATCCAATCACATGAAAAAATGTTATTTTGCTGACATCTAAAACAAAATTAATTAAATCCACAACATTTCAAACGGTTGCTACGAGTGTGTAGCCTGCGTAGCAACTGCTACGCCGTAGCAGCTAAGGCGCTACGCGAACTCTTTTTTGGCGCAGCCGTGAGACACAAAAATTATTATTCTTTTATTTAATTTTTTGATTTAAGGTTTTTTTTTTATTTATTTTGAATGTTCAATGTTAATTCCCAATAAATGTTTTTTCTTTCTTACTTACGAGTACTATGCAAAAATGTTTGTACCATGACTTCTGTATTTGTGTTATCTTTACACATAATGAACAAAGATACCGCCCTTGTAAGCACCTGTCTTATGTTTTGAGATAACAAGCCTAAAGTGTTCCAACCGTTTAATTTACATACATACATCATTTAGACCCGAGTGCCTAGCACGAAAGCACGGAGAAATAATTTTAAAATACCCTACAAAGTTCAGCCACTTTGCCTGTAACCAGAATAAAATTTTAACACAAATATGTTAGGTCCATTTTTGGTGTTATGGTTTTTTTTTCTTCTTTGTCTAACTCTTGGAATTTCTCCTGAATCGTTACGTTTACAAACATTTTTTAACAACGACCTGTAAGTTGATCAAATATTTCGGCAGCATTTCAGAACAATATTCTATTTGCAAAAACACTAGTTTTCAGGAGAGCGTTGTGAAGCGTCGTGTTATCGTAAAAACAGGTGTGGTCTTTACATAATATATGAGATAAAATACGCCTAAATAATTACAATAGGTAAGAGAAAGAATTCTGATTAAAACTGTTAAAAAAAATGCGCTTCCTTTTGTTCTTTGCTGCCGTCAATTTGTTACGGTTGGGAGGCAATCAGTCAAGTCGCGCGACGTGAAAGAGATTTGAGTCATATGCGCACCCGCAGTGTGACGTATATGTGTCAAGTTTAATATACACCACATTTTTTTAAGTACTTACTTTTTTAATTAAAAAGAAGCTGTAAATGTTTGCCAAAACATTTTCCCAAAATTATGTGTCAATAGCTATCACCGCGTACTTTAAATCATCAAATGAGTCCTCCCTCCCATGGTAGGACAGGTGAAACTGTCAGCCTGAATTCACGCGCCGCCGACCTGGACATGGTCCATTGTCGGACAGCGAGTCGCCCATTACTGCCCGCATGACCGCGATCAACGCGCACTTAGTGAATTTATGTTGATACTCGCTTTTGGCAAACACACATAATGTACTGCCGGCTTAAAAAAATACATCGTCGACTTGTGGTAAGGCCTCTTAATGACTACAATATAATATTATCCACCACCCTGTAGGCTATAAACATACTCCATTACACACTACCTCTAATTAGTAGGTTATGTTAAGCCACGAGCTCCTAATGAGCGGCCTTTGTCTCATTAAGTTAAGCTACTGATGAAATATTTAGCATGGGAACGGTATTATATAATATTGTTTGTGTTGTTTAGTTTATTTTGAATTTTGGTGGGGTGAGTAACTTGGTGCGTGAAGTTTAAAATATAGGTAATGGGTTCCACCATATTAGAAAACAAAGATATAGTGAAGATATTTAAATTATTGTAAAGGACTATTGAAGGACAACGTGGATTTTAGTCACTACGAGCCTGGCGGTCCCTCCCGTCATGCCCGGAGGATATACTTAATGATTTTACCGAGTTAAAAAAAATGCTTAACAGTAAACAAAACCATATACTCGTAGAAGATCTTCAATGAAACACGTGGATCTTTGGGCTATCGTATAACATTTGAAGAGTACCCGGGAGTGCCCTAAGATAAGAATTACAAGGGGTTTATAAACAACGAACCCTCTTAAAAGGCTCAATCTATTGTTTACTTTCTTCTTTTACCATTTGGGTCTATATTTGTTTTGCTGTTATTAAATCTGTCAGATCTTTTTATCCTTCAGTTAAAAGTGGACTTGAGTGAACCTGTTCTTCTGAATATAGGTACAGGATGAATTTTTCAACTGGGTGTGGATGGCTAGGAAGTGGGAGTGATATGAAATTTCGAATGACGTTATTTCGACGCACGATATTTCGAAAAAAATAAGAGTGGTACGCCAGTTCGAAAACACGTTAAGTCGAAAGCCGCTATATCGAATGACGTTATTTTGACGCAAGTAATTAGGTATATAGGGTGACTGGTAGTTAGTGTACGATACTTAAACACGTGATTGTGCTCATGATATCCAACAACTTTTACTATGGGAACAAACCTGAAAACTCGAAAAAAGAATCAGCTGTTCAGTACATTTATGTTTGCTTAATGTACTGAACAGCTGATATTTTTTTTACGATTTCGGCTTTGCTCCCATAGTAAAAATTGTTTGTTATCATGAGCACAATCACGTGTTCAAGTATCGTACACTAATTACCAGTCACCCCATATACGGCAAACATAAAGAAAAGGTCCAATAAAAAAACTGATCAATCTTCAAGACAATCAATTGATTGTATTCGAATCATAAGTTAACCATTTTTTCGTTGAATTTAATGCTATTTTTGGTCTACTCTGTAATTTTGCATTACTCTTAAACAGTGCAATGAAACACGTCTATTTCAGTGAAACATTGAAAACAAAGAAATTTTATAATTTCGAATAGATTATGGCTCAATAGAAGTAAAGTTACATAAAATATAGCAATCATTATTTTCTAAACTAAAAAGCAAGATTTCTTTCACATTCTATCACAATTTTATTAAAAATCTAATTAGTGGGAAGAAATTGGCTTACATTATTATAATAACATGAAATAAAACCTTAGTAATCCAGTAGCCAATATTTAAATTAAATAGAGAGCCAGACGAACAAAAAATATCTTGAAACAAAGGACCTCGAAGACAATCTGGACTTAAACATGATGGAAAATAATTAACTGATTTGTAACAACAAAGACAAATATAATAAAATTATTCTGGTGACTAATAATTATTTATTCCGTGTTAATATCTCTATCTTAAGAGGAAACACCACGGCCGTTTTTCCATACAAACGTAGTCCCCTGTTTTCTACCTGGATAATGCCAGTAGAGCAATAATTTTTTTACAAAAATCTATGACCACTATTGGCATGTCTCTATGTTTTCCTTTTTTCCATAAACTAATTATTAAAAGAGATAATAATTATGAATATTCAAAATCCTAAAAAAATGGCCAGATTTTCCACTGTGTTCAAATATCCAGAAAACAAAGGACAATGGGCAAAAATGTATGGAACTTGGTCCAAGATCCTCCACTGATGACACTTATGGGAAATGAAAGTATATGGTTGTGACATCATTCCGGCAAGAGATTATCAAAATCCGTCCGGGGGTTCTTTTTTTATGTCTATTTAAGTGACTCCTAACCTAACCTAACTTTACCTATCCAAACCTAACCTAACCTAACTTGTTTTGTTAAGCTGTAAATGCCCGACGTATATTGAAGCATCTGGGAAGGCGCTTAGCTTATGCGTGCCTTAGACCCACTAAAATACCAACGAGACCTAAAATAGCTAACCTAACCTAACTTTTTTTTTCAGCTAAAAATGATTCCCGACGTATACTGAACCATCTGGGAAAGCGGTTGGCTTACGTGTGACTTCGAGCCACTAAAAATACCAAAAAAACCTTAAATAGCTAACCTAACCTAACTTTTTTTGTACAGCTAGAAATGATGCCCGAAGTATACTGAACCATCTGGGAAAGCGGTTGGCTTATGTGTGACTTCGAACCACTAAAAATACCATCAAAACCTTAAATAGCTAACGTAACCTAACTTTTTTTGTTCAGCTATGAATGATGCCCGAAGTAAACTGAACCATCTGGGAAAGCGGTTGGCTTATGTGTGACTTCGAACCACTAAAAATACCAACAAAACCTTAAATAGCTAACCTAACCTAACTTTTTTTGTTCAGCTAAAAATGATGCCCGAAGTATACTGAACCATCTAGGAAAGCGGTTGGCTTATGTGTGACTTCGAGCCACTAAAAATACCAAAAAAACCTTAAATAACCTAACCTAACCTAACCTAACTTTTTTTGTTCAGCTAAAAATGATGCCCGAAGTATACTGAACCATCTGGGAAAGCGGTTGACTTATGTGTGACTTCGAGCCACTAAAAATACCAAAAAAACCTTAAATAGCTAACCTGACCTAACTTTTTTTGTTCAGCTAAAAATGATGCCCAAAGTATACTGAACCATCTGGGAAAGCGGTTGACTTATGTGTGACTTCGAGCCACTAAAAATACCAAAAAACCTTAAATAGCTAACCTAACCTAACTTTTCTTGTTCAGCTAAAATGATGCCCGAAGTATACTGAACCATCTGGGAAAGCGGTTGGCTTATGTGTGACTTCGAGCCACTAAAAATACCAAAAAAACCTTAAATAGCTAACCTAATCTAACTTTTTTTGTTCAGCTAAAAATGATGCCCGACGTACATTGAACAATTTGGGAAGGCTGTTGGCTTATGCGTGACTTCAACCCTCTAAAAATATCAACAAAACCTTAAATAGCTAACCTTACCTAACTTTTTTTGTTCAGCTAAAAATGATGCCCGAAGTATACTGAACCATCTGGGAAAGCGGTTGGTTTATGTGTGACTTCGAGCCACTAAAAATACCAAAAAAACCTTAAATAGCTAACCTAACCTAACTTTTTTTGTTCAGCTAAAAATGATGCCCGAATTATACTGAACCATCTGGGAAAGTGGTTGGTTTACGTGTGACTTCGAGCCACTAAAAATACCAAAAAAAACCTTAAATAGCTAAGCTAACCTAACTTTTTTTGTTCAACTAAAAATGATGCCCGAAGTATACTGAACCATCTGGGAAAGCGGTTGGCTTATGTGTGACTTCGAGCCACTAAAAATACCAATGAGACCATAAATAGCTAACCTAACCTAACTTTTTTTGTTCAGCTAAAAATGATGCCCTACGTTTAATGGACCATCTGGGAAGGTGGTTGGCTTATGTTTCTTACACCGACTAAAAATACCAATGAGACCTTAAGGTCTGCTGAAGCTGAACAAATAAGTTAGGGTGGGTTAGCTATTTAAATAGCTAATTAAGGTCTCGTTGATATTTTTAGTAGGTGTAAGTGAAACATAAGGTAACCGCATTCCCAGATAGTTTATAGTGGAATCGTTTACAGCGGAACAAAAAAAGTTAGGTTAAGTTAGCTATTTAAGGTCTCGTTGGTATTTTTAGTGGGTCCAAGTCACACATAAGCCAACTGCCTTCCCAGATGGACCAGTATACGTCGGGCATCATTTTTAGCTGAACAAAAAATGTTCGGTTAGGTTAGCTATTTAAGTGGTAGGCGCCCACGGCGACGGACGTCGCAAGATGATCTCCGGCCACCGTAGGCGCGGGCATGCGGGCAGCGAGTAAAGGGCAACTCGCTGCCCGACCAAGGACCATGCCCGGGTCGACGGCGCGTTGTGTCCCACGCGCGCCTCAAAGAGCGTCAGCATAATGACGGGGCCCCCCTCTCAGAGGGCCAAAGCCTGCCGGGGTCGCGGGATTATTCCCTAACCGTAACCCCGGAACGTAACAGGCTATGAAGGACACCGTGGATTTTAGTCAGTAGAAGTCTGACAGTCCCTCCCGCCCTGCCCGGGGTTGGAGGACTCATTTGATGATTTTACCACGCTAAAAAAAAAAAAAAAAAAAAAAAAGGTTAGCTATTTAAGGTTTTTTTGGTATTTTTAGTGGCTCGAAGTCACACATAAACCAACCGCTTTCCCAGATGGTTCAGTATACTTCGGGCATCATTTTTAGCTGAACAAAAAAAGTTAGGTAAGGTTAGCTATTTAAGGTTTTGTTGATATTTTTAGAGGGTTGAAGTCACGCATAAGCCAACAGCCTTCCCAAATTGTTCAATGTACGTCGGGCATCATTTTTAGCTGAACAAAAAAAGTTAGATTAGGTTAGCTATTTAAGGTTTTTTTGGTATTTTTAGTGGCTCGAAGTCACACATAAGCCAACCGCTTTTCCAGATGGTTCAGTATACTTCGGGGATCATTTTTAGCTGAACAAAAAAAGTTAGGTTAGGTTAGCTATTTAAGGTTTTTTTGGTATTTTTAGTGGCTCGAAGTCACACATAAGCCAACCGCTTTTCCAGATGGTTCAGTATACTTCGGGCATCATTTTTAGCTGAACAAAAAAAGTTAGGTTAGGTTAGCTATTTATGGTCAAATTCGAAGTCATACATAAGCCAACCGCCTGACCAGATGATTCAGTATGCGTCGGGCATCATTTACAGCTGAATGAAAAAAGTCAGGTTAGGTTAGCTATTTAAGGTTTTGTTGGTATTTTTAGTGGCTTGAAGTCACACATAAGCCAACCGCTTTCCCAGATGGTTCAGTTTACTTCGGGCATCATTCATAGCTGAACAAAAAAAGTTAGGTTACGTTA
The DNA here is from genome assembly GCA_036375495.1 of Agrotis segetum. Lineage (NCBI taxonomy): Eukaryota > Metazoa > Arthropoda > Insecta > Lepidoptera > Noctuidae > Agrotis > Agrotis segetum. The sequence continues at coordinate 1,085,938 of JAQSVV010000001.1, forward strand.
GCTATTTAAGGTTTTGATGGTATTTTTAGTGGGTCGAAGTCACACATAAGCCAACCGCCTTCCCAGATGTTTCAGTATACGTTGGGCGTCATTTTTAGTTGAACAAAAAAAGTTAGGTTAGGTTGGCTATTTAAGGTTTTGTTGGTATTTTTAGTGGCTTGAAGTGACACATAAGTCATCCGCTTTCCCAGATGGTTCAATATACGTCGGGCATCATTTACAGCTTAATGAAAAGTTGGGTTAGGTTAGATTAGGTAGTCACTTTTAAACGGAAATAAAAAAAGAACCCCAGGACAGATTTCGATAATTTTTTGCCAGAATGATGTCACAACTATGTTCTTTCATTTCCCATAAGTGTCATAAGTGGAGGATCTTGGACCGCTTTTGCCCATTGTCATTTGACGAGATTATATAAAAAAGGAAAACATAGGAACACGGCCAATGCCTCTCTTTGTTTTTTAAAGAAAAATGTAGTGAAATCGGTTAAGTTTTGGAGGAGTAATCAGGGGACTACGAATCGTCGATTTTGTGTCATTAATAAGGTATTTTCGGTCCAAGCTGTAGTTGTCTCTACCGCGCTCTGTAACTCTGTTGTGGGCACTGCGCGACAGCAATACATTTTACAAATACCTATTTTTCAATTCTCCAGCCCTTGGTGTTTCCTCTTAAATAAGAAAAAAAAAATTATACGAATTCCGTATAAGTCGCGACTCGAAAGTTACGTCATCGGAAGACATTTTAACAATGGGACGAAAGATTCGACTTCTCTTGTGGTGCTGCAGTATATTAGTTGGTAAAACGTCTCATTTTTTTTTTTTAAGTTGACCCACCCTAAGACTTTCTCCTGTGTCGTGAGTGCGTTTACAAACATAGAAACTAACATACATTAACACCCAGAACAACTACTTATAGGCCATAAAAATATTTGTACCGTGCGGGAATCGAATCCGTGACACGCTACGCAGCTGTAATATCGCTTAGCCACTGCGCCAACAGTGGCGTCAGCAGTACAGCTTGACAAAAAACTGTAGAAAACCGGAAGTCGCCACTTTCTTCGCGCTACCAGCACTTTGAATTATTTTATTTTATTTTTTTCACTTATTACGCTAGTTTTATGGCACAATAATAAATCTAACAAACCTGCGGTCTTTGTTTACATCAAATATCAAAGGTTTTAAAACGTTGTCAGAAAAAAAATTATTAGTTCCGTTTCAATCCGTTCTGGCCAAGCTTTACCTACTTGTCCAGAAAGACGCAAAATCGAGTACCGCTCGCTGTCAGAGATCTTACCACAGATCTTACCCACACAGAGACTTTAATATTAAAATTGCGAAACCTTGTAAAGATGAATAATTATGGATGGATATACAACATTAGTTTTAGTATTGGATTCTAAAATAGGAGCCACATCAACGGATAGATCTTAAGTAATTAAATTAGCGGTTTACCTAATTGTATTAAAATTTAATTTTCATCTTTATGAAAACTAATTAGAAACTTCTAAGATTTCACTGCCAAAGACAATTATTTTATTGCTAAAAATAGTTCTGTTGTCATTCGCTGTTCAAAAGTGTCAATAATTTAAATTGCCATTCGCTGTACAAAAGTGACAACAATTTTAATTATTTCGAAGTCCTAAGATATTTCGTATTTATTCTTATGTGTGATTTTAAACTAAAGTTTTGTAGACAAAGCTGCTAGTTTTATTAACGAAGATAGATTTCAACTCAATATGGACAATTAATAATTCGCTTAGTTTCTGAGAACTATTTCAATTCGCAGAATTGTGAACATGTCTTTGTTAGAAATTGTTTGTGAATGCACCTTATAATATTGTTGAGATAATCTGTGACATCGGGCATTGCGTTGTTGTATGGTGGTTGTCACTTCCTTTTGAGTCTGTGGTTGATGTATGCTTTTGTGGATCAGACTAAAATGAAAGTTGTCTAAAATATCTTTTATTTATTTAAATAACATGGTGTCTTGTGGGTAAAATGGCGGATGAAGATTACAAAGTGCTTCTGGAGCAGCAAACTAAGCTGTTAGCTGCCATGCAAACCCAAATGCAAGTTATGCAGCAACAAATGTGTAACATGATGGCGGGATCCACTACAGACGCTGTGAAAAGTCATATCAGCGTCCCATGGCCCCAACCATTGGATGTAGAATCGGGAGACCTATTCGAAAATTTAGAATTCTTCCGCAACGGCTGGGAAAATTATTGCACGGCTACCGGAATGTCGAAATGGGGACCGGAGAAAAGTGAGGTTAAGGCCAGCATTCTTTTAAGTGCAGTGGGCACTGCAGCAGTAAAAAAATTCATGGATTTCGGACTCACAGGGAAGGAAAAGAAAAGTGAGAAAGATATTTTGAAAAAAATGGAACAAACTATTATAAAGAAAACAAATGTCATCTATTCTAGATATTTATTTAACTCCAGGAATCAGCTCAGTGAGGAAACTTTCGAAGAATATTTTCTTGCAATTAAGAAGCTTATAAGAACCTGTGGTTATGGTACAATGGCAGACGAATTAATGAGAGATCGCCTAGTGGTTGGAATAAAGGATGGTGAGGTAATTAAAGAGTTATTGCGAAAAGAGGATTTAACCCTAGATTCTGCCCTCAATATATGCCGAGCAGCTGAGAGAGCTACAACTCAGTTGGCAGATCTGCAAAGAGAAAATGTGGTGAATAAGATAAATACATATAGTCGAAAGGATACATACAAAAAAAAAGATGAAAAGAAAATGTTAAGAAGATGCAAGTTTTGTGGGGATAATCATGTTTTCGATAAAAATATATGCCCCGCATTTGGCAAGCGATGTGAAGAATGTGGTGGTCGCAATCATTTTCAGAAAGTATGTAAAAAGAAGAACACAAGAATTAATGAGATCAATGAAAATATGAGTGACGCTGATGATGATAGCATTGTGATAGCTCAAGTTAGAACAAATAAAAGTTCCGGCCATACCGAAGCACCATTGATGTTTAATATCAAAGGCAAATGGAGCAAAATTTATTGCACATTGGATACAGGTGCGCAAGTATGTGTGATGGGTGCGGATTATTATAAAAAGATAACTAAAGATGTTAATTTCCGAAAGTTGATGCCATCTTCAAAGAAACTAAAATGTTTCAATGGCACAGCTATCTCTCAATATGGGACAGTAATGTTCGAATGCATGAATAAAGATAAAAAACCGGCCAAGTGCGTGTCGGGCCACGCACAGTGTAGGGTTCCGTAGTTGCCCATCAAAATACTTATGCAAACTAACTAAACTGATTCGCTGAATTTAATTTTAAAAAGAAGAATTTTCAAAATCGGTCCAGGAGTCTTTGAGAAATCGGGGAAAAGAAAAAGATAAAAAGACTACAACTAATTTAGAACCTCCTCCTTTTTTTTGAATTTAGTTAAAAATAGTTGACGATAAAAACCTACCTATCCCCAAAAAACATACCTGTAGAAGTAAAATAAAGTTGACAAACTTACATTTGCAGTTGTCTCCGATACATTTTGTTTAAGAAATATGATATCAAGTACATTTTATAAGTTGGTCGACTATTACTCGTAAAGTTGTAAAGCCTACTTAGTCATGATAATTTTCTTTTAAACTTCGTTATATGTACTACTGTTGTGAATTTTTTCACACCCCCAAACATAACCGTTTAGCTGATAGAGGGGGGGGACACTCGAATCGAGCAAAATTTAGCACTTTAAAGCTTAATATTTCACAAACGAATTTTTTCATCAAAAAATTGTTAATGGAAACTATCATTATTTTTTAAAGGCCTATTTAATGATACCCCACACTAAGGGGTACGCGAGAAAAAAAAAATCCTCACTTTACGTGTAAGTACTGGAGGTACCCTAAAAAAAAATATTTTACGAGATTTTATTTTACCACTTTTTTGGCACAACAAATCCGTATATTTACACCAAATTACAGCTCTCTAGTACTGTGCGTCTCTGAGCTAAACTGCGGACAGACGGACGGACGGACGGACGGACGGACGGACGGACGGACGGACGGACGGACGGACGGACATGGCGAAACTATAAGGGTTCCTTGTTGACTACGGAACCCTAAAAATTTAAAATTAAATTTCATATAGTAGATGTCCAACATGAGCCACTGCTTTCAGAAAAGGCATGTGTAGTTTTTGGATTTATAAAATATTGTGATGTGGTGAAATCTGACACACCAGATAATGGTGAGGAAAAATGGGACCGCACTAAGGCATTGGAAATTATTAAAAAATATGATGATGTTTTTAATGGTTATGGAGAGCTACCAGGAGAAGTTAATTTAGAGGTGGACACATCAGTTATTCCTAAAATACAACCTGCCCGGCGTGTTCCTGTGTGCCTAAGGAACAGTTGGAACAGTTAGAAGAAGATGGCATTATTGTGAAAGAAACTCAACATACTGATTGGGTAAATAACATTTTGATAGTTAGTAAAGACTCAAAGTTCAGAATATGTTTAGATCCTATCCCATTAAATAAAGCACTGAAAAGACCCAATTTCCAATTTACTACATTGGATGAAATGCTGCCCGAATTGAGCAAGGCTAAGGTGTTTAGTACAGTTGATGCTAAAAAAGGCTTCTGGCAATGTCGCTTAGCAGAAAGCAGTAGCAAATTAACTACATTTTGGACTCCTTTTGGACGTTACAGATGGCTGAGACTGCCCTTCGGCCTGTGCTCTTCGCCGGAAATATTCCAGCAGCAACTTACCAGTTTGTTGAAGGATCTTAAAGGTATAGAAATTATAGCTGATGATATACTTATTTATGGAGTGGGTGATACTATTGAAGAGGCAACCATTGATCATAACATAAAACTAGAGAATTTATTGAAAAGATTACAGGAGGTAAATTGTAAACTCAATAAAGAAAAAGTCAACTTGTTACAAACTTCTGTGAAATTCTACGGCCACATCCTGTCAAAAGATGGTTTGAAAGTAGATGAGTCCAAAGTAGATGCCATTAAAAATATGCCTACACCTACTTCAAGTAAGGATGTGTTGCGTTTTTTGGGCATGGTTGGCTACCTCAGCAAATTTATAGATAACCTCAGTATGAAAGCAACTAATCTCAGGAAGCTTACCAGAAAAGATACAGAGTTTATTTGGTCAGAAAAAGAAGAAACGGAATTTCAGAATTTAAAAAATGTTATTAGTAACTTACCAGTCTTAAAATACTTTGATATTAACAAAGAAGTTGTTATTGAATGTGATGCCAGTGAGTATGGTCTGGGTGCTGCTCTATACCAGAATAATCAGATCATATGTTTTGCATCTAGATGTCTAACTCCTACAGAAAAAAAATATGCACAGATAGAGAAGGAGATGTTGGCAGTGGTATTTGCCTGTAAGAGATTTAACCAATATGTTGCAGGTAACAGCAAAACAATTATAAAAACTGACCATAGACCCCTGATTAACATTACAAATAAACCATTGATTGAAGCCCCAAAGAGATTACAAATGATGTTACTGACTTTGCAAAAATATAATGTACAGCTAGAATTTATACAAGGTAAAGATAATTTACTCGCGGACACTCTATCTAGAGCACCTGTCACTGATGATAAGGACAGGTTTTATAACCTAGAAGAAAAAATAAAAGAAAGCAAAGTATACAAACTAATAACCCAAGTATCATGCATTAAGTATCTAAAGGTGTCTGATAAACTTCTATATAAGATCAGAGAATATACAGAAAAAGACCAGAGTCTGCAACAGTTAATAGACTACATACAGAAAGGATTTCCAAAATATATCTCTGGCTGGCCAATAACACTAAGTGTTTATTTCAGTTTCAAGCATGAGTTGTCAACATCAGATGGATTAATATTTAGAAACAATCAGGTGCTTATACCAGAGTTTCTAAGAAAGGAAATGACTCAAAAAGTACATGTAAGTCATAATGGTGTTGCTAGCACCCTCAGGTTGGCAAGAGAAAATATATTCTGGCCTGGTATGTCAGAAGACATAAAACAGTATATAGAAAAATGCTCATTTTGTATTAAGCACTCTCCTTCACAACAAAATCAGCCCTTAATCTGCCATGATATTCCTTTGTATCCGTTTCAGTACATATCTATGGATGTTTTCACTGTTAATGATAAAAAGTACCTGGTTACAGTGGATCACTATTCGGACTATTTTGAACTGGATAATCTTAATACGCTTTCAGCAAATGAAATAGTGGTTTTATGTAAGAGAAATTTTGCTCGACATGGAGTGCCACAGAAAGTTTGTACTGATAATGCCACTAATTTTGTCAATGAGATTTTTAAAAGCTTTGCAGATCAATGGAACTTTGAACATGTTACTTCCTCACCCCATCATCCAGAGTCTAATGGGAAGGCTGAATCAGCAGTAAAGATTGCCAAAAAATTAGTTGTTCAAAGTCAGGAATTAAAGCAAGACTTGTGGTATTGTCTATTGCATCAGCGTAATGTTCCTATACAAATGGATAATACTAGCCCTGTACAGAAGTTGTTTTCTCGAAGAACAAGGACTGGACTGCCTTGTTTATTGCATCATCTCAAACCTAGGGTGGTAACTGAAGTCCCTAAAAAGATAAAAGAAAGAAAGGAAAGGATAAAGGAAGGTTTTGATAAAAGAAGTAGAACTTTACCGGACTTGTGGGTTGGTCAAAAGGTGGTTACTCAACTACATCCCGAAGTTAATAAGAAATGGAGTTGTGGCACTATTACTAAGAGACTAAATGAAAGATCCTACGTTGTGGTAGTAGGAAATAAGGAATACAGAAGAAGCAGATGCCACATCAAGCCTTTCTCAGGAGAAGCTGGCTCTAAGTCAGTTGGCCGACCAACAGAACACACTGCTGAGTACAGGCCCCATGAGAATAATATTACTTTTTCAGGTGTTGATACGTTTTATCATTGGCATCCAAATACAGAGTCTCAACTTCAAGATATAGAGTCTCCGGTACAGCCGTCTACTTCAGGTGCCACATCAGTTGAGCGTCCTGCAGAACCCTCGAGGTTAGAAGTTCGGCGTAGTCATCGCTCTAGAAACTTGCCTCGTTATCTTACAGACTACGAAATTAATTTTATAAAGAAAAGGGGATGTTTGTGAATGCACCTTATAATATTGTTGAGATAATCTGTGACATCGGGCATTGCGTTGTTGTATGGTGGTTGTCACTTCCTTTTGAGTCTGTGGTTGATGTATGCTTTTGTGGATCAGACTAAAATGAAAGTTGTCTAAAATATCTTTTATTTATTTAAATAACAGAAATCTTAAAAACAACAGTAATTTTTAGTTCAGTACTCAAAGATCGAAATTGTGATGAAAAAAACACAATATTTTTGTATATTTAAACATAAAACATTGTTTCTACACAACATTCTTATTAAAAAAAAAACATAAATAGAAAAGAAAGAGAAAAACGCGCGGTGGGTGAAGCAAAACAATCATAAAATATAATTTCTTAGTTATTTTTATATGTACGAGTAGGTATAGCTTTGGTTACAATTAAGTTGTTAAGGGATTCCATAATACTTGCTACGCAAACAACAATATTATTTAGATAGTGTAACATGTGCCAAATAAATATTATTATTATAAATAAATAGTATTTTATCTCTACCTACATAATTCAACCCTCATTAGCGTACCTAACAATAACATGTGGACAGTAGACGACCCTCTTAACATTCTTTTTATCAAGAGATTCTCATTAATCTGTCGTGCCACATAGCGTGTCTAACGTGACAAATTTGATTACTGGCCCGACTTAATGAGGGCTTGGGAGGCGCAAAGTGCTCGGGACAAGTCACTGGACTGACACCATTTTGTTACGGACAATGTGATGCAAGTCATTTGAAATTTTCATCCAGATTGAGGTCAGTTTTAATAATAATAATAATAATATTCTACAACTATCACACAAAGCCATCTAGTCCCAATCTAAGCAGAGCTTGTGTTATGCGTACTAGACAACTGATAAACATACTTATATATTTCTAAATACATACATATTATAAATAAATTACACCCAGACACAGAACAAATGATCATGCTCATCACACAAACATTTATCCTGGGTGGGAATCGAATCCACGACCTCCGGCATAGCAGTCAAGGTCACTAACCACTAGACCAACAGGCCAGTCAAACAAGTTAAGTTTTAGAAGTTGATGTTAAAACCTGTGTGAGGGTTAAAAATTTCTTCATTTATTTCACCATTTTGAGAGTAGTACAACTCTTACGTCGGAGCCTTTAGATAAACATACATATAACGGGGAGTTCGTTATCAGAGGGGTTGGGATATCGAAAATAACATTCGGAAAATCTTCGTTAACACTTTTAATTACTTGCTAACACACACTGAATACAAAATAGTCAAGGATGTCCGAGATATCGCTCGATTAAAAACTTAGGAACGCGAGAAGTTTAACATGGCGGAGCAACCAAGATGTCTACCCAGCTTGCCGGACCGATTCAAAGTGTTCACTTCACTCAACTGTCCGCCCATGTGGCCTACCCCACACAGGTTAGCCAACATCTGTCAACGTCACTACCTGTCAACGTCGAATAGCTGATTTAACTTCCGCACCGACATTTGACTCGACTATTCGTTCGGTGTTTCCGTTGCTCCCCATGCTAACCATCTCCAAATTACGACTAATTTGACGTTCCTAAACAATCTGTCAATTCTAACTTAATAGTTACTCCAATGAGAGATAGATGGCGTTATTCTAAATTCACAATAATCAATAGAGATTCTAAATTGCGTATCTGTTTTGATACCACGTCAACGATAATAGATGGCGTTATTCTAAAATAACAATAATGAATAGAGATTCCAAATTTCCAAATCCCAATTTTCTGGTGATTCCGCAGCATGATAATAGATGGCGTTATTCTAAAATATTGTGCTTCTGTGTTCATTCTCCGACACATATATATTTCTAAATACATACATATTATTATAGATAAATTTCACCCAGACACAGAACAAATGATCGTGCTCATCACACAAACATTTGTCCTGGGTGGAAATCGAACCCACGACCTCCGGCATAGCAGTCAGGGTCACTAACCACTAGACCAACAGGCCAGTCGTCAGTTTATTTGTTAATTCAGTTTATAAACTATTTGTGTTCCAAATTTTATCCCAATCCGATCAGTTCCATTTTTTACAGAATTTTCTACAATTGAAACAAAAAAATAAGTTTTATTCTTTGTTCCTTTCAGTCATTCTGTGTTTATTTATCACGCTGTTATTGAATAATTTTTAAGTAGACTTTTTTACTTTTTATAAAAGTTTGTGAAGTTCTTTTTATGTAAAAATTCAGGAACTTAATTCGCCGTAAGTTCCTCAGTTTTTATTTGGTTCTTTATAAAAATGTTGGTATATTTCTACAGATAAAACTGAAGTTTAAAAGTGAAAAAAAACAAAAGGTAACATTTTGCCTTATACTTCTTGTTGGGCAATCGTCAAATGAATCCTGGGTGGAACAGAAAGCGATTTTCAGACTTGACTGACTAGCCAATATAAACAAAAAATATGAATGTAGATAACTTACTTTAAAAGAAATAAGTTAATTATTTTCTCAGTTTTTGCGTAATAAAGCATAATCTTATGTACAGTCAAATCTACTAAGTTGCATCGCAACATAATATTAAACAAACAAAATATAATGGCACACCTCATGTTCAGGCATTCTCCTTTCCACGTGCGGTTTCCGTGCTAAGTTTCGTAATAATATTGTCTAGCGTACTCAAACTTGTACAGTATATTATACGGAATACATACTGAGCTCCATGAAATTTATTTTTAATTCTTATGAAGAAGTTAACTCGTGCTTTTAATCGTGGTATATCTTTAGTCTTTATTCGTTTTTACATGGTGGAGTCGTCAAATGAGTCCCCAAGTCTGATAGTCCCTCCTATAGATAGGACTGTTAGACTTGTACAGTCACAAGCAATAGTATGTATACACTAAGCAGTATTCAAAAGCGATGTTCTGCTACCATATTCATTAAACGTTTGTCTTTTAATAAGACTTCTATTTCGGAAGCCATACTATTGCAAACTAGGTCTTATTTCAAAGTTTTTTTTTATTTATTTTTTCAAAGTGGAAATCAGTATTTTACGAGCAATTTGCGTTTGAATTTTATTAAGTGTTTACATGATGTTATTGCTCGTGACGAATTATTCCCGTTGGATCCCACTTTTGGATTCCATTTTTTAGGTAGTCCCGGTGAATCCCATTTTTAATTCCCGTTGAATCCCACTTTTTGACAACATGTGTACATGTCAGAAAAAAACTGTAACCGTTATTCTGAGTAACTAATTTATGAATTTTACAAAAAAAAAGTTCCACAAGATCCGGCCACCATAGGCTTTCCATACACCGGTCACCAGACACATTCTGAGAATTTGTTTCAGTCTTTACTTAAAAACTGATAGATTGTCACTAACCAGCAAAAGTACTAGGCTAGTATAAGATCAAGGTATGTTTTGCAGTCTGGTGCTACGTGACACGCAGCGCTGGGGTAAGGTAACTGTAAATGGCCTGCCAAAGTACTAGGCTAGCATAAGCTCAAGGTGGTAAACCGCAATTTATGATAGCAATTTTTTCGTTGAAAGTACTCGCATTCAGATTTTTTAAAGCATGTGGGATCCAACGGGAATTGTTTTTGGGATTCAACGGGAATAAAACGTTTTTCTTTTGTTACGGGATTCAACGGGAATTACTTTTATTTTTTTTGGGATCCAACGGGAAAAATATTCAAGTGGGATTCAAAAGTGGGATCCAGCGGGAATAATTCCTCGTGACTGTACTAACTAAAATCCATGGTGTCATTCAATCCCCTCAGATTGCTGACAGTTCTTTGAGGCGCGCATGGAATACGACGCTCCGTCGATCCGCGCATGGTTCATGGATGGACGGCGAGTCGCCTATTACTCGTTGTCCGCATTCCCGCACCTACTGTGGCTGGAAATCGTCTCGCGACATCCGTTGCCGTGGGCGTCTCCTGTGGTGGTTGGGTTTTGAGGTGGATATATCAACTCCCTTCGCGGTGCCCACCTCCTCCTTCGCTAGTATGACTGCTTCGCAGAAGGAGGCGACTCCGTGGATTTTAGTCAGTACTAGTCTGACAGTCTCTTCTGCGCTGCCGTGCGTGGGAGGACGCATTTGATGATATTACCACGAACAAAAAATGGACCATTAGTTGTGGCACGGACCCTAAGGAGCTATCTGTCCAGGTCTTAGGTTTGTTGTAGTAACTAGATTCTTAGTTAAGCCAATCAGTAGTGCCATTTTTTGAATAAAGATTCGCTTTCTTTGACTCTAATGAAAATGGCGAAGAACCTAACATAAAATGCCTATTTCTAGGTAGGTTTTCAAAGAAAACCATGCATAATATTTTGCTTATATAGCCTGAATGGTCTGGTGGCAGAAACCAGTGAATAAACCCTGTTATACTGATATAATTACAGCATGTTCCTTATGTAATATTTCTGCCAGAATTTTGAGCAAGAAGCTGTTGATAATTTTAACCAAGATATTCATAACAGGCTTCTTGTGTGATGGAACTTCAGAGGAGAACAGTAATATAAGTGGGATATAGATAGCAGGTACCAAAATCTGCATAACTTAGTACATTATAGTCTCGTCACAAATTAGTTTAGTACCGGGGAACAGGCGGGAGCGTCTGAATTAAACCAGATTTTGTAAATCGCTTATTTTCAGTACACTTTTAGAATTTTGCTGTTGACGTAAACAGAGGCCTTGATAAAAAGTGTCCTAATTCTATTTACAGATTATTTGAAGTATTAACACGTTAATTGTATCGAAAATGAAAAAGCGCCTCTAGTGTACGAAAAGGAACCAGAAAAAAGGAAGAAAGAAAACAGTAATTATTTTAACTCTCATACACATGCCGTACTTACAACAAAAACAAGAAAATATGAATAAAACAAGCTAAATAAAAAAAAAAGACCTGTGTGGCACTCAGGGACTGCCGCGGTAAAGAGATAATAGAGAATTTTATAAGCAGGTTTCATTGTGAAAACCTTCTTTAGTAGCTGGCCGTTTAGAATGAGTACAAAGAACTAGGTAAATTGTCTTTAAGGCGGATGTTTCTATGATTGCCGAGGTCTCCCTTGGACGATACGGGGTGTTAGGTATTTTTGTTAGGATTTTTTTCGTTACAGAATATATTGATTCGGTCGCCGCGCTCAGAGCCCGCGATAAAGCTATGTAATAGCTTACCAAAAAAAAGACAAAACATAATCGGCAGCTGTACGTCATGACTGTGACAGGCTACCCACTGAGAATCTAATGATTTAAGGCGGCGCTAGTCGCGAGCTCGAACTCACTGGCAGGCATGGTCAAAAACCATGATATTTCACCGGAAATCGAGCCATATTGTTCAAGTAATTAAAAGCGTCATCCCCCCGTGGAGAAAACAAGGGAAAACTTATTCAGTGAGATGCACGATCATTCAGAGTAAAAGGCGCGCGTAAAAGAATACGAAAAAGCCTTTGGCTGTTGGGGTTTTATGAAAAAACCACTGCACCAATTAATTTCAAATAAAATTTATTAAATTCTTCGATAAATTTGCTGTGTCGGTACGGACTTCGTTTTGGAAATTTGATGCTTTTTTAGCTTCTAATTTACACCCAAAGTTGTGTTAAAATTAGCAAAAAAACGAATCTTTAGAAGCTCGTAACTTTTTAATAGCTTCATATTTTACAATTCTGCTTCCGTACAGACAAAATTAATAATGAGACAAAACGATACCATGTTTAATTTTGGATGTACTTTGTCAAATAGTGGAGTAAAACCCCAACGAAGTTTCTATGGAAAAAATGTTGACTTGTTTGACCTTAAAAGACATAGAAAGTAAAACTATTGTCAGTTTTTTCGTACAGTGTCGTATAAAATGTACATTCATAAATTGCATGCATAAACATCACCTATTAAACCATTTCCTCAATAAATATTTTTGCATTGTGCGGCAGTCTAACCTGATGCAGCTGCTTTTTTAAAATGCAACACTTGCGACCCAAGAGAATTAACTCGAGGGGGGCAAAGATTTTCTTTAAAAAGTTAGTTCGTGACTTCTAGTACCTGAAAAGTTTAAATTGACAGTGACTTTCTGCAATTCCAAGTGATACAATATGAATGAGTTGATGAGAACCGTTGGAACGAATCGAATGTTTGAACGTGAACGAAACGCGATTTGGAGGGGTCAAGTTGAGTGAATTTAAATGGCGCATTTACAGATACTGACAAGTAGCCGTTGAAATGTACAGTCGCTAGTTGGTGCTAACTCTGTAAAAGTGTTTTGAATATTTTGCACAAAAAGGGTTTTTTTCTTAATTTTTTACTTTTCCTGTAAGTTCATACTCTCACAAGTGTAAGCTAAATAGTTGTTTTTTTTTATATTTAGGCTCGTAATTAAAAAAAACGATGATTTTACCACAATAAAAAAGGAAGGAAATGAGTAATGCAGACAACTGAGCTACAATAAGTACTTTGAAAGCTATACGTTGCATTAGTCCGAGCTGTGGCATAAAGCAGGCATTTACCTCGCATTGTGAGCCGTAAGTATAGGGGCCTCAATAGCCTACAAACTCCAACAAATAGCTTTCTGTTTTGTTGGCTACCAGGTAAAGGTTTTGTACGAGCTGAAATATTTTGTTGAAATGAATAGGTACTGGCGTCAAAAAATTGATCCATTTTTCTGCTCGCAGCATTGCTACGTAAAAATAAACAAAAAATTGGAATAAACCCTGCAAAACGGAAACAAAAAAATATCCCATATTTACCTGGGGTTTGAACACGTAGTCATCACTACGGAAGTCAACGCTTTTAAACAAGCTGGGCTATTATGAAACATATTCTTCTTCTTTCATTAATATTTATGCGTGACAATATGGAGAACACGAATTTTCCCAGGCATGGGACCTATCTTAATTGATTTTTCACCCCTGTAAATCCCTATATCACAACATCGAAATCGTTAGAGTCGTTTTCGAGAACGGGAAAATATGTATGCAAATACTGCTCGTTTAATGTTAAAGGATAGAAAAAGGGGAAATTTTGTTGAAGTATTTATTTTTCATCCACTATATTCCGCTGCGATGCTAGAACCACTTACAGACAGTGCAAGACAAAACATTTTCTCTTTGTTATAATTTTACTAAAGTCCTTACCTATTTTTCTTTTCTTTCCTTTCCATCTTAGAACACTTATCAATTTGTTGAAGTGTTTTCCAATAACTGCACAATATCGTCTTTACTTTGTGTTACTAACGAGACTGAATAAGTAAACAACAGTTCACGAACTTTGTAAAGGAGTTTCCGATAAGTTAAGCTGATCTACTTGTTTAACTGAAGTGTTCTCACTTGGTGCAACCTGTTATTACTTAATAAGGAGTGCACTAACTTTAAAGTTATCTCATAGAAACGAGTTATCTCATACATTTATCGGGATATAAAATTGCGTATGTGTAGTAGTTGGAATGTTCTGCAATAGATAGAAGAAAGCTATTGACAAACAGACAGGCGAAACGAATGCGATCCGAATCCTGTCATATAGAAAAGCGAAGGCGGTCCATTGCAATTCCATACATTACAAACAAAACCGCTTTGACACGCATTCGCTTCGCCTGTCTGTTTGACAATAGCTTAAACGTTACCTTGACACATTAAAAAGTAGGTGAGAACCCTGTTAGCTCGTTTGGAAATGAGCGTCGCGTCGGATGAACTGAATCCGAAGGTCGCGGGATAGAATTGACCGATATTGTGCCAGCCGTGGTCATGTGCCACCTGCGGTTGTGCTAGACAATCTTTATTGGCTAGGTGGCACTCGTGTGCCACCTAGCCAATAAAGATTGTCTACTACCGATACTCTGTGCTAGCCGTGGACGACCACGGCTAGCACAGTATCGGTCAAATAAATATTGTTCTTGTTTTATACTTTTCAGTGTGCGTTTTTTTCGTAGACGGGTTTTAGTTATTTTAACTTGTTTTTTTTTTAATGTTGCAATGATCTGAGGTTGCAATACAAACAAAAATCTTTGCTATACTAATACGATGGTGTTAGTACAGAAGTAGGTGTTCTATAGCAATATTACCTCTCTCACTTGGTCTTTCAAATTAAATCATTACCTACGTCTCACACACCCAATTATTTTTTAACCCATAACCACCGAGCAAGCTGTGTACAATTTATTTACTTTCAATTCTAAGCTGGACAAATGTACTAAAGCCTCGACTTCTGTTGAGTCTAGACTCGAGAAAGGAATTGCTTTTAACGCGTCACTTGGCCAACAGGCTATTTGGGCAGCCATTTTCAGTTTGTAAACTCGTGCTGCTAGTTTGCTTTCAAATAAATAGAAATAAATTGAATTCTAAAAGGTAAAGTAGATTAGATGTTGGTTTTATTTCAAGTTGTTCATTTTACAAGCAAATAGAAATTTCAACCTACTCGTCCTTACCTTCCGCCTGACGCAGGTCCTCACCGGGCACGGGTGCTTCGGGAGGTACCTGTGTCTAATGCGGAAGGAGGATACGTCTGGGTGTCATCACTGCGAAGATCGCCCGGAGGACACGGTGGAGCATACGGTGCAGGACTGCCCAGCTTGGGCGGCGCACCGACGTGTCCTCACGGCTGCGATAGGCGGAGACCTCTCGCGCCCGGCATTGGTTTCGGCCATGCTGCGGGGCGAGACGGAGTGGGAAGCGGTCGCCTCCTTCTGCGAAGCAGTAATGCTCGCGAAGGAGGAGGCGCGCCGCGAGCAAGAGAGGACAGAGTCCTCCCTCCGCCCCAACCGCGGTGTAGGACGCCCACGGCGACGGACGTCGCGCGACCATCTCCGGCCACCGTAGGCGCGGGCATGCGGGCAGCGAGTAAAGGGCAACTCGCTGCCCGACCAAGGACCATGCCCGGGTCGACGGCGCGTTGTGTCCCACGCGCGCCTCAAAGAGCGTCAACATAATGACGGGGCCCCCCTCTCAGAGGGCCAAAGCCTGCCGGGGTCGCGGGATTATTCCCTTACCGTGACCCCGGAACGTAACAGGCTATGAAGGACACCGTGGATTTTAGTCAGTAGAAGTCTGACAGTCCCTCCCGCCCTGCCCGGGGTTGGAGGACTCATTTGATGATTTTACCACGCTAAAAAAGTTGTTCATTTTACAAGCAAATAGAAATTTCAACCTACTCGTCCTTACCTTCCGCCTGACGCAGGTCCTCACCGGGCACGGGTGCTTCGGGAGGTACCTGTGTCTAATGCGGAAGGAGGATACGTCTGGGTGTCATCACTGCGAAGATCGCCCGGAGGACACGGTGGAGCATACGGTGCAGGACTGCCCAGCTTGGGCGGCGCACCGACGTGTCCTCACGGCTGCGATAGGCGGAGACCTCTCGCGCCCGGCATTGGTTTCGGCCATGCTGCGGGGCGAGACGGAGTGGGAAGCGGTCGCCTCCTTCTGCGAAGCAGTAATGCTCGCGAAGGAGGAGGCGCGCCGCGAGCGAGAGAGGACAGAGTCCTCCCTCCGCCCCAACCGCGGTGTAGGACGCCCACGGCGACGGACGTCGCGCGACCATCTCCGGCCACCGTAGGCGCGGGCATGCGGGCAGCGAGTAAAGGGCAACTCGCTGCCCGACCAAGGACCATGCCCGGGTCGACGGCGCGTTGTGTCCCACGCGCGCCTCAAAGAGCGTCAACATAATGACGGGGCCCCCCTCTCAGAGGGCCAAAGCCTGCCGGGGTCGCGGGATTATTCCCTTACCGTGACCCCGGAACGTAACAGGCTATGAAGGACACCGTGGATTTTAGTCAGTAGAAGTCTGACAGTCCCTCCCGCCCTGCCCGGGGTTGGAGGACTCATTTGATGATTTTACCACGCTAAAAAAAAAAAAAAAAAAAAAAAAAAAAAAAAAAAAAAAAAAAAAGGTCCAGGTCGACGGCACGTTGTGTTCCACGCGCGCCTCATTGAGCGTCAGCATCATGACGGGGCCCCCCTCTAGAGGGCCAAAACCTGCGGGACTTATCTCATTACCGTGACCCCGGAACATAAAGGGCTATTTAAGGACACCGTGGATTTTAGTCAGTACTAGTGTGACAGTCTCTCCCGCCCTGCCCGGGGTGGGAGGACTCATTTGATGATACTACCGCGAAAAACAAAAAGGGGGAACTAGGTAATAATGGGGGTCCTCTCCAGGCTGAAGAGTAGAAGAGGAGGTTGTATTCCAGAGCAACAGCAGCAGACGGAACGTGAGAGAACAGGATCAAAACCATCCCTGTCACAAATTGACAAGCAGGTAGGCAAGTATTAAATATAGATTATGTGATTGAAAATTAATCACTTGTAAACCAAGATTGCCCTTAGTGCCTCAATGCCTCGCTCTCGGCCATATTGTACGCCAACAACGACCATACTCGTGTGTGGCGTGTAACCTAGTTTTCCCCTATATCTTCACATTTTGTCAAACAGAAATTCCAAATTTCAATTGAAAAACTTAAGTTTCTATCACTTCACTCAATGCGGCAGGATGGATTTTAAACAAAAAAAAGTTTCAAATTAAACACAAAAAGTTCATCTAGGAAATTGTGTTTATTAACTGTAATAGAAGCAAAGGATTTTTCTTAATGAAATGTTGCCCCACTCTATTAATTTCTCATGCGTCGTAGGTGCGTTTACAAACATATAAACTCACAAACGCCCAGACCCGGACCAACTACTTTGTAGATCCTATACAAATATTTATTCCGTGCAGTAATCGAACCCGCGACGCGCAGCGCAGTAGTTCAATAGCTCAGCCACTGCACCAACGTGCCGTCCAAAAGTACTACGCATTAAATAAAAAATATTGTGTATAAAGCGACTGAATACTGCATTAGTAGCTATGCCTTAAGGTGATTGCTTCGATGTAGTACGCGAAATTAATTTTTTTTTACGTTTTTTGCAATTTGCAGGCCAGTGACATGTTGTAACTTTATAAATATATGTGTTGCGGTAATAACAAGTATAATTTTAAATATAAAAATCATCAAAAAATTCGCTCCATCAACTCTCACATACAAAAGGTGCATCGTAGTTAGATTTCGGAGATTTTAACATGATGCACCTTTTCTATGTGAGAGCTGATGGAATTAATTTCGCGGGCTGGTTGGAGCATCCCCCTTAAGACGCTCCCTCACCAGGAGCAATCGCGTGTAATGTAACAATATAGATTCGACTTTGAGCATTACATTACAATACTACTTCCCTGACTGACGAGCATTCGCGTACATTTCGTATAGATTTGATACATGGTGCGCATTGTAATGCATTATTCTACTTCTGTCATTAATTTGAAATGTTCGAATCTGTTACGACAAAACCCCTTTCTACGGCGCCATGCTACGCCTGCAGGTGAATGCTCGCGGTGAGGGAGCGTGAGCGCCTATAGAGCGAAGTGCAAAGCGACATCCCTACATCAGAAAAACTATTCTGAAATGACAGTACAATTGGCGACATTATAAGTGGTACGTGACATTCGGCACGAAATCGTGTAATCGGATCGGAAAGAACATTTCACATTAAAAATCTTATTACAGTGTATTCCCACGTAGCTAGAAAGTAGGTCGAATGAAAACCTTCAGAATAATAAAAAAGTTCGATGCAGGTGTTCACTTTATTCACGTTTTACTTGAACCTTACTAATTTTAACTAGATATTGTATTAACAAAAAAATATGTGGAAGAGTCGAGATGAAATTGAGTATGAAAGGATGTACGTATTTATCACACATAATTATTTGTATCATTTTTTTATTATCTAGATATCCCACAATCCGTTCTATCAACCCTAGATGTGCGGTGACGCACGGCAAATTACCATCCTTACCTCATTGCTATACCACCAATTCGCACTATGCGAGTGGAACTCTCTGCCTGCGTCTGTGTTTCCGAACACGTACAACCCTAATCTCTTCAATGTTAGAGTGAACAAGCTTCTTCTGGGTAAGCTCGCTCCATCGTCGACCTTGTCTTTATCACTCCTGACCTAGACTATGGTCAAGAGCAAACCCATTGCACATAATATAAAATAATAATAAAAAAGTAAAAAAGAAAATAGTAGCCCACCAGAATCGGGACAGGATCTATTATAAATGGTGCTGGTGGTCAGAGCTCAGGACACAGAGCAACCTTCTCATCAAAGACGTGGTCTAAGATGGCACGAACTCATCCGAACGAATTGAAACTCTTGCGCACCGACGGAACACAGTAAAACCGAATGGCGCAGTACTCCGACAGGATGGCGGCCCTGCCATTCTGTCAAGTAGCAAACGATAAACGTAAACGCTCGGTACTCTTCATTAGATTTTCAATTTTATACACCAGAGTCTAAAGTTGAGAATCTATTAAAGTTTATAAGCGTTATAGACTGGAACGAACGAAAACGCTATGCAATCTTCACTAGATCTTCAACTTTATACCCAAGCTTGTAAAGTTGAAAATCTATTAAAGCATACTCAGCGTTTGCGTTTATTGTTTGTAACATGTCTAAAGGTTTTGGGCTTGCCTACCACAGTCATTAGGATCGCTCAGTCGTATCAGAGATGGACCACTAGGAGATGAATCACGGGGTGCTAAGACAGGAAACCTCCACGTGCGCTCGTGGACTGGAGTTCCCTCTTGGATACGTCCGGGGGGAAGACCAGTTTTTCGGGCTGGTGCACCCTGGGATGCGGGCAAAAACTCTCTTAGGCTCTGTGGGGGTCTCTTTGCCCGTATGCGAATAGCCTGTCGTGTGGACGCTCCAACGCGTGTCCCTCTGATCAGCAGAGGGCACAGCGGCGGAGCGGGCTTGCGGACGGTGAGTGATGGGTAGCTCGGACGAGAGGACTCATTTGATGATTTTACCACCTAAAAATAAGGAAATGAATCACACAAACACCGAAAATGACATGTAAAGATTGAAAATATATATTGTAGGTAAAAGTATGTAGCGATCCTAGCGGTCTGTAATTCTACCTAAGCCCATTTTACATTTATGTAAATTCTTGGGAACCTTATTTCTAGAATATACAGACCGATCTAAAACAGTTATCAGAATTCCAAGTTATTTTCATTAAAACAGACATAACATACAATTAGATAACAGGTGTAAATGCTCTTCAAGGCTTATTTTGAACACGATTGAAATGAAAATTGGACACAAATCCTCTTACTGAGAGCTTACATACATTGATTTTGTTCCCAAAAACTCTATTGTCAGCACGGCTCAGTGCTTCTTTTGGTATTGTTTGAGAATATAATTATTTTATTCAAGAATCGATGTGTACCCTGAATTTTTGAGGGTGTGATAAAAACGACCGATAAATAGGCACCTACGTGAAAACGCCGAATAAATGTCTTTTGTCTGGTATTTTCGCCCAGTTCAGTTTCAAAATCAGTCGTTTAATGCGTAGTGACCGGCTATTTATTTGGACGTATACTCTTTTATGCCCAATATGCCAATATTTATCTTCATTTTGGTAGTAAATCGTTTTCCCTCGTCACTAGTAAGTGACATTATATATCTTCAGATAACGTGCGCTATAACGTGCGCTTTATCAGTTAACCTTAGCAAGCGTTCAAATATTCAGAGTCGCTATTAAAGCGCGATATTCAAATTACGAGTATACACCAAATTAAAAGCTATGCCTAGATGCAGAAGCTATAGTTACAAAAGCTTATCATCAAGTTTTTATCGCTTGGTACAGTATTTTGAATCTAAATAAAAGGGAAAATCTCCTTTGTGTTGTGAACACAAGTTTCCATGTAACTCGCGTTGTCGACGCGCGACTGCTGAACAAACGCCTTATCCCCAGACGGTGGTCTGGGGATAAGGCGTTTGTTCAGCAGTCGCGCGGAACCGATCAATCGCGAAATTTCTACATTTCTAATTTCTGAAACAATCAATGCAAGTCGCGGATTATCGTTTGGCGTGCGACTTGCATTGATCGTTTGCCCACGATTCTCATAATGTCATCGATTCACCTAGTATTAGCTGGAGAGCTACTGAATTGTAAGGTTAGAAATTTGTACACTTATGATATATAGCATGCTAAGAGCAATAGCGACGACCTGGCATGCGTCCGCCGTGCACATCATCATTTCATTTTGATGAAAACTAAAACTGCGTCATTAGATTTTAGAAATATTAAAAATCTTAGGCAGGAATCGACCCTGCTGATTTTGGAAAAAAACACAGCCTGTATTATTACACCATTCTATAGAGTTGCTAATAAGAATCAAATTCTGGGAAGTGATCATATAAGGCAAACTTTGGTAAAACGTATAGGTACGCTATTGCTCGCATGCAATAAATATTAAGTGTACAAATTCCTAAACTTACAGGAAGACCGTTAGTCGCAGGGTTTAGTAGCTCTTGGACTATATGATACCTGCCATTATTATACAGGGATTTTCTGCGAAAGGGACGTTTTATTTTCTATGGTCATTTTGCGACTAAGCCGTATAACATAAGCCCTTATAACTATGTAGTAAGGATTTACCAACACACAGACTAAGATTTTCTTGTCAATATACTTATAGACAGTAAACAGTTGATGAGATCTTTATCCTCATGTCCTTTCAAGGTGTCTTTCAAGGTATTATTGTCCAGAAACCGTGAAAAGGAAAATGGACAATCCAAAAACTAATTTGGATTTGTTGTCTATGGTTATTGTATTGCTTGTAAAGAAATAAACTAATCTTACTTCTTTATTTCGTACGTACATGATAGCCGCTGATAATATGTCGATGAAACTGTCCACTAATACCATAGAGGTTTATTTGTTTGGTTTGGCATTCAGAGGAATACGTAACGAATGATCGTTACGTTTAGAGACGGTAAAAGACTTTTTAAAAAAAAAAAGTTGCCCCACTCTAAGAAGGTTTCTTGTTTCGTAGGTGCGTTTTAAATCATAGAAACCCGCGTACACAACCCCGTATTTTGTGAGGAGTACAGAATATTTATACAAAACCGCCGTATAGGTACTATACGTTCACTGACATATTCAGCCAGACAATGGGAGTTCAAAGACCAAAATATGATTATTTTATTCGTAAAAGGGTTTAATGTATCACCCGAACAAAAGATTCTAGAATATTTTATTTTGACGCCAATGACCTTGCGCATTTGATCCCATACTACCTTTGTGGACAAGTGCGGAGATGATAATAAACAGTTAAATTAATTAAAATGAAAACACATCCTTCCCTTAAGTATAACCGAATCGTTGTTTGGTATTGCAAACTAGTTAGAATTTGTTTATATTTCACAACAAATGTAAAATAAATCAATAATTCAGTCAAAGAAATAAAGGTGACCTGGCTTTTTTTTCTGAAATGCGTGACGCCAATAAAATTAAGACCAAACTAAATTACTTATCCCATTCCTGTTTACTATTTTTATTTTATCAACGATAATTTCCGTATTATTTGGTGACGACCAAAATTTGTTGCATTTGCAAATTTTACAATCTTTTTGCCGCAAAAAGCAGTAAAAGACACGAGTCACGTGCGCATTCAAGCGTTTTAAAATGAAGGAGAATATTTCACGCTCAAAATTCCAAAATACCTAATACCCAACTAAAGTTGTTAATGATCGGCTATTAGGTGAACCGTGTTACGTAGCTCGTTATAAATCGGTAAAGTTTAACGGTTTTCCCTTCACTAGTTGAGCTTGTTACGATAGAAATCGAATATTTACGGTAAACGCTTAAATATTTCTTTCTTTTTTTTCAAGCTTGCGGTGTTATTTTATTACCGGTATTTGTTATTTGATTTCTTTCTTTATTCAAGTATTGTTATTCAAATAAAGTGGTTTATCATTGTTATCGGATTTTTTTAATTGAAGAATAAAGAATTTAATTCAAATAAAGTGGTTTAAAAATTTATGTCATGTATTGTGTAGGAAGAAATATTATGGAAGGACATGCCAGGGAGTATACTTTACCTTACCCGTTGGTCTAGTACCTACGTCGTACTAGACCGACGACGGGCCAAAACAACGTGCCATACATTTGCCATGCAAACATAGCATACTATACGCATAATAATATTATAATGATTATGTTACATTTTTGAGCCCAGAGTGTTACACGTATTTTTTTTTTTTG
This sequence comes from Agrotis segetum, assembly GCA_036375495.1. Taxonomy (NCBI): domain Eukaryota; kingdom Metazoa; phylum Arthropoda; class Insecta; order Lepidoptera; family Noctuidae; genus Agrotis; species Agrotis segetum. Next base: position 1,109,094 of record JAQSVV010000001.1, read on the forward strand.
TATATAATCGGACTCTATGCTCCCATCTAACTCTAATCCAAAATTTTACAAACACGAACACCAAGTTTTGACGTGTAAACGTAACATACAATACTAGCTTTAACCCGCGGCTTTGCTCGCGTTAAGTTTGGAGATAAATGAATCTCCATACTAAATTTATATCCTACAAATATTATAAAGGCGAAAGTTTATGAGTGTGAATGGATGGATGGTTTTTACTCTTTCACCCTAAAACTGCTGAACAGACTACGATGAAATTTGGTATTTAGGTAGCAGAAGATCCAGAATAACACATAGGGTAGGTAGGGAAGATGTAGGGTAGGCTCAGCGGGTACACTACGATAATACGAAAAACTTTATTCCAAAATTCATAAATACGAATTTCAAAATACCGATTTTCATAATTCCGAATGGTTCAAAATTCCTAATATAACAACTTCGATGGATCAAAATTCCTAATTTAATAATTTCGAAATTCCTAACGTTTATAAATACTATTTTCAAAATACCGAATTTCAATAGACCGAATATTAAAAATTCCGACTTAATATATTTTCCGAAACATCAAAAACACGAATACCGAATATTAAAATTCCGATTATTGGAATTCCGATTCGGGACCGTCGGGTCGAAAAGTCCGAGTCGGGGGCCCCAAGACACTTTTGCTCGCTATTGCATCCTGATTAAAAGCAACACCAACGTAGTTCAACGGAGCCCCGTTTCACGGGGCTCCTATTTCTGTGAGCAAGGTTTAAAGTAACCTAAGACGAAGGGGATGGCGGCGTCTTACCTGTTCGAGTTGGGGTGCCCCAAGTCCCAAACTCGCTTGGCTCGCTCTTGCATCCTTGGTCAATTTGTTGACTACCACTTACCGAGGTAGGTCGACGGAGCCCCGCTTCGCGGGGCTCCTATTTCTGTGAGCAAGGTTTAAACACCTGTCCGAGTCGGGGTGCCCCAAGTCCCGAGCTCGCTTCGCTCGCTCTTGGATCCTAAGTTCTTCTAATAACAATAAAAATCCTGAAGGCAAACAGTGAAAGTTAAGAGGATACGCCTCGCACTCTAGGAGTACGGTAGACAAAATTACGTGGAGCCGGTTTTGCACCAATTCGTTTCTGTCACTGACTTTGTGGAATGAGAAACGAAATTCAGATTTTTAATATTCCGAAAAAATCAGTTTATTCGGAATATTGAAAATCGGAATTTCGTTTTTCGGATTGAAAACTCATCGAGCATTACATTTTTCGAATAATGTGAAAATCGGAAAAAGAAGAAATCGGACATACGACTATCTTGCGTCATTTTGGGCCATCGCTCAACAGCGATGAAACCTATGCCAAATGAAAACTTTGAGGATGTTAAGCATTTCTTATGGGTACACTACGATAATACGAAAAACTTTATTCCGAAATTCATAAATACGAATTTCAAAATACCGATTTTCATAATTCCGAATGGTTCAAAATTCCTAATATAACAACTCCGATGGATCCTATTTTAATCATTCCGAAATTTCAAAATTTCTAACGTTTACAATTCCTATTTTCAAAACACCGAATTTCAATAGACCGAATATCAAAAATTCCGACTTAATACATTTTCCGAAGCAAACAATTCAGTTTGCTTCCACGGTTGCCAAATGGACTGAAAAACGACCTGTTTATGATAATAAAGCTGCCGTGACGCATTTTGATAACCTTCACTTCTGAAAGATGTCTCCTACTTTCTCAAAACAAGCTTCGTGGGGCTCCTTTTTCTGATGAGCAAGGCTTAAAGTAATCTTTTTAACATAATAATTGAACTGTGAAACTATCCCGTCAGACTGGCGTGTCCCCAGTCCCGAGCTCGCTTCGCTCGCTCTTGCATCCTTGGTCAATTTGTTGACTACCACCTACCAAGGCAGGTTGACGGAGCCCCGCTTCGCGGGGCTCCTATTTCTGTGAGCAAGGTTTAAAGTAACCTAAGACGAAGGAGATGGCTATTTCAGACCCCGCCATCCCCTTCGAACCTAACCTGTCTGAGTCGGGGTGACCCCAATCCCGAGCTCGCTTCGCTCGCTCTTGGATCCTTGGTAAAATTTGTTGACTACCACCTACCAAGGTAGGTTGACGGAGCCCCGCTTCGCGGGGCTCCTATTTCTGTGAGCAAGGTTTAAAGTAACCTAACACCGAACAACCGAACCTAAACTTCCCGTGTCTGGGTGTCCCCAGTCCCGAGCTCGCTTCGCTCGCTCTTGCATCCTTGGTCAATTTGTTGACTACCACCTACCAAGGCAGGTTTGACGGAGCCCCGCTTCGCGGGGCTCCTATTTCTGTGAGCAAGGTTTAAAGTAACCTAAGACGAAGGAGATGGCGGGGTCTTTCAGAAAATCCCCTTCGAACCTAACCTGTCCGAGTCGGGGTGCCCCAAGTCCCGAGCTCGCTTCGCTCGCTCTTGGATCCTAAGTTCTCCTAATGACAATAAAAATCCTGAACGCAAACAGTGAAAGTTAAAAGGATACGCCTCGCCACTCCGTGCCTACACAGGCTTAAATAACACTCTGAGAGTACGGTATCAAAATTACGTGGAGTTGTTTTGCACCAATTCGATGTCACCGACTTGTGGAATGAGAAACGAAATTCCGATTTTCAATATTCCGAAAAATCAGTTTATTCGGATTATTGAAAATCGGAATTCGTTTTTCGGAATGAGACCTCATCGAGCATTTTTTTCGAATATGTGAAAATCGGAAAAAGAAGAAATCGGACATACGACTTTCGGTCAAATAAATTCGAAATTCTTAATAATAGATATTGTAATTTATAGGTATTTTGATATTCGGAGTTTTGAAAATCGGAATATCGAAATTCGGAATAAAATATTTCGGAGTATTTGGGTGTTCCCATTTCTTATTATGGCAGCTAAGTCGAAGTCGCCTGGAATATCCAGGTAACTTATATAAGTTTATGGTAAACCTTAGACATTTGAAGAATGTCGCCATAGTAAAAGAATATCGTGTCTACCACACGCTTCGAATGACACCTGTTTTAAATCCTTTGGAGAATATTGCCACAGGTTATGTTAGGTTTACATTTTCAGACATTCCAGGTAAACCTTAGACATTTGAAGAATGTCGCCTTAGTAAAAGTATATCGTGTCTACCACACGCTTCGAATGACACCTGTTTTAAATCCTTTGGAGAATATTGCCACAGGTTAGGTTAGGTTGACATTTTCAGACATTCCAGGTTCACCTTAGACATTTGAAGAATGTCGCCTTAGTAAAAGTATATCGTGTCTACCACACGCTTCGAATGACACCTGTTTCAAATCTGTTGGAGAATATTGCCACAGGTTAGGTTAGGTTGACATTTTCAGACATTCCAGGTAAACCTTAGACATTTGAAGAATGTCGCCTTAGTAAAAGTTTATCGTATCTACCACACGCTTCGAATGACACCTGTTTCAAATCCCTTAGAGAATATTGCCACAGGTTAGGTTAGGTAATGGAAAAAATTTTCGATGCTCGAAATCACCTTGTTGGCGCTCGAATTCTACTTAGCTGCCATAATAAGAAATGCATAACATCCTCAAAGCTTTCATTCGGGATAGGTTCATTTTAGTCTTTTTTTAGAGGTATATCTATGAAAATTGCCATTTAGCTATTTGACTACAAATGAAGGCTGACGTGTTTTAAAATTTTTGGAAATTCGCCCTAAGGGGTAAAAAAGGCGGGGAAAGTTTGTATGAATTCCGTACATTTTAGTATTTGGTTGGCTATTCGGTTGCAAATTCAGCACGATTTGTTATAGGAAGGGGGTAAAAGGAGGGCGTGCGGGTGGGGGGTAAAAGTGGGGGGGCGGAGCAAGATCAGTTAATTTTAGTATTTAGTTAGCTATTAGGTTGCAAATTAATAACTATTTGTTAAAGGGTGGTAACGTGGACCGTGGGGGTGGAAAGGGGTGGAAGTTAAGGAGTCGGTTAAAATAGTTTTAAAATTTTAGGTTTATTTAGGTGGGGTAATTTCTAGGTTTTTAAAATTGTATTTGCTGCCATATTGTTATATCATCAATCGGCGAAGACGGGAGCCGTACGGTTGGCGGCGGGGCTTGGGGAATAGGTAGATATCGGAAAACTTTCTGGATTGCATCCGTAGATCAGTTCTTCGACGGTGCTGCACGGAGGTGTACTACTTAAAGAATATTCGACCGAGTTGCATCAGAACAGAAGTTGACTTAAAATGCAGAAAATCGTAAGTATTTCTACAATCATAAAAGCGCAGGTGAGGCTTCGCTCGCTGGCCTCTTCCTTTAGAGACTTGGCCAAAAATAAGATTATTATAATACTTACTTCATTCATCGTTATTTTTTACAGGCTGATAATATTTCTCATTCATAAAAAAGGCAAAATTGTCCTTATTGTGGCAAGTACGTCATAAGAGTGAACTGTAAGTGATAGTTCAGAAAATAATTTCAAATGAGTAAATTATATTCTTTGTTATGAACTTTATGAACGTTAGGAACTTAAGTCAACTTCTGTTCTGATGAAGTCGATCGAATATTCTTTAAGTAGTTCACCTCCGTGCAGCACCTTCGAAAAACTAATCTACGGATGCAATCCAGAAAGTTTTCCGATGTCTACCTATTCCCCCCGCCCCGCCGCCGACCGTAAGGCTCCCGTCTTCGCCGATTGATGATATAACAATTATGAGGTCAAGAATAAAGATGATTAAAAACTAGAAATTACCCCACCTAAATAAACCTAAAATTTTAAAACTATTTTAACCGACTCCTTAACTTCCATTTCTACCCCCACGGCCCACGTTACCACACTTTAACAAATAGTGATTAATTTGCAATCTAATAGCCAACCAAATACTAAAATTAACTGATCTTGCTCCACCCCACCACTTTTACCCCCCACCTGCACGCCCTCCTTTTACTCCCTTCCTATAACAAATCGAGCTTAATTGCACGAATAACCATCAAATACTAAATGTGAATTCATTCAGTTTTGACTCCGTGTCTTTTTCACTTAAAGGGCGAATTTCCGGATAATTTTAAAACACGTCAGCCTTCATTTGTAGTCACTAGCTAAATGCCAATTTTCATAGATATAGCCTAAACAATACTAAAATTAACTCTTTTTACCCCCCCCCCCCCCCCCTGTTACTCTAAAATCCACGATAACTCCCTAAGCCCTCCCAGTTATCCATTTTTACAATCATAGTGTGCAACAAATATCCTCAGAACCAAAATATAACGGAATTTTATAAAAATTATCCCCCCCTTTTTTACCCTTTTTTTTTTAAAAGGCGATTTTCCAAAAATCCTAAACACGTCATCTTTTATTTGTTAAAATAGCTATATTCCAATTTTCATCGATATAGCTTCGGAAGTGACCTTTCATACAAACTTCCCCCCCTTTTTTACCCCCTTCAAAGGGCGAATTTCCAAAAATCCTTTCTTAGTGCTCCCCTACGTTTTATAATGAACCTATGTTCAAATTTGGAGTCTCTAGGCCAAGCGGTCTGGGCTGTGGCTTGATTAGTAATCATTCAGTTTGCCTAAGTTTATATAGATAGACTTACGCCCGCGACTTTGTCCGCGTGATTTTCGAACTTTGCCTTTGTGAATTTCTAGTCCCAGCCATCCTCTATACGGGATACTGTTGGAAAAACTAAATCAATATTTTAAAATTCTATCAACTCGCAATACTCCGTTTTAGGTACCTAACACTTAGATCCTAAAAATAATCCATACAAAATATCAACCCCTTGGTGTCTATTTCCACAAAATTTCCAACTACGGCAAAAGAATCTCTATGGAAAATTTGAGTCTCCAAGCTATTAACCCCCATAAAAGCCGCTTAGGGGTCGAATTCCGCAAAACCGTCTTAGTGAACATTTAGGAAAAGAACCCCTCGCAAAATTCGAGGCGCTTAGCACTTGTAGTAACAAAGTTTCATACGAAACTATCATACACAAAAAACAAACCCCTTGGGGGTTGAATTTCACAAAATCCCGCGATGGTGTGCATTTAAATCTTATAAAGAAACCCGGTGATTTTTGAGGCTCCTCGCACTTTTATTAACAGAGTTTCAACAAACTTTCAAGCCCAAAAACAACCTCTTTGGGATCTAATTTCGCAAAACCCGTCTGTAGGTATACTTACGTCCAAAAAAGAACCCCTATGTAAAATTTGAGTCTCAAAACTTTCAAAAAAAACGACCCCTTAGGGGTCGAATTTCAAAAAATTTCCGCCTTGGTGAGAGTTAACGTCAATTAAAAAAACCGTCATGCAACATTTGAGACGCCTAGCGCTTCTAATAAAAAAGTTTCATACAAACTGTCAACCCCAAAAAACAAACCCCTTAAAGGTCGAATTTCGCAAAATCCTGTGATAGGTAACTCCTACGTCCTCAGAAGAACCCGTATTCAAAATTTAAATTTCCTAGCACTCGTAGTTACGAAGTTTCATACAAACTATCAACCCCAAAAACGACCCCTTAGGGGCCGAATTTCGCAAAATCCGTTCTTAGTGCTCACCTACGTGGTATAAGGAGGGCTTATGCCAAATTTCAAGTTTCTAGGCCCAGCGGTTTGGGCTGTGCGTTGTCAGATCAGTCAGTCAGTTTTGAATTTTAGATAGATTAGAATTAACGTTTACCGTACTTAGGGGAACAGTGTATAAAACGGTCGCGAGGTATAATGGGGACATACACTCATTACGCACAGTTACCACAACACTAACGTAGTGCAAGCGCTAACAGGATGTCATTTGCAAGCGGCTATTAACAAACGGAGTCCTGTTGGCGCTTGCGCTACGTTAGTATTGTGTTCAGTTTGCCTTAATTGTGTGATTTCCCATCATACCTCGTGTCCTCGTCTTAAACACTGTTCCCTTACTACCTGTCTTTGCCTTGTCTTTGCCTTTATACCTGTATAAATACAATATTTTAAATAAATATAAAATATTTTCGTATCGCCAGTAGCATTTCACAAAGCCTAGTTTTAAATTCGCTGAGTCAACATTGTGTTTGTTTGATTTTTGTGTCGAAAACTTTTTGGTTTCAAAGCTCTTACAATAAATAGATTTTGGACAGCAATACGCTAACATTTTATTCGAATCCAATAAAGTTTTGTGTAGTATTAAACGATTTAAAGGCTTTTGCCGCGAAAACCGCTAAAAACGATGTGTGCTTGGTAAAGAATAAACTATCCGACCGATTTGAATCATGTCCAAGATAAACTCGACGCTATAGAAAGAATACCGCGTTCATTTCTTGGAAATAATATAATGTAATTTTACAAGAGCTCTTTCAAACATCAGTGTCAAAGTAACTCCTCGAAACTGTGTTAGAGCCTCATTGTTCCGGAGCAAACAATTCAGTTTGCTTCCACGGTTGCCAAATGGACTGAAAAACGACCTGTTTATGATAATAAAGCAGCCGTGACGCAATTGATAACCTTCACTTCTGAAAAATGTCTCTTACTCTCTCAAAACAAGAACTGGGTGCTGAAAAAATCATTTTATCATTTTCTGTAAAAGATATAATTATCTAATATACATATACGAGTAAAAATCTCGTGCCACAGTGTTAGTTAACATACTCGTAGGTACTTCCTTGTAACGGCTTGACCGATTTTTACGACATTGGGTGCTTTTATAATTTACCGTGGCACGGCACGGTACGGCACGTTTTTATCGTCACGGTAAAGTAGGAAAGCAAAATGTATGCATTTGTATGCAAACGCTTTTAATTTACCGTCCACGGCAACGGCACGCCGTGAACAACAACGATCTACCGTGCCGTTGCCGTAGCATACTGCGCTCCCTGTCAAATCGTCGCGGCATTGTTGAGAGTGTAGTGTGTGCGTACAAGAAATTTGTATGTGTGCGTGCGTAGCCAAGAGGCGCGGGTGGCAGGGCGAAAGTATGTAAGGGAAAAAGTATGTAATAAAACGATTTTGTTGACATCCGAAAATAATTGAAAAACTTATTTAGGTCTTCCTTGAGCTTATCAAATAGCGTGTAGTATGAACCTTCTAAATATTTTACTTTTAAAAGCGGATGTTGCCAATACTTTCTAGTAAAATGTCTTTTTTTACGTCTTAAATATAACAAATAGAGCAAAACTAGTCGCTCTCTCGCAAAGCGGAATAATTTCACGGTGAATTATAAAATCACCCTACGGCACGGCATGCCGTCCACGGCCACAAAATTCTTCTTCACGTCCACGGTAATATCGTGCCGTGCCGTGAAACGGCAAATTATAAAAGCACCCATTTTATACGCATATTCAGTAGGTCTACTATCTATTTCCCATACCCTATTATACGAGTCAACTGGGACTGTCTATGGAGAGTGCTGTTAGAACTGGGTGTACCCCACCATTTAACTGCGCTGTTGCAGTCTCTTTATTATAACAGCCAAGGAATGGTGAGGGTTGGTGAGATTACATCTAAACCATTCAGTTTTGAGAAGGGAGTTCGACAAGGCTGCATTCTCTCACCCATTTTATTCAACATATACGGTGAATACATAATAAGGCGCACTTGTGATAGCTGGAATGGAGGAATCACCGTCGGCGGGCGCAAGATCTGTAATTTGCGTTATGCAGACGATACCACCTTATTTGCGGCAAGTGAAGCTGAGATGATCACCATTTTGGATAGGATGGAGCGCATCAGCATAGAAGGGCTCTCGATAAACAGGTCCAAAACCAAGATCATGGTCATAGATCGGACAGGCAAGCTTGAGCTCACTGGGAAACTTGATTTGGAGGTAGTCAATAACTTTATATACCTGGGCTCAAGCATTAGTTGTAATGGCTCATGTGAACATGAGATACGAAGGAGAATTGGGATGGCAAAGGGGGCCATGGCACAGCTTCACAGATATGGAAGAACAAAAGCATCACCCTGAAAACCAAGACCAATCTTGTGCGCACCCTGGTGTTCTCCATATTCTCGTACGGTGCTGAAACTTGGACCCTGAAGAAAGCTGACCGCAATCGCATCGATGCTTTCGAGATGTGGTGCTGGCGAAAGATGCTGGGGATCCCCTGGACAGCACATCGCACCAACGTGTCAATCCTACGAGAATTAAACATAAAGACAAGGCTCACTACCATCTGCCTACGTAGGATTCTCGAATACTTTGGCCACATTGCCAGGAAGAATGACGATAACCTAGAAAGGTTATTAGTCACTGGTAAGGTGGAAGGCAAAAGGCCACGTGGCAGAAGCCCAACACGTTGGACTGACCAGATCCGCACCGCTCTTGACACAACGGTCCACGAAGCTCTGCACTCGGCGGCAGACCGGGACAGATGGCGTCGCGTGGTGCGCATCAAACTGCTACAACAAGGAGGTGGTCACGACCCTCAGCATTGAGGAAACCGATCCGAGGAGGAGGATTATACGAGTATATTAATTAAGGGTTGTTCAACACTAACTTTTTTTTAAATTTATAATGTGGCACTAGAAATAAATTTATGACAAAACCACGTAGCTACATTAATATATTTATTAAAAAAAAAGCTTATGTTATGATCACAAACTTTTTTTGAGTGTCGGCCGGCGGTTACCTTTCCTTTTTATAAAATATAATATATAAATACTTCAGTTCGATTGTATTTATTCCCATACTGCTAACATTATACTTCTGTTTCCTTATATCATGAATCTTCTCATATTATTATAATCTCGGGCTTTTGCAGAATCTTTACTACATAACAAATAGTTTCAGATAATAATAGATGAAACAACTGCCCTTTTAACCCATGACTTTATTGCCTTTAAGCGGATGTTTGAAAATAATGTTCCGTTTGATGATGCCATTTCGGTAGATTCTCAATTACACATTTCCTTCAATAGAGGTTTCATGTGTGACGTGGATTATTTATTGTTAACCGGTCTTTTATTTATTAAATTCCAATCTTTATAGTATAGACAGATAGAACGCTCCAAACACGCGAGTGTGTCCACCAAAGCAAATACAAAATCAAATCGAATTACATTCCATACTGTTTTTTTTGTTTTGAAAACAAATTTTACAATGTTTAAAGGGCTCTTTGGTCGTTTGACCCCGCTCTGGTGGGGCCCGCGGGTCCAAACGACCAAATGCGTTTTTGAATTGGTCGTTTGGACCCACTTTCAAAATTTGAGAATTGTACTAGCAAATAGAAAAACCCCTACCAGTCTGTTCCGAGTTTCGGTATACCGCTTGTTCAAGGAGATGGTGATTTAGAACGGGACATAACACACCGGATCAACTAAGGATGGATGAAGTGGCGACAGGTTACCTGAAGGGGCCCATATCTTAGAGCGCAGCGGGCATTTACAGTTATTTCCTCCCCCTGTCAGGTGGCGTCACAGCGCTTTTCAAATGAACTTCGCTGACCCCCTTAAAAAACGTACTACCTTGAACTTATGCTAGCCTAGTATTTTGGCAGGCCATTTAGAGTTACCTTACCCCCGCGCTGCATGTCGGGTACACTACGATAATACGAAAAACTTTATTCCGAAATTCATAAATACGAATTTCAAAATACCGATTTTCAGAATTCCGAATGGTTCAAAATTCCTAATATAACAACTCCGATGGATGAATATTCCTATTTTAATCATTCCGAAATTTCAAAATTCCTAACGTTTATAATTACTATTTTCAAAATACCGAATTTCAATAGACCGAATATCAAAAATTCCGACTTAATATATTTTCCGAAACAACAGAAACGCGAATACCGAATATTAAAATTCCGATTATTGGAATTCCGATTCGGGTCCGTCAGGTCGAAAAGTCCGAGTCGGGGTGTCCCAAGACACATTTTACTCGCTATTGCATCCTGAGTTATAGCACCACTAAGGTAGTTCAACGGAGCCCCCCTTCGCGGGGCTCCTATTTCTGTGAGCAAGGTTTAAAGTAACCAAGTAAGTAAGGGATGGCGGGGTCTTTCAGACCCCGCCATCCCCTTCGAACCTAACCTGTCCGTGTCGGGGAGTCCCCAGTCCCGAGCTCGCTTCGCTCGCTCTTGCATCCATGGTCAATTTGTTGACTGCCACCTTCCAAGGTAGGTCGACGGAGCCCCGCTTCGCGGGGCTCCTATTTCTGTGACCAAGGTTTAAAGTAACCTAACACGAAGGGGATGGCGGGGTCTTTCAGACCCCGCCATCCCCTTCGAACCTAACCTGTCCGAGTCGGGGTGCCCCAAGTCCCGAGCTCGCTTCGCTCGCTCTTGGATCCTAAGTTCTCCTAAACACAATAAAAATCCTGAAGGCAAACAGTGAAAGTTAAGAGGATACGCCTCGCCACTCCGTGCCTACACAGGCTTAAATAACACTCTGGGAGTGCGGTAGTCAAAATTACGTGGAGCCGGTTTTGCACCAATTCGTTTCTGTCACTGACTTTGTGGAATGTAAACGAAATTCCAATTTTCAATATTCCGAAAAAAACAGTTTATTCGGAATATTGAAAATCGGAATTTCGTTTTTCGGAATGAGAACTCATCGAGCATCACATTTTTCGAATATGTGAAAATCGGAAAAGAAGAAATCGGACATACGACTTTCGGTCAAATAAATTTCAAGATTCTTAATAATAGATATCGTAATGTATAGGTATTATGATATTCGGAGTTTTGAAAATCGGAATATCGAAATTCGGAATAAAATATTTCGGAGTATTTGGGTGTTCCCCTGCATGTCACGTGGCGCCGGAGCGCAAAACATACCACCTTGTAGTACTTTTGCTGGTTAGTAACATTCTATCAGTTTTTAAGCATAGCTGGAATATAAAAAGTTTTAACTTTTGAAAAATGCGTAGTACAAAGCGTCTCTAGAAGATATCGACACGGTTAAACTAAAGTAAAGTGCAAGGCAAAGTGCTAGTATATGTTTAACTAAGGGCTAAACCTGTTGCACCACGTGCATTCCGCGTTACGTTTTTTTACACGTCTGTACTGAAACTTGAAATTAAATGTCATTTCGAACAGTAGGTCCAATCGACCAATGAAAAAATAATCAAAATCATGAATTGGTTCATTCATCCCGCGGGTCCCATCTGAGCGGGGTCAATCGACCAAAGAGCCGTTTAAAGACACGAGACGGCCATATTTTGGCAAACAACAACAACAACGCGTAGCTTGGTACGATACGTAGCTTGGTGCTGTCGCGCGTTGATATTATTCGTTTTTGATTTTGTTGCTTTGGTGGACCCACTCGCTAGGTCTGGGCGCTCTGTTTGCCTATTTCTTTGGTCTGAGATAGTGACAATAAAAATACAAATCGAACGCAAATTAGTAAACCATGTAGGGCGCAATCATGGTATGGAGCTCAAAATACCAAGTTTATCGATTTAAATATGTATTAAAAAAACCTTAACACACATTATGTTAAATTGGTAGATACTAAATATTTTTTAAGATATGTTCGCGTTTGACCACTATCTCGCCTGATTCTGGTAAAGCGAAGATGTGGTCGACGATGAAGCACGCTTGCCTAGAAGTAACCTGTTCACTCTTGACTTGAAGGCCCCAAGGTAATAGCTGTCGGGAAATACAGATTTCAGGGAATTTAACTTAGCTGAGCGTACAATAAAATTATTGGCTAAATGCTATGTACGTACCGTACCGTACAGTTCATAACGTATTAATCTAAAATTTATTACATTAGTAACTTGTATAATTAATCATGGAAACGCAGCCTTACCTACTACACAATTATTTCACAAAAGCTTGTGGTCAAGCCGATACCTAATATTTACATCTAATGAAATAACTTTTAAACATCAACAGCCTTACTAGTAGTACAAAAACTTAAACGGCTGTTGAACTCTTGTCTAAAAAAGTGTGACTGCAAAACGGATCTTATTTCAACGTCATAATCTGACATTTCTGTAGACAAGTGTTCAACAGACGTTTAATTTTTTTTGTTTTGCCACCGCAAACGTTCACATCACATTCTTCGTTATCGAAGTTTATGGTAATTTTTGACAGTTTTGACAAACTTTACTTTAGGCAGAACCTCGGGCTATACATCAAATACTCGGGGAATAGAAGTTTCACGTGATTGGCAGTTCGCAAAGTTTAGTATTGTTTTGATGTTATGGAAGACCCTTCGAGTTTGTGTTCGACGTTAACTTTCAAGTTGAAGGGCTTGAACGTTTTTCTACTGTTTTTATTTTATTTTTCTAGCCAGCTGTGAAAGATTAAGAAGAGGTGTGAGACACGTCTGCAGTAACCGAGCCGCTTCGTGCGGCAAATGCCTCGCGGGGCAGCTCGCTCTGTGTGTACGCGCCTAAAGCCGGGTCCAGACATGATCATTTGACCGATCCTATCACCGTATCCGATCACCGTATCCATATCTGCGTATTGTATCAAGCCCCGTACCAAGTTGTGGACGCCTCCGATTTGCTCCGTATCCGTATCTTCACAATTCTGTATCACCTTTGATGATCGGACAAAAACCGACACGACATGGGACGGGCGTATCATAACGGCGTATCGAGATCCCGTATCATGATACGTATATCATTACCCGTCCACATATGCGATCATGATACGGATACGGTGATAGGATCGGGCAAATGATACATGTCTGGACCCGCCTTGGACACGAAAGTTGTAAGGTATCATGTGACTTCTGTTGCGGTATGTATGTACAAAGGGCCTAAAGCCTCCGGCCAGAAGTTTGACTGCTCGGGCAGATCACCACACTATTAATACCCCAACTTTTTATAGGTAGAAATTTTAGGACATAGTAACATTTTCTGGAAACATTATTACTTTGTTCTCGAATTTTCGGAAACATAATTATGTATAGCACTCTTCGGTACGTAGTTAAACCTTCGAGAACATTGTATAATGCCCTTGTGATATCGAAAATAGAATGTAATAAGTATAAAACATAAATGTAGAATGTTATTGACAATAAAATGTGTTTCATATTTTATGTATATTCTGAAAGAATTTTATTGTTTCATAATTAAAGGATGTTGAAACAGGTAGGCTAGGTAGGTAATATAATTGTTTGAGCACATTATTGTCTCTGAGACGAGGAAGACGTCAAACGAATACGAACTCGACGGAATAGCGGTTTGTGTACATTCAGTTTTCTGGTTTTCAAAGTAGTAGAGTAATTACGGTAAACACGTTAGAAAATACATTGTTTACTCTGTAATTGTAAAATCTTTTATTAAAATGATTTTCAGTACCTACCTAGTACCTGTCCTGAAGTCTGGGCTGTCTTTCAAAACTTTCAGACTGAAAAAAAGATTGTCAGAGTCAATTCTAATTTGTCTTTTACTGTCAAAGGTAACGTTGGCCCCTCACTAGGAATTCTTCTGTATTGTAGGTATATTTACAAACAAAAACTTACATACACAGACAACCAGACCCGGTACCCCTAATTATAGAGTCAGACAAATATTTGTTAAGAGCGGGAATCGAATCCACGACACTTAGTGCAGCAGTCAATGATTTGACCACTGCGCCAAGCTTTATTATTATTTATTCGAATACTTTTGTTATCGAACTCTTCAAACTTATACTCTTAAACTATAGCTCAATAAATTCTTATTAAAAAAGACTTCATCATGCTCAATTAGTCAAACTTCCGTCCTAAAATGAATACCACTAAGCACAAAATTGAAAGGCGTTGCCTAATTGGAATATAATAAATAGCTATGAATTGATAGTACGGTTTACGAAGGAATGTTCTAGAAACAGTGCCGTTTCAAATTCACGAGAACTTAATAATCTCACTTGGATTATACTAAGCGAACATTAGTCTATCTGTATGTCTGTATATTATGATTACTCGTAAACGTTGACATTTCTGGACAGATTTAGGTGGAACTTGTAAATGAGATATGTAGTTAGGTATTGTTTATAAAAAGAAGTGATTCTGACGAAGTCCATGGTCGGATGCTTCAGCGTCCTTTCTAATAGTCTATTGAGTACGAGCGAGGTGTGAAAGGGATGTAGTAAGCGATAGCAGCGCACGTTGCGGCAGAATTGTGAAACAAAAGGGCATAGTAAAACTTGTCAAACACTGTTTTGGAGATAAAAAAAAAAACACGTAGTTATTATTCAAGTGATTAAAACACTATTTATTGTCTTTCTATATATTTACTTTATTTATTTTATTACAAAAAACATTATGCACTTGTCATTCACTGTTTGACATTATACTATTTATTCCCCTTTTAAGCTATTGTCAAACAGACAGGCGTGACGAACGCGAAGCGAGGCGTTTTTGTTTGTAATGTATGCAATTGTTTGAAGCCAGTCACATAGACTATCGGATCGCTTTCACTTTTCTATGTGACCAGATTCAAACAATTGCCTAAATTACAAACAAAAACGCTATTAAAATTGTTTGACAACAGCATTAATGCGTTTACATGGTGGTGCTGGTGTCGTGCACGTTCTCTATAACGTTTACACACAACGCTGAAGAGAATAAGATATTATTTAGTTTACGAACTGTGATCCTGGTAAGGACTTGTTTATTCCTATAGGTCCCTATTGCCATTTATAAAGAAATCATAAATACCATCATCAAAAAGTTTATGAAAAATAATTAAACTGTTTTATTGTTCATTGTACAACGTGTAACGTTAATAGCGCAAAACCTCTCGTGGAGTAACTCAGCCCATGCTACTGAACAATGTTTGTAACAAGACTTTTGGAAATTCGCAAAATTTGCTTTTTCATACAAAATGAGAATTGATCTAGCCCATCAGTATGAAAAACCTTTTTTTTGCCAATTTCCAAAAGTCTTAGGACAAGCATAGTTCAGTAACATGGGCTGAGTTACCCCACGATACGTGATGCGCTATTAACGTTACACGTTATATATTTTAAATAACTAATCTTTAAAGAAGAAGAAAGCATAATATTGTTAATCTATGGTAGCAAAAAGATTTCGATTTTTCAAACAGATCGCAAACTTTTTTTGATATGTTAGTATGTTGCTTATAAAATACTAGCAAACCCGGCGAACTCCGTTTCGCCACCAGATGGCTTCGTTTTCTTTGCTATAAACCTCACGGAGCCCAAGACCTTTCCAACGAATGCAAACCGTGGAAATCGGTTCGTGCGTTTTGGAGTTATATCTTTAGGAAGGAAAACCCGACTTATTTTTATATAGTAGAAGATTGTTTATCTTCTTGCTCTCATGACGCCTCGAATTTCATCTATTTTTTAACTAAAGCACCATTTAGACGGAGCAAGAACTCGAATGCGAGTTTCACTACATTGCGGTATTTGTTTCATTGACTGAATTTGTTCTACCTATAAATTCCGCAATGTAACGCAAATCGCGTTCGAGTTCTTGCATCGTCTAAATGAGGCTTAATTCCTATTTTAAATTACAGCTTGTCCTTTTCTTAATTTCAACCAGCCACTCTACTTTAAATCACCATTCATGTTCTCTAGAGACTCTATCTCTAGAGAACATGCGCTCTCATTGCATGATAAATTCCGCCTTCCATGCGAGTGAACCCACTGGTAAAACTTATAGCGACCACAAATAGTAGTGACTTGACAAATAAAATGAGTAGTTGTTTCACAACCATAACAATTTGCCGAGAATTTAATAATAATCTATTAATGATTGCGGTTCCTTAACGTTTATAAGCCGGAACGTTGATTCGTTTTGTCTTAAAGGAAAATGAATTTCCCCAATCTCGTTGGAATTTGGAGATAACAATTTGGAAAGCTCTATTTGTTCGTTTTATGAGTCCACAAAGCGACATGCTGTTAGCTAGATTCACGTTTATGGTAATACCTGCAGTTTTATTACGTCTTTGCACGTTTATTGTGATTTCTGTACGTTTTGTTATTGTTTCCTATGTCGTTTGTGAATGTACACAATGAATGTGTATTTTGCTTAATTTCTGTGCTTCTCTTACATTTTCTGGATTCTGAAGATTGGATGGGAATAGTTTTTAAACACAGTTACAATACAGGAGAAATTCCGAGTGGAGGGTAATGTTTGAAAAAAATGTGTCGTTTCTCGTTTTCACCAAGATAATAATTATGTATGTATATAAATCTGAAGCTGATTTCAGCCTACTCTATACTATTGTGCTATAAAGTATAGCGAAGAAGGACCCAATGCTAGCAAGCCAATAATATGTAGTAGGTAGGTACAGTACAATGTGAACGTGTCCTTAACAATGTATGAAGCGCGATATGGTTGTGCTCATAGCACCTTAAGGTATTATATTATAGCGTAATCTAAAATCAGCTTTATGCGTTTTTTTTTTTAACATGTATAAAACATGTTGTAAACAAAACTTGTAGAATACATATTTTATACTTTGATAAAAGTGAGGAGTTGATCGTCTGAAACAACGAGGGATAAGGACCACCTAAAACAGTAAAAGCCCCTTCAGTTGTTTCAATTTGTTGTGAAATCTACCTATTCTGGGTCAAAGGTTGTCAGCAGTTATGTCAATATCGTCTTTCATCTTTTAAAAAGCCCACTTTCATTCACATTTTCAACGGATGTGAGGACACGGGCATGCGGGCGGCGAGTAATAAGTGACTCGCCGTTCGATCAAATGAATATGACCGGGTCGGTGTTGTGACTTGTCTTGTTAACAAAAAAGCTGTCAGCAATCTGCCAAACGCTTTCCTGGGTCGCGAGATTGTTTTAACAGTCAACCGCGACCCTGTAACGTAAAGGGCAGTCCTTTCTGTTCGACCTAGGGCGGAAAGACTCATTTGATGATTTTAGCAAGATAAAAAACTCCAATTTGCTACGATCGGGGCCCATCGTTGTGATTCTAGATCTTTAGCATTATTTTAGTGTAAACGAAACCTGAATAAGTATAGTTTGTTCAGAATCAGTAATTGAATCTATTCCAATAGGTATTTTTTACACCATGATGAATTTTGTTCCAAAAATATTTTAATCATCTATATCGCGAGGCCGCGGTAGACCGCGAAGGAGATGGCGAGACGAGCTGGATGTCTTCCTTAAGAATTGGAAAGAGGTGGCGCAAAGTCGCGAACGTTGGAAGGAATGGAGGGAGGCCTTTGCCCAGCAATGGGACAGTTCAGGCTGATTTATTAAAAAAATATATATCACCATTTAAATACAATACAATCATCGCACGGTTAGGTACCTATTACCAAACTATTAATGAGTGTACGACACAGGAGGCGCGGGTTGCGTAGGTAATACACCCGCGAACCGCTGCGAAAAGAGCATGTTTTTGAACCGATAACCAGTAAAAAACAAACACATCTTGATGATTTTTCATCATAAGGTTTTGTTTAGCACATCTAGATACGCGAGAGCGTGGCTTGCCAAGTTCATGCGCGCTTATATTTCCACAAATACTTTCGCCGATTCTTTTCAAAAATTATCGGTTTTCGCATATAGTAAGAATAACGTCGATAATCAGTTATTATTTTTGACAGGCCTGTTGGTCTAGTGGTTAGTGACCCTGACTGCTATGCCGGAGATCGTGGGTTCGATTCCCACCCAGGACAAATGTTTATGTGATGAGCACGATCATTAATTATTCTGTGTCTAGGTGTAATTTATCTATAATAATTATGTATTTATGTTTATCAGTTGTCTATTACCCTTAATACAAGCTCTGCTTAGCTTGGGACTAGATGGCGTTGTGGAATATTATATTATAGCTCAAAAAATCAACAAACTTCATCAATAGACCTCGTTAGTTAATTTTACCAAATACAAGTAAATTATACTCGTATAACCATAAATTATATAAAAATTGAAAGTTAATATACTCCTATCGTGAAGTATATTAAAGAAGCGATCACATCTACAATTTTCTCGCAAGAAAAAGTCAAGGTTCTACTTAAATTATTACGTATTATATACTACTCCTTTGGGATGTCCATACAATTTCAGGTGGATCTCAACGGAAGATTTATGGAGTGTGTAAAAAGACGAAGACGTATATTTCAATTATAAATTGCGTATGCGAGACGTAGGATTCTAACAATTTATGTTCAGTTATTTTCAGAGTGACAACCGACAAGTTAAAGTAGGTATACTCGCACGCAGAAAAATGTCTGGCTACCTGTACGAGAACTTCTGGTTGCAACCGTGATAGCAAGACTCACTAGTTGACTGTACAACATTTCTAGTAATAAATACTAAGTAAGTAGTAGAGATAACAAGGACTTAGTATTTATTACTAGAAATATTGTAAAGTGGGTGGGAAACGACTAGGCTAAGATACTGATACATTTGCCAAAGATAAGTAGGTACTCTAGCTACTTTAGCATAAAATGCAGTATCTCAGTGAACATGTTCTCCTAGTACGTACTGGTAACCTAGTAGCTAGCCAGTAAGTTCCACAACTTTATGTAACACTTCCAATACCAAAATAATCGTAAACATGTCAGCAATATTTGCTATAACAAAGTGCTACAGAAACCTCACTTTGAGGCCAGGCCATATTTTATTCTAGCTTCTGGCAAATGTATATACCATTTCAAACCGTATTTCTTTTGCAATAAGGTTCATAATTTAGAGTGAATAACCAACAATGCCGGGTGCATTTAATAGGTCCTTAGGTTTAACGTTTCCTTTGATGTCAAAGGTCTTAATAATGGCATTCTGTGAATAATTGTCTGACTTGGTTTAAATTAACGTTATGAAGAATTATATCTATCTAATTTTTGTCGGTTGAATTAACATTATGAAGAACTATATCTTCTAGGCCTCGACTTCCGAATTATTGGTCGTGAGTTTTTTGAGACAATTTCTTCCTTTTAAGTAACCTGACTCGGATATACCTTGTAGTTAAGCACCACCGCCATGGAATAGGATTGGAGCCCCGCGAAGCAGGGCTCCAATTTCTGAGTTCAAGGTTTGAAGTTGTTTGATCTAACTTGTTCGTGTCGGGGTGCCCCAAGCCCCGAGCTTACTTACTCGCACTATTGCATCCTAGGTCATGTTGTGATTACTACCTATCAAGCTGGCTCAACTGTATTGACTCTGGTTCGGGTTGAGTTTGAGTGCTCTTAAAACGGTGAAAGAAAACATCGTGAGGAAACCAGCATGTCCTAGAACCAAAAAGTTCGAAGACATACGACAGTTACCGACCCACACTGGACCTGGATTGAGCAGTGGTGGCCTAGTGGTATCGGTCCAGACTTACGAGTTGTAGGGGTTCGAATCCAGCCATGTGCATTACATCACCACTGCTTTCAAAACGGTGAAGGAAACCGGCATGTTCTAGAAAAAAAATTCGAAGACTTGTGACATCTACAAACCCGCACTGGAACTGCGTGGTGGATTATGGCCCGCTCCCTCTCACAGAGAGGAGACCTGTCCCAACAGTGGGAACATTATTATAGACTAATGATTTGTTTAAAGAACTTAAGGAAAATGTTACGTACTTTTTTTTAACGTGGTAAAATCATCAAAATGAGTCCTCCCACCCACTGTCAGACTTGTACTGACTAAAATCCACGGTGTCCTTCAATAGCCCTTTATGTTCCTGGGTCACGGTGATGGAATAAGTCCCGCGACCCCGGCAGGCTTTGGCCCTCTGAGAGGGCCCCGTCATTATGCTGACGCCCTTTAAGGCGCGCGTGGGACACAACGCGCCGTCGACAAGGGCATGGTCCATGGTCGGGCAGCGAGTTGCCCTTTACTCGCTGCCCGCATGCCCGCGAAAATGTTGCGTACTTGGGAAGAAATTAAATGTTGGCTTTAAGGGTAGTCTGGAGTTGCTGTCATATTCCTAAAGCTATTAGAGATGTGCTGACTAGTCGGTCAACGTCAGACGGTAGTCGGCGAATGGCTGGTCAAAAGCGCCGAAATTATAAACTTTATCATTTTTAATTTTGTAGGACAAAGGGACCGGCTAATCTGATAATATTAGATGACTAAAAGTATATTGATAATAGTGTTCACTTATTAATCAGCCAGTTTTTATTATTAAAATTATGATTAAGATAATTCGAGAGTATTATCAATACATTTAACCAAAAAATATACGTTTGGCACTCGGGGACTGCCGCGGCAAAGCTATTGCATAGCATTTTTAATCAACTTATACAATTCGTTTTTTTTCTTTTTTTTAGGCTATGGTCAGCCACATCAATCAAGTGAAACGTCAAGAAAAAAACACCCTACCAATGTCTGCCGAACTGAAACGACGGCGACATTAGACGATGTGGAGTGTTAGGTTTACTTTCGTTAGGACGTTTTCGTTAGGTTTATTTTTGTTACGGAATTTTTTGATTCGGTCGCCGCACTCAGAGCCCGCGATAAAAGTTATGTAATGGCTTAAAAATATTTTCAATTTCTGTTCATCTTTTTGACTGACACGGTTTGACGATGTTGTTGAAAGTCAGCGAGGTAAAAGTGAACCTGCGGTTTTACACCTATTTGATAGCCCTGGACAAATGGACAGTTAGGCTAAAGTGGTCACTAAACGAGATCTAAAAATCATTGGCGTGACGAACTTGAACTCCTTCTGGAGAGACTTGTCGGAAAAAGCAAGACTGACGAACGATTGGAAGGATATGAAGAAGGCCTTTGCCCAGCAGTGGGAAAGAACATTTTATATAAGAAAAAAATTGTATGTGAGATTGAATGTAGGTATTTTATTACAAACATTGAGCACTCAATACGAGCAAACGCCCGAAACTAATATTCTATCAGAATTATAAATCCGGTTCCGTTTTCTTTCACTACTGACCAGTTAACACCTCAAATGAATGATATTATAAAGGTTCTGGAATAATTCTGGCGATCTAAAAAAGAGTGTCCATGGAGATCTACTTCTTGGAACGGTCCTACGGTACTTTCACAGTTTTTATGTCTTGTGACTGGGACTGTAGCACCATAACTTTTGTAGTGTATTATAATATTCCTTTGATTGTCTATGACAATTTAAAAGTGCCTGTAACTGGCCTATTGAAATAAATACTTTGATTTTGACTGCTAATTGGACTTCGTTACGAGGTCAAGATCAAGATTGCAAGCGAGAAAAGTTACTACTTTCCAGCATTTGCAGTACAACACTATTAGTGAATCGCTGCTAACCGATGTCCACAAAACTTCATAAACAAGAATGATGCCTTTATGCAGCCGACTAGTCAGCTAAAGCCATAGTCGGCCCATCACTAACAGCTATTACCATTTTGATCTGTATTGATATTGGTTCCATTCCAAATACACACATCAGAAAAAGTTTGCGATCAATTTGAGAATAAGTTTTTTTTTTGTTACAGTAGATTATAATATTATTATGTAAGATGGTTTCTTCTTCTTTCTTAGATTCTAAATTTAAAAATATATATTTAGAATAATAATTAAAACAGTACCCTTAGCATGAGTTTTCACTCTTTTACTTTACAGCGTCTTTCCAGTGTTTACAGCGTTTCTTGTCTGAAAAAATCGAACGCGCCTCTGGTGTACGAAGAAGGAAATATTTTTTAACCGACGAAAAAAAAAGGAGGTTCTCAATTTGACATGTATATATACGAGTATATATATATATTTTTTTTTTTTATGTATTTTCCTTGAAAACTGTCCATTTGAAATTGTCAATGTTCTAGTTTACGTCCCAAATACTGAAAACTCGTGCTAAGGGTACAGTTCAATCATTTATTAGTCCAGTTAAAAAAAATATCAGCTAGCATATATTGATGATGCGCGGGCGACTTGCTGTCCGATCATGGAACATGTCCGGGCGTTGTGTTCCACATGTGCCTCAAAGAGTGTCAGCACAATGACGGGGGGCTCCCCTTAAGGGGCCAAAGCCTGGCGGGGAACGTGAAGGGCTACGAGTATTGAAGCACACCGTGGATTTTAGGCAGTTCAAGTCCGTCAGTCCCTCCCTCCCGCCCTGGGTCCCGGATGCCTATTTCCAAAGCCTATACTATTTCAGTCACGAGTCAGACTATAATCGATTAGCTTTTGTTTGTGCATATTTCTCAACAAAACCTAATCTATCTCAGTAAAAAACTTGACTCAAATAGATTAGCTTTTTGTTTTGATATATTCAAAGAAAATGCACGTACAAAACCTAGTTCTATATAATTCATGTCACTCGAATAGCTAGACTTTCGGCGAGTTATTTTTAAACATTACGTACGAACAAAACCTTGTCGAGTAGAGGCTCACTAGCTATATGAGTAAATTTACCTCGGAATTTAACTTTTCTTAAATTTTGTAGTACTTGAATATCGCAAATACGACTGTGGGCACCCCGACTCGGACAGGTTAGGTTAGAAGGGGATGGCGGGGTCTGAAAGACCCGGTTTTGGAAATACGCGTCCCGGATTCGTTTGATGATTTCACCACGAAACTTTTTTAACTGATCACTAACTTTTTAACCGTGTGTAACATGTCTGTCTGCATATTATATCGATTGACATCGTCAATTTACTACACAAAGAATTCAAATTACGCATTTTTGTGCCAAGTGCGTTGAGTGGAATGTTATAATATTAATGTTTTTCACTAACTGCGTTTTTTTTTACTTTATTTAGTAACTATTTAGTCAGAGGAAAAATCTAGATAATGCTTTTTTTACCCGACTGCGCGACGCAAAGGAGGGTAATGTGTTTATCAGTCTATGTATGTATGTATGTATGTATGTATGTTTGTTTCTATGTGGCGTTCTAGAGACTAAATGCGTAGGCCGATTTTGATAATTTTTACGTCAATCGATTCGTCTTAACCTTGCGAGTGTCACTAAAGACATGACAGTAATCAAAATTCACCATAGCGACAACCAGACGCCATATTGTCAAAATGAAAAAAAAAAAATGTCGATAAACTATGTCATGTGGGGTATCGTTGAATAGGTATTTTAAAATCATTTTTAGGTTCCCTTTATCATTTTTCATTTTAAATAATAGTTTAGGATATATAACGATTTAAAGTTGTTTAGCAAAACAAAAAATCTCTGAACAGTAACTAAAAAGTATGAAATAAAAAAAAAATTTAAAGAAAAACAAAAAACCCGACTGCTTTAAAAAAAAACTAAAAAGAAAGAAACAAGCCCAGTAGTTAAGAATTCACTCATTCACACTCACAGTCGGGGCCCGTTGGGAAGATTTGATTGGTATAATTTGAATGGGCCCCGACTGTGAGTGTGAATGAGTGAATTCTTAACTACTGGGCTTGTTTCTTTCTTTTTAGTTTTTTTTAAAGCAGTCGGGTTTTTTGTTTTTCTTTAAATATTTTTTTTTAAAATTCAATTTTATGTAAGCTTTTTCGGATATTATAGAGAGCATGTTTTATTTCTTCGATCACGACTTTTACATTAAAGTGGAGAGTATTTATTTACCTACACTAATATGGAAGTTCGTAAGTTTTGGTGTGAAATGTAATACAAGTTTTTGAAGTGAAAACTTCTTTAGCGGCGTTGTACACTTTTTCTGTAATGGGTAAAAAATTTAAAACTCGCGTCAGGGTCACGTGACCAAAACTCGCGTCAGGGTCACGTGACCCTGATCGAAAATGAGTAAGACGTCATTCAAATTAAAAATAAAACATAGTAACAAAAAAGTTTTCACTTCTACCGGCACTCCTGGAGTGCAACCTTTTTTTTTGTTGTACATTCTTCTGTACCTTTACCTTATTTTTTTCTTACTCACCCGTCAATGCCATAAGAACTCAGATCAAAGAAATAGAACGACAACACGCAAGTGTCTCCACCAAAGTTAATACAAAATCAAATCGAATTACATTTCATAATGTTTTCTTTGTTTTTGAGAACAACTTTTACGATGGTTAAAGACATGAGACGGCATATTTTGGCAAAAAACAACAACGACGCGCAGTTTGGTACGACGCGTAGCTTGGTACTGTCGCGACTTTGTATTCGGTTTTGATTTTGTATTAACTTTGGTGGACCTACTCGCGTGTTCTGTGTGTATCTGCCTATTTCTTTGATCTGAGTGCATAAGATTAACAGCACCAATCTTCTACAGCACTTTCTCTTTAATAACAATTGTGCGATATATCCTGCTAGAGACATTTTCTCGTATAAATTTTCATTAAAAAGATCGATGGATAGTATACGTGTAGTCTCAATATCGAGTCCCAAGCTCCCATGAATTATGTATTACCTGAAAACGTTATGTGGGTTTCGAAATAATCGAACTAGTAGTTCTAGGAAATATTTGAGAGGAAAATACGAGTAATAATAAGAATTGAGTCTTTTTTTTTTAACGTGGTAAAATCATAACATGAGTCCTCCCACCCCGGGCAGGACGGGAGGGACTGTCAGACTTCTACTGACTAAAATCCACGGTGTCCTTCAATAGCCCTTTATGTTCTGGGGTCACGGTAAGGAAATAATCCCGCAACCACGGCAGGCTCTGGCCCTCTGAGAGAGGGCCTCGTCATAATGCTGACGCTCTTTGAGGTTGCCCTTTACTCGCTGCCCGCATGCCCCGCGCCTACGGTGTCCGGAGATCGTCTGCTGACGTCTGATGCCGCGGGCGCCTACCAAAGAATTGAGTCTACGTAATTTTGTTACTTTTTGGGAAAATGGGTAACAAATGGCGATTTGTTTATTTATTTATAAGGTGGTGTACCTTATACCTAACAGCAAAACATACATATGCAGTAATTGAAAACAAACATTTTAACTTATGTGCTAGTATGTAAGCCTTATAACAAGTATTACGCAACATTTACAATTGAAAGTGCAATTTTGTTTTAGAATAGTTAAGATTAAATTCAACCTCATAACATTTATTTCTACTTGGCTGCTACAGGCAAAAAAATAAAAATTATTTTTTTATTTATGTATTCAGGCTATTTATATTAAGCGACCAGTCACATAGTTCGCAGTCATAAATCATAATGGCTGGGCAATTACGCCTAATAGACTCAACTAGTTCTTTCGAACTCGGGACTTGCTGGCACCTCGACTCAGACAATTTAGGTTAGAAGAGGATGGCGGGGTCTTTCAGACCCTTCTTCGTGGTTATTTTTTTTTAAACCACCCAGAAGTAGGAGCATCGTGGAGCAGGACTCCGTCTACCTGTCGAAGACCTAGTTTAGCCTAGGCAAAATTAGTTAGCCTGGGCGAAACTAGTTAGCGTAGGCAAAACTAGTTTGTCCTTAAAACGGTATTTACAATTTTACGGGTGCCGGCAATCTAGCCGGCATCGGCAGCCTATTCGGCAACCGGCGCCGGCAGCGGAAGCACACATTGCGGACAAAGTCGCGGTCGAAACCTATCCTAATGAAATTCAAACAAATGTAAATGGATACCATTGTAAAAATTAACCAGTAGGCAACAGTCAAAAGCTGACGTGCGTCACGAAGTTAGCATTAATAACGTTAAGTGCTTATACCATTATCGTTAACTAGCTTCGTACGTCAAACTTTACTAACTGTAATGCGAGAATTAGTTTTTTGACTCAACTTTAGAAATGTTTTGTAGAAAATTGTTGTTTAGATACGTAAGCAATAATACATTTGTATCTATACGATTACGATTAACAGTTTCTTGAGAATATTTCATGGAGGGCATGAAGTATGTATTTTAACGATTATTATCTTGGGAATTCGTATAGTAGGCACAATTGCTGAGTGATAGACTGTTGCACTGCGTGTCGCGAGTTCAATTTACGGCACGGTATTAACATTGTCTACAGTTTTTCGAGTGTTGCTCTTTGGTTACAATGTATCCAGTACCCTTAAGCACGAATTTTCACTCTTTTACTTTACAGTATTTACAGCGTTTCTTGTATGAAAAAATGGAACAGCGCCTCTGGTGCGCGAAGACGTAACTAATTTTTTCCTTCAAAAATGGCAACTTGAAATTTCCAGTTCAAAGTTCAAGTTTACTTTACGTCTCAAATACTGAAAATTCGTGCTAAGGGTACTGTTCGGTATGTATGCACATTCAAGGGGAAATAACATGCTAAATCTATACCTTTAATAAAATTGTAGAAAAGGGGTGTCTGTACAATGGAAATATATCTAAAAAAAGTAGCAGGGGTTGTTACTATATCGATGCCGAACCCGAAATAGTTTTTTTTTGTCTGTTTGTCTGTGTATTTGTCCACGCTAATCTTCGGAACTACTGCACGGATTTGATTTTTTTTTTGTTGTAAAGGTATTAAGTTCGGTTAACATAAAGGCTATATAATTATGATTTGCGCATAGACAAAGCATAGAACCAAGGCATAGACCACTGGGTTCAAGACAAAAAGGAAACAGTTCATTTACTTTTATAAACTACATTGATATTTTTTTATTAAAATATTCAATGTTAAGTAAAGAAGAAAAACATGTGCTACCATTTAATTGACGAGTAAAACTAACTTTCGCTTGGGACCTTTCTCAGCCGATTTTTTGCAAGAGATATCGTAATTGACTTTTCACACAGTATATCAAATGCCAGAGATAATTCCGGTGATTTATTACGTAGATTTGCCTTTAATTGAACATGTTGCCTTGACTTCTTTTTAAGAGTAGACCTAGACTAGCTTTTATCTGTGTCGTAAATGTGGCATACGCCACTAGGGGATTATGTCACTTGCCTAGTGAAAGAATGATGAAAAGAGTTTGATATAAAAATAGTTTCTCGTTCGTTCACTAGAGGCGCTTTAGAATTTTCGAAACAATAAACGCAGTAAATACTTCAGGTATGCTGTAACTATAATAGATCTTGTGATAGTGCCTAAAATTCTATTTGAATTTAGTAAATAGTTGAATCATTGAATTGGTAAAATAACGTCAAAGGTTGTACATTCAACCACTATTCCTTTTTAATTGAATGACAACCCAACGTTTCTGGGAAGCAGAAACCGGACATAGTATACAGATGAGGATGATGATCACCAAATCACACCACTAGGATACAGACTCATCCAGATCCGTTGCAAGGTGGTTCTCACACGAAACCCCGCGACCGCACATAAGCACGCGAAGTTGAGCGAATACAATACCAAAGTCGTAAGGTATCGGATACTTGCGTCGCCTAGTGTACGAAGGTGCTTTGGGTGGAGAAGCAAATGTACTGGCGATACGCCATGCGGAGAGGCGGACAATACGAGTAACACTCCTCCGCGCGGATGAGAAGGTATAGTCGTGTAAGAATCGCCAAAAACGTCAACAATCTATTTTTTGACGCACACATTATCATGTGCCGTGTTTATCCCGGATAAACACGGCACATGATAATGAGGTGCAAACCGTCACATGAGGCTTGTATTGTTCCCGGACACGTCATCACTAATTCAGCGCTCTACACCCCTTTGTCTGTAAACGAGACAGATGAATGAGCTTTGCAGAGTAATGAGAACTAGTTACTTCTAGCTCAACTGATAAGTTTGAAAAATTACTGAAGGGGTAATTTTCCGGGCATTCGGGAGGCGAGCAAAGAGCAACTCAGTGTCTGACCATGGACCATGCCCGGTTCAACGGCGCGTGTTGTTCCACGCGCGCCTTTAAGAGCATCAGAAAAAATGACGGGGCTGTCAGAAGGCCAAAGTTTGCCGGGGTCGCAGGACTTATTTCATTACCGTGACCCCGGAATATAAAGGGAGATAAAGGACACTGTGGATTTTAGTCAGTACGAGTCTGACAGTCCCTCCCGCCCTGCCCGTGGTGGGAGGACTCATGATGATTTTACCACGTAAAAAAAGGGGTAGTGTTCAAGTGGAGTGACATGAGGTTTGTTACAACGAACACACATCCTTAGAGCAACATATTCCTTACTGAACGGCTGCTGTGCCGTCAGGAAATTCCATAATAGCTAACTTTTTTGAATGACCACTGTTTAGGCACTAAGCCCGTCATCGGGCATGCGGACGGCAAGTAATGAGCGACTCGCTGTCCGACCATGGACCATGCCCGGGTCGCCGGCGTGTTGATCCACGCGCCTCAAAAAGTGTCAGCACTATGACATTGCGGGGGGTGCTGTAATTGTGCTGACACTTTTTGAGGGCCTTACAGGGCCGAAGCCTGTAAGTCATACTTTAAATTAAAAAAAAAAACACTTTTTCTTACCTGTACATGAAATCATTTTTTAAGTCTGGGCGATTGTGTATGTCAGATTACTCGATGTATGTAATCCTAGTGTGGTGTACTACGTTATTTTTTTATTAGAACGAACGAACGGATGCTGCTTGTGGTGTCTGGTCGACTTGCTGATCTTTGGTTTTGTTTTATGTAATTTAATTTCTTTTCTTTATGTTGTTTTTTATTATGATGGATGGTCCTAGTTTATCTTTATGTGCCTTCTAGTCACGATTGAGGTGTAATCTCGGATTGATGTATAATGTGAATGTTCTATTAAATTGTATAAATCTTGGTTCTTCTAACCGTACAGACAGATGTGTTGCTGGGGAGTTTGTTCCGCCACTTCTTCTTCCCAGCCAAAACACTAGGAAGTGTCGAAGGGGGGGCGCTTTGGGGGACTGTCTTATGTAAAATTTGACCTTCAAAAAGTGCTGCCATAAATCAGCCTAATTTGAATAAATGACTTTTGTTTTTTTTTTTTATTAATTTTCACCAATTTTGAACAAGCCCGCTTTTCGTGAATTCCGCTTCACCGCACGAACGCGCTGGCGAGCGGATTGGCGTGACAATCACCTAAGTTAGGCCTTTGTAGATAACCAAATTATTTGAGATGCCGAGATATTGAAGTAAATCGATCATTTAAGGTTGACCAACTATCTCGATGACCACATAACTTTACAAATCATACTGAGTTTACATTTAATGTTTTAATATCTACCTACTAAATTATTTGGAACTTGAAACAATTCAAGAGTTTAGTCATTTTACCAAGTCGAAATGAAAATACTTCATCTATTACTTTCAACCTAAGTTCGCTTGAGCAATGGCAGCTCAGTCTGAAGTTATGTTGTGTCTTCGATTTACTATTATTGGCCGTAGATTATTAATATTATATAATAGGTAAAATACCTGGCCAATGCAAGGAAGGAAAAGGACTTTTTTTATCGTGGCGAGAGCCCAGGGCAGGACAGGAGGGACTGTCAGATGTTTATGTACTAGGTTACCGTTACCGTTACGGTTACCGAGTGAGACAGTCCCGCGACCCCGGCAGGCTCTGGCCCTCTTAGGGCCCGAGCCATAAGAGGGCCCTAAGCTCTTCCCCGTCAGATTGCTGACAGTTCTTTGAGATGCGCGTGGAACACACCGCGCCGTCGACCTGGGCATGGTCCATGATCGGACGGCGAACCACCAATTACTCGCCGCCCGCATGCCCGCGCCTACGGTGGCCGAAGATCGTCTTGCGACGTCCGTTGCCGTGGGCGTCTCCCGCGGCGGCTGGGTCGTGAGGTGGACGCTGTCCTCTCCCTCACGCGTTCCGCCTCCTCCTTTGCTAAAAAAAATTACCTAAGACAGAAATGGCAATACAGTGTAAAGATCAGTCGTTTGTCATGGAACAGTTTTTTTTTCTCAGATTTCAAGAAGTTCACAGAATGCTTACATCAATTCAATATTTTTGATTAATTATTTAACAGAGATTATAATCCAATAAAATAAATGAAGGTTAAAAATGAGAAAAAACTGCATTGTAAAAGAATTTCCCGCTTAAATGAGAAAATGTGACACACAAAGATAACGCATATACATAACTTTCATGTATCATCACACTTGCTCGTAAAAAATGTTAAAAATCTTATAAGAGAACAATAGAGGGTAGCCTGACACATATTTATGTAATACATAGAGAGCTCGTAAAGGGAATGAAGTCGTATATTATATACGGGAATATCAAAGCTTTGCACTCGCAAAAACGTGTGTATTTTTGTGGCGTCGTGAAAGAAAATGGTTATACTCGTAATAAGCGATTCCTGGATCAACATGGGGTTTGCTATTATTGGAAGGGAGCGAACTACTGTGCTTCTATGGAGTTATATAGGTGAACAATTATGGTCATGATGGTGTTGTGAAGATTGTCGTTACATCTAAGGGCGCTCCCACACCGCGAGCACTTACACCTGTAACGTAACGTTACAGATTCGAACATTCGAAGACAATCGAGCATCAAATTGTGCACTTTTATTTTACATTACAGGTGAGAATGTAAACCTAACACCCTCATCGTCTAACGTCGTTTAAACTCGGCAGACTTGGGCACGGTGCTTCTTTTTCTTGACTTTTCACTTTATTGACGTGGCTGACCATAGCCTAAGAAGAAAAAAAAAACATGCGAAGGTTAATAAAAAATGCTATGCAATAGCTTTAGTGTAAGGGGGAGGCCTAAATTCAGCAGTAAACGTCTTCCGGCTGATGATGATATGAATAGCTTTACCGCGGCAGTCCCCGAGTGCCACACGATTTTTTTTCCCATACAATAAACGCGTTTCAAGTATGGTGAATTTTTTAACGTCAAGAAAAACAAACACCGTGCGGAAGTCTGCCGAGTTGAAACGACGTTTGGCGATGCGGGGTTATACGTTTATTTTCTGTAAAATTTCGTTACGGAATTTCTCGATTCGGTCGCCGCGCTCAGAGCGCAACTAAGCTAAGCTATGCAATAGCTTAAGCGTTTCTAGTGTACAAACAAGAAAATATTATTCAATTCAAATAATCATCAAAGTTCCAGTTACGTCACAAAAACTAGAAAGTCATGCTAAGGCTTCAGAAATCTTGGAAAGTCTATTTACAATTAACCTTTCACCTGAAGAATGTGTTTTGTCGCTTTCGTAGAACAAAGAACGGTGATCACATTGTTTAACTAGGATAAATAGTTCAAATGCCTAGACTGTATTAATTACTTCCAACAGATAAAATAAAATATTAGTTTATACTTCTTCTAAAGGCGCTTTCACCGCGAGCATTCACCTATAAAGTAACGTTACAGTATCCTTAGCACGAATTTTGAGTATTTAAGACGTAAAGTAAACTGGAGCTTTGACAATATCAAAGTTATAATTTTCAAGCAAAATATTTGTTCTTTCTTCGCTCACTAGAGGCGCTGTTCCATTTTTTCATTGTTGTATGACGCTATAAACACTGGAAAGACGTTGTGAAGTAAAAGAGTGAATATTCGTGCAAAGGGTACTGATTCGAGCATTTCATCGGAGAACAATCGTGCATTACAATGCGCACCTTGTATCAAATCTATACTAAATGTACGCGAATGCTCGTCAGTCAGGAGGGTAGTATTGTAATGTAATGCTTAAAGTCGAATCTATAATGTTACATAACACGCAAATGCACGCAAACGATGAGGGAGCGTCTTAAAAGACATAAAAATAATGAATATTATTTAATTTTGATGTTATGAATTCATTAAAATGCCATACAAACTTTTCTTATTACACGATCTTAAAAAAACTATTTGTGAAAATAACACAAACTCTACTACTACTAACTTATTGATGCTAGCTGATATATAATAATAGAAATAAGTATCTACCATACATAAGTAAGGTAAAGGGAGGCTATTTTGTGAGACAGGCAACTAAGTGATAGAGTCTTAAAAGTCTCTCAAAACGTTACCTATGCATGCAGTAATGTGAAATGATGCAACTAGTTCACCACTAAAGTGGACAAGACGTCGTGACACATCATTTCGCATTACTGCATGCATAATAACGTTTTGAGAGACTTTTAAGATTCTATCACTGAGTTGCCTGTCTCACAAAATAACCTCCCTTTACCCTAATATCTTAAATTGAATCAGATTGATCACAAAAAAATCTTTATTCATTTAATTTCAAACCCAAATCAAATATCAAAGATTCTCCAACTGTCAAAAGAATTCTTTGTTTCTGAATCAAATCTTTTGGGAAATTATGGCTTTACCTCGTAACGAATATAATTATTTGGAAAACATTTCTGACAGAAGTTATACTTTGGTACAGTCGTGTGTAAAATGATTGAACACTTAGATAAATTGACGAGCAATTTTTCTTTTACGTGTTCATTGTAATCGTAAAATCATTTTCACGTGTTCTTTCTATTCGGGCATTGAAGCGCGTTAAAGATGGGAATTAGGCCGCCTGTATACGTCTGTTTTTTTCACTGGAAAACGGACCGTTTTTTTAACAACGCGAACAATTTACGCCGGATAGATGTCCGGCGCGTAAGTAACACGCAACCATAATACACCGCGAATCCGGTAAAAAAAACGGTCCGTTGTCCGGTGAAAAAAAAGGGCGTATACAAGCGGCCTTAATGTCAAAATGAAATTGTTCCTACTATTGAAAATATTCTTTTTTTATCGTGTTAAAATCATCAAATGAGTCCTCCCACACAGGACAGGGCGGGAGGGACTGTCAGACTCGTACTGACTAAAATCCACAGTGTCCTTCAATAGCCCTTTACGTTTCGGGGTCACGATAATTCGTGAGTACCACGACCGTTGAAAATAACAAAACATAACAATGATGATGCCTGCAAGCCGCGTTAGCGGAGAAATTACTAATTATCGAGTAGAACAAACGCATTTCGGCACGACTCGGTTGTTAGCACCATAGCTGAGAAATCAAACTGCTATGCTATGTCTCGCGGGTTCGATACCCGCACGGAGCAAATATCTGTAATTATGATCTACAAGGACTTGTTCCAGGTCTGGGCGTTTGTGTATGTGAGTTTATATGTTTGTAAATGGACCCACAGTACATGACACATATCTAGTATAAAATTAAATAAAAAAAAAACGCCAGATGACCAACGTAATTCGTTATCTCGCTAAAGTGGCTGGAAGAAATAAGTAGGATAGCTTTGGAAGAGGCGTACATTCAGGATTGGGTGGTTAAAAGTTGAAGTGGAAGAATAAGGGACAAGTGGGAATGGATCGCAAAATGTGTTGCTAAGCTCATAACTCGAAAACGGCTGGATCGATTCGGCTACTTTTTTTATTGTGTTTGTAACCATCAGTGCCATGTTTTAGAGGACGAAAATCATCATGTCCAACCGGTGCGAAGCCGGCACGGACCGCTAGTTACTAATATAAGATTTAACGTGAACTTCCTTTTGCTCATGATTTCGCTAACTTATTCCGACAACATGCATAAATCTATGTGCAATAATGATTTTTATAGACTATTCTCCGCAGATGTCGTTAACTTGCGCGACAGTCCGTAAAGTTTTCCGTTTCGTATTACTACTGCTTAGTGCTGACATCGTGAGATGAAAAATCACTTTAAACTTAGCATCACACTTACTATATTTTACTAATATTTTTTTTTTATTGTTTCATCAAATGAGTCCGCCCATTCAGGGCAAGGCAAGAGGGACTGTCAGACTTGTACTGACTCAAATCCATGATGTCCTTTATTTTTCATAATATGAAATATAATTTACGTTCCGCGATCCCGGCAGGCTTTGGCCCTGTAAATACCCGTCATTGTGCTCACACTCTGAGGCGCGCGCGAACACAACCCTCCGTCGACCCGGGGGAATTGTACTACTGGGGTAAAAAGTATTCCTTATAAATTATACTAGGTTAAAAGGTTATTTTTGAGGGACTGTCTCATCAGTTAACGTGTTCCTGAAACGTAAAGGGCTATTAAAGGATCACCGTGGATTTTGGTCAATACAAGTCTGACAGTCCCACGCGTTTCGCTTTGAATGGGAAGAAAAGAATAACATAAAATAATAATCAATTCAATTAGCTCTGAAATTGACCAATTTGAATGGCTTTATGTATACCTATTCAAATTGGTCAATTTCAGAGCGACGTGAATTGATTATGAATCATCCAAAGTTTCACTTAAACATATCATAAACTCATGTGTTGGGGAATAGGAAAACCTACGGAGAGTCTCCTGTCTGCGCCATCCTTACATACTCCATCACCTCTGTTGGGAGTTTGAAATCCGTCTAGCTAAAATATACTTGAGATTCTCCTGAGATGGCATGAGATGTATTTTTGTATCTATACCTCTTAAGGCGCTCCCTCACCGCGAGCATTCACCTGGAATGTAACACAAAGTGTGCACTTTGATGCTCTATTGTCTTCGAATGTTTGAATCTGTATCGTTACATTACAGGTAAGGTGAGGAAGCGCCCTTAAACAAACAACTGGTGGCCCACCACAGCGTCTTAAAGCGTGAGTAGTTAGGCTGTGGGAAAGAGACAGAGCGATACAAGTCGTCTAGCGCCGTCCCGTTCCCTGAGCGGAACCACTCACGCTTTTAAAGGTTTGAACCACATCTGGCAGCACGAAATCGCCTTTTTCCGTCGCCATTTCTCTTTCTGTCGCTTAGAACTGCCATTTGCTAGACCGTGGTTTAACCCTAAGACGTCATGGTCATCATAAACCATCTGGTCAAAACTGTTTTCCTATTTCAAATCCGTAATTATCAAAATCATTTCGTAAAATCAAAATGGTGATTGGGTGAAGTGGTTTTTTTATACCTAGTGCTACGAGTAAAATTCTGTAAAAAAAAGTAATGAACCCGGTTGGAAAAGTTTCCCGGTGGCTGCATTTTTAGTCTTGAGGGAAATCAACAAGTTAAAATTTTCATAAATGTAGGAGGTAAACGTACTAGTGTCTGCACTATCTTTCCTTGTTAATGTTCCAGATTAAATTCTATACTACTAGGTTACTACCATAAGTTTGAATTTGTACTATCTGTTTACCTAAGTATTTGGAATTACTTATCCGCACGATTGTTGCACGATAATTGCAGAGCAGTTGCAGTGGTAATTATAATTTACTAGCTGTGCCCGCAACTTCGTTCGCGTGGATGTCGGAACTTTTTTTTTTTAGCGTGGTAAAATCATCAAATGAGTCCTCCACCCCGGGCAGGGCGGGAGGGACTGTTAGACTTGTACTGACTAAAATCCACGGTGTCCTTCAATAGCCTTTTCTGTTCCGGGGTCACGGTAAGGAAATAATCCCGCGACCATGGATGTCGGAACTTAACAATGTATTTTTAATCAAATTGACAAAGTTTCATACTAAATTTCATCCCCTATTTTATTCCCTTGGGAGTAGAATTGATCAAAATCCTGCATCCAGCGCTTCCGGCAACCTTTATAAGGTCGTCTGTCCAATGTGAATGTAGTCAGTACGAGTCTGACAGGTCGTACCGCTCCAGCCAGAAGAGTATTAGAAAAAACTGCTCTTTAAACAAGTGTTGGTCTTTTTTTTTTTAAATTGAAAACTTGTAGAAGTTAATTTCCATACAGTTACCGTGCTTATAAAACTACGTGGTTACGTCGCTTTATGGAATTTCATTGACCCTTCGTCTGTGTGCAAATAACTTTTTTTTTTTTTTTTTTAGCGTGGTAAAATCATCAAATGAGTCCTCCAACCCCGGGCAGGGCGGGAGGGACTGTCAGACTTCTACTGACTAAAATCCACGGTGTCCTTCATAGCCTGTTATGTTCCGGGGTCACGGTAAGGGAATAATCCCGCGACCCCGGCAGGCTTTGGCCCTCTGAGAGGGGGGCCCCGTCATTATGCTGACGCTCTTTGAGGCGCGCGTGGGACACAACGCGCCGTCGACCCGGGCATGGTCCTTGGTCGGGCAGCGAGTTGCCCTTTACTCGCTGCCCGCATGCCCGCGCCTACGGTGGCCGGAGATCGTCGCGCGACGTCCGTCGCCGTGGGCGTCCTACACCGCGGTTGGGGCGGAGGGAGGACTCTGTCCTCTCTCGCTCGCGGCGCGCCTCCTCCTTCGCGAGCATTACTGCTTCGCAGAAGGAGGCGACCGCTTCCCACTCCGTCTCGCCCCGCAGCATGGCCGAAACCAATGCCGGGCGCGAGAGGTCTCCGCCTAACGCAGCCGTGAGGACACGTCGGTGCACTGCCCAAGCTGGGCAGTCCTGCACCGTATGCTCCACCGTGTCCTCCGGGCGATCTTCGCAGTGATGACACCCAGACATTTCCTCCTTCCGCATTAGACACAGGTACCTCCCGAAGCACCCGTGCCCGGTGAGGACCTGCGTCAGGCGGAAGGTAAGGACGCCATGACTTCTCTCCAACCACTCCTCAAAGAGGGGTCTTACCGCCGCAATTGCGGCGTGCCCGGTGTGCAAATAACATAGAAAAGTATAAACAATTTGAATACAAAATTCAATTTGCAAAAGTTTTTAAAATAAAATTCAAATAGCAGTGCCGAACTAGAAATCTAATCATACTTGCGCATTTTAATGTTATTAGAGACTTTTCATTTAAATATAAGTCAGAAATATAATAAAAATCGAATACTTTTTGCATATGCATGAATTGACATCAAAATGATATAACTTGAAGTGGATTGACGCTGCAATAAGACCTTGGTCACGACCTTAAGCTACACGCCATGTGACGCGATCAAGCGACAAGCACGTGCCAATGCCAATTCATGACATAACACAACCTATCAGTAACAGACAGCTTTTTATACCGTGGTCTCATTATTTAATTTATTTCATCATCATTATCAGCCTATTAAATGTTAACACTGCTGGAACACAGGCCTTCTCTCTGTAAAAGGAAGTGGCTGGGTTCGAACCTTCAACCTACAATTCGTAAATCGGGGCCAATACCACTGGGCCACGCATGCTCCTCATTTATTTATTCATAAAAAAATGCTGGCATCAGCACTACTGTAAAATTTTGGCCGCTACTCTGTTTGTTAAAACCTAAAAAGATGTTACTGAGAGTAAACTTGCAGAATTTACTTATTAAATAATTCTGACTTTAACATCCACAAGCTCTTAACGCGATCCAGTTTAGGCTTTGCGAAAGAGACAGAGTTATACAAGTCGTCTAGCGCCATCTCTTCTTCTCGATCATATTTCATCGCGGGATTTTCTTAAGAGTCGTGGCAATATCTTAAAAGAAGAGAACCTGAAGGAAAATGCAGATTTTTTTTCAGTCAAGTCTGAAAGTTTTATTCGTTCCATATAGAACGAGAGAACTCGTTTGATTTTCCATGTAAAAAACGAGTATAAATATACATATTGAACTTTACAAGAACCAAATTCCAAATCCTAACAAGATTATTAACTTCTTTTGCCTGAACTTAGATTTAGATAGTGAGCTACGGCTAGATTTTTATTAATTAAAGTCACGAAAAACGATTGGTTCAGATAAAGCAATTTCATCTCGGGCCACAGCATATGGCAAAAGACAAGCTGGTTATAAATATGTAAATACAAATTATAATACTCTGGACTAGACGGACAAAAAAATAAAAAACAGCAATTATTTGTGAAATACCCGTATCTAATGTTAATGAGTATTTAAATTTTTCAGGGGTCCTTTCGTCAAAAGGTTCAGGAGAATGACTCCTGTTTTAAATCCTGTAATTACTAAAGATTTTTCCTTTTTGCTAATAAAAAAGCGTAAAAAATAACCTGTCGTCTTTTTCGTTAGCATAATTTATTTGCCTCAAAGAGCGTCAGCATAATGACGGGGCTCCCCTCCTCCCAAAGCCTGCGGAATTATTTCCTTACCGTGACCCCGGAACATAAAAGGCTACTGAAGGATACCGTGGATTTAAGTCAGTACAAGTCTGACAGTCCCTCCCGCCCTGCCCGGGGTGGGAGGAACCATATGATGATTTTACGTACCTTATTGTTTCATTTAAATTCGAATCCTTGAGATAATATCATTTCTAATATAAAAATAGGTGGAAAGTTCTCTGTAAATAATAATCCGTGGTCACCCTAATCGAGATATTAAAGATGTATTAGAGATTTTGTTCAACAGCTCCTGAAACATAAACCTAGGATTTTTTTTTGTATTTTTGGTAGTTTCGACATATTCAAATCTAGGTTTTACAAAAAAATTCAGACCTCTGCGATGCTTTTTCAGCGAGATATTGGTGAAAAACTAAATTTTCAACGTTTCGATGGCGCGGCCATGGGGTTTTAGTCTTATAGCTCCTAAAATATAATCCTAGGATTTTTTGTTGTATTTTTACATGTTTCGACAAATTAAAATCTATATTTTACAAAGAACTTCAAACGTCTGAGATGTTTTTTCAGCGAGATATCGGCGATAACGTGTTCGTCACCGTTTCAATGGCGCGGCCATGAGGTTTTAGCCTTGCAGCTCCTAAAATATAAACACAGGATTTTTTTCTATATTTTTACATTTGGTTTACAAATTCAATCTACTATTTCCCAAAATTTCAGGTCTCTGCGACTCTTAGTTTTAAAGATCTCCATGGCCGCGCGGTTCGGAAAGTTTCGATGGCGCGGCCACGTTCAAACCCTTATAACTTTTTAACCATTGCTTTGACAAATTTATGGTTTTTGGGAATCGACTTTTACATTTTTTTACAAAAACTTGGGATGAGTTTTATTTAAAAAAAACGTCGTGGCCGCGCGGTCGAAACGGACATCGTGGGACACGACGCGCCGTCAACCCGGGCATGGTCCTTGGTGGGGCAGCGAGTTGCCCTTTACTCGCTGCCCGCATGCCCGCGCCTACGGTGGCCGGAGATCGTCTCGCGACGTCCGTCGCCGTGGGCGTCCTACACCGCGGTTGGGGCGGAGGGAGGACTCTGTCCTCTCTCGCTTGCGGCGCGCCTCCTCCTTCGCGAGCATTACTGCTTCGCAGAAGGAGGCGACCGCTTCCCATTCCGTCTCGCCCCGCAGCATGGCCGAAACCAATGCCGGGCGCGAGAGGTCTCCGCCTATCGCAGCCGTGAGGACACGTCGGTGCACTGCCCAAGCTGGGCAGTCCTGCACCGTATGCTCCACCGTGTCCTCCGGGCGATCTTCGCAGTGGTGACACCCAGACGTTTCCTCCTTCAGCATTAGACACAGGTACCTCCCGAAGCACCCGTGCCCGGTGAGGACCTGCGTCAGGCGGAAGGTAAGGACGCCATGACTTCTCTCCAGCCACTCCTCAAAGAGGGGTCTTACCGCCGCAATTGCGGCGTGCCCGGCCTTCGGTCGCGACAGTCGTTCCTTCCATACTGCCCTGAGATCGCGCCGGAGCTCTTCCCGCCGCGCCTCGACTTCTCGAGGCAGCGGGGTCACGCCCCGGCGCTGCGCCTCCACGCGCCACTCATAGACGCGCTGGAGGGCAGTCGCCTCCAGATCCCAGGGCAGCAATCCGGCAAGGAGGTTGGCCGATTCGCCGGCAATCGTGCGGTATCCCCGGATCATTCGGATAGCCATGACCCTCTGGCATGCGACCAGCTTCTGTGGTCGCGTCCGGATGCTCAGGGCCCACACAGGGGCCCCCTAGAGGGCCATGGACCGCACGACGCCGGCGTACAGCCTACGGCAGGAGTTGTGAAGAGAACATGGAAAAATAATTAAATGTAAATAGAATCAGTTAAGAAAGTTCCCGATACTAGCACCCAGGATTCCTCTCTGTGAAAATGAAATCATTGCAGTTCAGAAACATTGTGAACCGAACTACTGCCACAAAATGCTTAATTTGTTTGATCCCCACGGGGAAAAAATATTTGTTCGGCCCGCGAGTAGTTGTTCCGGGTATCGGTGTGTGTTACTATGATTGTGAACGAACTCACGACACAAGAGAAATTCTGATACACAGTTTTTTTTATAAAAACCCGGCCTAGTGCGAGTCGGACTGGCCTATAAAGGGTTCCGTAGCAGCTTAAAAAGATATTGTAGTTGGTTTGTAACTTTGCAAGGTAAATAGCGGTTTAAAATTTATGACGTATTAATAATAATAAATTAATTACTCGATCTCGTACAAACCAATTTTCAATTGAAGTTTGCATGGTTATGTACATCATATATTTTTTTAAGTTATAAATCATTCTCTTGTTACATGAGGGGGGGGGACACTCATTTTACCACTTTGGAAGTGTCTCTCGCGCAAACTGTTCAGTTTAGAAAAAAATGATGTAACCTCAATATCATTTTTCAAGACCACACGTATATGTCAGGCGTATTGTTTTTTTAATTTTAAATTCTAAGTATGGGGGTACCCCCAAAATTGGTTTTTGTTTCATTTTTGTGTGAAAATCCTAATGCGGTTTACATAATACATCTAGGTACTTACCAAGTTTCAACAGGATAACTCTTATACTTTCGACAAAAAGTGGCTGTGACATACGGACGGACAGACAGACAGACATGACGAATCTATAAGGGTTCCGTTTTCTGCCATTTGGCTACGGAACCCTAAAAACAACCTAACTTAACTGTTAACACAACGCCAAAAATCCACCCTATCTTCAAAACTACCATAAGCTTACAACGGAACCATGAACTAACATACTAGTAAATCGAATCCCGTCGAACTGCACCAGATAAATGATTTTCAGCGACCAAGCGAGCTTTCAACGACAGGAAAATGAGATTGCGTCTC
Source organism: Agrotis segetum (assembly GCA_036375495.1). Classification (NCBI taxonomy): domain Eukaryota; kingdom Metazoa; phylum Arthropoda; class Insecta; order Lepidoptera; family Noctuidae; genus Agrotis; species Agrotis segetum. The sequence goes on from JAQSVV010000001.1 coordinate 1,150,285, forward strand.
GTCGGCGATGTTGGCATGGTAAAACAAAGTATAGTTTGGATGAAGATGGATGTATAACATGCAATTTGATGATTAAAAATGTGACGAGCAATGTAGGATTTTAAAAGTAAATTGGAATAAGTATAAAACTTTGGAAACACTGAAAATGTTGGTTAATAATGTAGTTTTTTTTTTTTGCAAAAGTTTGGATGTTTTGATAGGTGGAGTATTGTAATTTAATTACATCAGAACGACTGAATGAATTTGATGAAATTTGACTCAGAAATTGGTTAAAATAACACATAAGATATCGTTTAACCTAGTATATTAGTCTCATGAGCGAATCTTCGACTTATATATACAGGTGAAAATACAGTTTAGTATCAGTGAAATAAGTAAATGTTAAAAAGGGTAAAATAACCTACAAAATAACTTTTCTTTCGGAAGTCGGTGGCTTTATTTTTTATTTCGTTGTCTTTTTGCCACCGACTTCCGAAAGAAAAGTTATTTTGTAGGTTATTTTACCCTTTTTTGTGGTTGTTTTTGAAGTCGGTTAATTTTTTTTTTTTAGTTTTTTATTTTACTCTTTTTAGTTTAAATATTCAACGCAAATTTTTGTCAAATACATCATTTCCTTACAAGTGCACTAGAATTTGTAATCCGTGGCACCGGTATTAACATCGCTCATGTACACATGCTAATAAAATTCCCTATCTCAAAAACTGCTGAACAGATTTTGATGAAACTTGCAGTATTCCCTAAGGTGAACGATTCCTAGTACAACAAAAAAAGAATTTTGAAAATCGGTCCACAATTGGTGGAGTAATCGCGTAACAAACACGCAAAAAGTAATATCATCCAAGTAGCCGAAATCAATAAAAATGCTCACAAAATAAAAAGTACTGAACCAAATTGGATGAAATTTTTATGGGACCACACTGCAAGTATACTGCATCGAACAAAAAAAGAATTTATTTATTTATTTATTTATTTGGTTAGTCTACAATTGTTTACACACATCTTCATCAATTACATTAATTATTTATTACATTTATAAGTGTAACAATCACTTACTGACTAACACCACATGTACATATTTGGTTTTACACATAATTATTATATAAAAAGAGATACTAAAATCTTTGCTTTTATCTTTGCTAGATATTTACAATAAAATCATAATATTAAGACTACATATCAATTCAACATTAGTTTAAATATTAAAAACCACGGAATTAACAATAAAATTAGAAATAAATTAATAAAATTAGAAATAAATTAATTACAAGAATAAATTAAATTAAATTAGATTAGATTATATTAAATATACCACAACTTGATTAATTATAATTATAATTCCAAATTCAATATCACACATTAGATTGTATTTTAATTTCAATTTTAAATTTATAATTTTCTTTAACTTATACATACAATTATTTATTAATTATTAATAGGTAGGCTTCAATTTATACTGGAGTAGTGGTCCCTAATTATTTTATGGAATTTACTAAATTTATCATGGTGTATATCTATAAGATCACTATAGCTGTTAAGTGATTTACTCAGACGTGGAATCGGAGAGTTTGAACCCAGAACCGTTCTACGTAAAGGAGGGTGTAGTGGAGTTATGGGGTTTCGTGGATATCGGGATGGGGCACGAAACTTTATAAGACTTAGTAGGTTAGGGCAGTCCACTTTGCCTCTGAGCAGTTTATATAAAAACAGGGCATCAATGACATCTCTTCTTGTTGATAACGAGTTTATTTTGAAGAATTCCAAGCGAGTGTTGTATGATGGCAACTGTTTGCTTTTACCTTTAAAAAAAGCGAGGTGCCATAGAAACCGCTTTTGCACTCGTTCCAGGAGTAACTTATGCGTTGCGTAGTGTGGTCGCCATACAACACTGCAATACTCTAAGATGCTTCGTACGAGACTATTATATAGCATGATTTTAGTGCTAACATGTTTGAAACTTTTCGTGTTTCTTTGTACAAAACCCAACATTTTGGAGGCTTTTTTAATAATATTCTCGATATGAGGGATGAAAGTAATTTTTTTATCGAACAGTACTCCAAGATCTGTGATGTTATCAACTCGTTGTATTTTGGTGTTGTCTATTTGGTACTCTGCTTCTATAGGATGAGCCTTCCTAGAAAACGACATATGGTAACATTTTTTTAAATTTAGTTCCTTTTTGTTATTTTCACACCATTCGACAACTCTATTTAAATCATCTTGTAATAGCGCGATATCACTAGATGAATCTATTGCTCTGGCAAACTTTAGATCATCGGCATACAGGAAGCACTCTGAGAAGTAAAAGCAGCTAGGAAGGTCATTGATAAATATATTAAACAATAGAGAAGCAAGATGTGCACCCTGCGGCGCTCCGGAAGTCATACGATAGTTGTCGGCAGATCTAAAACCGTTCACCACAACATAAAATTCCCTATTCAATAGGTAAGATTTCAGCCAGTCTAGCAAGGGCCCAGTGATACCGTATATTGACAGTTTATGAAGTAGTATGGAGTGTGAGATCTTATCGAATGCCTTGCTAAAGTCAGTGTATAGCACGTCAAACTGTTTATTCGCATCAACGGTTTCAATGAGGGACTCCGAAAAGGACAACAAGTTGGTGGCAGTCGACCTAGAGGCAACAAATCCGTGCTGGTGGTCACTCAGATAAAGTCTGAAATGACGTTGAATGTGAGGGCATACTATCGATTCAAATATCTTGGCAAGGGTGGAGAGAATTGCAATAGGCCTGTAGTTGGATATTGTGTCTTTTTTATCCGATTTGTGCACAGGAACAATTTTCGCCATTTTCCATTCCCTGGGAAAGGTTCCAGAAGCCAACGAGACCCTATAAATTTTTAGAAGTGGGGCAACTAAAGCAGTAGCGCAGGCTGAAATGAATAATGGTGGGATTCCGTCTGGACCTGCGCCCTTCCTGATATTAACGGATTGTAGTTTTTTGAGGAGGATATCACTGTCTATTTCAGGGATTGTCAGGCACTGGCTGTTTACGTCTATTGAATCCAAAAAAGTTGAATTGCTTTTAAATTCTGTATCACGATCTGACGGGGTATACACCGATGCAAAATAGTTTCCGAACAGATTGCAGATAGTTGTGCCGTTTGATGAAATAGTCTGTCCGTCAGTCATCATTAGAGGGTAGGCACTAGTACCACCGCGTTTGGCCTTTATATGAGTCCAGAATAATTTCGGATTTCCTTTAATTTCGGATTCCAGGTTTTCCAAGTAGGCATTATACAATTTTTTTGCCATGTTTTGACAACGCTTTGAAACTAAGGTTAGCTCCAGCTTATCCATTGGATTTTTATATTTTTTAAAACGAAGCCTTAACCTATTTTTCTCTTTTAAAGCCCTGATAATTTCCTTATTGAACCACGGTGGATAACGGAAGGTCGCTGGCTTACAATTTGGTACAAACTTATCAATAGCAGAGTGCAATATTTTATAGAACTCTTCTATCATACCGTCTACATCGCCACTTCCGGCAAAATGTCGCTGCCAGTCGTGTTCATTTAAATAACTTTTGATGGCCTCGTAGTTAGCCTTGTAGAAATTTTTTCTCTGATTAAGCTTACTATAAGGAAGATTTGAATCTTTGAGCAGTGATATAGTAATATCAAGCGGGGGGTGCAATTTATCCACAACGGTTAGGAAACAACTGGATTCATTTACAGTGCATGATGGTATTGTAGATAAGATTAGATCCAATATGCGGTCCGATAAATTTTTAACTAAATTATGTTGCGTAAGTTTACATACATTCATGAACTCAAATAATCTTAAGCAAGTCCCAGGCAGTGAAACATTCGGGGCGCCAGGTTCCCAAGCTATTTTTCCCAGATTGAAGTCGCCCACTATGCAAACAGGGAAATCAGTTGCCTCGAACACTTTATTACTGTGTTCTATGAAATGTTCGAGAGTGGGGAGACATACAGGTGGAGGAAGATAAACTGCACAGAGAGCCAACTGTCGTGATTTTTGTGTAGTTGAGACATCAATAGAGACCCAGAGATCTTCGCATCTACTTTGCCATGAGTCCATGCGTTTGGAGTTGATTTTTGTTGACACAGCTATCAGAACTCCGCCACCATCTTTGTTAGGATGGAATCCTGTTGCTTCCCTATCTCTTCTGTAGACAACATACCTATCATCAAATAGTTCACTACTCAGTACCCCACTATTGAGCCAGGTTTCTATTAATATAAGTACATCGTAATCCGTACAGCTAAGGTTGCGGTAAAAAGCGTTTGTTTTGGTTCTTAGACCTCTACAATTTTGATAATAGATTTTTAAATTACTGAATTTTAACTAAGGATAAGTACAAAGGCATGCAATTTACAGTGAAAAAAGTTACACAATTTTACCAAGACTGTTCTGGTTTTTGATGAGTATATATTCTCCACCATCAGCCTTTCTTACAAATATTTTGCCATTTCTCACCCAGACGTATTTGTAGTGCATTTCCTTGGCTTTGATCCTTGTCGCAGCATGAAGAGCTTTGTTGGCGGGGGAAAGATGTTCGACAACATAGACTGGAGAACTCTGTCCGGCAAAACCAAGATGTCCAGAGTTAAGTTTATTATCGCAGTTCTTTTGGTTATACTGGATAACAGACGCCAGGAGTTGATCGCGCAGCCTAGGAGATGCCAACTGAACGACTATCGACTTAGGACGGGTGCTGGATGGGTTGGTTTTGGCAATTCGTGTGCAATTTAGTATGTCCTTTTCTTGCACATCACAATTAACCACTTTCCCGAGCTGCTTGATAATATTATATATGTTTTCACTCTTAGTTTCAGGCATACATTGCACCTCAAGATTACTAGAGCGGGAGTGTTGCTCTAAATTATTTATTCGCCCAGTAAGATTCAAGATTTCTGCCTTTAGTTCCGTATTCTCCAGTTCCAGTCTGTGTATTGTTTCCGTAGATATTTTCTGGTTGCGTTCAAAATCTTCATATTGCTTGTTGATAAACTGCATGGATATAACGATTTCCTTTATTTCTGCATTGACCTTTTCTAGTTCGTTGTTTATCGTGCTGATCAAGTTTTTATTCAATTCCGTCAACATGTCGCTAAATTCTGCCTTCATTATCTCTTGAATTATACAACGGAGTTCCTCTTTACTACTCATAAGTGACGGCGTGGGTGGAGATCCAGAAGCATGTCTTTTGTTACTTTTATTATTTTTAGAAATGTAACGAGTTGGTGTTGACTCATCTTTACCATCCATAGTAATTTAGATGAGATCAGGGGATAAACAGATGAACAAAAGTCGTCCTCTCAGAGGCAGTGCACAATAGGTAGGAAGTAATGCGCCGTCTACGTTGCTTAATCTTTGGTGTGAGCGCACGCATACGTCATAGAACGCAAACCCACGCAGATATGACACTTATGCGCGCTGTATAACCGCGACAGTAGCGTGCACTGCGCGCAGAATGACTTGTCACTCACTCACCGTTTAGTCAACCGAGATTTAAAATTTTAAACGGTTCACTTCCAAAATAGTTGCTTTTACACACTTTACGTTACTATTTTAACACATTACACTTGTTAGGTAAGTACTTAATCACTTGGTGTAGTTTTATTTGTGAATTGAGTCCAGATTTTAATTATTTTATTATTTTAGCAAAGAGCAAAAGCAAACGTAATGTTAACCTTTCGACCGATAGGGCAAAGAGTGACACTAATCGGACTAGAAACCTCGGAGTATTCGATGTACATACATAAAAAAAAAAAAACATTCCGACCGAATTGAAAACCTCCTCCTTTTTTTGAAGTCGGTTAAAAAATTGTGAAGATATGTAACAAATGGTTTTCTTTGACAGTAATTGTTTTTAGATCAGAGATTATCGCAAAAAAATCTGAGATTTTTTCCCCAAACAGTCGCAGGATATCGGGAAAATTGTCACGTGAGTTATGATTTATGTTGCACTGGGTGTTTATTTATAAAATATGACTGTGAACTATGTATGTGTACTTCTAACACAAAAGGGTCGAAGTCGCGTTGTGTTCCGCGCCTCAAAGAGCTGTCAGCAATATATTAAAGGGTTAAAGCCTGCCAGGATCGCGGGACTATCGGGTTACCGTGCCCCCGGAACGTAAAGGGCTATTAAAGGCCACCGTGGATTTTAGTCAGTACAAGTTTGTCAGTCCAATGCCCCGGGGTGGGTGGACTGCTTTAATGATTGTTACACGTAAAAAAACTTTCTGATGAGCAGCTATTCATTACAGTCATTTGATAATTTACAGCCACAATCAGTGCATGTGTTTTTGGTTTGAAATCAACAATAATAAATAGATTTAAAAAAACACGTTTTTAAATGTCCTATAAATAAGAAAATAACCCTACGGGTCTGAGAGAGGGGCCACTCAAGCATGTGCAAAATTTCAGCCTGCTAGCTTATCGGGATGTATTTATTATATTTTATTTTACCTATATATATACAAACAAGAAAAGTAAGTAAATAAAAACGTGGGAAAATGACAAATCCTGCGTTAAATGAAAAAGAAGGGAGTGTCGGTCTCGTACTTAAAATCCCGTTTCGTACCTTCAATTGCCCTGTGCGTTCCAAGGCAGCAGTAACTCTGTTAAACATTTCCACAGTCCCGAACTTTATGTGATCTATAGGATGATTATGACCGTGATAAAGGTTTATTATATTTACCCATTATGTCAAAATTGCATAAAACGACGTGCAAGCGAAGTCACCCCAAGTAACACAGTCTGGAAGTTTTAAAACCAATCTGTCTATAGACTGTCTATTCAGGGTTAATCTTTAGATACGGTCTTTCTAAAGATGGGTTTGATAAAGAACATTTAATCTTATAGAGTTTTTTATCTAAAGCTTTATTATTTTAAGAGCATTTGTTCTATGGAACACTTATTTTAAGTACGTTTATAGTTATAACGACAGTTTCTAGATAAAATGCTCTACAAATAGTTAAAAAAGCCTAAAGGTACCTATTTTGAAGTAGTTTTATAGATAAAACGATATATTTGAAGACACAACTTTCTACAGATATTCTATTTTAGCTAATGGTACTCTTATCTTTTTTTTCTATAGATACAACTTCAGTCTAGATAAAATACTTTACTAGATATTTTTAAGTTTGTCTAGAAAACTGATAGAGAAGTCGTGTTTTTAGAGTTTTTATCCTTAAAAGTGGCATAATTAAGTGCATTTGCACTAGAAATTTAAATTGGATGAGATTATGCAATGGAAAAGATGAAAGGACTCTTTTGATGATTTTACCAAGCTAAAAAAAAAGAATTTAAAAGAAAGAAAAATGAAGAAGAGTCGACCGAAGAAGAATCGAAACTTCCTAGCAACTTCTTCCAAAACGTAGAAAATTGTTGATGATATATGGGTATCAAAAATGAAAACGTTTGCTGTCAAGAGTACGAAAAAAAAATCACATGACTTATATCCAATATGGCGGACAGACTATTTAAAATACACCCCCATAATACGGGTATCAAATGAAAGGGTTTGCTGTCAGGGATACGAAAAAAATGGTCACGTGACTTAAATCCATGATGGCGGACTGGCTGTTTGAAATTCACCCCTATGATATGGGCATGGGTATCAAATAAAAAGGTTTGCTGTCAGGAATACGAAAAAAATAGTCACGTATCTTAAATTCAATATGGCGGACGTCCAAGTTCGAATGCACCCCCGTGATATGGGTATGAAATGAAAGGGTTTGCTGTCAGGAATACGAAAAAGTAGTCACGTGACTTAAATGTAAGGTGGCGGACTGGCTGTTTGAAATCCACCCCCATGATATGCATATCAAATGAAAAGGTTTGCTGTCAGGAATACGAAAAAAATAGTCAGTTGACTTAAATTCAAGATGGCGGACTGGCTGTTTGAAATCCACCCCAATGATGTGGGTAACAAATGAAAGGGTATTAATGTAATTATAATTATTATTTCTCACATTGTTTATACTTAAATAAATCAGAAATACTTTTTACTCGGGTACCCTCTTGTATTGATTAATTATATTGTTAGTTACTGCATAAAATGGTCTTACGTTCACAACACATGAAATTACCTATTCACTGAAGAACGTCTAGAAATACTATGACAAGTTAAAAAGGAATACAGAGTGACAGTTACTAGATAATTTTAAACCACTCTTAAATCTGTTTATTCTCTCACTAGATAGTTTAGTATGTAGTAAGTAAAATTATTCTAGAGCCATACTACAAAAGAAATCTCTAGACTGTTTGTTCTATAGAAATGGGTTTTCTAGTAAATTTTATCTGGACGCCATTTTTATTGCCTATTTTTTGCTTCAAATAATTTTTGTTACGTATTTTAATGTTTTTGTCATTAAATTATGTCTAATTAGACATTTGATATGTTTTAAATTACTATATTTTAAATAAAATGATATAGTATTTTAAGCATTATAATGTAAATTCGAAAATTTGCTTATCCCAAATAATATTCATATTTTGAAAAAAAAATTGTTAAATCTTACATTTACAGCGGGCGCTCTTATTTTACAAGAGTTTTACATAATATTCAACGATAGAATTTCAATCGCATATTGATTTGCTTATTTACCCATAATAAAAAACAAATGAATAAAAAGTAATAAATTTGTTACGCCATGATGCAAATATTATTTACTCAAAAATGCATGTAATGTGGTCATTATTTTGACAACCTTGTTTGAGCAAAGTCGACTTTGCGGGTCTGTTTCAAGGAGCGGCCAGCAATGTTTTTGCTGGCCGCTCTAACAGGTCGGCAATACATTGCCGGCCGCTATTCTGACGTTTCAACGTTTTAAAAAAACAAATGCAAAAAGATTTTATGTAAAACACAGCTGTTTGTATTTAAAGAGGTAGGCACAAAAAGATTGCATTCCATATTTAAAAAAAAAATCAAAGAAGGAACAAAAGCGCGGTTCAGCGAATTTTTTATTTTTATTTAGTGACTTTTTTGCTTTATGTAAATGAAGTAATAAATGAAATGCAGTCAAACATCGCATTAAAATTATCGCAAACTATTAATAAGTAATATGAAACCGGGAAAGTCGGTGTTGAATTTTAGTAACTGTATTTTTCATAATTGTTATTTTAATTAAATTTCTAGTTAATTAATATATATTTTATTTAAATCACTTGCTGGTTTTATGTAGGTTAGGTACTTGCATTTTTGAGTAAAGCACTATACAAGCCTTGGCCCACTATGTCTGCTTCGCTGGTCACGTTATGATTGCCTCCAGCTAGCTTAGCTACGCTCTAGGCCTTCCAGCTTGGCCATCATGCAGCCCTTGCTGTCCTCGCTGTAAAGGCCTCGGCCTACGGCCTCGGCCTTTATCTCAGCTCGTCCATCAAGTGGTGCATGCTGACCGCGCTGTGTCGGCCTGGAGCTGCGCTAGGCTGCGCTGTCGGCCATCATCAGTGCGACCAGCAAAGTAGCCATTATAGGCCGCGGCAGTAATGTACTATAAGTAAAATAACTCTTGTAAGTTCCACGCCATTATGCGTCACTAGTAAAATGTTACTTAAAGTTGTTAGTCTTAAGATCATTTGGTTTTAAAACTTGACGAGCAATGATTCCTATAAAGGTCTTAACTCTATCTTTAAACTATCTACTAGTACGCTACTAGATAAACGTGCGGTCTATAAACGGTTTAGAGAGACACTAGAAACATCTCTTAAGTCAATTTGATCTGAACTCTATCTAGTTATGATTTCTTAACTCATTCTTAAGAGAGGGTACAAGAATGTGCCCACTTTTACTAAACTCTGTCTATAAGCGTTCTAGAAGATTGCTTATAGATATTCTATTCTTATGGTAGACAATTCAATTTAATTCTATAAGCTATCTAGTAGTACGTTTCTAGACACGTTTGTGTTACTTGGGACCGCAAAAGGTTAGCATAGTTATGGTAAGCGTCCACAGGTCCGCGAGTATCAGCAATCGGATTGCCGATGCCACATTCATCGCTTCCACTGATCGGCATTCCGTATGACGTCATCGGTACGCATCGCATTAGGGCATTGCCGATGAGCCGTCCGTACGATTCTGATCAGTGGACGCAGTTTTATGAGTTTTCATACAAGGCAAACTAAAATCCGTTACGTCCGATACGTGCGATGCCGACCTGTAGACGCACACCTTACAAGTCCTGATTAGCATCGTCTTCCACTTTGTTAACAATGTATTTGCTTAGACACCATCAATAAGCACTAACAAACTCAAAACTTCAAGAAAATACATTAAACGAAGTATCTCCTCTACGTAAACCTTTCCAATTTTCCCATTGCGGCTTCTTCAAAACTTTGGTCTAAGCAGTGAGTTGGTGGTAGCTATGGAACCCACTATCGCACCGCTGTCCAAACCACTCTATTTCGCCGGTACTCAGACCTTTGTACTTGTTTTCCAGCTGATCCAAAAACCGCGCGCCGCTGTACGGCACATTCACTATTCGCGACGCCTCATGGCGTGTTTCAAACATTTCTATACATTTGATCTTTCCGCTTGCTTATCGCCACCCCGCGCTAAGCCATCGCTCACAGCGACTAGATCATAAACGTGTCGTTAGATACATTTACATACAAATTTACTAACATAGTTTTTTAAGCAAATTGTTTTAAACACTTATATGGATTCTGTCCGAAATAATAGGCAATAATTAACGGGTTTTCTAAAGTAGATAAACTATTTTGTAAACAAGCAACCAAATGTTGGTATAGGACTACTTAATTTTACCCAGTTTATTGAAGAACTCATCAGTTTAACGAGTTGCCTAAGTGTTTCCGATTGGAACCTCCAACGAGTTTCCGGACCGAACAAAAAGTGGGAACAAGACAAACGTTTTCCGACACTAGGGATGCCAAAGATATAAATCCATAGATGTGCTAGCTTAGTGAACTGGCCCAAGGGTATCATCTTGAACTTACGACATGGGAATGGGGGACGTGGGAACTGCAAGTGCTTTGCTACGTGTAATTTATATCCCTCAACATCGGTGCTCTAAAGGGTCGATGTGCAACGTTGCTTGCCGTGAAGTGCATTTTTACGTTACATTTACGTAAATTTGCACGTCACGGCAACTTACCGTGGCATGTTGGTCTAGTGGTTAGTGACCCTGACATGCTATGCCGGAGGTCGTGGGTTCGATTCCCACCCAGGACAAAATAAATGTTTATGTGATGAGCACGATCATTTGTTCTGTGTCTGGGTGTAATTTATCTATAATATGTATGTATTTAGAAATATAAAAGTATGTTTATCAGTTGTCTAGTACCCATAACACAAGCTCTGCTTAGCTTGGGACTAGATGGCGTTGTGTGATAGTTGTGGAATATTATTATTATGTTACCGCAACATTCAACGTTGACGTAGCCGTGACGTGGATATGAAGATGTTGGCTGGCTCTAAAACTGTGGAACACCAGCAAAGTAACGTTAACGTGACGTAATACTGATTAAGATTATGCATAATAATGTCACATTAAAGTGTTCAGATGGAGAAAGAGCAATAGCCACAGTCATTAACCGTGTTACCACATACTTGTTTAAAAGAACGGTCAATGTCAAAACAACATTTGTAGTTGACATAAGGGTCGTTTTGCAGTTACCTTTTTTTTCGACACGCGTTCAACAGTTGATTTATTTTTTTGAGGTAAGGCGGTAATTGTCTATTTCAGAAATGTGAACATTGTGGCGAATCTAGTGATATAATTCTTTGGGAATAGTGTTTTGTTTTTCGTTTGGTAACTGTTCGAGTGGCTACCGGTTTGGCAACGTTGTGAATGTTCGTCTACGTTCAATGTTTCTAGGATTCTGTGGGGTAAAAAACCTTAATATTCTTTTTGTTAGGAACCCGATGGTTATGGAAATAAAAATTGCTAATGGAATATTTAATTTGATTTCGCAAAACTAATAAAGTCTTAACATTTTTTTATACTGGTTATCTTTTGGGGCCAGCGATATTGTTAGATCAAAAAGGCCAATCGTAAACAACTGAATATCGATATTTTTCAAAGAACGACTGCTTTATCTTCAATTCTTAAAGCAGTACAATATATGAAAACATTTAATTTGGTGATAACCAATTACACAACTTATTATAAGCTTGATTTGCACATCAAATATTTTACCTTCATCATATTTTCTATGAGAAAAAAGGGTACTGGCCATATTTTACCAACAGACGACCTTTCAAATCTCAAAATCGCTCAAAAAAATGTCCTCAAACGTACATCCGATATCTGACAGTTTATAAATGTGGCCTGGTGAGGCCACGGGACCGGGCACATGTCATCTTTATCTCTGTCGTTTATCACAGGCCAAATAATGTCAGGCCAATTTATATCATTGAAATCGGACCGGACATTTTGAGCTACCGTAGCCTGGGTGCATGTGAGAGAATTACCATCAGTTGGTTCATTATAAAATAGGGAAACTTTGGACGAGGCTCTTTGAATATTGTAAGGAACAATTCTACAGCAAGAGCTTTAAAATAACACTCGTCGCCGCGCTCAAAGCCCGCGATAAAAGCTATGCTAGCTTAAAAGAAAACAACTTTTTGAAATGTAAAAAAAAAAAAACGATTTCTAATCCCTAACCAAACTGCGATATCCACCAAACGAATGCCATCATCCATTGTTATGATCCGAGAAACATTTTAACGTCGCAGTACGACGCGACGCGACGCTGACGACCCAATAAAATGCGAATGTTCCCCCATATTGCAAAGTTAGTGCTCCTGCACTATACGACCTCCGCATCGGTACTGTGTTCCTGGTAAAGTAACATCTGAATGCATTTACGTTCGATTCGAATAGTAAAAGTGATCGTGTTGCTTTATTTCCCTGTAGGATTGGATTGGAAAACTTTGATATGGTTTGTTCCAGTTATTTTAATTAACTTGTTTTTGCCTTGTCTTAATAGCATGGTTGTTTTGTGAAGCAATCGATTTACTGAATCTGGCACTATTTTGACAGATTGATTGTAACATAAAAAAAAAGTTTTATACAAAAAATATTTCGATTTATGAAAAAGATCGCAAAATGTTTTGATGTGTGTGTCTCAGTGATGGGCAATCTTCTTCATACTGGCTATTACCACTTAGCACGTCTAAATAGCATTCATCGTACTTAGGTATTTATATTTGCATTCATTTTCCCGAGACTTCCCCGGCATTTCCCGTTGTTTTGGACGTGTATTATAGTCTGCAGAAAATCAGACTATATCGTGCAAAATTAACTCTTTGCTTATTGCTTTTTTTAGCCTCTTTTTGAAAAAGTAACTCATATCTGTATCCATTACCACGAATGTGACGAATTTTATAGGCACTGTGATTTAGGAGTGAAAGTTTAACAAACTAACTTCTGAAATTATAATACTCGTATTAAATATAGTCCAAATACATAAGGTGTGCCAAAGTGGAATGGAGCGCAGTATCCTAGGTTTTAAATTAACAGATCGCCATCGAAACACTACACTGCGCTCCAAACACAAATCATTGACGTGGCTCAAAAGGCTGTCCAACTTAAATGGGACTGGGCAGGCTAATATGCAATTAGTAACAAGTTAATATCACAGAAACTCTTTACAAAGAAATTTATACTTAGTCCTTGCGTGCATTACGTTTGAGTGTTACCTAGAATTAGAACAACGTTTATTTGCAAAACGAATATAATTATTTAAAATCATACAAAACCAGAGACACTTAAAGCATAATTACCGGATCTTCATAAATACTTCTCTATTCCTCCATTGTATGCATGTCACAGGCAAATACCTCCTCCCACAAAACTGTTAGCAACACAAACGTACTCAGACCCTCTTGCATCCTCTCACGGAGTTTGTGTGTAAGACGTAACTTTAATTAAATCTTAAGCGACGTTAAGTGTACGTATGTCTTGAGTAATGCAGCTCTTTGGCTCGTTACTCACTGGAGGAAGTAAAGGTGTAGCCATAACACCTCGCCTCACCGCAGAGTGTAGACCTTTTTTTTATGTGGTAAAATTTATTAAACGAGTCCGCCCACCCAGGGCAGGACGGGAAGGACTGTCAGAATTATACTGACTAAAATCCACGGTGTCCTTCAATTGCAATTTATTTACATTTTATAGTTGTTCATTACCGCGATGTACGGTACTGCGAAAGTTTGTCATTGCGACGTACGCTATCGCGAAAGTTCTTGACTCCAAAGTAGTTTATCGCGAAAGTAACAAACTTTCGCAGTAACGTATAACGTTCCTATGATGGGGTTTAGAAAGGTGGCTTAACTAACTGTGACACTAGAGGGCCTTATAGTCACACGAAAAATAAAGACCAACATAGTAATTAAAATATTTTTTAACTAATTTGCGGTGTGGATACACCTTTAGCGAACTAATAGTGTTGTTATGATATATCTTTCTTAGAACAAGGCAACTTGAGTAATGCTCCCTTCCCTTTGAGCTATAATTATGTAGCTCGAAATAATGAGATTGTAGAAAATGGTGTTAGTTTTGAGGGCGATGACTTTGTTCTGGGATATTATTATCCGAATATAACTAAGTATACATATAAATAGATAGGGTAAAATGAAAATTCAGGAATTAACTACCTTCATTATTATCATGTTTCGTTCCCGAAATTGATTCACCATGAGATATGGGAATAGTGTATAAGAAGAGGACACGAGGTATACCCCATTATAATGGGGACATACACTCTCTAAGCAGGGACCGAAAACCTTTATAAATTACGGTACCGGTATTGAAGAATTTTGGTTATTTTTCAGACTTAGGTAACCGCTATCTGGGTAACCAGACCGAAGAAAAATGTAACCTCTATTCAGGTTACCGTTTTAATACCGGTTAACTAAAGATAACGACTCTTTGTCACACACACATACGATGCGCACCCTGTGACTATAGCCGACGGCACGTGTGAAGTGTGCAAGATAGGGGTAATTTTTATTTCGGTAAGCGGTATTAATACTGGTTATGTATTCACTTTTAATAATAAAGGTAATCTTTAAAATTACCTGTAACATTAAAAAAAGGTTGTTACCGAAAAAATACCCGTATTGATCATACCGGTTTCGGTCCCTGTCTCTAAGCATACTTAACACAACACTAAAGTCAAGCGCCATCAGTGTCCTGCACGCATAGCATGGCGCCGTGGAAACAAGTTTTGTCGACGCGAGAAAAGACAAAATGACAGAACGTAAAAGATGTTTATCGATTTAAGCATAGCAATGTTTAAAATATAGAAGAGATAATTATGTTTCTATTCTTTAATGGTGTACGAATCCTGTCATACTTCTGCAAATAAACAGTCAATTTTTATAGAAGTAACGATGAAATAGCTTTGTCTGTGACTTCATCCTAAGTCTTTTTTTTAACTTCATATTCAGTGATTTATTTCTATACACATCGCAAACCAGACCAATCATAATATTTTTACGTAACTTTAGCACCTGGTCCCTGAATATTGGCCATCCGGCCTACTACTCGATCCGAGACTTTTTGTTAATCAGAAAATAAGTGGGGTCTGGCCACGGCCCACAATATTACCTACTTTGAGCAGGGTATTAGTACTTTTAGAAAAGTTGTATCAAAATTCAGTTTCAAAGGAAATATCAAGATTGAAATAAAGTGTGTAATTACCAAACTTTTGGCCTCCGTTTCTTTAATAAAGTTTACAAAGGTAAAGGGCAAGGTAAAAAGGCAGCTAATAATAAAATACTTCGCACATATTGTGAAGCAGATAAAAATACACTCCACAGTGTTGAGATTAATAAAACTGGAGTAATTAATAAGGGAAAGACATAAAATCCGAGTAAAGACCGCACTAGGGATGGGGTAATGAGTCTAAACTATCGATATAGCGTATTATTGTTAGTATCGACTTTGAGTAACCAGCTTAGAACCATTTTTAAATGCGCTATTTAGCCTCTAAGACAACGTGATATTAAAAATACCTATTTCATGACATTCAGATGTCCAATAAACGTAGTTACTCTCCTTCCTGATAAAGAACAAACGATAGCTCATCAAGCCACCCCAATCTTCCAAACAGGTAAATTTAATATAGATTTTGAACTTAATAATACAATACAAAAAAGTTCATTTTGTATTGCATTTATAGGGAAAATTGCTATCTATCATAATCCGATGTCCGCAACCGATTCGCAAATACCCGGAGTACCTACTGAGCCACTAAAAATGTAGATTTGTAGAAAGTATCGAAAGACTGAGACTAGACGTTATATAGCTTGAATTATGATTACGGTAAATTTTAGCAGCTTCAGAAAAGCACCGACATCGATTAGTAAATTATCGATAACAACCCTGTAACGATCTAAGACCCTTGCGCTACACTGCATGACACTGCACCTAAGTTTATTAATGAGAGGTACATTAACTCGAGCAGGAAGACCACAGGACAAATTATTAGCTGGGATAAGATTTAACTCAGGTATTTAGTCTGTGTCCAACATGCACTTGGTGCACCAAAGGTAATAATTTAAAGTGGATTTAAAGTTGCCCGTGAAATGATATTGAGTGAAATGCTCCTATCCCACCCTACTTCTAAGTATAATCCTTCTAATTAAATGTGAAAGTTTGTTTTGATGAATGTATGTTTGTTACTCTTTCACGCAAGAACTTTTGATTGTATTTGGGTACAATGCTTAGGAAGATGTTGCCTAATTCGATAGGATTCTAAATCACCACTCTACACACGATCAGTTTAAACTAAATGGTAACTGCATAGCACAATTATAATGTATTGTGGGAAACGGTTAATTAATGAGTCAATTACGCTACAATCAACAGCCAATGGGCTATGACATCTTGATGAACCAATTAATGTTCCTGAATTACTGCGATTGTCTGATCAATTAAGGCGTATACCTGAGGCTTTTCATGCCTTATGTATATACTATATGCCTTATGTATATGTATATATAATAGCTAGGCTACCTTCCGCGCTTTATTAGTAAGTAAAACCTAATGCCTGGCACCGGCAAGCGCAGCGTAGGAGGTCCACCTGCAAGGTGGACAGACGATCGATAAAGACTACAGGATTCACCATGGAAACGTCACCATGAGACGTTAGAAATGGAAGGAAGAATTCGCCGTGGCAGGTAAGATCCTCGTTGGCTCGGTTGGAAATGAGCGTCGGATGTACTGAATCCGAAGGCCGCAGGTTCGAATCCTGCCCGCGGATCGAATTTTTCTTTCCTAAGACAAACTTTGACTACAGGATTTTCCTGAATGCAAGCCACTTCCAACAGGCCCTATCATAAATCTGTAGGGGAGATCTATATCCAGCTGTGGACATCCTACGTCTGATATAATGATGATGATGATAATGATGATGATTAGAGCCCGAGAATATAAGGTTACAGACTGGATCCATTCTCTGTGAGTGGAAGTTGTCTGTTATTCACTCTGCAGGCCCACTTTTGAGGGTAGGTATGCCTTCGAATTTTTGTTCTAGAACACACTATTGTTTCCTCACGGGGTTTTAAAATCCCACCATTATTTCCATACTATACAGGCCCTGCTACATCCCACATCTGAGAAACGATTTCCTCTTTCTACTTTCGAAAAAATCTTTTGATTACGCAATTATTTACCGTCCAAATTCGATCAGATTACTACAGCTTTAGATGAATACATAATATCATATATATATATATATATATATGAGTTAAACAAACAACACCTTTGTCGGATGAGTGGTTCTTGAGCAATAAGTGCAAAATCCGACGATTCCCGATGTCCACCCCCAGTGCTTGTCCCACGACAGTGAAACGATTTTTTTTAAATATTCCCGTTGTCCCCCACGGGTGGACAGCGCTACAATTTATTGTAATTTTTCTACAACCTACTTAGATCATTTTGTTTCATGTTTGAAAATACTATTTTATTCTATGAAAGTCCACAGCATAAAATAGAATTTTGCACAAGTGAATTCAGAATAAGAGTTTTGTTAAAATGAAGTTTATAATAATAATAAAACAGGAATGTAAGAAAGAGACAAAACATATCTATACTGCTCCCACCCCCGCGCACACGCAACATGCGTTGTGTTTGTGATGACGCCATTTTAGTGCACCCTCGGCCTCGCAGCAGCAATGTCCCATTTAAACATGCCCGCTTACCGGGAATAAATAAAAAAAAGTATCTCCGTCCATCCGCGGTGGACACTGAGAATTCTCATTTTTAAAATTGTATCACTGTCCCCCGCAGGGGGACAGTGCAACTTTTTCAAAAAAAGTTCCTAATGTCCACCCCGGGGTGGACATTGGGATTTTTTTTTAGAAAAAGTTGCGCTGTCCCCCAGCGGGGGACAAGCTGGGGGTGGATATCGGGAATCATCGTGCAAAATCTACTGTACAGACAAAAACGTCATAATTTAGCTATGTAAAGCGTCATAAATTCACTGAAAACCCCTGAAACCCATATACTGTGACTTATTTCTAACAATAAATAAATGCGTGTTTACGGAACAATTTTCACATACTGATAAAATATATTTTATTCCTGTACTTTTTCTACGAAAATACGTCTGTAATGTATGGTATTATACACGTGTTCAGTTAGGTAAATAAATATACATTGGAATAGAAATACTGAGGCTAGAATCAATCTTTGGATAGCTTACAAATACTAAAGTAAATAGCCTATATAAATAAAGCGTATCGCGTTCACGGTTTAACCTCGAGTATAATAATATTATGTAGTAAATAAATACCTACATACGGGATATGGTTCAGTTTATAAAGGTAAATAATTGTGATGTTACTAAGATGGAAAATGGAATCGATATAATAATGTAATTTTTCATGCTGTGATTAAAATTGTTGTTTGTGTACTCAACGTCACGTGTCAATGTATCAGGGCCTCAATTTAGTCTGCTAATTTTATTTAACTCACATGCTATTGATATTCAATTGAGCCTCAATTGTGACTCTATTACGATTAGAACTTTGGTATTCTGCATAAACTTGTATAAGCTCAATAAAGTCGTAATGGAATCGTAGTGTAATAGTAATTGACTGTCAGTTGAACAGTTATAAGAATTGCCATTAGAGAGTAGAATACCGATAAAGTTCACAATCGATTTACAATTAAAACACGATTGAAGAGCAGACTAGCAAATATTCTGATAGTAGTTCATTGGAATGACACTGGAAATCCATTGGTCTTAAATTAGTAGCAAAATACCAAATGTAGTTAAAACTGCTACTGATATCAAATTGATATTCAATTGAGTCATTACTAAATTAGCAAAATGATGGCCCAGGTAATGTAATATACCTAAATAATTATCTTGTTATTATTTTTTTCTACTGATTTTTGCTTTGGTCTACTCTTCCTACATTCTAGATCAATTCCAGATTTGATGTACCTGGATTTTATCGAATATACACTCAAGTGTAATGATGGGCTAAGTACGAAAGTTTTATTTTAATCAGGCCCGCCTGACAATATGTTGCCCGCGATAATAATATTTTAATGAACACCTTTTTAAGCTGCTAAAATTTACTTCGTCACAGCTCAAACGTGCATCAGATTTTTTTAAATTTATTAGGTATACAGTATGCGAAAGTTCAAAATGTATGGATGGATGTAAACTCAATCACGTCAGAACGGCTCAATGGATCATAATAAAATTGGCTCAGAGATAAATGTTATAGTACGAAATAACACATTCGATACCGACGAATCTGGTTTGAAGTTCACGTGGGATAATTTTAGATTTAAATGCGAGCGAAGACGTTGGCAAAAACTAGTTCGGATGAATGAATTTGAATGAGCGACTCGCTGTCCAAACATGGACCACGACCGGGTTAACTCGGACGACGCGTTGTGTCCCACACGCGCCTCAAGAGTGTCAGCACAATGACGTGGCCCCCCTTAGAGGGCCAAAGCCTGACAGAGTCGAGGGACTAGCGAATTATTACCGTGACCCCGGAACGTAAAGGGCTATTAAAGGGCAACGTGAATTTTAGTCAATACGAGTCTGACAGTCCCTCCCGCTCTGACCTGGTTGGGAGGACTCATTTGATGATTTTACTAGCTAAAAAAATGTTCTGTCATTTTATCTTATCTTCCTTCAACAAAACCAGTTTATTACTGTGTCATGCTACGTATGTTTGGAATCGATCCCTGGACCTCATGCTCAGGAGTCACTCTTGCTGCGATTGGACCTAAGAGTTGCTTAAAGATTGCTATTAAATCTACGAGTGCCATTGTCAAGGTGACTGGAGACAGTTCGAAATTACTCAGTATCTTTTTTTATTTCGAAATGTAACATAAAATGTTTTATGGTAAAAGCTTTCATACATTTTTCGTTTATCGTCTTCAGCTAGATGTACCGTCAAGTACAGCTATTGGCTATTTTGATATATTCTGTGCTATATTATAAAGCTGAAGATATTTTTTGTTCTGTTGAAAACCGGACAAGTTTTATCAGTCCTTTCTTTTAACATTATAGATTCGACTTTGAGCATTACATTACATTCGCGTACATTTACGGCGTATACGCACTACGTCCGATCCGAATCTGTGAAAAAAATCACGGACAGAATTCGGATATTGCTGCACTACACTCCGATCTCTGATAACCAGCCGCATACACCCCGCTCACCCCGCTGCCTCTCTTCTCGTACGCAGCTCGGATTCAACTCGGACGCAGTGCGCGAGCAAACATACAATTAAGGATTATGATCTATCTGTGTGCCTAATTGCATCCAAATCCGTTTAGCAGTTTTTGTGTGAAAGAGTAGCAAAGGTCCATCCCAACAAACATATACGTGTAGTAAGATTATTGTAAAGACAAAATATAAAGTAGGTATTTTCAATAAGTAAGACCCAATGGTTTCTTGAAATAGGACCGGAAACTAAGTTAACTAAGGCACGGTTCGGATGACATTTGCCAAGTGTCCAAGTTACTAACTTGTATTGACTGGTTGCCAACTAATTGTAACTTGTGTTTGCTACCCTTATTTATTAAGTACATAGGTACTGACATGGTTGACTTGAATGTCCGGTTGAAACTGAAGTACTGGATTGCCACCAAATAAAAGGCACTGGTGGCTTAACTTGACGTCTTTTTTTAGCGTGGTAAAATCATCAAATAAGTACTGGAATGTCAGACTCGTACTGAAATCCACGGGGTCCTTCAATATAATATAATATAATATTCCATATCTATCACACAACGCCATCTAGTCCCAAGCTAAGCAGAGCTTGTGTTATGGGGTACTAGACAACTGATAAACATACTTATATATTTCTAAATACATACATTTATAGATAAATTATACCCAGACACAAAACAAATGATCATGCTCATCACACAAACATTTGTCCTGGGTGGGAATCGAACCCACAACCTCCGGCATAGCAGTCAGGTCACTAACCATTAGACCAAAAGGCCAGTCAAATAGCCCTTTACGTTCCAGGGTCACGGTAATCAAATAAGTCCCGCGACCTTGGCAGGCTTTGGCCCTCTAGAGTGGGGGCCCCGTCATCTTGATGACACTCTGAGACGCGCGTGGAACACAACGCGCCGTCGTCGCGTGTTTAGGCAGTGGAAAAGAGACAGAGCTAATACTAGTCGTCTAGCGCCATCTCGTTCCCTGAGCGGAACTACTCACGCTTAGACATTATGGTAGGCCACCTGTAATACGAAAAATATATATCTACACTAGCTAATGCCCGTCGTTTCACTTTCACTGCTCAGCTTCTTTTGGTCGTACTGTGATGTTATTTAGCCCATAACTTTCCTCTTTAAATTCTTAACTTTACTCTAAACACAAAAAAAAACAATTGTACGGAGTTCTTGAGATTAGCGTGCTCATCCAACAGCATAAAGGGCTTCACACACAGCAGCTATAATGTAAAGATGTACATTATTGCACGATACATCTCATTACATCTTTCCATAGAGATTCGTAGATATAAGAATATACTAGTTGTCGTGTGTAGTCTTCTGACGATTTCTATGGAAGGATGTATGTAATGAGATGTATCGTGCTATAAGTACATCCTTTACATTATAGCTGCTGTATCTTTAGAAAACTCGCATACACAAACACTCAGACTCGAAACAACTACTTGTATGGTGGATATGGCCCACACAGAGAAGGTCTGTGTCCCAGCAGTGGGAACACTGGATAGGCTGATGATGATGATGTAATTTTAAATGTTTGCGACTAATTAATGAAATGCTTAGGCCCAAGGAATTTGAGGACGAAGGAATTAAAAAAATGGTAAAAGTATCTACATAAAAATAATATATCGTTTTGCAGTTCTATTTTCTGTTCATTATGAAATCTAGCAGTGTTAAAACGTAGCCGAAAGGGCAATTTCTTTGATGATAAATTGCGTCCTTTTTCATTCGGGTCCATATATAACATACGCTTGGGAAGTCTTGATGGGGTTGGAACATCTAAAAGCGAAAAGGGTCTAAAATCTTGGCCTGCGAATGCTTAACTCATTTCAAAGGATAATGCTCTTCAATAATATTAACGTACCATCATTTAGTACTTTTTAATTTAGAAGTCATTATTTAGCGTTGAAAAGGTCTAGAAATGGTCGTTTTTAATTTGTTACACCCAATATCCCAATTAATTAGGACAAAATGAATCCTTACTACACTAGCGAGCATTAGTATGAATCGCATAAATTATTAATATTACTTATTCGAATTAACGCATGCATCTTGAATTTCATAAATTTTCGCACGTTTAAAAAACCCTCAGTTTTCTTGTTTGTTTATTTGTATGTTTGTCGTTCCGGTTCAACGATGATATAATACTAGACTCGTAATATCAGGCGACCGATGTCGTTGTTCCAGTTGGACTATTGCAATTCAATTTTGAGGCACTTTCCGATAAGCTAGCACGCTGAAAATTTTGCACACCATCTGAGTTCTGATGAAAATACATGATTAGCCCTTGGGGAGCCTGGTAGGTAAAAATCACATGGCATGCCTGGTGGGTCTGACAGACCCGTAAACATAAATGGTTATTTTTATTTATTTTGATGTTACAAACTATAACAACAGGTTGTAATTTATATTCAATATTGTATCTTAATGAAAAAAGGGAAAAAATACGACAATATATTTTATGAAGTTATAAAAATAATAACTTAGCAGTTAAAAGTTACGCCGCGTGGCTGGTCGGGTCACGAAGCTACTCAGGCACGCAGAGGCGGTAGTTACGAATTTTCTAAAATATTGACGATTCTTTAAAGTGATGGGTCTATCAGACCCACCAGGCACCCCAAGGGCTAGCTCAAAAACGTCATAAGAAATCCAATATGGCTGCCTCCCCAAGATGGCGGACGGTCTGTTTGAAATCCACCCCCATGATATATGAACTGGGCTGCCGTTGCAAGACGACTAAAGTCACAATGTATTGCTGATATTCAGCTACATCCACTTCGACTCGAACCAACTCCAACATAGCTCGGCAAAGGCTAAGCAGATATTGCATATGATGATTAATGATCTATTAATCTAAATCACCCTTCACATGCCGTCCTCGAAACTCTGCATGCGACAAAATTATGTGGAACCAACTTAACTTACAATAATAATAGAGAGCAATCTAAAATGACCTTTAAAACTACAATAAACCGGACGAAACTGCCGCCCTCATGAAAACGAACTAGTTCGTGTTTTGTACAAGTTTTTCGAACAAACCACAATGCCTTAATGAGGATGAGGTCAGCATGACTGGTTTAGTTAAGTGCTTCGTTTTCAAAAGGTAGGCCAGACGTATGGATGTCCATTTTTGGTAGAACGAAGTGACAAAGATGTGTCAGAAGCAAATTATATATCTATATAACACTAGCTTTCCGCGGTTATTTTTCCTATTCTTCCACTATGTGGGCATGCGGACATGCGGACAGCGAGTAAAGGGCAACTCACTGTCCAACTATGGACCATGCCCGCGTCGACGGCGCGTCGTGTTCCGCGCGCACCTCAAAGAGCATCACCAAAAATTGACGATTGACCAAAAACTATCACAGGGCCAAAGCCTGCCGGGGTCACGGGATTTATTTCCTTACAGTGACCCCGAAACATAAAGGGATTTGGAAGAAAACCGTGGATTTTAGTCAGTACGAGTCTGACAGTCCCTTCCGCTCTGCCCGGTGTGGGAGGATTCATTTGATGATTTTACCACGTTAAAAAAAAATCGGTTGTCTGTAAAGTCGGTTTACTGACGATAGTTGAACGTGAGAACGTCATAAGAAAATACTGCACTTACGTTGCTATAAACAAACAATTGACATACCGTTGCTATGGAACGCTACAGAGCGAGGTAACACCGCATGACGTCATCTTTTTTCGTGCGTTCAGCCGGCCATCGAATTATAAGACGTTATTACATATATGTATGTCACATATATATCATATATGTGTATGTCAAAAAGTCGAAAAACATACTATGTATGTAGGTAGGTAGATGCTCAATTACGATAGCTACATTACTGACATCAAACCAAACACTTATTTTAATTGACGTACTCAATAAACGCGTCCAATATGTGCGAGTCGATGGAATTAACTAAATAAAGTCAGGCGCGCGTCTGTCGGTGTTAGTTTAACGGCTAGTTAGCAAACACGGTAACTGTCAGAGGGTGGGCTGTAATACGAACTGTTTAGAATAGCATTATTGGGCTGGATGTGTACCTACGTATTAACTTTACACAGTCAAAAGTATCGCATTGTATTATCATCGAGTCCTCCTAGGGCAGGGCAGGAGGGACTGTCAGACTTTATTTATTTATTTCATTAACACATACAAAATTTGCTATTACAGGTAATACCCAAGCTAACAAAATTAGTCATATTTTAGTTGTCTGCCCAGTCCCAAGTAAACGGGTCTGGGTAAGTACACTTACGTACGACTTGTACTGACTAAAATCCACGGTGTCTTTTAATAGCCCTTTATGTTCCGAGGTCTCGGTAATTCGATAGTCCCGCGACCCCGGCACGCACTGGCTCTCTAAAGGGGTGGGCGTAGGCTCATTGTGCTGACACTTTCAGCCCCTTCGTACACAAGGCGACGCCGACGCAAGTCTCTGATACCTTACGACATGGCATGGTCCATGGTCGAACAGCGTGTTTACGAACGAACCGTTTAGACTTTTTCTTTTTGTATACGTCATTGTCGGGACAAGATTTTCATGTAATAAACATTTTTTTTTTTTAGGTGGTAAAATCATCAAATGAGTCCTCCCGCCCTGGGTGGGACTTTCAGACTCTTACTGACTAAAGTCCATCCGTGTTCCTTCCTATGACCTTTACGTTCCGTGGCCACGGTAACCTGGGTTAAGAAAAAACCCGCGACCCCAGCAGGCATTTGGCGCGAAACACGATGCGCCACCGACCCGGGCTTGGTCCTTGGTCGGACGGCGAGCTACCCATCACTCACCGTCCGCAAGCCCGCTCCGCCGCTGTGCCCTCTGCTGATCAGAGGGACACGCGTTGGAGCATCCACACGACAGGCTATTCGCATACGGGCAAAGAGACCACTTAGGCACACAGTGCCTAAGGAAGAGTTTTTGCCCGCATCCCAGGGTGCACCGGCCCGAAAAACTGGTCTTCCCCCCGGACGTATCCGAGAGGGAACTCCAGTCCACGGGCGCACGTGGAGGTTTCCTGACATAGCACCCCATGTAATAAACAATTACGAAAAAATAGCAACTAGACACTGGTGCAAAGCCGTGACGCGTGCTTATATTACTAGTAAGAAATAAAGTAACATATTACGCTGAACATGATTTTACTCCGCATTTCAATAAAACCTAACTAAGTACACATTATTTTGTTTTATTATCTTCAATAAAACATACAACAAACTACCTGAAACCTACTTGTTTCAGTATTTATTGTAGAACGAGAGAGCACTTTGTTATCTAAATAAATAATGCTAGCTTTGCAGATTATTCCGACTTCAGTTTAACTAAAACGTTTCTTGTTTTTTCTTTCAGAATATCACTGATTCGCGGGTAAAAAACACATCAAGTTGTATTAATTATAGTAGGGGAGGCGAAGATGCTAAATTTACAGTTACTCGAGCGTCATGGTGACCTACCTACCTACTCCTGGGCTCCCCTACCATTATATTCGGTTGGTAATGGTTAAAGATAAATTAACAAAGATTGTTGATAAAACCAAGAGTAACCGTAAAATCTCATGCAAGTTTTTCAAGAGTTTTTTTTTAAAGATGTTGCCCTCTCTAAGAATTGTTCGTACCTAAAAGGTGTGCGTCCACAGGTCGGCATCGCACGTATCGGACGTATCGTACGTAACGGATTTTAGTTTGCCTTGTATGGAAACTCATACAACTGCATCCACTAATCCGCATCGTACGGACGGCTCATCGGCACTGCCTTAATGCGATGCGTACCGATGACGTCTTACGGAATGCCGATCAGTGGAAGCGATGAAGGTAGCATCGGCAATCCGATTGCTGATACTCGCGTCGGCAATCCGATCGCTGCCGACACAGAAATCCGTTTGATGCGATGCGTCCGATACGTACGATGCGGACCTGTGCACGCTTACCATAAGTCAGCTCAATTTATCGTTCATATTTCATCTCAAACTATTCATTCCCTTTGAGTTTTATTTCCGCGCTCAAAGTTAAGAATATTAAAATTTACTACTAAGTGTACACGTAACAAAAGTAAAGAGATCCGCAGGTGTACGTGTCGTAAAATAGATAAGTACGGTATATTTCATTGGGGCCGGGCTGCGAAAATATGGTAACAACGTTTGGTCATCACTCATAAAATATTCGGCTATGAATGAAACCTTTTAGGGTACGATATAAATGGTTTTAATCGCAACGTCCGGCGTGTTATCTTCGTACGGTTAGCCCGAGACGTGGTACACGACCAAAATGGGAAGTAGTATATTATATGTATGTATGTATATTTTATCCGTAGCTATACTAACTCATATATTTAATAAATAAATATGGACGGCTAAAACGAAGGTATGATGATGTGGCATGCCAAAGAAAAACTATGTCCGCTGTAATTTATAAATATGGAAATTTTTTTGATTTTCGATAGAAACCAACCTTAGATTAGAAAATAATATGAATACACAATAACCTAAATTAATAAAAACGAAGATATTAAATTCCTCATAAAACAATTTATAAATGTGATATACGAATATTAGTTTTCATTACTTCATTATTTTATGTTGAGCGGCTCATTTTTACACGACCCATTTTTTTTATTATTATTTCTAAAATTCCAGTTTCTACTTTTTCAAAAGTACACATAGATACAGTTCTTAACTGAGTAACTTTTTGTAGAAATTAGAAATGAATAATGATAATTTAGGTTGTAAAAAATTATAACATTAAACATTAATTTGTTGTAACTCATCAAAATTAATTTTAATTGGTCCTTTTTAATTAAGAGAGTTTTTAGGTATGTAAATATTTAACTTTGATTATTTTCCGTTCTTTTGTTTAGTTTATCGTAGACTTTGCTTAGGTAAGCGTAGATGACCCATACTTAATTATAATATTGTAACTTAAAAGCTACAGGGCACACCTTTTCGAAGCAAAACCTTATTTTGTGTAGTGTTGTTAAATTTAGAAACATAATGTATTTAATTAGGTATCTAATGTAACGTGATCACAAGACGTATCAGGGATTAATAAACTGTAAGTACACAAAATATTTCGGCTAATAAACACGAAAATATTTTTTTATGAGAGCATAATATAGCGATTTAATATTTAATTCAACTAAGTACTTTCAAAAATAAAATACACTCAAAAATTCTACAACCTATGTTCTGGGCACTATTCCTTTGCGACAAATCCTTTGACGACCTGATGATGTTTTTTCTTTGTGTTTGTAAAAAAAGGAAACTATCCGAATTCGAAAAAAGGAGGAGGTTCTCAATTATGGATGTTTGTTTTTTAATGGTAAACCTCTGCAATAAATCATCCTTTGCCTAACCTTTTCCCAACTATATTGGGATCGGCTTCCAGTCAAACCGGATGCAGCTGAATATCAGTATTTTACACTGAGCGACTGCCTATCGGACCTTCACAGCAGTGCACGTACATTTTTCAACAGTAACGACTGTCAGAGATCCAAATGACAGTCGGGAGGAAAGTCCCTATGACGGATGGTCAGTCACCCATTCACAGACCAACCTCGGCAAACGCGGCTTAACCCGGAAGATGGGCCTGTACGCCTGTAATTATTTAGCCATGAGCTCTGCAATAATTAATTATACATAAAAAAAACATATTAATCGTACCCAATGTAGATATTCCAAAAGTAGCAAGTTTGAGTTAGCACTCGCTAGGTGCCAGCAGAGTTTACACTTGTCCCACAGAGCCGTTTGATGTGGGACAGCGTGAGTCCGACGGCTCCATTGCGGTTTGGATGCGGGCCAACATTTATTTCATTTACCTACTGCGAACTGGCGCGGGGATCAACTGAGGGGTTTAGAACCGGCTCTAAAAGACAAGGATGTTCATTTGTTTTGGAGTGGTGGAATTGTTTTCTGTCAAAGATACTCGTATTAACTATACTGAGTTCAGGATTGAAATTAAATGTTTTATTTTTTAACAAGTCGTCTGTTACTAACTAGATAAGGTTGTCATCTCGCCACGATCGTCGTGGATTTTAGTTAGTATTAGACTGACAGTCTTTCCCGCCCCGGCCTGGGTAGAAAAACTAATTTATGTGGCGAACTTATTAGAAGAACCCAATTTATGATTGGGAAGAAAAAAACAACTGAAAAGTCAAAGCATAAAAGAGATCTTTTAAATCTTCGACTTACCAACAAGAAAATCCATTGAATGATGATGAAATATCTTCTAAGAATCCAAAGAAACGTTCTCTATTGTTCCTTTCATTAGAAAATATTATGGAACATAACAACATAATAATGGGAACAATAAAAATTTCGTTTTCTTATTTTCATGTTCAGTGGGATCACTGTCCTTCTGAGTACAAAAGAGTCTGCACAATGTAAAATTACGTATTAATTCTACAATACCCACTTACTTGAAGTTGTGGAAAAATTGTCTGTACTGTTTCAAAAATTTTAAGAAAATTCACATTTGTAACAACTCGACAGTAAAAGCAAAATTATAAGATCTTATTTGAAACAGTCGACAATAAATTATGAAAAATATTAAAAATAAATTAGTTAAAATAACAAACCTTTTGAGACCCACATACACGAAACAGAGACTACAACATACTCCTTATCACGAGTTTTCACGTTTTTGAGTCGCGAAGTACATGCGGACTTTGACGTAAATTTCTTCTATGTTATTGTCACTTGTCTGGGGTTTATTGCGCTTTATTTCGCAGGTCCTATTCCCGTTCCGATAAAAATATTTTTAGGGCTTCAATGTAGATGTTGCAGTTCTGAACATTTAATAATAGCTGTTCCCCGCAGTTTCACTCGTTGCTCAGGAGGTCAATCGCGCTAATTTGAAACGTCTGCAAACGTATACGATAACGTTATGGTTCGATTGCGACAGTGGTTAGGTTTCGATTCAGCTATTCTGGTTTTGGTATTGCGTTATACTCGTAAGTTAAAACGCTAATCAAAGTTTGATCGTATTCATGAAATTTCTCCAATAAATCTATGGCGTACATAGTAATGTTGTTATTTTTGCAAGATTTTCACTAAGAATCACTTCACAACAAAGACAAAACACTCCAACGATCCTAAAAAGTAGCGTCCCATCATCTTTACGTTTGACAGTGGTTACGTTCCAGCTACGATCGCGGTGCGTCTCAACTTGCTGTCAAAATTTTAGCGCGATAAGAAACCGTCAAAAAGTTGTGTTATGGAAGCGGTTCTGTTGCGATTTCGTTGAAAAGAAAATAGCGCGATTGGGCTCCAGTTCTTATTGGTCGTAGTGATTTTATATAGCTAAAAGCCTTCTTCGGTAAATGGACTATCGAACACAAAAATAATATTTCAATTCAAACCAGTAGTTCCTAAAATTAGCGCGTTCAACCGAACAAACTCTTCAGCTGTATATTATAAGTCTAAATGTAGATTAAAAATTATTCTAGAGTGTGACACAGTTCCCATAAAAATAAAAAAATAAATTTATTTGAGAAAACAAGATTTTTCAAAGAAACTTGATTCTAACAACGAAAGTAGGCGTCAGGAAGGTCTCAAATATTCCGAAAACACTTCAGGAAACTCGAGTTTGTGAAAAAGAATTCCAGTTACTTAAAAAGAAAATATACAGCTTCAAATAACAAACGGGCGCGCTACGGTAGACGGGGTTTGTGGCATAAGCCAGCAGTTTGTTAAAAGATTGTGGCTTTGCAATAGAGGTAGTGGTATTAGATGCACAAGCATAGTGGATTTATTAGTGGTTGTTGCATAAAACGGCTCTTTATTTTATCATAGTTCTTTTTGTTGCACTTACTCTAATTGCAGGCTTTCATGGTTTTTTTTTTACGTGGTAATATCATCAAATGAGTCCTCCCACCCCGGGCAGGGCGGAAGAGACTGTCAGACTCGTACTGACTAAAATCCACGGTGTCCTTCAATAGCCCTTTATGTTCCAGGGTCTTCTTATTCTTCCGGGGGCGTCCACCACCGCGGGTGGGGCGGAGGGAAGACATTGTCCTCTCTCTCAAGCGGCCCGCCTCCTCCTTCACTAGCATTTATTACTGCTTCGCAGAAGGAGGCGACCGCTTCCCACTCCGTCTCGCCCCGCAGCATGGCCGCAACCAATGCTGGGCGCTGGAGCAGGCTTTCATCGTTAGCATATTATAATTATCTTCTATCTTCTTCTTCTATACTTATAAAGCTAAAGAGTTTGTTTGATTGAACGCGCTAATCCCAGGGGATTTAATTTACATGTGTGAAGAAATTATATCAACCTTATCTCATGTTGATTATATCATGTGAACGTTATTGAAATGAAAATATAGGTATCAAATAACTTTATAAGAAATGAAATCGAAAATATTTGAGGGGTCAAATATTTTCGATTAACTTCCCTCATCTGCTGGCTTACCATGAACTTTTGAAGCGTGAGTCTTTTGGCTGTAGGAAAGAGATGGCGCTAGACGACTTGTATAGCTTTGTCTCTTTCCCACAGCATATACAGGATCGCGATATGAGCTCGTGGTAAGGCCTCTGTTACTTATAAAATCGAGCATTAGCTGATAGAATATACTAAAAGCAATCTATAAAATATATGTTGCCCGTGTCTAATGAGTACCTACTGTAAAACGATGTTTTCGGATGACAAATTCAAAAGTCTATATTTTAAACGTTCGACTGCAAACGCATTATAAATTCGTATAATATACATTCTGAGGGCAAGTTGGAAGGAACTGGCATAATTATCTTTTGACTTTACGAGACCGAGCCTGGTAAATGTTGGCGAAAAAAGTTAAGTGTGGCTCATTCATCTTCGCCGGCTAACTAGGCACTTATATTGAAGGGAATCACATTTTTTTTAAAGAAAACATGCAGTAGTAAAGTTAGATTTTCATTTGTAAAATTGAGAGAAAGGTTTCTGAGCATTTTCAATTTGGATGATATTATTAACCGACTTCAAAAAAAGGAGGAGGTTATCAATTCGACTGTATTTTTTTTTTTTTTTTATATTTGTTACCTCATAACTTGCGACTGGGTGAACCGATTTTCATGATTCTTTTTTTATTCGAAAGCTGGTGCTTCCCGTGTGGTCCCATTGTCACCATTTCAGGATCTGATGATTGGATCTTGGAGAAATCGAGGGCAACCCTCAAATTTTATTAGCTGACACATAGTTTTTCGCAAATCTTATAAAGTAATTCAAGTACTTGCGTATGGTAATCATCATCTCATGTAGCTGAGCTGATGATGGAAGGTACAACTCCTCAAGTAAGAAAATTATGTTTGTGTTCGCATATCTCCGGAACTATAAGTCCGATTTAAGTAATTCTTTTTTTATTGTACTAGGTATCGTTCAACTTAGGGAATACTGCAAATTTTATCAAAATCGGTTCAGCAGTTTTTGAGATAGGGAATAAATGAAAGAGATGTTAACGATGTTATTAGGTACCGGTGCTACGGATTACAAAATTCTAGTGCACATGTAAGAAAATAATGTATTTGACAAAAATTTTGGTTGAATATTTAAACTAAAAAGTGTAAAATAAAAACTTTTTCAAAAAAAAATTGACCGCCTTCAAAAACAACCACAAAAAAGAATAAAATAACCTACAAAACTTTTCTTTCGGAAGTCGGTGGCAAAAGAGACAATGAAATTAATAAAAAAGTCACCGACTTCCGAAAGAAAAGTTTTGTAGGTTATTTTACTCTTTTTTGTGGTTGTTTTTGAAGGCGGTCAAATTTTTTTTGAAAAAGTTTTTTTCATTAAAAGTTTAGTTTTCAAGAAAGTTAATTACTAATACTACTTACTCAGCATTTTTTTCTTTTGTGCAGCATGTTGAACTAACGATCTTGTTACATTATAGTATGCGGCATAAACGAAACATAAACAGCCGTATGTTTTGATTGCGTTGAATTAGGATTTTGATTTTTCTTTTCTCTTCTTCAAGAAATTGCAGTCCTTTTCAGCTTTATCCCTCTACCCCCTTATTAATTAACGTGGAAACCGTAAAAACATCGAATCATTCTTGTATAGTAATATTTGTAAACTATAATATTCTAAATAAAGTCCCCGAGAACTCCGTTTAATGTCCTAGACCGGAAAACAACAAAATGTTCGGTTCTAGTTCCCGTAGGTACGTTTTAGAACCGGAATCATGGCTCCCGGTTTGAAAACAGGGGCCAAACTTTCGAGTAGGCCTGGTCTAGTTCCATTTTAGATTTGTTGCTTTTAAGGTTCAATGCGTAGACCTATGACTCGGATTTATTCAATTCAATTCAATTCAATTCAATTCAAATGATTTATTGATTTATTTAAATAAACAAGAGAATTTCTGTGAACTGAATTTAAACGCAATAACAATCTTTACTTCTTTAATAGTTTTAGATTTTAGAATGTGTGCATGCAACTCACACGTTCATAAAAAAGTGGCTTCACTAAAACGTAACGTTTTATATTACCGAATACGGAATCCGGACAATTTGTAATCTAAGTTTGTAGTGTTATAAATGCGAAAGTTTGGATGGATGGACGGTTGTCGCTCAAACACACCAAAACGGCTGATTGGATCTTCATGAAGTTTGTTTCAGTAATAGTTTTGAATGTGAAGTAATATATAGGATATTCCGATATTAAGATTCTGTGAGATTATTTCGAATTTACACGCAGGCGAGTTTGCTGGGGACACCTATTAAAGACCTACCTAGTAAATAGGTACTATTGAAAGTTAAAATTTTATAGCCATAAAGAAACACTTCCGTGGATTTTAGTCATTAGATATACATAGAAGATTTCTTTGAAAGAAAGAAAAGGTTTATTGGCACTAAAACTTAAACTAAACAATACAAATAAAGTTATAAAGAGAGTAATTCAGTAAAAATAAAGGAAATAATAACTGAACAATTTAATGCAAAAGCGCCTCAGCTCAACAGAATGCCAGATGGTTACACAAAGTTTGCCAGCTGACGCTGATTTTCAGCTGCAGCTTTTGATGGTTTCACAACACTAAATAAAGTCCCTACAATCTTCTTATAGAGAATCATCATCAGCCTATAAATGTTCCCACTGCTGTGACACAGTCCTCCTCTCTGTGAGTGGGAGTGGGCCATAATCCACCACGCGGGCCCAGTGCGGGTTGGTGGATGTCACATGTCTTCGATTTTTTGGTTCTAGGACATGCCGGATTCCTCACGATGTTTTCTTTCACCGTTTTTGAGAGCAGTGCACAGCACGACCTACAACTCGTAGTCGGGGCCGATACGACTCGGCCACCACTGCTCTCAAATGTGAAAGAGAGAATAGGTATTATTTATAATTAGAAACTTACTAGACATAAAACTTAAACACACTCCTAAAAAAATACAATTAAACGCTTTTTCAGTGCGCATAAATGCTCGTTTTTACAAAAGCCTTTGGTTGTACCCACTTAAGTGGCTACAGCCAAACCGGCTTTATTTGTTTTGTAACTTTTTTAACGCGGCTTATTCTCGACGAGAGTTTTGAAACGCTGAAAATTTAAAGGATTAAATTGTGTAAACAATTCGTGTTTTATATATCAACAAAATCCAAAAGTTCAATTAGTAAAAACAGCAAATTAGGCAATCTTTTTTTTATCAACAGTCAATGACTGAGACTGTCAGACTCGTACTGACTAAATTCCACGGTGTCCTTCAATACCCCTTTACGTTCCAGGGTCACGGTAATTCGGTAAGTCCCACGACCTCGGCAGGCTGTGGCCATCTAAAGGGCCCGGGGCCGTCATTATGCCGGCATTCATTGAGGCGCGCGTGGAACACAACGCACCGTCGTCGACACGGGCATGGTCCATGGTCAGACAGCGAGTTGCCCATTACTCGCCGCCCGCATGCCCGCGCCTTCAGTGGCCGGAGATCGTCTGCCGAAAATTAGGCAATCAACACGTTTACACGACGTTGATTTGTCGGAATTCGGGTCCACGCCGCCGTTCATGACCTGCGTAAAATTCGAGGTACTTACTCATTTTTAGGCTTCCGTAGTCAACAAGGAACCCTTATAGTTTCGCCATGTCCGTCCGTCCGTCCGTCCGTCCGTCTGTCCGCAGTTTAGCTCAGAGACGCACAGTACTAGAGAGCTGTAATTTGGTATAAATATACGGATTTGTTGTGCCGAAAAAGTGGTAAAATAAAATCTCGTAAAATATTTTTTTTTAGGGTACCTCCTGTACTTACACGTAAAGTGAGGATTTTTTTTTTCTCGCGTACCCCTTATTGTGGGGTATCATTAAATAGGCCTTTAAAAAATAATGATAGTTTCCATTGACAGTTTTTTGATAAAAAAAATTCGTTTGTGAAATATTAAGCTTTAAAGTGCTAAATTTTGCTCGATTCGTGTGTCCCCCCCCCCCCCTCTACCAGCTAAATGGTTATGTTTGGGGTGTGAAAAAATTCACAATAGTAGTATATATAACGAAGTTTAAAAGAAAATTATCATGACTAAGTAGGCTTTACAACTTTACGAGTAATAGTCGACCAACTTATAAAATGTACTTGGATAATATGTTTTCTTAAACAAAATGTATCGGAGACAACTGCAAATGTAAGTTTGTCAACTTTATTTTTACAGCTTTAATAAGTATGTTTTTACGGTATGTTTTTTGGGGATAGGTAGGTTTTTATCGTCAACAATTTTTAACTAACTTCAAAAAAAGGAGGAGGTTCTAAATTCGTCGTAATCTTTTTTCTTATGTATTTTTCCTGATTTCTCAAAGACTCCTGGACCGATTTTGAAAATTCTTCTTTTTAAAATTAAATTCAGCAAATCAGTTTAGTTAGTTCGCATAAGTATTTTGATGGGTAACTACGGAACCCTACACTGTGCGTGGCCCGACACGCACTTGGCCGGTTTTTTTAATACAATTTGATATAATGACATAGACACTAGCTCCGCGATAAAATGTCAATGAGTTGTGGTGGGGACTCTAGTTCTGCACTTCATTTTTGTTTGTTATTGTCTTTAAACTTCTTAGTTCATCGCCATGATTTATGAACTTCCAATTTAGTACCATCATCATCATGATTAAATACAATGTGTCCGGTTTCGGTCTCCAAAAAATTAAAGGGAAGTTAGCTCGTTCAATTCTCTACATGTGGGGTCGGAAAACAATCCCCACTGAATGGCAGCAATTTTAGTTTTTTAATCACCTCATACGAAGTGTGCATACCAAAAGTACTGTAACTTTGGCATAAAACACCCAATAGACGTAAATAGTTATTTATTATGCAAAACTGCAATGTTGATTGTTGGCGCGAGTACTTGAATTGAAAACTGAGCGAGCGAAAGTTTATAAGATTGAACCGCGAGAGAAACGAGCGGTTCAAATATACAATCCTGAGCGATGCGAATTTTTCAAAGGTACGAGACACGAGACGTAGAAAAACTTTGCTGCCGAGTGCAACACACAACTTTTCACCTCACACAGCGAGGAAATGTAGTGGGAGTGGCTCGCCTGTCATTGAATACAAGACGTGTTCGAATTTTGAACAAAACTTTGTGCTCTAGAGCACAAAATGGAGTTTTGCGCTCAGATTTTGAATGAGAAATAGAATCTTTCCGTGCGTGTGAGGTGAAAAAAAATTAAAGCGACTTAAAATAATGAGCAATAGGTTAAATAACTCAAAAAATAACAATAAATGCTGCACCATGTTGTTGACGGATTAAGAGAGTAGACCCCCAGAATATGCTATTTAAATTTAAAAAAATAGCTAGTCCGAAAGATTTGTTACGTAAACCAAAATTGACAAATAATATACTTACAACGTTTCTAAAAATCACAAAAACGTCACTTAGTCACTATAATTTTACAGGCATTATGACGTCACAAGCACCCGAATTACGAAGCGTTCTATCTTTATCGCTATTCATTGATTAAAAAATAAGAAATACGTGTTCATTATTTCAATATTCTAACTGGCGGACTAAATAGCAGCCTTACCACGAGCTCTTAACGTGATCCAGTTTAGGCTGTGGGAAAGAGACAGAGCTATACAAGTCGTCTAGCGCCATCTCTTTCCCACAGCCTAAACGATAGCGTGGTAGGCCAACAGATTTTTAATTTATTTATGCACCTTATTGTTGGTCAATACGTGTGCGACCATCTCATTCTTGTGGTAGTGTTTATAAAACAAAAGAATCGAGGTCAAATGTCACTTGCTTCAATGATCTCTTCAACGAAAGATGAGATAGGTCTATTATTGCTCAATCGTATAATAGAATGATTAGCCGCCTCCTATCAACAGCGACTTGCTCTTGTTAGAGAAGAAACTAAATCAATGTATTGTATTTGCTGTTCAATCGCTTGAAGTGAGTAAGAAAGGCTTTTGATATAAGCCTTAGGTCTTTTGTCCCAGTTAACTAAGGTCGGGAACTGTCTAAAAGGATACCACGGGCCTGAAACGCAAACGGCAGCTGCAGGAATAATTCGTTTATTAGTAGTAGTAGTTAGTAAGTCAAATCTGGCAATACCTTTTACTCCACACATAGTGGGAGGACTCCTACGGACTCTTACGGACTCCTTGATATAATTTTCACAGCAATAAAAAACAACTAAAGTTTAAAAAAGTTTTCACACAGATATTATAAAAAATAAAGATCTCTAACAATTCCAACATTAAAACAAAATATTCTTACTTCTCCTCTGTTCGAAAAATGAACATAAAAGTTTTTAAAAACTTCTAAAAACGAGAGTCGAGTGATGCATTTAAGTACTAAACCGAACAATTTATGGGTACAAAATGGAAGGCTTGCGACAGTGTTCTCTTCATTACAATTACATAAAAACTCACTTAGAAGACCGCTTCATTTTTCACAACAGCCGGTCCAGACATTAAAACCTTCATAATAATCCCAAATAGCAAGTGATTATATCCATCCGGTCCTGTGATATGATTCCGCGATCTTTCTTTAACAAAAGCGTGATGGTAGAGGCACAGTACAAATATGTGTAGAGGCGAAACTCGCGTTTATTTCATCTGTTTCTATTCTTCAAGCTTTTAGCCAGCCAATTCTGAGTGTATTGTGTGATTCTTCCAGATCTTCCAGATCTTTAAATTTTCGTCGGTTTTGTTTTTTCCAGCCAATTTAATGTCTGTGTCTGCCTAGTCGGTTGTCTCCTCACATTTTGTTTTTCGCATCCGTCATCTCCATTTCAACACATCCTCATCTGGTGCCCATCTGTCTATGATGCCGTCAAATTAAAAATATACAACTATCCCACCAGATTGTTATTTTGCCGAATGAATTGTGTACAAACGAAACAAAACCACGACTTGGAAAAACTTACCTTCCGTATGGGAGAGGCCGAATGCATCAGGGGCCAGGCAAACCGATTATTTATTGTCTAGTAACTCACGCGTTTTTTACGCCAGTGAACACCTTTATAGTAGTTATTTAATACAAACGTTGTTTTCTGAGCACAATCAACATGAGAAGATTGCATAGGTATGCCTAATACATCAAAACACGAGTGTCGTACCTACATCTAATATTGTTCGTAATCTTTGCCTATGAATGCAGGGAACGTTCCCCGTCGCAATCGTTTGACGTCTAAATAGCGTCGGAAGCAATAAAACGATGCGTGGTCTAGTCTATGTTTACCGATAGAAGGTGCGACTGCCTCTTCTATGGTATGTTAATACATAGTAGTGTGTATAAATTCCAGTGTGGGTGAGAACGAGGAACTTTAAAAAAACATTCTAGGATTTTTTGTTGTTATTTTCTGATGTTATTTAGTGTATGTGATCTTTAATATTGTTCGTTTCCTGTTTCTATTGCTCTTAGAAAATCATCATGGCGGGGTAATAGAGAGGGCAAGTCTGGGAATGGAAATCACGGAATACAGAAAATGTGTGAAAATAACTGACTAAAGGTGGCGGTTCGCGCGCGAGGCCGCGACAGGATTCCGCGACAGGAGACCACGACAGGAGACCGCGACAGGAGACCGCGACAGGAGACCGCGACAGGAGACCGCGGCAGGAGTCCGCGACAGGAGACCCGACAGGAGACCGCGACACGAGACCGCGACAGGAGACGTCGATGTCGCGGTCTCCTGTCGCGGTCTCGCGCCCGAACCCGGTACCTTAATACGAGTACCTAACTTCCCTAATAATACTGATACCTACTCTATCATTATTAGTTGTGTGTGTTCATTAAGTGTTCTTCAAATTTTACTAAATCATAATTATGTCAAAACGAACGTTAAAAAAAGCGCCATTCTTTAACTCAATTACCAAAGTACCTATATCATATCAATTTAGCGAAATACCGTGATCAAAGTAAATAACGCGCCAACAGAATTTAATTACAACACATTTTTCTAGATTCCGCCATTTCGTTTTTCACGAGATAAACGCCTGTCTATATTAAAAACCGGCTGAAACAATTTATTTAATCGTGACCGGCCTCTGTCTTTTCTTTTCTACTGCTTTTCCTGAATTATTGCAAGGACCATTTAATTTTTCGAAGAAACTTTTCAACCGGAAAAGGAAAGATTTTGAGAAAATCCAAGTCATATTTTTTTTTATAACTGTATTGAGATGTTCAATCCGGGGTAGATAAGAAGCTGTATTATGCCGTGCACGTGGTAAGACTGGTTGTCAGACTTTCGAGCATCTGACTAACAGTAACGACTGCCAAAGATCTACAAATGACAGCCAGGACCAAAGGCTTTACGTGCTTTCCGAGGCCGGAACTAGCAATAGCTTTTAAGGGACCAATTTTTAATGACTTTGATGGGAGGTCTGTGAAACCCTTTGAAAACAGTATTATACTTTTTTAGGGTTCCGTAGTCAACAAGGAACCCTTATGTTTCGCCATGTCCGTCCGTCCGTCCGTCCGTCTGTCCGCAGTTTAGCTCAGAGACGCACAGTACTAGAGAGCTGTAATTTGGTGTGAATATACGGATTTGTTGTGCCGAAAAAGTGGCAAAATAAAATCTCGAAAAAAAATTTTTTTTAGGGTACCTCCTGTACACGTAAAGTGGGAATGTTTTTTTTTTTCTCGCGTACCCCTTAGTGTGGGGTATCATTAAATAGGTCTTTAAAAAATAATGTGAGTTTTCATTAACAATTTTTTGATAAAAAAAATCGTTTGTGAAATATTAAGCTTTAAAGTGCTAAATTTTGCTCGACTCGAGTGTCTCCCCCCTCTACCAGCTAAACGGTTATGTTTGGGGGTGTGAAAAAATTCACAATAGTAGTATATACAACGAAGTTTAAAAGAAAATTATCATGACTAAGTAGGCTTTACAACTTTACGAGTAATAGTCGACCAACTTATAAAATGTACTTGGTTATCATATTTTCTTAAACAAAATGTATCGGAGATCATGCTCTTCAACTGCAAATGTAAGTTTGTCAACTTTATTTTTACAGCTTTAAGGGCTAAGGGCCATACCTCACCAAGATGCCATGGCAACGTAGCCAGCGACGTCGCCAACTATTTTCTATGGGCCGCCAGAGTCGCCAGTTGGTCGCCAAGTGAGTTAACCGTCATACATCTCTATCAGAACTAGTTGGCGACGTTGCTAGCTACATCGCCTTGGCATCCCGGTGAGGTATGGCCCTTATAGGTATGTTTTTACGGTATGTTTCTTGGGGATAGGTAGGTTTTTATCGTCAACTATTTTTAACTAACTTCAAAAAAGGAGGAGGTTCTAAATTCGGCGTAATCTTTTTTTATGTATTTTCCCCGATTGCTCAAAGACTCCTGGACCGATTTTGAAAATTCTTCTTTTTAAAATTAAATTCAGCGAATCAATTTAGTTAGTTCGCAGAAGTATTTTGATGGGCAACTACGGAACC
The DNA here is from genome assembly GCA_036375495.1 of Agrotis segetum. Taxonomy (NCBI): domain Eukaryota; kingdom Metazoa; phylum Arthropoda; class Insecta; order Lepidoptera; family Noctuidae; genus Agrotis; species Agrotis segetum. Next base: position 1,190,770 of record JAQSVV010000001.1, read on the forward strand.
CTACACTGTGCGTGGCCCGACACACACTTGGCCGGTTTTTTTATTTTATTTATTTCATACAACGTGTAACGTCTAATGCGCAAAATCTCTCGTGGGGTAACTCAGCCCATGTTACTGAACAATGTTTGTTCAAAGACTTGGAAATTCACAAAAAAATATTTGGTTTTTCATACAAAATGAGAAATTAATCGGGCCCATCAGTATGAAAAATCATTTTTTTTTGAATTCCCAAAACTCTTAGAGGTTTTGCGCATTAATAACGTTACACGTTGTATGTTATATTTACGTCACCGGAATATATCAAGATCCGCATGTTTATAAATTTACTAGGAAATTTATAAATAGAATATTAGAATATTCATTTATTTGCATAGAATGTAGGTTTAACAGAAAAGGTGGATGAATGTTTACAGAATCCTTGTACATTCTGCCATATTGGCATGCAAAAATTAATTGTGTAAATGCTTTGCTTAATATTTACAATTACAAACTAGTATATAAAATTGAAGTAAAAACTAATTATTATATTAACAACACAATTCTATGAAAGAAACTAAATTGACATAACATTGAATCGTAACTGTTTAAAAAGAGATTAACAATCTTTATCAGTTAAGAAGTTGTTTACAGAATAATAGCACTTTTCTAATAGCATTGAGGTAAGTTTCTTTTTAAACATTCGTAAAGGTTGCTCTTTAATGGAGTTTGGGATTTTATTATATATTACTGGTGCCATACAAAAAACGCTTTTTTTTGATAAAGCCGTTCTGTATCCACCTGAGTACAATAAGTTTTGGTACTGTGATCGCAAAGTAACAGTTCGATGCCGAGTTTCATTTAATGTTTTAAATAGATGTTGATTGGATTTAACAAATAAAGCTATTTCTAGAATATAGATGCATGGAAAGGTTAAGATTTTATGGTTTTTGAAAATAGGTACACAACTATCTGTAACTGACAAACCAAACATTGCTCGTATGCAGCGCTTTTGAGCTTTAAAGATATGTTCCCTATCGCTACAGTTACCCCAGAATATAATTCCAAATCTTAAAGTAGAAGCTACAAGACCATGATATGCAACCAAAGCAGTTTTCATGTTTACTTTTTTTTTAAGATTGTAAAGGGTATAAGCAGATGCACTAAGTTTTTTGCAGACATTATCTGCTTGAGCTTTCCATGTGAGTTGGCTGTCTATTAGTATACCTAAAAATTTCGCGACACCTACTCCTTCTATATTTTGATTATTGTAATGGATATTTAAATTTTTGGTGCGAAGCCTTTGATAAAAATTCATTATATTTGTTTTTTGGATATTTATAATCAGGTTATTATTGTTCAGCCAGTTTATAATGGTTTTAATGGTATTATTTATTTCATTTTCATAATTAGCTTTATTGTGACATTTTATTAGTGCTGTGCTGTCGTCAGCAAATAACACCATTGGGTAATGGATTTGACGAGGAAGGTCGTTTATATAAATTAAAAATAACAATGGCCCAAGAACGCTTCCCTGTGGGACACCAAATTTAATCTCTCTATAAGAAGATATGTATTTGAGTTCACGTTTAGATTTGACACATATTCTAGTGATTTCAGTACACTGTTTACGTCCGTTCAAGTATGATTTTATTAAATTTAGGCAATTACCTCGAATGCCATACGTGTACAGTTTCTGTAATAACATCTCATGGCTAACATAATCAAAGGCTTTCGACATATCTGTGTATATAGCACTTATAGGCGTTTTGGAATCTACATTTGACATTATAACTTTTAGCAGGTCAAAAATGGCCTTGTTAATACTCTTGTTTTTTCTGAACCCATTTTGTTCGTCGCAAAGTAAATTGAATTTAGACAAAAAATTATAAATTGATTCATAGATAATCTTTTCTATTATTTTTGAAAACACCGGTATCAAAGCTATCGGTCTATAATTTAACATGTCTTCTTTACTGTTCTTCTTATGAAGTGGTTTTACTATTACGGTTTTTAAGCTGTCGGGAAAAATTCCTGATGACATACTTATATTAATAATGTGAGCTAGGGGGGCAGCTATGTTATCGGAAACAAATTTTACGACTATTGTGGATATGCCATCATAATCAACACTCTTTTTGTTCTTTAAAGATTTAATTACCCTTATCACGTCCTGTGGTATAACAGGGGACATAAATATTGAGTGTGGGTTAAATTCAATTTTACTAACGTCGTTTAATGTGCTTTTTGGTATGTCTGATATTTGTTCAATGAAGAAATTGTTAAATTTCTCCGCTATTTCTTCAGGGTCCGTTATTATCGAATCATTCGTTTTTATTTGTAAAATGGGTTCTGTAGTTGTTTTACGATTATTTATAATCTGCCACGAAGTTTTTGATTTATTCTTAGAGTTTTGAATAAGATGATTATTTTGAGCCTTTTGGGTAAGTTTGATAATTTTTTTAAATCTTCGAGAATACGTGTAAAAGGACCACGGGCAAAAATGTATGGAGGCTGCACCATCGCTCAACAGCGATGAAACCTATCCCAAATGAAAGCTTTGAGGATGTTATGCATTTCTTATTATGGCAGCTAAGTCGAATTCGAGCGCCAACAAGGTGATTTCAAAGTCAAAGTCAAAGTCAAATCATTTATTCCAATTAGGCCATCAAAGAGGCACTTTTGAACGTCGAAATTTAAATTTAAAGGGAATAGGAAGGGGAAGGGATTGATTCTACACCCATTCGCTAAGGTAGGTTGTATGGAGAAGAATGGGCAAGAAACTCCATACTTACTCTTTTAAAAAAAATGTTTTACAATATTTTTAACAGCGTTTGAAATAATTAATGTCGAAGCAATGTACCTTGAAAATCTAGACAAAAAATTTAAAAAAATAATAAGAAGTAAAAAAAGCAAAAAGGTACATGGCGTTCACATTTTAACAAAATATTGAAATTACACAATTTACAAATATAATTTAAGTGTGTGAGCATTCAAATTTCAACCAGCTTGACTTTGTTTAAGCCCTACATTGTACTATGGAGCAGGACCAGCATGTTTCCAAACATTTTTATCTTGAATATAATCTTCTAATTTATAATATGCTTGTTTACTAAGGGTGTTTTTTATGTAACTTTTAAATTTTTTTTCATTTAGGTTTAAGATTTCACTCGGTATTTTATTGTAACATTTAACACAGAACCCCATAAAAGATTTTTGTACTTTAGACAATCTAAAATATGGTTGATCAATTTTATCTTTATTTCTCGTATTAAAATTATGTCTGTCGCTTATTTTATTAAAAAGATGAAGATTTTTCCTAACATGCATTATATTTTCATAAATAAATTGACAAGGCACTGTCATTATATTAATTTTTTTGAATAATTCCCTAAGAGATTCGCGACGACGTAGATTGTAAATTGCTCTGACAGCTCTCTTTTGCAAAATAAAAATAGATTCAATGTCAGCTGCCCGGCCCCACAATAGGATGCCATATGACATAATGCTGTGAAAGTAGCTGAAGTAAACCAAACGCGCAGTTTCGACGTCGGTTAACTGCCTAATCTTTCTAACAGCATAAGCGGCTGAGCTTAGTCGCCCTGCTAGAGATGCTATATGGGGGCCCCATTGTAATTTATCGTCTAACGTGATTCCTAGAAAAACTGTCTGATTAATAAATTCTAATTTTTTTCCGTTCAATAAAATTTCACATTCGCTTCTTCTAACATTTGGTAAAGTGAATCTAATACATTTTGTTTTCTTTTCATTAAGAACTAAATTATTAACAGTAAACCAATTTTGAACCTTAAGAATACAGTCATTAATAGTGTCTAGATTTTGTGCACGTCTGTCAATTTTAAAAATTAAAGATGTATCATCCGCAAACAACACCATCTGTGGTTGATTTTTTAGTAAATGAGGTAAGTCATTAATATAGACTAAGAAGAGGAATGGACCCAAAATAGAACCTTGAGGCACTCCCATATTCATTTCAGCCCCCAATGAGTTTGTACCGTTTATCTGAACTTTAACCTGTCTATCTTTCAAGTATGAATTTAGTAAATCAAGGGCTTTATTTTTAATACCATAATGTTCTAACTTCAGCAAAAGCGTTTTGTGGTTAACGCAATCGAATGCTTTTGAGAGGTCGCAAAAGATTCCTATGGCATCCTGTGCTTCCTCCCAGGAGTTAAAAATGTTCTTCAATAGGGTAACACCGGCGTCAGTTGTACAACGACCTTTGGTGAAACCGAACTGTTGATTATGAAATTTCGAGCATCGAAAAATTTTTCCATTACCTAACCTAACCTGTGGCAATATTCTCCAAGGGATTTGAAACAGGTGTCATTCGAAGCGTGTGGTAGATACGATAAACTTTTACTAAGGCGACATTCTTCAAATGTCTAAGGTTTACCTGGAATGTCTGAAAATGTCAACCTAACCTAACCTGTGGCAATATTCTCCAAGGGATTTGAAACATGTGTCATTCGAAGCGTGTGGTAGACACGATATACTTTTATTATGGCGACATTCTTCAAATGTCTAAGGTTTACCTGGAATGTCTGAAAATGTCAACCTAACCTAACCTGTGGCAATATTCTCCAAAGGATTTAAAACAGGTGTCATTCGAAGCGTGTGGTAGACACGATATACTTTTACTAAGGCGACATTCTTCAAATGTCTAAGGTTTACCTGGAATGTCTGAAAATGTCATCCTAACCTAACCTGTGGCAATATTCTCCAAAGGATTTAATACAGGTGTCATTCGAAGCGTGTGGTAGACACGATATACTTTTACTAAGGCGACATTCTTCAAATGTCTAAAGTTTACCAGGAATATCTGTAAATGTCAACCTAACCTAACCTGTGGCAATATTCTCCAAGGGATTTGAAACAGGTGTCATTCGAAGCGTGTGGTAGACACGATATACTTTTACTATGGCGACATTCTTCACCTGCGTTAGAGGACAACCGTTAACCCGTTCAACTGCGGGTCTCGACCTGGGTTTAGAACTTCCCCATTTTGTTGGACAGAAACGTACTTGAAACAGTTGATACAAGACGCGCCGCCGTCTTGAGTCTATTTCGATGGGAATAATCTATTACTTTATACCCCATTGCATAAAGTTGAAAGTGTATCAAAGATAATAATATAGTTATAATAGTTTTCATTTTTCTACTAGTATTTACTAGATTTTCAACTTCATGCGATGGGATAGCAACTGCTGAACGTTAATGATTGTCGCTTGCCGTTTGGCTTCAGACTCTGGACTGTTTACGGCGGCTGAAACAAGAAGTCGTCTGTATCTACTCCTAGCTGTTAGTTAGCTTCCTTTACCTTTCCGTAGTTTTATTCTGGGACATTACGTTTCGGAATAAGTATATACAATAAAACAAAATATTTTAAATTATACTATATACACTGGTTTAAAATTCAATAACATGGAAGTCAAAGTCGCGAAGTGAATTAAAAATCAAAACCAAAGTATTCTGAGGTGAGATGTCAGATTGAGAAGAGCAGAGATAGAACTGCTTAAACATAAACTTACATGACGTATAAGTGCAAGAGTTTGCCAAGGACATCTGGGTAGCTACTATTAGAACTTGTTGATTGACCATTGCAATAATACGCATAACTTTTATGTACGACACCTGTTTTAAACCCCTTTTTTTTTAGCGTGGTAAAATCATCAAATGAGTCCTCCAACCCCGGGCAGGGCGGGAGGGACTGTCAGACTTCTACTGACTAAAATCCACGGTGTCCTTCATAGCCTGTTATGTTCCGGGGTTACGGTAAGGGAATAATCCCGCGACCCCGGCAGTTTCAAATCCCTTGGAAAATATTGCCACAGGTTAGGTTAGGTTGACATTTTCAGATATTCCAGGTAAACCTTACACATCTGAAAAATGTCGCCATAATAAAAGTATATCGTGTCTACCACACGCTTCGAATGACACATGTTTCAAATCCCTTGGAGAATATTGCCACAGGTTAGGTTAGGTCGACATTTTCAGACATTCCAGGTATACCTTACACATCTGAAGAATGTCGCCATAGTAAAAGTATATCGTGACTACCACACGCTTTGAATGACACCTGTTTCAAATCCTTTGGAGAATATTACCACAGGTTAGGTTAGGATGACATTTTCAGATATTCCAGGTGAACCTTACATATTTGAAGAATGTCGCCATAATAAAAGTATATCGTGTCAACCTCACGCTTCGAATGACACCTGTTTCAAATCCCTTGGAGAATATTGCCACAGGTTAGGTTAGGTAATGGAAAATTTTTTCTATGCTTGAAATCACCTTGTTGGCGCTCGAATTCGACTTAGCTGCCATAATAAGAAATGCTTAACATCCTCAAAGCTTTCATTTGGCAAAGGTTTCATCGCTGTTGAGCGATGGCCCAAAATGACGCAAGGTCCTTTTTCTTTGTTTTCATTTGTCGGTTTAAGTCTCTTTTGCCACAGTAAATATCGTTGTTTTTTACTACATATCCTGATGCCTCGTGACACCCATTTGATGGCTTTTTCTGATCGTACTGTAACGGTCTTGTAAGGAAAACATAAATTATATAACAGTAGAAATAAATTAATAAAGTTATCGTAAGCAATATTTGGATCTCCAGTACTAAACACATCAGAAAATGTTAACTTTTGCAGATAATTATTGAATTTAATGAGATTGTCATTAGAGAAATCTCTTATTACTTTTTGCCAAGATTTTATTTGACATGTTTTATTAACTTTCATTTTTAGGATTTGAGCTGTGTGGTCAGATAAGGCTAGGTCTATCACTTCGCATTTGCATTTTTGATTTAGATTGTGAGCAAAGTTATCCAAACAGGTGTTGCTGCTAAGTCTAGTCGGTTGATGAATTTGTATTTTAAGGTTGTAGCTCAAGAGAAAATATTGAAAGTCCATTGCTAGTCTATTCTTCTTCAATGTGTCTATATTAAAGTCACCACATAATATGACTTTGTTTTTGGGTTTACTGCATACTTTTCTTAGAATAACATCCATTTTTTCGTAAAATGTATCCATGTTACATACTTTAGGCGGTCTATATATACAGATAATTATAATGTTTTGTTTAATTAGTTGGATAGCACAACATTCAATAATCCCTGGTATAGAACATTTCATGATGTCCGGTAGTTCCATGTATTCATGGCAGTTTTTGACTAAAATGCAGGCTCCTCCACGTTTTATGTTTTTTCTGCAATAGCATGCTGCTAGCTTATAATTGGGTAACTGCAATAAGTTTTCGTGTCCGGACATAATGAAGTGTTCCGTAATACACAATATATCTATATTTATTTGTTTACTCAATAATTCTTGAATATGAACTGTTAAAACATCTGATTTATTCATAAGACCAGCAATATTTTGATGCATTATATACAAGTGGTCATGAAAGAAACAACTGAGCGTTTGAGGAGGTAGTGATTGCGTCATTATAAACATCATTTACATGAGCCTCTTCTGAGGACAGATTTAAGTCTGGGTTATCCTGTATTAATACTAGTAGATTAGACATAATATTCTTCATTCCATAATTATTTAATTTACCATTTTTTTTCCAAAACATGCTATAATCGTAGGACAGTTCAAGATTAGAATCTAGTAGTGTTGCGTAGTTATATGTCTTGAGATCTAGATACAATAAGTTACTAAAAGTTTCTATCCTAGAATTAAACATAGGCGAATAATTGTTACAATTATATGTTGGAAGACATAGTATAATATTAGTATGCTTAATTTCTTGCAATGTTTCTCTTATTTTTATGATGATATTATAATAGTTGTTAGTTTTTCGAAAGTCTTCCTCTCCTATTAATACAACACAATGATCTTCTTTAGAAAAGTTTATTAATTGATCGTTCAAATTGCTGATCAGTTGAAGTATGCCACAATAAGGTGAGATATAATGGCATATCTTAGTGTTCATAAAAGTATGCTCGGCAATAGACAAGATCTTGTTGGTTTTATTTGCGCTAATAATGCATAATTTCTTGGTAGGTTTGAGATCGTTGTTTGTTGATTCTCTTGTGTTTATTGATTTCTCTTGTGGCGGAATTGAAGGATGGATCAATGTTGTAGGAGTATTTGGCTTGCAATGATCTATATTCTGCTTCCTCTGTGTTTTCTTGGTAGTATTTTTACGTGGTGTTGACCTTTTTGGATTTTTACTTGGAGTGTCAATTTCGTCTGTCCTGCTTTGTCTCTCAGGTGGTGAGCACATTAGTTTATATTTATTGATTGTTTTTATCGATTCTTGAAGATCAGATTTGAGACGGTAGTTTTCGCTATTTAGATTATCGATTTCTAATTGAGCGCATTGTAGTTGCGTCTTGAGTAATTTTACTTGTTCACTTAAATCAGTTACTTCCCCACTATTGTCATGCAAGCTATCTGTTAAGCTCATCATTGTAGTGTCGAATATGTTCTTTGTACTGTTATTTGTCATGTTGATGATATCATTTAACGAACTTGTACGACAAATTTTACGAAAGGTGATATTGTTGCTTTCTTGATCCATTTTACCAAGTACCGTCACCGTAGCGCCCTCTGTTGAGTTCATAATCGTAAAAGTGACGAGTTCTTTTTTAAGGTGGTAAAATCATCAAATGAGTCCTCCCGCCCAGGGTGGGGCGGAAGGGACTGTCAGACTCTTACTGACTAAAATCCACCCGTGTTCCTTCCTATGCCCTTTACGTTCTGGGGCCACGGTATCCTGGGTTAAGAAAAATCCCGCGACCCCAGCAGGCATTTGGCGCGAAACACGACGCGCCACCGACCTGGGCTTGGTCCTTGGTCGGACGGCGAGCTACCCATCACTCACCGTCCGCAAGCCCGCTCCGCCGCTGTACCCTCTGCTAATCAGAGGGACACGCGTTGGAGCGTCCACACGACAGGCTATTTGCATATGGGCAAAGAGACCACTTAGGCACACAGTGCTTAAGAAAGAGTTTTTGCCCGCATCCCAGGGTGCACCGGCGAAAGTGACGAGTTAGATTATAAACATACGGTTGTTACATTTCTACGCTGACATTTATACTGACAAATAATAATATGATAACTAATTAGAAGTTTCATTCAGGAGGAGTAAGGTTCCAATTAAATAATGCTTGCATCCCTTGGGTATCTTAGACGCGACCAAGAGGTTATTTGATACTAAGACAATAGAAAAGAAAGGATCTGCCTTCTGTGTTCGTATAGGTAAAGGGTTTCGTTAGGTAATAAT